>OZ022259.1:47317610-47917610 GCA_963978905.1 Trichostrongylus colubriformis
GAAATCTGATTTTATTTTTCTGTTGTTAGCTTGTTAAGGTTGACAGTACCTTGTTTTGTTTTCCAATACATATGTGATGTTTCAGAACGGTGTGAACCTTATGACGAACTACGCCCGAGCATGTGAACGCCGTCGGGAATCACTGTCTGTGCGGCCCGTCTGCGTACCACCACCACGTGTAGCCTCGTCTGCTTCGCAACAGCCGATCAGTGTGAATATTCGTGAGCAACATGGTCCCACACCTTCGTGTTCTTCCAGTCGACATGATCTCGCTTCCAACTTTTCCGATCACAGTGGAAAGGTTAGTTGCTGATTATTCTTCTCGGTTCTAGCTTTCTTCTCTGTTTTTTTTTTATTGAAAATCCGATAGGTGATCCTTCTCTGAACACTTCACATTTAGCCGTCACTTCAATCCCCATCACAGGCAAGCCGCCTTAGTGCTGTGTCTACCGAACGTTGCATTAGCGTGGCAAATTCAACAGTTATACATTTCCAAGAGGTGCGACACTCCGATCAGTTTTATTCTTCTCTCGATTCTTAACTTGCATTTTTGTCTCGATTTTTAATTTGCAATTTTGGACTCTAAAAGGTGTAAATTTGTGAAAAGGTTAGCACTGTGCATAGGCTTCCTAGCAGGTATCACTGCTGGAGTTTCTTGTTTCAAATCAGAGTTATGCGTTTCGTGATCATCGTAATCGTTTCGTGAATATTTTCCGAGCTAGAGTAACCTTTGGGTTATTTGGTTCCGATTAGATGCAGAAGCGGTTCCTTTATGAAATACCAGCTACGGAGTTCCCGATAGTTCACCTCTATCAGCACTGGGGATCTAATAAAGCATCTTTCGAAAGAGCATCGAGACTCTTTTTTCTACATAGGCGTACTTGGTTAGGTTTGATGGAGTTCTAATTTTACAGTACGATGAACAGCCAACTGGTACTATAAAACGCGCTCCACTCGATGTGCTACGACGAGTCAGTCACTCATCTTCTTCAAATGGAGGAGGTCAGTCAATTGGTGAGGTGTACTTCTCAGTAACTCGATAATTCGCTTCCAAGATCCAAGGGGCTGATAGCCGTTGTAAAGCACGAGTCTTGTAATGGCTTGCGGAAGCTGAACGATCACCTTTTTCTACTTCACGCCGTAATTGACACTGATCTGGTATCCTACGTTAAATACGTCTTGAAAATGGACTGATGATGCTGCAGCGCATCCGCACGCTATAGTGCTTGTGAGCTTGCTTTTCCGTCTGTGAGCTTGCCTTGGGTGGGACACGTCTACCAGAATAAGAGACTAGCATTCAGCATTCAATTATTGGGCCAAACCGTTTGTTTTTATGATATGATTGAGAGCTTTAGTAGAGTATGCTCTGTTAAGGAACTCCAGACGACGAGGATTCGGATGAGGAGTTTCCTGCACCACCACCAGTGTTGAGTAGGACGTCTACCCCAAGTCAGGTAGGTTTTTGAATGACGTCAGTCACTGTAGAGGTGTTAAATTACAACTTCATTCAATAGCTTTTTCTTATGGTAAGTAATGCTTACTGTTTCAGACCGAAGCCCGCATTGTTCCAGTAGCTCCAGCAAAACCTCTTCGACAATCGATAACGTCACCAAATTCTTCACCAATGAAACAGCAGCTGCCACCGTGTGTGTCACCTCCACAGCCTTTCAGCCCGTTATCTCAACCAGGCACGCCAACTCCGAAAAAGGCACCGCCACCTCCACCACCGAAGCGTTCAGATGCCACACGAGTTGTCACCGCAATTTCGCCACAACCGAATCACATGAGTGATCTTGAAGCGGCCTTGGCGAGGAGGCGTGAGAAAATCGCACAGAATTGAGTATTTACTCGTTATTGGTCAGTTTCTCCAATAAGTCCAGCAAATTATGCTTGACGGTCCGTCATTTCTTCGAATTTATGCTCAATTCTGTGCAGTGTTTTCATGATAAGAATATCTGCCGTAGATATCAATCACATTCTTGATTTTTACGTACTTTTTTGCTATGTGAAATAATATTTTTACTGAGTCGTAAGACCAGCTCGCTGCTTGTTTTAATGTGCTATGTATGATTGCTAAAGTCCTTTCCGATTGCGTCACTGTCGCTTATTACTATTTTATATATTTTTTATTCGATTCCTCATCCATGCCATGTCACGTCTCTCATTTTCCAACTGTCTATCATCCATTAATCTGCCCTTTTTGTATCATTATATCTAGTGCTTAACTTTTCAATCATTGATTGCCGGTGTACTTCTTCTTCTGATTGTTTAACGACGACGTTTTAAGGTCAGTAGCGTTGTTATGTAGAAACATATTTCTTGACCATTATACCTTGCTACACATGTTCAACATGTAGTGCCCCTGTTTATGGGGATCCTCTGAAAAAATTGATAATTTATGTGTGTAATAAAGATTCTATCAGTTATAATGTTTTTAATAGTGAAATGTGTCTTTGACTACTATTACTTCGGGTAAATGTAGTAGGCGTAAGTACAAAGTTACTTTGATAAATTGTCCAAGCAATATATTGGAACCCTATCAGTGTCATTGCATATTCAAAGGTTTTTATGACCTGCCGAGACGAACTCTTTGAACAGCGTTTTTTAATAATATTATTATGTAAACTTTCTTTATCAACCGCTGCCAGTCATGCTGCCTCGCATTCACCGGGCGTGTTGCTGCTAGGGCGGGCAACATTCGCGGCTGATTGACTCAGCCTCTCACCCGTACACATCTACCCTCGTTGTAGTGATATAGAGGGGGCAAAAGTTGAGGAGCAAGAAGGGGGGGGGGTCATCGAAGTCATATCTCTCTGGCTTTTGACCGTTCCACAATTATTCTAAATACAATCTGTCAAATTCATCTTTAATGGTGTTTTCAAGCCCTTCAAGTTCAGTAGGCAATATTTCTCGCATAGGATTGATAGGTCCCTTCCTTGCTACAGTTAGGTCGTTTCTGGTCCGCGATATGGTTTCATGACTGAAAGCCCTTGACTGTAGTTGGACATCGGTAATTGAATGGCGTATTGGGAAGAGTTGTCCTCGTCTCCTAACGGTTTTCATAGTCATCATTCAGAGTTCCAAGCCATTAAGACACATGTACAGCCCTATAACCTAACAAGCGGTCCATAAAATACGGGAGCATATGCTCGAAAACGACCACCACCGTTTGGGTTTTAGCATGATGACGTCGAAGAGCGTGACGATGAAGCAAATCAGAACGTGGTGCTTCGGTGAGGTATACTCCAAGTTTTGAAAAGGGCTGAATTCATGCGTAGCGTGTTGTAAAGCGAGCATAAAATCGCCACATGGCATGCCTACATAAATGTTTAAAAGCACACCACGCGATAATCAGATTAGTGGCTTACTTTCTTCGGGCAAGTAGGCCCTTGGATGACTGCTCACGCTACACCTTTCTGGCGGTTGCACGGTTCATTTTCACGTTGTGGTGCCTGCGTGGCCACAACCGAGCCACGCCCACCCAAACACGTCACCCCTAGCCATAGACGAATGAATTTCGTACATGGCGCTCACGTGGAGCAGGGAACTAGCGATGAGAGAGGATAATTTGAAGGAACAGCCATTTCAATGAAGAAAGCAGTTCCCACATTTTAAGTTATTCGTCTAAGGCCAAGGGTGATTGGGTTGGGTGGGCGTGGCTCGGTTGTGTTTAAGCAGGCACTACACCGTGAGGGCTCACCGTGCAGCCGCAACAAAGATGCAGTCTGGGCTGTTATCCATAGACTTACTGCCCCAGGAAATTAGACCACTGATCTGATCATCGCGTGGTGTGCCTTTAACAACAGCAAGTGCAGAGAGGTGGTGAAAGTGTAGTTTATGGAGAAGAGTACAGGGATAGGCATTCAAAGACGCTATCGGGGGTAATTTTTTCGATTCGATTCTGATATAATTGTAAAATGTGGATGTGCAACATTTCATAAAAAGCGGAATAAAATGGCAAAAACACTCCAGGGATAAGTTCCCTTTCCTACTTCTCCCTTTCGCCCCGTCTGCATCGCTAGCCGTTGACTGGTAGACACTACGGTCTGAGTTAACCAGCCGCGAACGTTGTTTTGCTAGGGACTTGTCCAGCAGATGTGAGGCAGCGTGAAATGCAGCGCAGCGAGACCGCGATAAAGACTCCAAAGCTATTTCGAACGCGAGTTTCCCTACGGCTTTGAACTCAAATTTCATTTACAGAGAATATTTCTCAGTCTCATTTCCTCCTTCGCGCCCAAGGATGACTTTCAAGGCACACTATGCGATAATCAGATTAGTGGCTTACTCTCTTGGGACAAGCAGGTCCTTAGATAACTTCTCTGGCTGCACCTTAGTTGCGGCTGTACGGTGCATCTCACGGTATTGTGCGTGCTTGAACACAACCAAGCCGCGCTCACCCAATCGAATCACACCTTAGACGAACGCATTTCCAATGTGGAAGCTGCCTCAAACATCGAAATGGCTGATTCATTGAAATATATCCCCTTATCGCAAGTTTCTCCACGAGGACGCCACGTTTGAAATTTGTTAGTCTAAGGCCGCGGTCATACTGACCGCCGGCACAGGCACAGGGTGTGGCTGCGTTCACAGACAGTGAGGGAGAGTGGCACGGGGGAGGTACAGAGATGACGCAGGCAACGAGGCAGGGTGGCATAGGCGGAGACGCAGAGCCACGCAGCCACGCCCTGCCGTCGGCACCGCAAAGTATGACCGCGGTCTAAGACCGGGTATGATTTGCTTGGGTGGGCGTGGCTTGATTGTATTCAAGCAGGCACTACACCGTGAGGGTGCACCGTGCAGTCGCAACAAAGGTTCACTCTGAGCAGTTATCTGTACTCGTCTCAAGAAAGTAAACCACTATCTGATCATAGCATGGTGTGTCTTTAAAGGAACCGGAAGGGGGTCCGAAACAAGAAAAAGATGCAAAGAAATGAACATTTTGTAATGAACACTCAAGGTTAGAAGCGATAATAGGCGAAAAAACCCGGACTCGAAAGCGCGACGCTGCGGTGTGTATTCGCATCCCATTCGCATCAGCGCATCCATTCCGAGTTGTCCGCTGTAGGAGACGGGCCGTGGGCCAACGTTATTTGTAGCAGCTGACTCCCAGCGCAGTGGAGTGGCCATTCCCAACTACATTACCATTCATGTAAGTACATCTAGAAACAATATAAGAAAGAACAAAGTAAAAAGTAAAAGAAAAAACAAATTTATAATAGAAACATCCTCTTTTGGCACCATGCCAAGGCGTCAGATTGGCGAGTTTGGGCAATGGCGGCCTTCTAAACTCGTCCACACTACGTCTGTTCTACCGTAAGCCAAAATTACCCCCTTCTGGTGTCTTTAAGGCAATGCTCCTAGGCCGCGTTCATACTTTGCGATGCCGGCTGCAGGGCGTGACTGTATGTCTCTGCGTCTCCGCCTGTGCAACCCTGTATCGTTGCCTGCGTCGTCTCTGCACCTCCGCCGTGCCACTGTGCTTCGCTGCCTGTGAACGCAGCTACTCCCCGTCGGAGCAAAATATGAACGCGGTCGTGCACCTGTGTGAGGTTGATACCACTTAGCCTATCCAGAATGGACGGGGAAACTTTGATCCGGAATGGATCTGATTCTTTGCGATACGCAACGCTTCTATCGCGCGTTTCAGCCTTGTTCTAACGTTGTTTGAAGCTGTGGAAGTTGCTTAGGAAGCAGCGTTGTTGCAAATTTTTACTTTTGCATAATTCAATCACTCTCAAAATTTGCAAGTTTTCCTTGATTGCATGAGTCGGCTTGATTCTTGTCGGACTTGGATACTTGTATTTTGTCCCAGCTGGTTTAACACATGTTACATCACCATTGTGTCAGCTATTACTATATCTGGATCCTTCCTAAAGTAGCAGCTAAAGGCTAAGCGCTAAGCTTGAAAAGTAGCTTTTGAAAGCTATTGGACACTTTGCTTCAAGTGATAGAAATTAGATTTAAATACGATACTGCTATCAGAATGCAAATGGCTGGTGGTGATGCTCGTACGGATCAACTTCATGTATTGGAGTTAAAGAAGGCACATGTACGAGACCTGGCTAGCATCATCAAGGCGATATCCTTCCGAGAGGTTCGAATTTAAGCCATTATCGCGGTCGACTTGCATGGATTCGCGAACTATAAACACCATTTGATGAGACTCAGCTTATTCTTGTCAATTTCAACAATTTCAGAACGCTACCTTTCAAGCAACTCCACAGGGTATGCGAATTCTTGTTGATGATCATCATTGCCAACAAGTAAGTTCCTTTTGGCGCTGTCTGGTAAGGGGGCGGGACACCTAAGGCTGATGCTACATCCTAGTAAATTCGAAAAGAAGCCACTGAGCGTGCAGAAACGGTGACGCGCGCGCTCTTATACCCACCGTGCTGAGACTTCGAGAGCCTATTACACTGTAGCCATACTCGAAATTTCCGAAAATATGTTTAGCAATTCTAGGACCATAAGTGGGAAAGAAATCATGAGCCAACTTAATATATTCGGTATTCTTATTTCAGGCAATCGCCTACTTGTCTAATGACTTGTTTTCGAGCTTCATTCTACGCGAACGATCTGTACACTTTAGGATTCCGCTCCATGTTGTATCGGTACGTAACGCTTTTGCCTACCAACTTTGCAGGCTGGTGCAACGGGTATTGCGTCGTAGAACGAGTTACTATGTGCCGCGTTCTACACCACAAATGGATGTACAGTCCATTTCGGAGCGCTTGATAGGGCATGGCCTACGGACATGGGTGTATCAAACAGTGTATCGAAATCTCTCACCCTGCCATACTCTCGCCTCAACTCTCACTCCCGCCACTCAGGCCCTGCCCTATCTAGCGCTGTGAAATGGACTGTAGGTGACGCATGCGACTCTTTCACACACAAATATTAATGCTTAGCCTTATTAAGAACAGTTTTAAGATGCTGAAATAGCCGTTAGGTGTATGAGTAGCGAAAGGTGGTGGTGTAAGGACATGTCGCGGTAATGTGAAAAAAACCCTGCTGCGCTTCTTTCGTCGGACCACCGAAATCCACAGTTCCTTTTGTGGAATATTTTCCGACTTTATTCGAAGAATGTTGCTGTCGTTTTCATTTTCACTTTATAATCGAACAAAATTCACAGGAATGCATAAGTATGCATACGGGCTCTGGTGCTACTCTGAAGATGACGTATGATGGTGCCGGTGAACCGGTCAAGCTTATTCTTGAAGAAGATGGAATAGTCGTCAATATGAAAGTACAGACGCTAACAACCGAAGAGGTATGAATACGTCACTTGCATCTGTTCCGCGAAATTTGAAGGAATCGTCCACAGAAATTTCGGTTATAATTTCGCTTGAAGTCACTCTACTATGTAGTAGGGTACATGAAAAGAAACACGAGAAGAAGCGAGAATTTTTCTTGATTCCAAGGCAGAAATCGAAAAACTGGAATAAGAACAACTTGTTTGAATTTCCGCCGACCGACAATCGATGGGTTGGTGGGCAGAGCGCTGTTCAATTTTTGCGCCAACGGCAGTTCGCTTCCCACTCTGCGTCCCTTACCGTGTGACCGCCGCCTGCTTGCTGCCAGAGCCCTTATGGCCGCGCTTCATCGGACGCCTCATCCTGTCGCACTTCAATTTGAGGAAGTCCATCCCAGCCAGACTCGTGGTTTTTCGCGTGAAACCTTTCACCCGGTCCTTAGTACGCAAATCTGACATAAATATATGGGTAACAGAAGAAGTTGAATTTTGGTGAACACTCTTTTATGCATCGAGCACGCGCGCGGTCCCGCGATCATCTTTTATGTTTCTCGCGTACTTTTTTCCATCTTAGTGAGAGGCAGGGTATCCATTGGTGAAGTTATCGCCCGATCGCTCTGCAATCGCACGCCATTGCTTTTCTACTACATAGCTCTTCTGCGGCAGGACTACAATTTCAGCGTTTCCGTCCTCTTGGATTTTACGACGTGTTTCGATCTCACAAATCTTACTGTAATATAAAACCGATAGCAGCATAACCACAAACTTCATTTTTCAAGATTCTCGATTTCGAGTTCGATACGGAAGATGTGACGTTTCAAGTTATTATGAAATCGTACATGCTGAAGGAGGCGGTAAAGGTGGGGGATTTTCAGCAGTACCGATCCATTACACTACAGTCCATTTCCCGACGGCTGGCAGGGCGAGCCCTGCGGACTTGTATCGATCTCTTTCGTCCCGCCACACACTCTCACCCAACTCTGCAGGCCACGCCCTGCCAGCCTTCGGGAACTGGACTGTATATACAATACAACCGTCTCAAAAAAAAAGTTTGTGTTATGCAGCGCACTGCGATCGCTTGGGTTGTGCAGGCTTTTAGGCAGTTTTAAAAAAAATGCTAAAGGGCAGCAGAGGAAAAACTTGGTTGGTTGTTGAAAATGAAGAGGCTCACTTATGTAACAGTGAAGAAAAAGTGATAAAACACGCCTGTTCACCGAGTATCACTAAGATTCGCTGAGATTTGTGATGTGTGGCGGTCCTATATATCACGTGACGACTTGCTTGTAGGAGAAGGATGGTCACAGAAAGCTTTTTAGACAGCGTACAGCAAGCCAAACCGCGTCGCTAACGGCGAATCGTGCCACACATCGTCTACTTATACCCCTAGTGTTCGTTGGTGGTGACCGTAGTCCCCCCTTTCTGGACCCCAGGATTACCGTTTCCGCTGTATTTTAATAAATGTGAATCACGAAACTGTCATATGTGTGCCCTGATCAAATTTATGTGGAGCGTAGTGAAAGAAATGGTGCCGTTCTGATGAACAAAAGCGCATAGAAGCACATTCCTTTGTCTTAAGCAGGCTAGCTTTATTTTGATGTCATTACTGAAACGGCTTGAGGCGTTTCGGTACGCCCCGATGCGCTTCAACCAATAACGGTCAAGATGGCACCCTCCTTCTAGCCACTGTGGAATTGTTTGTAAATACACATAGAGCTGGATTGCACTTTGATGCTAGCGGTGTACCGATTTGCAGCCTCAGGGAAATTTTTTGCTTACTTTTCAGTGGTATAACGATTTGCCAACATTTTTGACGGAATGAATTTGAACGAGTAGTCACTGTTGACGTTAAAAAAACTCTGAAGTGCGCCACGCACTTAACTTCCATCTCAGAAATTGAGTTGTTTCAATAATATGGGAGGCAGACGCTTTTTGCTTCTAATCAAGCTGTCTGGACTAGCTATCCCAAACAGCGTTTTTGGTGAAGGAACATGCGTTTCGCGGATTTATGGAATCTGTGGAGAAGGATCAGACAGTGAGTGATTGGAAAAAATGCGGACTTCGGGTTTTTGTGGAAATGCGGAGTGACGGAATCTTCATTTCTCCACTTCCTTCACCTTGGCGGAGCCTAGAAATAAACACGTATCTAATCCTTTTCCGCACATACCACGATTTCGCGTTTTCGCAAAAATGCGAATTCCTCGATTTTCTCAACCAATACGTGCTATATCGTTTTCCACAGATTCCCACAAAAACACGAATTCCAAGGCAAAAGTCTGTATCCATGAAAACTGTGAACAGGAAAGCATGGAAGCTGACAAACAGGAATATGTAGGGGAAGAGAATGGTGGCTCAACCCGCCTTACTTGATGATCTACCTTTCCATCATTCTGGACAAGGAAAAATCACTATTGTCACAACACGAATATAAAAAACTACTTCCAGTGCAAAACTCAGCCCTAGTAATTGAAATTTTTGAAGGAGTTGGATGCCAGTAGCCCGACCGTGACATTGAGTGTCAGTAGTGATGAACTTACGTTGACCACAACTGGTGAAATAGGAAAAGCTGTGGTGAGTTTGTCTTTCGCATGGTGTAGTAGTTCTGTTCGGCTTCAAATATCGGAAGAGCTTTTTCGAAGTACAAATGAAAGCTGGTAAAGTGAAGTGCGTGTTCTGATCATTTACCCACGCGCGAAGATACTCGTTATTGGGTTTCTTAATGACCCATCCGTTTGCAGACGCGCAGACGTGTTGACAGTGTTCTTATTGAGATCCATATATTTTTCATGATGTACTCAAATTTGCAGACCAGGTTTCCTCGTCATTCGGAGCAAATCGAACGATTGGAATGTGCTGAACCGGTTGTACATCAGTATCCAGTAAATCTTATCAGACAAATGAATGCAGCATTTGCAATCGCTAGTAAGGTAGGGATGCTTTGGTATTTATGAGTGTGCCCTTTTGTTGTTGTCGGGTTCACTAAATAATCGACTACAAGTAGGAACAAGGTTTCCCGTTATCTATACGACCATGCTCTGAGGGTTTTTCTAGCGAAAGTTGCTCAAGCAGGGCGAGGCATCCCCATTAATAGCAGGCCTGTGCATGGCTGACTGCCACGAAGATGATCCTCACACTCTACTGACAGCGTCATTCCTCCATCCTTACCTTTAGCGCATAGGCTGAAATGCGTATTTCGTGGAAATGGTACAGAATTGTGCTGATACCCATAGCAGCATGTATTTTTGAATTTTAATTAGCTCAGTCAGCAAGGAATAAAAGAAAGAATCAGTTGCAGGGCAGATTTGTTCTAGGTCCATTGCTCCTTTTTTTGATGTTTTGATTTTTATTCGCGGGCCGCGGCGAAATTAGTAGCTATCAAAAATTCAATATCAGTCAATATCTACTTGAGCTCAATCGATATCTACTGAAGCTTTCAATCAATACCTACTGAAGCTTTCAGATTCACAGTTCTATGCCGATATAGGCCAACCGACTCAACACGTTAAACGTGTGGGTGCTGATAAACTATGGTGAATATATGTACCATAAAGAAGCTGAGTTAAGATGAAAGGGGTCTTTGGTAGTGTCATGGATTAGCAAATATGTCCGGAAAGCATGGAGTACTGGTTCGAATCCTGTCCGAGATCAAAGCTTTTACCCATAACTCAGCATCCCTGTAACAAGCTCCACTGCAGTGAATTTGCCTATTACTGGCAGTGAGCGCACTGGACGAATTGCAAGCCGGTAGGGTCATTGGACTCATTGATCATTGGTGCTTTTTCGGTCATAGTGCAGGCAGAAAGGGGTGTGTATTAGTATGCGCCGGGCGTAGGAGAACTAGGTATCGTATCCGGAAAGGGATCGGGAGCTATAAGAGGAGATTTCCCGCCCGAATAAGGAAATCGGTAGGAATCAAGTTCCCACTTTTGAAGCTACGCGACGGCTCAGGAGATCCTATTTTTCTCGAGGTTTTTTTAAAAATTCCAATTTTCCTGATACAGATCTTTCGAGAATTGAAATATTCGGGAAGACATGTAATGAAACTTTCTGTTTAAACTGTTATTTTGTAGGTATCCCTACGTTGCGATTCTCGTGGTGTGCTATCAGCTCAGTTTATGGTTGAACAAGCTGAAAGAAAGCAAGTATATATAGAATACTATGTGAGTTTTCTTTTCCGCCCGAGAAGCAAATTATAGTCCATCCTCCGCGGGTGGGAGGTAGCGATTAGGATTGTTTAAGTCTCAGAATTGGCCAAACCATTAAATAATGTATGAATAGATTTTTGTTTAGCTTATTCCGTATGATTTACGACTGTATTTCAGAGCGTTCCTTTTATTGACGACTGATCTCTTTGTTCTGGACCAAAGATCTCTGTTATGTCTGTTCTCGTTATACTGGTGATCGCTGATTACATTATATTTTGCCCTAACTCTGGTTGTCACTGCATTCCTTGAGACCCGTCTTGCCTTCGGTATGTCACCTTGGCAATTTTTTATCAGTTGAAATAATTCTTAGCTTTGCTATACGTTGTTAAAATACGGTCACATTACTTTGTATTATATGAGATAAATTTCAATTTTTGCGGGTTACTTCCTTATCGACGTTTCCAAGCGGTGAATCGCTTAGCGCTGATAAATGTCGCTGGAATGCGCCAGGCACTTATCTTTCTGGCAGTGAAATTCTAATCAGAAAAAAATTCGGTTATGCTTTTGAACCTAAGTATGTCTTGACTCATCCTTTTAACGTTAAACTCAATCTTCAATCTTTTAATAATGATTGCTGCTTCCGTAAATGGGCAAAGAGCATGGGTATCCGGCCAGTGCAGCAATCAACTGGTTTGGGTCCCTCGCTCTTCTCCCCATCTGAGCTGTTTCCCTTTGCCCCTTTTGGCTCTCTCGTGAAGCACCTTCAAGTACTCATGCAGCAGCGGTTATTTAAGGCACATTTCCCGATAATCAGTTAGATCGACTCACCTCCTTGGAACAGTAGATCCTTGGGTAACTAGTCAACCTGCACCTTTCTTGCGTTGCCACGGTGCGCTATCACGGCGCTACATCTGCTCGAACCTACTCCGCTTGAGCTGCCTTATTGGTCAACTGAGTCAAATGGGTGGCGTCGGTGTGGGTTCGAGCAGGTGTAGCGCCGGGATAGCGCACCGTGGCGACGCGAAAAAAGGTGCAGCCTGACTAGTTACCCAAGGATCTCTGCTCCAAGAAGGTTAATCGACCAATCTGATTACCGATGTGTGCCTTTAGGGTTGCGAGGAAAGTCTAAATTAATTATTCAGCACCTCTACCTTCAATAATTGACCCGATAACCCTTCCAAGATTACTGGAATATGTGCCTCTAACAGTTATCAGATCATCTGTATAAAGGGAACACTAATTTGAGTCACGGAAAGATTATAAATCAAATTTAATCAAATGTTGTCATTAGAATGCTGAATAATAGGTAAAATGCTCTCTTGAGCGGGTCGGGGTGGTCAGGGCCGAGTATCAAAAGTTTATCCAATATTCTACTAGTCCGAAAGTGAAGAAAATCGGAAAGGAAGAATCAAGAACCCGAGAAATAAAACCCCTCTCCCGCCGTTGACTGCGAAACAAAGCGGGCTCTACTAGCGGAAGGGTTGGTCCCCGGTAGAATACGCGGCAGCTGTTAAAGAACACACAGCTCTTATAAAACTTGGGAGCGCTCCTTTCCACAGGAAATTTCGCCACATAGTTTTCCAGACCAGTAGCTTTCATTTGGATGACTCACTTTAGGAAATCTTGTTACCACCCTTACCACTGATCACCGGAGCCGCACGCCGCCTCCCCCCTCCCTACCTCCCCCCCCCCCACAGTTTTACTGCATTATTTACACCATCTCACCAACATTCAGCAGTTTTTTTTGGATCGAATGTCGACCCTGAAGAGGTGGAAGGATTGCTCAGCACGATTCTTCCGTCTCTTCGGTGTCGACTCACTTACTGGAATGATAGTTTGGGAGGATAATCCCAAGTTTCACCTTGGTTGACGCTTCATGTCGTGATATACAGTAGTAGGTCATATGCATATTTGGATCTAATACGATTCGCATGGATGTCCAGTGTGCAGCACATCACGGAAAAAGAATGAGATTGCCCGATGCCAAATGATTTTTTTGTAAGAAGGGACGGTTTTGCTTGTAAGCTTTGAGGAGTTTCTAAGCCGGCTTTTAAACTTCCAACTATCATAAGTCGCTCAATTAAAAACTGAAAACGAACAAATCAGAAAAAAGAGATACTTTTAACTGTCATAGCGAGTTGAAATTCACGACTGCTGAGCTACCGGTCTGCATTATGCCTCTGGACGCTATGTCAGCTTTCACTTCGTACTGCGAGCCCATTCCTGCATGACCATCAGATTGTGCTCGATCCCTGTGCGGCGTGGTAGGATGAAGACCGCGTGATTCGTATACTTCTACCGATGAGAGGACGAGTTTTTCATCGCCATCGATTGCACCCACGAGACCTCCAATAGCGAAGCACCCATAGATGGATAGTCTGGACACTCAGGGTGATATACGTAGAAAGCATGGATTGGTGCATACGGTATAGTCAAAAATATTTGCGGTTTCGATTTCAACCTGAACTTTCATCGACGTTTACATATCACGTTCATTTCTTTTTGTTTTTTGAATGCAACTGTTACTAATGAATCAAAGTATCTCAGCTGAGTAGGGTGCAGGGTGGGGGTTGAAATTTTGTTTAACTGAAAACTCTGACAATGACAAACTCCGTAATTTAGTGGTGTGAAGTGCTGTCATGATTCCCAGTGACGTGTGACAAACTCCTAGCGTCATTCCGTAATACTTTCTTAACATCTTTCAATTCTGTTGAGTTATAAGCCTTTTATGACTTATTGAATTTTTGAAGGGTTTAGTCATTTTTGAAGTTTCCATTTGAACAAATTTTTCAATTTTTACTCTGCACTCTTCTAAACCGAGGTTTTTTGCTTGATTGAGCCAATTGCCCTCAAAACCCAAAAAACGAAGAACGAAATATTCAAATAATCACCAAAGTTTTCAAAACCGCGTATATTTTTGACTGCTACCGTATCTCAGTATTAGGTGAGGGTGATGGACACGTTTGAAAGCATTTTTGGTGATGAATATGGTGGAGTTATGTCTCTCGTGATTGACAGATCGGTTCCCATCCGCGGACGTTTAGCACGTTTCAGGGTAAGGGTGTGTAATTATAGGGCACAAGCAGCTCATGAAGCGGGAATCCATGTCAAACACTTGAGACTAGCACAGCTCACTATAGAAGTGCTGACACAAGTAACACTTTAGGATTTTGCTAAATTCAGCAAACACTCGCTAAATCGCCCATCTTTCGACTTCTGGACTGCAATGTCGTGGAAAGCTGAAATCGTACTAACAAGGACGGCTTTTTCGTGTTTCCAGCTTTTTCCTTTTGCCTTGTTTTTTCTCTATTAGAATGCTTCCCTGCACTTTTGATTTTATTATTGAGTGAGCGATAGGGCACGAAAAGATCGTGGAATGTGCTCTTGAAACGCCCCAACGGATGCTCTGACCCTTTGCTAACAATTAAAGAGTGATAAGTATAATGTGGAGGATAAGGAACCCCTGAAAGAAGATATTCACTTGAAAACTAGGGGTTTAGGAAGCCTTTATGCGGCGAAATCCCCACGAAAAGAGCACCCCCGAGCAGGGGTGGAGGCGGCCTTTTTAGCTACAGCGGCCTTTCTTGGCTCGGTCAGTTTCCAGGGTCGACTTTGCCGAGGAGTGACTGAGGTGCAGACTAATGATGAGTGTCAAAGATTGGAATGAATGATGCAACCGAATTACCGATACCACTGCACCAACCTTTCTGTTCCCAATAGGCGACCGTGGGGTACGACGGCAGTAGGCACTTACTCCGAGGCTCCACCCCCTCGACCGTCACCTTAAGGAGCTGTATCATGGCCAGATTCTCACCTTTTCGTGTGAAACTTTGCATGCGACCGTGATTAGGCAATATATTGTATTATATGTGTAACAGAGAGACTCATTTTTCCGTTCCGAACACAATTCCTTTGAATACTTATTTTTAGGATGATCCTACTACCAATTCGGTTTCCGAAGTTTCGCTTTTGATGTGATGGCAAGCGATCGACTGGGTATGATCAGAAATCTTGGTCATCAATGTCATGAGCTGTGAGGGCTTTTGTGAGATGTGATTTGCTAGGCATGGTAGATCTAATCTTTATTCCTTACCAGCTGCCACAATACCACGTTTGATGATGAATTTTCAACATCTATTGTCATTATTCATCACAACGAGGCTTTATCGGTGCTTGTACGAATGCTCACAGGTACACCTGCACAGTTCTGTTCATTTCAATCGATATATCGATTCATTCCGACGAACTCGGTTCTTCTCGAGAAGGTTTGCGACTGGACACTCGAATTAGGTTAGGTCACGTAACGAGGCGGTGGCCACGCTCTTGGCGCGCGCGGTCAATCCACGTCAAGATCCGCAAATACTTTTCGCGCGCGATAACGCAATTAGTGTGTGCAGTGACCCAATTCCAGTGTCCCGTCGTACCATTTGAGGAATAAGTTACAGAAACGCCCACTGACAAGGAAAAACTCATTATCGTGCCTAATCCTTTGGACAGTTATGGCCTGCCCAAACAAGCCCATGATATATCCGCTTTAAGGGCATGTTCGAGCAATCACCTGTCCATCTACTCCATGAAGTCATCCTCTATGAAGACGCCAGTGAAGAAGACCACAAGCTCTCCGGTAACCTTAAAGAGTTTGCCATCGAAAGCGAATAGAGCGATAAAATGAAAGTGGAAAGGAGCGACGAACGTCAAGGACTCATCAGAGTCGAGGTAATGTTGCCACGTACATCCTAATAGGATCTGCGCATTTGCTATTGCGTCTTGCAAGCGAATTCACCTCTTCCCCGGCGCCATTTAAAGTGCATTCCAATACCTCATTTGTCTTTTTGTGCAAACGAATGGGATCGACGTGAGTCAATTGCAGGAGCTCCTAAATCCCTCGTGGCAGTAAAGGGGTTGAGCAGGGCGAGAACTACTCGGTGACAGCGAGTCACCACGTATTTACTCGCTACTTATTTACGAAGCGCGTTGCCGCATCTGTCCTCGTTATTGTTTTGATCATAAGTGGAAAACTTTCTGAAAATCTGCTTCTCTTTTCTCCACTCTTTTCCATCTGCGTTTCAGTGCAGTGAGTGCCGACGGCGGAGTTGCAGTGAAGGGCGGAGCAACGTTCACTGCTGACCGCCGCCTGCATCTCTTCCTTCAGTGATGCAGAGTGTAGGAAAGTGCGTCCTCAGTAAGGAACGATGGTGTTGAGAACGTTCTACTTCTCTGGTTTTTGGCCTTACTAATTCTATCTACTGTCTGCATACATCTGCTCTACTTTCATATCTCTTACTTAGTCAAAATTGCCTTTAACGACGCTTTAAATTTAACGTGAATGTGCTTCCAGTGTTCAACACCATACGTGGCTGCAAGATTTTCTGCAAGAAGTCCAGCAATGAAATTAGTTACTCGAAGTTACCTGAGCTCCTTAAAGGAATCGTGAACGGGAAAATGAGCTTCTGTGTTACCTACATATTTATTTCGTATTTGCTTACCAAAGGCAGCATGCAAAATTTCGCGCGGGAAAGTGAGGAGCGGCAGTCCCGCCCCGTCGTGTGCCGCGGTCGAAGACGGCCGGGAGTGGATCTGTTTACGTAAATTTCTGTTCCCACTCAGCGTCTTTGAAGAAGTATGGTCGAAGAGGACACAGCGCAATCCGAATGGGCGGTCCGTACAACAAAAATTCAGTATCAATACGCAGCCTTGAAACCAGGAAGAAAACGGTAGACTTGACCAACGTTGAAGCCATTTTGGACATACTTACAGTGAACGAGGACCCGCTCAAGATGGGCGAAACATGATGTGGTAATGGGTACTGAGTAAATTGATAGAAAAAAAAGAATTCCGATCGATCAACTGACGTCCCATGATGTTATGCGCGCAGTCGCCCAACTGGTGTTTTCATGTATATCTTCACAAAATGTTGGGGATATTTCAGAAATCTGTTACCGTTAAGTTATTGAGTTAGTACCATTTCAAGTTAAAAATAAATTACGTTAAAAGATATAGAGTAGTTATATTTATTGAGTTACCGTTTCGAGTAAAAAATAAATTACGTCAAAAGATGTCGGTTGGTTATATTCTTCGACCGCACAAAGACTCTGAATGTGCTCAAGAACGGATGAGTGAGAGAGACTACAGATACCCTTCAAAAATCTTGAAACCTTTGAATTAAGGCCTTTCTGACCTCTGGCTTCGACTATATTACAGCCTGGAAGTAGGTGTTTGGTTAAGCTCCACTTTGTTACACTTATGTTTTAGGTTTTTCCCAGTTTCATGTCACCCAACAACATTTCATTTACTATTAAATTTTCCTCTATCCTATCTTTTGACAGTCGATAGCAAGCCGCGTATATAGTTGTCACCCGGCTGTCTGAATCAGAAATAGGCGTGGACAGTTTGATACGTGCATGCCATCTGATTTACGCGCTTTAACCGAGTTCGTTACTCAGTCTTGCCCCTTGTTTATGGCATACCCTCTGTAACCACGAAGTGGGCTATCCGCTCACTGATGGAACCAAAATGCTCAGTTTATCGCGAATTATCAGAAGCAAACAAGCTCTTAAAACATTATAGAGGAATATCGAAACTGAATATTTGCTCACTGTAGCAGAACCTATATCTAATTTTGTTTGTTTTCGATCTAACTAACTTTGAATGAGCAGTTGCTATATTTAGCTAGCTATTACATTCTTCTCAAAACATCCTCATATAATAATTTCTTTAGAACATTAATGTTTCATTAGAATCTCTGATTCAAACGTGATGCTTCTTCAAGCCCTCCTACATTCCCATGTACTACGTAATTTGTAGCGTGAAGTTCTCATTGAAGTGTTTTCGAGTGCAATAGTGGTCCGTAACTTAATTAAGTAACGCCCTGTGGACTGCTCAGATTTCATGTTACACGAACTAATTAAGCAAAGTTGCATTATGTCCGATTTGAAATATGAGAGGAATTCGGTAATATTTGAACATGGATATAAAAACTTGTCAATCAATACCTCTGAGATATGCCACCTATTCATTTACCTTAGAATCGGATGCACAATTGCTTTTCTATAAAGTCTTTTAGCCATAAGATACTGGGTATGTATCAGCCACGTTTGTGCCAATTCTTTTATTCTCTCAGACATATCCAGCACACTGAAAGCCAGGGTCACTGAAGGCTGTAGGGTCAAAGAAAGTCGGAAGGGGAGACGCAACTTTGCGTCGACGTCAAAGCTCCTTTCCCTCCCTAGGCTTAGGCTAAAATTGATATCCCCTCCTCCCACATGAAAAAAAGCACAAATCTCATCTGCTTTAGCCTAAGCCTAGGGAGGAAAAGAAGCTTTGACGTCGATGAAAATTTTGCCTCTCCCTCCGACTTTATTTGACCCGGCTGTTAATTAGCAGAAACAACCGAGCTCATATATTATCTATGCGCAAAGTGACACCTCTCGCTACTCCGCTGTCTATTGTGAACCCGTTCGACAAAATATTGCTGCTATCCGGGCATACGGTGGGATGCTCCACCTCATTAAAGTAGCATTATCCATGAATGGACGCTAATTTGGCCCCCATCAAAATGCTAATTGATGACAGCGCGCCGTATCAGCTGCTCCAGTCACAATTCGTGCGCCATTTCAGTGGCGGGAAATTTCAGTTTCAAAAAAAATTGAAATGCTTTTGTCATGGGAACGGTGCGACGTCATTTTCTTTACTTCCAACCAATTGTTTTTCTTGTAATAATTGCAGTCTCAGGCGGATACTACAACTCAGTTGTCATTCCCTCCATCCCGGATTCGTGCTGTGTCTCACGTTCATTCCCTTTCTAGAGTGAAAGCTAGTAGTGTTCCCATGGTAATTCATGCAAAATAATTTATTTGTGCGTCATTCAAACAGTGCTGCTATAGTTCGCGAGGATAGTTATATTAAAAGATGGCGGGTCGAATTGCCGGTCGCTTTTTTTTGTTGATTCTGGAGAAGTTTATATAAGTTGTGCAAATAAAGTAGGGATATAGTTGTGCAATTCAGTAGGAATAAGAGTTGGTACTACAGGAGTTGGGAGGGACACTCAAAGGCGATCCCTGTCGTCACTAGTTCGCCCGTGCTTTGATTTTCCCATTCTAGCCAGGACTAGAATGGAGGCATAATCCTTGATTTGTTTTACTCTGAACAAGGGTACTTAAGCCGATGTGGAAATTGCTATTGACTGGTACCACTTAGCACTAGTTTCCACTTTTGAGAGATGGAATCAAAGCGAACTCATCTATTTGGATATATTATAATCTGATTATAATACTATCTGATTGTCATTAACAATTATTTCTATTTTTTTGTTTCCCTTTTTTGCTCTAAACCCATTAACATGATTTTTAGCCTTGAAGCATTGGTAGAGACTTTTTCCTTTCCTTTTAGATGCTCATGAATAATACTCGAGCGAGGCAGAAACAGCAGTGAGCCGGATATTGCATGCTTCATTTATGCTTACTAAAAAAAAAGCTGGCCAAGTTTTCTACCCTATATTTTATTGCATTTTTTTGACTTTGAATTTACGGCTACGACTGGTTCGAAAGTATATTGCCCACTAATGTGTGGGCGGCAATCATTGCATTCCCTTCAAAGCTCCCTGCAGCTACTGCTATATTTTTCAGCCTCTTTCCATTTTTCATTCTTCTATCTCGCATCATTGCGTCGAGCAGAAGACGACTCTTCGGTCCATTTTTCGAATCAAAATGTACGACATCTTCCAAAGCGTGCTTTTTTTCTGAGAAACACATATGGCCCCCATACTATGGCCGCCGTCATACCTCGCAATTGCGTTTCTACGATTTTGCGGTGTCGCGACTCTGCACGCGAAGTTGCGGCAATGCAAGACTTCAGGGTCGCAGTATCGCCTGCGAAAGTGCGACGCAAAATCGCGAAGTCTGACGGCGGTCTGTGGCTCTGCTATTCAGCATCCACTATTCCACGCGTGTGCCAGCTGACCGCTTTGGGCTCATTGAATGACGTTTATGATTTTTAAATAGCTAACCAAGTGTCGATCTAAATAACTAGTTCAATGTTTCACTGTCACTAATGTTTTGGTCATAACACTGTCATATCGCAGACAGTCTTATGACCAAAAATGTTGCTGTCTTGTTTTACAGCGCTATGTGCATGCATGAGGGGGCATTTTAGGCCAATGCTTCTAAATCCACATCACAGCGCAATCAAGTAAGGAAGATAGTTGTGGGCTAACGATAGGAGGAAATGATTGTGGGTTCCACACAATGCCATCAGTTGAAAAAGCTCGGGACGGGCTCTTTATGTTGTAGAAAGGACCTCCCCTTTATTGATACAGCGCTCAACTTGCTTATCCTATGGTCCAACTGCTCAAAATATTTTTTCATTGTGTTGTGATTTCTTTGACTTATCATAGAATACATGCATGCTCGCAAGACA
Source organism: Trichostrongylus colubriformis (assembly GCA_963978905.1). Taxonomy (NCBI): domain Eukaryota; kingdom Metazoa; phylum Nematoda; class Chromadorea; order Rhabditida; family Trichostrongylidae; genus Trichostrongylus; species Trichostrongylus colubriformis. Next base: position 47,338,419 of record OZ022259.1, read on the forward strand.
AACAACTGGCAGCTCAGTCTCATGCAGATCACTTTTATCTGTCGCCATTTTCATTACTATTCAGTTCTTCTTGATTTTCCCATCAAAAGTTTTGTTGCGGAACGACGCCTCTGTAGGACATGCGTGTCAAAAAATGGTTGAAACATTGTATGGTTTTGTTTTTCCCATGACGGTGTCCGAATGAATCATCGTGTAATGGGGATTTCGATCAGCATGAAGCGGGACCGAATTTCGAGTATTCGAGTACGGGTTGCTATAGAGATGCGATTTTGTTTTATATCTACAGCCCCGACGGAGACTTCTTATCAAAGCGGAATGGTCTTCGTAGTTTCCAAAAAATAGGCATTTCGACAAACTTCAGCTCATTTCGTCTTCAGTTCTCAGCCTTGGCGAGAGTGCGAGCCAAGGTGCGTATTTCTTTTATGATTTCTCGGCATTGGAAGGATGTGAAAACTGTTTGATTCGATTTCGAAAGTTGGTGTCGTTTTGCCTCTTTTCTGAAGTGCTTCATTCAACGTGATCTGTATGGGGAACGGGAAGCCGGAGGCAAGGTCGTGGTAGGTCCGTAGACCAATTTTCGCTTCCCGTAATATGACTGGCAAGTCATTATAGGCTAGATACCCACTCCTTCGTCATGGCGACTTTGAATAGGCAGCACTCCGAGCGTGTTTTCAAGGCATTCGTATACTTAGCCCCAGAGCAGTCTCTCATCTTCATCGCGGCTTTTGCAGTATCGTTCTGACAGGTGCAGGCTTCGGCAAGCCTCTGTTGCCTACAGCCTCCGCCACATGCATTCGTGTCATCTCGTCTCACATCTGTTATTGGCACCATTCCAAAGGTCAGATTACTTTCGCTGATTTCCTTCTTTCATTGTGCGTTCGTATTGCATTGTGATGAGACCATGTGATCCGTCCATTCAAGTTTCTCTGCCACACATCTTCACCCGTCTCGGGATCGTATGTCACCTATTGTTTGCCGCTTTTTTTTTCTAGGGATTTCTTTGTATCAGCGTAGCGCTTCGTGGCAATTAGTGTCATCGATTTCGTATTTGCTTTGATGGCTTTCACTTGTATTCGTGACGCACGCAAGCGTGGTGCGGCACCTCATTTAATGTCGGCCAAGCGCCAGAGAAAAAGAACGCGAGAAGGCGGGCAAGCTCTGTTTGTGATGATTTTAGACGACGCGGAGTGTTCATCGAGTAAATGAATGTGCCGCCATACATCATTGCACAGTTAGGTGAGTGCTTCATTAGCTTTTATTTTCAACGTCTTCACTCGTTTTCGATCTTCATCGGTGGTTCTTTTTTATTTTTTATGTAATTAATTTTCGACATAGTTAGGAGGACATTCGGGAGGAGCGAATTGGATGCTGGATGCGTCATTCCGATTGTAATGTTCATTGGCTTCTCATTTCTATTCAGGGCCGACAGCGAGGCCTAGTTTTCAAATGCCCCTTGGGAGTAAAGCTGCATAGACGTTTTTGTCTCTAATGGGTCCACAACGAGCTGCAGCTCCATGACATCAGCCTAGTCAAAGACTCCTTTACGACTCCACATTAGGTTATTAGTGGTAGTGTGGGTGAAAGTACTTATCCATATTGAGGGAAATTTCATGTGATATCGAAAGGCGCTAACGTGTGGGAATAACAAGATGTCCCCAACATATAGAGTCAAATTAGTTTCTCTTTATGGTTTATAGCTATTTACAGCTGACTATTGGAGTCCTATCGATTTATGTTTTTGCACTGCACAAAATGTTTTCCCCTTATCGCTATGTTTGCGACGGATTTTCTTGCACAAACTTGCGCTAGTGTAATAGAGAGGAATATTACCAGATTCCCTTATATTTCCTCCATTGTACTTGAACGCTCGTTGGATACCTTTGAGTGGAACCTACATAGTTCAATCTACTTTTATTTTATTTCACTTTGTCCCTCTTTATTTCACTACATCAACAAAATGAATACGCTGACTTTTTGTCTCATTAATTTGTGCATTATTTTGTCGTGATGCAGTCACATTAGTTTCTGCACTATTTTGTCGCGAACTCCACTCGTACCGCTCAAAATATCAGCGCATATCAGACCAGGGAGGCTGGTTCCAAAGTAATCGCTCCGCCATTGCAGTCTCAAGTTGAACCACAAGGTGGACATTGTAAATGTCGAACGGCTTCGAACTAAAAATGGAAGTGTTAAGGTATAGTGAAGTGAATTCATGTTCATATACATATATAAGAAAAGCATGGAATAAGCGTTGCACAACGCCTAATGGTTTAAATAGAACTCGTAGTTCGTTGTTATAGAATGAAATATATCAGAATGAAAGATCTCGCAAACTTTTGGCATCAGAGCAATACTTGCAAAAAAGCAATTACTATACGATTTCTATTACGCTGCTCGTTATTTGGGATTGCTCGGCTTAGTAAATGGCTCGGATTCCCTCAGAGCTGTGGTGGGACGTAAATAACAACTTCGAAGCGACTATCGAAAACACATCCACCTACTGAATTTCATTCAGCCTTCAGAAATGATCGTGAGAGAGAACGGGACCCTCTCAGGTGGCATCAGCTGCCAATTTTCCTTCCAGAGAAAGCGAATGACGTCATCAGACGACAATCCGCAGAATTGGACCGCCTTCGTTCAAGTGGATTATCTGTTGAGAATGTGGCTTTACGCAATCAACTCATGCAAATTGCTCAAGAGTACAGGCAAGTGTTTCACAAAAACTTCCTTTCTATTACTTTTATCACCGCCAAGTGTTGTCACTATAAGTGGGCTCATTCTTGCTAGACCTCTGGATGCTATTGGTTTCAATTTTATGCAGACAATCAAATAAAAGTTCTTTGTATTGTAAAAATGGGATTTCTGTAGTCATTTTTCATTCTTGTTTGAAGTCAAATACTTGTGATCATTCAGTTCTCAGTGCTATGCTGCCTTTTGTTGACATGTTGACAGATACGCAGACACGCTGATGTCATGTGTTCTTCTGCAAATATAATTGCATTCCTTAGATGGGTGATCGAAGTATTTGTATTAGTAAGGATATTATTCAAGATAACGAGTACATAACAGCTTTATCGCATTCGAGCTTATTTTATTGCGTGATTTTCGACTACGGCTTTCCCGGAACATTTCGCATATTCCACAGTTTTTTCTAGTCTTTTCGGAGATCACCAAATTTTTCTATTTGATCGGTAGTAGTCGGCTCCAATCCAGGCAGAGTTCATGCAGCTTGTTCCCTGGTATACATGCGACAGCGCTCTTTCTAACTGGAGAAGGGTTAATTACAATACTCGCTCTCCACCTTTTTGCAGTATTGTTTCATTCCACTTCGACAAACTATATACTGCTACAAATGTATGTTTGCTCCTTTCTTGGGAAGTATCAATCGTAATCGGTTTCGAGGTTTGGTTTCTCTGTCCAGCAAAAGTTTAATTCTATTATAGGTCAAATCGACAACGTTTCCTTGATCAGGAAGTGCTATTGTCCGAATTGAATTATGAAGTTAAAAGTTTGGCGCGGGACAAAGATATTCTTCAAGAACGATGTATTGAGTTAGAGAAAAAGTACAAGAAGGCGAAAGCAGCAAGTAAAGAGTTCGAAAAACTTATAGAAATGGTACGTTATGAGGCTCTCCCTTCCAATTTCATTACTGACTGCACTCTTTCCAGGTTGACCCGTCCTCGTCGAAGACACCAGACTCTCCATCATTACTCGATCGATCTCGAAGGAAACACAACTCTCCAGACAAGAAGGATGATAATGGTGATTCTTTGCAGGTGAGCCTAGTTCCTGAATGGTAATGGGATAGAAAAGATCCTGAAGGGATAGAAAACTTGGTCAGTTTAGTTCGTTATAGTTGCAGATATGCTTGGAAAATTCGCAGATTGAGATTGATGAGCTACGATCGAGACTTGAAAAGGAGGTGAATATGTCAAAATCGTTGCATGAGGATCTCGATCAAAGTAGAAAGTTGGTGCGTGAACTGATGTTGTTTTTCCCCCATTCCTTTGTTGTTGTTTTTTTTTGAATTTCGAGAGTAATTGTTCTTCAAGCATTGCGCATTATTCCCTATCTCTTTTATTCTTGCCTTTCCCCTCTCTCTCGTTTTGATTTGAATATTTGAAATTCATTGGAAACAGCAAAGGGCTCGCTCTAAGACTGCGAAGATTTTTGCAACTTTTTGAGAAGATGTTTTGTATGTTTGCGTAACGTTTTTTAAAAACACTTCCTCCCCACATGTTTTCCCATTGTCCAGTCTTTGCTCTTTGCTAGTATTTCGCGGTAATTCAATATGGGCGGAGATCGGCACCTAGGCCCAAATTCATGCTTGCTCTTTAGCCCACCTTGGACTACAGGGTGTTCATTCAAGAACTGAGTGGAAATATGCTTCATGAAAGAGGTGTGTCGAATCAGGAAAAACAGTGAAAGAATTAAGGAGCTCTCGTCTTCTCATTTTTCGTTGTACAGATAATGGAAATATGAGTCAAAATGAAATGTAGAATATTTCTAAACCGTTCTATTTGATGGCACTTTAGAAAGTGGCCCTCAATTCAGTTTTCTTGGTGGAAATGCTTTGGGGCAATGCGGCTGCAGTATTCAGCACTCCACAGATTGTCCCAGTGCCCTTCACCGAAGTCGAAACGATTGAAGTAGTACTCGCATCTCAGCGAATGTCGAAGATGTTATACAAATGAGAGCCAGACTTGATTCATAGGGATCCTTTAAGGGGGATTTACGGTACCGGTGTGGGCACCACGCTTGACTCTCGCTTTTGCGGAGTGAACGCGAAGGTGGTTGCAAAGTGTGGGGAGATCGCATTTCATTCGTTTTATTAGATTTTGTTCTGGAAGAAGGGAATATAGAAGTGAGATAGAGAAGTTGCTATCGCAGTGAAGCGAGGGGGATTATATAGAAATGGGCACGCCCAAACATCTCTGGGTTTCGATCTGCCCTCTCAAGCGTGTACTGACCTGTAGTGGGAAGGGAAGGTTTTTCCCTTTCTAAATTATTCGAGAATAAAGTCCACACTCCATTACTCTCTACCCTCATTGCGATAGCACTATAGAAAGAAGTACGGGTATTCGATAACCGGGACATAGGCCACTCACGCTAAGCCGTTACCAGCTCGTTTTACGCTTCAATATACAGTGCGTATCAAAAATATAGACGCACCCCCAAAAATAGCGTAGCTGAGTTTTGTAGGAACTCACGACCAATTTGCCGTGACTATCGTAATCAGCATGCTTGAAAACCTAGGTTCACAAGATTTCATGTATATCGGAAAAAAACTGGGCAGATTTTAACGTTTGGCTCCCATATGCACTGTATCAAAAATATAGACGCACCTGACGAGTCAGGACAAAAGAGAGACATATGCCAAGAAAAGTTGCTGTTTCAAAAAGGAAATAAGTAGCAATAAGTGTTCTGCATAATAACCCAAAATGCCACGTGGTCCAATTTTGTCGGAGGTCGAGCAGGCTCAGATTCGCGCCCTGCACACAGCGGGTCTGAGCAATCGTGAAATCGCTCGCCAAATTCGCCGCTCTTCAAGGGCCGTTGACCGTTATTTACACTTACCGGAGTCCTATGGGAACGTTCTGGCAGGCCGAAGAAGCTGAGTCCTCAAGAAGAACGTCAGATCGGTCGAATGGTGTCCAATTCTCTAGTGAGTGTCATTGACGTTCGAGCCAGTTTACCGACTGCCGCCTCCAGAATGACAGTGTGGAGAAGCATCAAGCGCAACAAAAACATCGTGCGATGTCGTCTCCGTTCGGCTCCGCGGCTCACACAGTCCCACAAAGAAGCCCGCCTGAAGTTCGCCAAGATGAACATGGCCACGGATTGGTCAAGGGTAAGGGTCTTATTTTACGAGGCTTCTTTCATCAAAATTTGTTTTCCAGGTGATATTTTCAGTCGAAAAAAGTTTAATCTAGACGGTCCAGACGGCTACGCTTATTAGTGGAGGGACCTACGCAAGGAACCGAGGTTACTAAGCCGACGCAATTTCGGTGGAGGCAGTGTCATGGTGTGGGGAGGATTCCACCAAAGAGGGAAGCTTGAGTTAGCTTTTGTCTCAACATGCATGTCTTCCTCGTACTATAAGGATGTACTGGAACGTCACCTGCTACCTGTGTTGGCGGATCGGGGCGAGGATGAATTTATTTTCCAGCAGGATAACGCCTCCATCCATGTGAGCCGGTCTACAAAGTCGTGGTTAAGCGAGCGGAATCTGGTTCTTTCAGACTGGCCTGCGTGCTCTCCTGACCTAAACCCGATAGAGAACATTTGGGGAGTCTTAGTCCGGCAGATATACAGCCAGGGAAGAACGTTTACTAGCGTAGGAGACCTCAAAGTGGCGATCGCTTAGGCTTGGCAGAGTATGGACCCACAGATCCTGAACAGACTTGTATAATCGATGCCAAACCGTGTCTTTGAAGTCATTTCAAAACATGGAGGACCCATTAATTATTAGCGTGCTTGTATTGTTCTGTTATGATAATAAATGATAAGGTGCGTCTATATTTTTGATACAGTGCATATGGGAGTCAAACGTTAAAATCTGGCCAACTTTCTCCGATGTACATGAAATCTGATAAACCCAGGTTTTCAAGCATGCTGATTATGATAGTCACAGGGGATTTGGTCGTGAGTTCTTACAAAACTCAGTTACTCTATTTTCGGGGGTGCGTCTATATTTTGATACGCAGTGTAGTCACTGTTTTACAGGTTCTGGACAGAGACGAACAGATTCATGAACTTACTACTAAATTGCGTGATGCTGAACTAAGATGTCAGCAGGTAGGGTTTTCAAAGCGTAGTTTTTGTTTCATTTTGAAGCTTGAAGTATTGCATTTCGTGTTAAGTCTGAGGATCATCTTTCACGCACCTCCACTGATCTCGCTCTAGAGCGTGCTCGTTGTGATGAACTAACCCTTTCGCTGCATGAAAGTGAAGGCTTACTCTCTCAGGTGAGCGACTATTTATTCTTGACTATTTTGATTGGTTTCCAGCAATGTCTATTTAGACTCGAGCCGATTGCTTGTCTTACGCATTGGAAAATCAACGCCTAATTGAAGAAGCGAGGGAGGCCAATCAACAACTTGTATCGTACCGAGCGAAACTGTCAGTGTTAATTGAATTCACTTTCTTTTTTTTTACTTTCTCATCGCTACTCTTAGCTTTTTCTTAACTTTTAGTCCAGGATTAAGTTGTTTATTGACTCGGAGGGATCGTTTACGGAAATTTGATTTTTACTGTTACCCATGTGGTTGTTGTTTCTTACTGTTGGCCTCATGCAAAGCTTCACGCGCAAAAGACAAACTAAAATCCGGCTCCTAAAATGGACACACTTCAAAGTGTGCCCTCAGACAGAGCTGGTTTCGGATGCCGGACTGCGAGGGCTCTGGATGCAAGCGGGCACCGATTACTTGATCAGAGACGCAGAATAGGAAGCAAACCAACATTGAGGGCTGGTACATCCAGAGCCCTCGTAGCTCAGCGTTCTATACCAGCCCCCTTTGCACGATTTTAAGGTGTAAGCCGGATTACAGTTTTTCGCATGAAACTTCGCATGTGGACCGTAGTGAGTAAACACAATATCACCTGTGGGTAGTAGAAAAAGTCAAATCTCCGTGAAGAGCTCTTGAAGATGATGCCACGACTTGACTTGTAAAGTAATCCTGCCCTGCTCGATTTTGACCGGGGTAATCATGCCTCTTTCTGAAGATTAACCTTTTCAACGGGCAGTGAGTCTTGACCTCCTTCTCAGCTTTCGTGTTGAGCTTCCAGCTGACTTATTATTCCTTTTTTCGTTTGAGTTTATACAGCCGATCAGAACACTCGAAACACAAAGTCGTTGCATTTTTTTGTAAAAAAAAAAAGCACTGTGCTTATTCAGAGAGGCGCAAGGAGCTGATCTCATCGCGACAAAGAAAACACTGCGGACTTTGCAACGGAATAAGGACTCATCTGTGACACAAAATAATACGGGTACGGGTATGGATGACGAGAAATAAATTATTTATATAACGTTTTCGTTGTTACAAAGTAACAGTTTTAAGTAATATGATAAATTGTCAAGCTGTGCTTGAAATAACTACTAACAATTTACATCCACCGACATATCAATATATGAATATAATCTTCTAGTTAACACTCTTGTCATTCTTTCACAAACCCCACAATTTTAACAATACAACATAATAACCGATTACAAATATTATGAGTCTAGTTTTCAAAGCAACTACTTGCTCTTGTCGGTTTTTCGGGTAAAAAGTCTCTGCATAAATTCGCGAACTGCGAAGTGTAGGGAGTACGTACGTGTCCTTGCTTTCTTCTCGATTTTTGTCAGGCTCGTTGTGATAGCGCTGAAGCGTTCATCTGACTGCCTTCTGATTCGCCGCAACCGGTCGTCGATTACCGTCACTGAAAAAAATAACACAATCTCTTTGGGCTCAAGCAAGTACTATTGCTTCAATGTTAAGCCCTAATACCATCTTACCAAAAAGTACGATCTCTGAGGAAAAGCGTGCATCATCCGTTGTGGACAAGTCACAGTAAGTATGGATATTCAACAGCTTTTCAATCTGTTTTTGTAGAGAGGAGATCATGGATTGACGAGCGTTCGTTTCGCGAAGGAAAAGAAAGAGACCTTTGAAGCGATCACCTGAATCAGCTCAATTTGATTGGATTATTCAACACATGTTTTCAGCATTTTGTGAGGGATAATGCTGGGGCCATGTTCGGGTGCGGTCGTTTTACAACCACGGTGCACCGAGAGAGGATTCCTCGATAGAGGGTCGTATTTTACCGGACAGAGGGGCGTCGCACGTCGCGGATTCTAGTGCTTATCGTTGCAGCGATAAGCACTAGTATCCGAATTCTCTAAAAGCGATATCTTTTTGCTTCGGGTAAAACACATTGGACTTATACATTCCGACAACAGCTACTGATAGAGTTCGAGAAGGGAAGTCGCATTCCGTTACTGTGGAGGGGTCGTACTGAAGCGCCTATTTTCCTCTACTGATATTGTAGAGTTCAAAGAAGCGGCTCGTATTTCGGTACTGCAGTGGGGGGAAGGGGGGGGGGTGGGAGGGGGAGCTGAAGCGGCTATTTTTCTCAACTTCTGAGAGTGCCCTGTCTACAACCCTTTGCTGATGTATGAAGCTGCACTTGGTAGATTGTGTAATAATGAATGTAGAGGTGGTTGGTAAATACATAGAAAACTGTCCTAAATCGGTCAAAATCCGACAAATAGGGTCTCAGAAACGGTGTTTCGCCCTTTTTCCATTTTTCCAGCTATCTAGGAAGCGAGACGTAGACAGGTGCGCAGCTAAGTCAGCCAGCCGCGAACTTCGTGCCTTCCGTAACGTTCGCGACTGGCTCACTTGGCCGCTTATGTAAATCGTAGAGTACGTGTGCGCTATAAAGACCCATACCGTGTTTCGTCCATGGGGATTCGCTGCAGTTCATCTCTTCCGAACCCAAGTGTTCGTTTGCAGAGAATAAGTCTTCTTAGCTCTCATTTTCCCTTTACCTTTAGCGATGCCTTTGAACGCGACTCGTTGCACAATTATTAGGCCGCGTTCATACTTTACGCCGGTAGGACGTGGTTGCGTTCACAGGCAGCGAGGCAAAGTGGCACGAAGGAGGTGCAGAGACGACGCAGGCAACGAGACGGGCTGGCACAGGCGAAGGAGCAGAGGCACGCAGCCACGCTCTGCCGCCGGCACCGCAAAGTATGGACGCGGCCCTACTCGCTGTATGTCCAATGATGGGGCTCCTAAACCTGTGATCGGGACTGTGGGCCATTACGAGGGCATTATGTCAAAAAGGATAGTCGATTTGTGTGTGGTCGTTCATGGGTTGACTTTCATAGTTATGCTGAGAGCCCCGCACGCTGCAAGTTGGATCACGGATCGATGCCTTTGCCCTTTCACGTCTTTTTTCAACGCCTCTTCATTGTTTTATGGGGTGAAATATAGAATATCAATGCGCGACAATAGGGAAACACAAGGACTACTCCTAAACTGGGGATCACTCTACAGGAGCATTTTTGTATGTGACAGGTTTTGGTTCCTTCCGCTGTGAAGAGTGGTGTCACCCTTTCGAACTTTGCACTTACTTAACTGGGATTCTGTCAGTTTTTTACAGCAGAATTACTAGTAAATTGAATAAAAAGCATACCGAAATGATAGGTGATGGGATGAGATTGTGTCTGGCTGAGGTTCACGTACGTTGGATCGTCATATACACTGACAGATGGCTCGAATATTGATACACGGTTCACTGAAACACTACAAAGCATGAAAAACGATTTAACTATTTCTAGATAATGGTTACGTGGTGACTATTTCAAACATTGTTTCAGAACTTATCCCTGACTTGCCCAACCTATCCTGCTCCCTTGGGCAATCTGATTTTTCCAGATTTTGGGCTGATCCTCACTTTTGAATATTTCTGCGCCATACACCGTCACAATAACCTAAGGCCGCCGTCAAACTTTGCGATTCCGCGATTCTGCGACGTCGCACTTTTGCACGCGATACTACGACCTTGAGGTTGTGCAATGGCGCAACTTCCGTGCGGAGCCGCGACACCGCAAAATCGCAGAATCGCAAAGTCTGACGGCGGCCTAACCGAGCTTTCCATCATGTAGAATGCATATCTTATGACGGTACAGCAAATGGGTCCATATGGCTTCATAGAATATCGGTGTATACTCTAGTAAATGCCGAAATAGTGAAGTTAAAGGCCGTGCGGAGTACGGAAGATTTCAAAATTTGCTTTTTAACTGAGGAAACAAATACAGTAAAAGGAGGGATTCAACAAAAATCTGTCGTAATTGGTTTTTTTTTTTCAAAAAGCAAAAAGTCTTGTTTCAGGAAGCAATTAAAAGATTCAGAAAGTAGAGGTTCAATAACCATTAGTGGTAATACTTTATCAGGCTAAATAGTTAGGGCGAATTCATTTCCATCATCGTTTATGATTGCTAGGCCACAGATAAGGTTCGCAGTGTTCAAAATTTATCATAGTAAAATTAAATTAAATCTATGGAAGTTACAAAGTGCCTAGCTTTGCAATATTTCAAAGGCGATGGAATTTTCCTTTGAATTAGGGAAGAAATGAAGCTGTGAGGAGGGCAAACACATTGATATAACTTTAACGATTTTGTGCAGATAAATAGTAAGTAAAAGTAGTAAATACTACACAAATAGTAGTAAATAGCTCACCTCTGTGGAGGCTATTGCGATCCGATTTTAGCCGGCTGTTCTCGTCTAATTCGAACATCGAATTCTCTATATATGACCATGACCATGTATCTGGATCAGCAGAATCGTAGAATTCTAGCATTGTAGAAGCAGTTGAGATCGAGAGGGTAACCGCAATAAGAGAATACAGGTTATTGACCAAGGGTGGACTGAATCCCGCGGTAATCAGCTGGTTACCAGGGGATACTGGTAGGTGTTACCGTTCACGCAGGGTCACTGGACCGTAGCGCCTCTTTGTGATTTGTAGCTTGAGGAGACTCGTTGTGATCCTTTGAGATTGCTAGGCCGCACATCGTTTTCGGAATATTCAGCAATCGTTAAATGAGCTTCAAGGAGGAAATGTGAAAGAAAGTAGCGCACCATGGAATTGTTCCAAAGAGTTTGCAAAAACGTGAATTTTTTTGAAACGACTTTATGCATAAATCCTTGAAAGAAGCTGAAGTCTGAGGATTTTTCCCTGCAGCTGGATATCTCACTTTTCAACAAACCCGCCGAGGTTGAAGTATATGTTATATCTTCTAGGGCTTCACCAATTCGCCGAATTCACCCTTCATGGTATCGCATGAAGCACATCAGAAAGGTATCATATTTGATTTATGGGTTCCATACTTTATGCCACATATTATGTTGAGAAGAAAAAAAAACAGGGCTTGAGCTTTGTTTTATTAGGCTATCTAAACCTATGCAATGTTTGACAGCAACCGAATGCTTTCAAGTGCGCCATAAATGCGATTTCTAGTCATGTATACGTGAAATACGAAGAGGCACAAGAAATTTCAGTTGGACATCAGCCTGAAATTCTCTAGGAAGCCTACTCTTCTGGAGAGGCTCCAGTGAGGCCAAAACGAAGAGTGAAATATAAATTGCCTCCCGGAAAGCTTATGTTAGCTATCTGCTCGTGAGATCCTTGCAACGGTGAATACTTGTGGATTAAAGAGCAATAATTAACTGCACGTGCCAATGCAGACCCACTTGAACGAATTTCAAAAAATACTAAACGCATTTTGAAAAATGTTGAAGGCTGCAAACACTAAGGAACCAAACCTGTAGATGTGCAGTCCTACGATTGGTCGGAAGGACGGAACGTTCTCGAAGATTTTCTATTGTCTTGCTTTTTAAGGAGTAGAGTGCATACAGCACACTCGATTTTCTATGATAGACGCGAATATTCAGGGCTCCCAATGTTCATTATATTGTCTATGATCTGAATGCAGCGTTGAATGCCCTAAAAACCCGTGAGATGTACGGAATAAGAACAGAAGAGAAGGAGCGTGTCAAGGCTTACCGGATTGGATTTCATGGTTCGTTGCGCTGAGAAGCCATCGGCGGCTCGTGCTTCAGTCAGGTTACTGCCTATGTTGATACGCAAATATTATTGTTTTTTGTTACTGGCGTAAGGTGTAGGTAGCATCTGCTATGGTTAGACGCGTTCATACTTTGCGATGCTGGTGGCAAAGCGCGGCTGCGTGTCTTGCATCTTGGCCTATGCCACCCTGCCTCGCTGCCTGTGAACGCAGCCGCGTCCTGCCGACGCTGAGTATGAGCACGGCCTTAGTCGCGTATGCTTCCGTGTGTCAACGTGAAGGCATAATCATCCCATTTCAGTTATCTCGGTGTCGTCGGCGACGGCAAAAACCGAAGGAAACATTGCACCGTCTGTCATATATAATCATCGTAGCTAATCAAACAAAAGTCACTTTCTCTTGATGACAGATAAAATCTTAGTTCTCATGTATTTATGCTTTAACGCGATTTAGTTTTTTTTTCAATTCCTACTATTTAGCTTAGTCGTGGTGATTTCTATCATTAAAGCATTTTCACGGAATCTTCATCTATGCCTTTCATATGCGCGAACACCTCGCTTCCTTTGTTATTCTTCATTGTTTCTTTTTTACATGTTCAAATAGCATTGTACAACTGTGCTCCTCTCTCTGCAAATGCAGTAACAAAAACTATTCAAAGTACTCGGATGTGGGCTGAACAGTGCTCGTGGAAGTTGGTAACATCTCGACCTCACTTTATTGGACCGAAAATGAATTCATACCTAGCCTTAGTGGTCGGGAGTGAACTTCCGAGTTCATAATTATTGGCTGGGATGTACCCATTTCAAGAAACGAAAATGAATTCCTTACATGAAAATTACTATTTTCCAGCCTACACCGCGAGATGCTTTCGCTCTGAAGAGCACATAGAACTTTTTAACAGTGATTTCGATCAGTATTGTTATTCTAGTTTGAAAAGGCTCTAAATGAGCAAATGGTTAGAAGACCATTATCAAAGAGCTATGCAGGTGTTCCATTCTCAAACATCTCATTCATTCATTCATTCATGCACCTAATTTTGTATTTTCACACAAACACAACTAAACTGTAAAGGGAATTTTTATGATGGCATTGCATTTCATTTTTATGATGACATTTCATGTCATTTTTATGATGACATTTCATTGCCTCAGATGTGCTCGGTCTTTTTTGCTTATGGATGATTGCTTAATAAATAATTGTCAGTTATTGACCGTGGTTGGACACTCAGGAATAGGAGCTTTGAAGTTTTTTTTCCAATGATCAGCACTTAGCAGTAAAAGGCTAAGGTCATACTTTTACGCACGCATGTCTCTTGGAGAAGCTGAGTCCATTGTCTTAGATTCCCATATAAGAAGTTATGGGACTTCGTCACTTTCACTGATTTTTGTTAATTTTTTCTTCTATTTGCAGTTATCCAGGATCAGAACAATTTATCAGTGGCTCAGCAGCCTCATAATTTTTCACAAGATTGGAAATGATTCCGGAAAAGACACGCTTTTTGCTTTGCGGCTCTCGAGAAGTTCGATGTATGCGCTGTCATAATTGATCATAAGGAGACCACGACAGAGTGCGATCTCTTATTGGCAAATTGCATGTGTAGGGCCTCTGATCTTTATTCTGTTTGTAATGACATCATTGTCAGTCCAATACTGTTTTCTTATGGAGAACCCGCCCGACATACGTTACATGATCGACAGGCAGCACATGGTAAAACTTTGCCATGTTTGAGGTGCGCCAGGGACAGTTACTTGAGAGTGGTCTTGAGCAATCCCAAGCAAATACTTGGTTCCTGGTTGAGTGCAATATGATCGGAGCTAAGAGCCTTAGGCCTGTCGTCAAAAAACCTGCCACGATTAGGGAGCCCGCGGATCGTGGCTGAGCTCAATCGGTGAAGGCACAAACTTTGGCGTCAACTCGTGGTCGAAACCTTTCGGCGCTCGGGTAAAGCTGGAAGCTTGAAACTCTTCTACCTTTATCCAAAAAACAAAAGTCTAAGTCTTTGCGCTACAACATAAAGCTTAACCCTTTGATCATTCCTGAACATATACTAAAATAAAGCCCAACATCGAATTTTGCGCAACTTTCGCATGGCTATCTTGAGAAAAAAATCTCTTCTGGCGTGCTATTGGTAGCGGCAGATTTCCTCTGCAATCACACATCTTATTGAGCTTTTATTAGAAATACTACGCCGTGAATAGTGTTAGGATTGGAGTATGCTGAAAGTCACTCTAATCCTGCCTCATATACGTTACACGATTTTTGGTGATTAGGACGCGGGACTACGCTCGGTAGGTTCGTGTAGAAAAGGGTGAGCACAGTGCTCTCCCAGTATCATTTTACCTGATGCATAGGGGCTTTATTTTTATTGCATATGTACGTGGCTTCTGCAAATCTCCGATCAATCGTTGCATATACAGCTATGGCTACGTACATATTCCAGATCATGGCGTGATTTTTGGCTACGCTACTTTTGGAGCCAAAGCCTCACGGCTCCGATCATGCCACACTTGACAAGGAGCCACGTGCTTCCTCATTGTTAGGAGTGCCCAAGTCCCCATCACCCTCAAGAAGGGTGTAGGTTGGGACACACGAATCTAGGCCGTGACCCTGTAACAGCCTGTAGCCTTTGACCTAAGCCTTAAATAATTCAGACAATTTGTTCATGTAAATCGTGTCCTCCTTGCAAGTCTGTTCCGTTCTATAGTCAAATTGTCTGAATTATTCATGTCACAGGGCAAAGGCCACAGGCTGTCACAGGGTCAGGGCCTAGATTCGTGTGTCCCAACCGTCACCCCCTCAAGAAGAAGGCTGTCGGGCACCACAAACCTAGACGATGTTCTACAATGTGCTGCCTGTCGAACATGTAACGTATGTGTAGCGGGTTTTCCATATGCATACAGCAGCGCACTGAGATCATTGCAAACAGAATAAAGATCGAAGCTGTACAGATTCACTCTGACAATGACAGATCGAATCCTCTTGGTCAACGTAATGATCAGTATAACAGACCATACATTGAACTTTCCGAGAAACAAGACAAAATCGAGGTTTTCCAAAGTTTTGCAGTGCGATTAGTGGACTGTTTAGTATGCGAAATGGCTTGGAAGGCATCATTTATTCTAAGAAGTTCTGTCTCCTTGAAAAAGGTCGGAAGCAAACACCTGGACCAAGAAAAGTTCGAATTACTGAGGGAGGATCATTCAAGAGGTTCTTGCACTTGACACGATCTTCGTAACCATTGCGCCACTCATGCTTTCGTATTGACTAGACTTCCATAGATGGTTTATTTGAAATTTACTTTCTGAACAAAATCTTAGTGTTTTATAATTTCAGAGTGGAAAAAAAGCCGATAAAGTTTTCATTTAATAATTAAAAACTTAAACAAACGTATCACAGATCTGACCGTATAGGAGGGCGAATCATAAACACAGCAATACAACAAAAACGCCGTGTATATACAAAAATGATACTTAGCACATTAGGCGAATAGAACCCTGATTAGATCCGATTAGATAGGCGTTGTTGAGAGGTAAATAGCAGATCGAAACCGGACTTCCCGACTGACTATCGGACTTCATTTTCGCTTCCAATACAACTTCAGCACCGGAGTATACCCTGAAGTGATACATTTCAAGAAAAGGGAGAAATTTTGTAGGAAATAGTGAAGGGTTGATAACCTGATTACATTGCTTCCTTGGAGAGTGGCCAATTTATCGTCGCTTACAAATGCACTCACAACTACATCTGCTAGTTTACGTGCAGAAAAGATTCGTGGACTTGCAACAAACACATTTCCCACCTCATCTGCATCACACACGAGGAATTCTGTGGCGGAAAGCCATCGAACCTGAAATCTCAGAAGATAAAAAAGCGACTTGTCCATTGTTGAGTACCCCTTTTGGCTTCTAAGACATCCATGGGAATCCAACTCGGCCTAGGAATTGAAAACGGCGAGGGATCGAACGCGTAAGGCGCGTTCTACCCAGCTGATGAGGAAACTGGTCGAAAAGCTGATGAGGAAACTGGTCGAAAAGCTGATGAGGAAACTGGTCGAAAAGCTGATGAGGAAACTGGTCGAAAAGCTGATGAGGAAACTGGTCGAAAAGCTGATGAGGAAACTGGTCGAAAAAACAAGCGATCAACCGACTTCGAAAAAAAGAGAAAGCATTGGCCTAGTAGATCCCTTCTTGACATGGACCTAATCTACAGGGGGTGCCAAAAAAAGTAATTTTGCCCACGGCTCACATCTCCCAATTATACAAAACATAGAGAAACAAAAGAAATGAAAGTATTGGGGCAAAATATTCCCGAAATGTTCCTCTAAAAGCAGGAACAGGCTGAGACTCACTACTTTCATTTTCATAAAAATATAGAATCTTTAAGCGGCGCAGTCGGGCTTCGGAGCACCCACGGTATCAAGGTCCCCTTAAAACAGTGGAGCCGGGTTCCATGGTAGGTCTTTTGTGGAAAGCTTTCTAAGGATTGGCCCGTCGGTTCATGGAAGTCACAGAGCCATTGCTGCTCGGACAACGCTGCTATTGCCCGAAGTATCATTTCCATGCCCAAATCCGCCTCCGGAGGGGTTTCAGTGGTAAGTGCACGTTTTCGCTCTTTGAAACGAAGGACGCTGGGAACCCGGAAAAAACGGAATCCTAAAGAACACCACCCAGTATGAATCCCCTTAGGTACCCAGAGTGAACGGACCTCAGCAAGGTTGTGAACGAGGGCGACGAAATTTCGGATTTTGCCCAGTTGAGGTGACACATCTTGTTCACTCTTTCCTCGCTCCCGTTCCTGCTCGTGCAAAAGGCTGCCACGGAGTATAGTGATAGAGTGAGGTCTGCTCTTGAATCTGGGGATGTGAATACCTCAACAGAATTTGCGGTAGTTCGACTAAAGCGGGGTGAAAGTGGACGAGACAAAATTACATTTTTTTTGGCACCCCCTGTATACCGATATCCACAAAACGTAACGTTCGTCTTCCCATGTGGGACCGCACAAGTATGAAGAGTCGCTAGTCTACACTCAATCCGAACAGCAGTCCAGCCTAATTCCCGGGTTAAGCGTATGGTTAAAGGAATCGTCCACGGAAAATTGAGTTTCTTTGTTACCTATATATTTATGTTGTATAAGCCTAATAAGGAAAACATGCAAAGTTTCACGCGAAAAAGTGAGTATTCGGCTAAGAGACAGCTCCTCAAACTTTCGGCCAGGTGGGCGGGGCCTCCGAGTAAAAGCCCTGCTCCGTCGACCACCGCGGTTGGGCACGGAAAGTGGGACTGTTCACTTAAATTTCTGTTCCTACAGTGCATCTCCAACCGCGCTGGACGACGGGATGAACACTTGCTCGCAGATCCCGCCCACCCGGCCGAGACTTTTTGGTGCTGTATCCTGGCCGGATTCACATTTCTTCGCATGAAACTTTGTATGCGGCCCACATTAGGCAAATACAACATCAATATATGGGCAGCAAAGAAACTCATTTTTCCGTGGACGATTCCTTTAATCTGACCAGCAGCCCAGCCTAATTTCTGGGTCAAGCGTAGCTTAAGGCTCATATTATCACACCCCCTTTCGATAAATGAAGCTATCAAGTGTCACCAAAAACCAGCATCGGCTGGTTAAAAAACAGCAGAAAGAAAAAAGACTGATAGCAACAATCACAGAACGCACCGCTGTCGTATGAGTGCTATTTCCATGTGAAAGCGAAGCTAATCGACCTGTACGTGCATCAAGCAAAACAATTGTGCCATTCGATAACGCCACTACCATTTTTCGGCCTTGAAAGCGGCGAATTTAGGAATGCTATGCAAAAATTTGGGAGCTTAATAAAGCTTACCAGACTCGCGTACTGAAAATGCTCTCGTGAGACCGGGTAGGTTGGAAACTTTCAGCTCACTGGTCCAACCACCAGTTCGAGTGTCCAGGAGACTGAAACGTCAATTTGAAAAAAATAATGAGCATACAATCTTATTTACATATAATTGATGCATTAGCTAAATGAAGCAGGATATGGAACTGACCGAACTGTGGAATGAAGGCTTGATATGGCTGCCATTGAATGTCTGTCCACATGTGAAAGACCACAAATTGTTGCATCACCATCCCAATCCAGTTGTGTGATGATCGCACCACGGAACGGATCCCACACCTTACAGTGAATAGCTTTAAGTCACACTCAGAGGGGAATAACAACAAATTGAAAGCAGATACCATAAAAAGTTCGGTCCCGGGATTATACCTGAGGGAGGGGATGCAATTTACTACTATCCTATGTTGTACTGTGGCCTTGAAAAGGCTGCTGAAGCTGAAATACAAAAAGCAAAAGAACATGTCACTGCCAAAGCTTGAGATGAAAGGTTCAGTAACACTGGAATTCAAAGCTTCCCCTTCAGAAGAGATTTGTGGCGAAACTCGCATTGAAAAAGCAGCAGCTTGGGGCCTCATCAGGATCCCGCAACACAGCGAATCAATCTGCCGTTCAATGGCCGGGGGAGTTGCCGGTGAAGGCAGGACAACACTCGCCGGCTGATTCAGTCTCTCGCCCGCCTGCAATCTACTCTGGCTAGTGACGCAGAGGGACGCAAAAGAGAAGGGAGATTTTCGGGTTCCTCTTTCTCGGGGTTTTTGCCGTTTTATTTCGTTCCTACTCTGCTGTTGCACTCACTGCTCAGCACTCCTACTTCCATATTCCAAAAAATGTCAGATTTTTACTCCTCCCGGTGTCTTCAATCGAGCTTGCCGCATTCTCGAGTAAGTTTTTCATTGCAAGCGGATTGTTCGAAACAGAGATGGTCACCCATGAAAGAAATTCCCCGAAACCGGGAGGATCACCCACGAAACAATCAATCGTCTCTCATAAAAAAATAGTAAATCGCGGTTCTCACATGAAGGTTCCCATCTGTGGATGCGATAAGATTGTTTGCCAGCAGAGTAACATCAAGGATCGGACGCTGATGCCTGTTATAGGTCCATTGAGCTTCCACGGTATCGTATTCGGGTTTGATCGACCACAATCTGAGTGTTTATCAACTTCACGGAAAACATGTGGACAGCAGACGATTCGTACTTGACAGTTTTGTCAGAAGACGCGGAAATGAAAGAGTTCTCATTTGAAAGACTAGCGATTCGACGAACAGACGATGAGTGACCATTGAAGGTGCACAGTGTCAGATGGTCGAAACGGAGTGATGACCTGAATAACAAGCTGAAATCAAGCACACAATCAAACAGTGCGCGAGCACTTAAAGAAAAAAGTCTGGCCGCCGTCAGACTTCGCTTTTGCTTTTTTTGCGACCCTGCGTTTTTGCCATTCTGCGGAGCCGCACTTTCGCACGCCATTCTGCGACCATGAGATTTTGCATTGCTGCAGCTTCGCGTGCGAATCCGGACACCGCAAAATCGAAAGTTGCGAAGTCTGATGGCGACCTTTAGACCGCGTTCATGCTTTGCGTGACCGACGCCGGCACCGGCAGCGACAGCGTTGCCGGCTTCGAGCACACTGTTTCGACGTCTTCGCCGCCGGTGCCGGCGTCGAGCAGATTGTTTTGACGCCGCCGCCGCCGGTGTACGCGTCGGTTACGCAAAGTATGAACGCGGCCTTACTCAGAGGTCCTCACTTTTTGCATTTATACTCTGCAACACCGTCGTACGACGCTGCTTTTTGCACTGCAGTTTCTATACCTGAACTGATCGGCAAAAAATAGTGATGCAACCTCACTGCTTTGAAAAATGATCAAGTCGAAATTAGTAACGGAAACGCACGGAACTAGGTTGTGCGACGCAGATGAACGGCCGCGTCGCGCAATATGTATGCTACCTTATCAGGAAACCTAATTCTGCGTCCAGCGAGGGTCAGTGTAAGCAACCCGAATTTCTTCCCCATGCAATTAACGAAAAACCTAAACATTCTCAGCAATGAAAAAAAAAACTAAGGATCCTATGATTCTTTGATCGCGCTATTGGGACCTGGAAATTGTGCACCACTCGAGTGACAGTCTCATAAACACTCACTTTCCTTCTGCAGCACAAACAGCCGCTGATATTCGTGCACACCAGAGTGCACTGAGCGATGTGGATTCACACAAACTGGAACGGTATAGGTTATTACCAAATAATTAGTATAAAGATTGAAACTATGAGCATTGTGAAAAGTAGACTCAATGGCTCACCTCGCGATAATCAGATTAGCTGGCTTACCCTCATATTGCAGAAGGTCATCGAGTAGCTATTCAGGATGCACCATATTTGCGCCTTACTGTGCGTCTACACGGCGCTAAAACCGCTCGAATCTACTTTTACCACGCCATTTTGAGAGAAGGGACCAATAAGGCTCAGGTAGGTGCGATCAGTGAGATTCAAGCAGGTGTAACGCCATGACCATGACGGCCGTGACTGTGGCGGCGCAAAAAAGTGCAGTTGGTACAGTTATCCAAGAACCCACTACCCAGAATAAGTACCGACAAATCGTATTATCGCGAGGTGTTCTTGATCAATCTTGATCAAGTACCATAACAAATCAGATGTAATAAATAAAATGAATAAAGTAAATAAATAAACAAATATATAAATAAAATAAAATAAAAGCTGAACACCATAAACTCACCCAACCCCTCCGATGGTGGCAAGATTCGAGTGTGACGATGGAGACGACAGTGACAGGAGACGATTCCCAGACGGAAAGCTATTCAACTGATGCAATGGCGTTATTCGTAACGATGTCGGTGAATTAGCTACTGAAAAGGTTTTCAGGATGAAAACAACGAAACTGTTTATTTTTTTTTGATACAAGACCGCAGAGTATGCTGATAAATAAGAGCATCAACATTATACTCCAATTTCTTTGTGCTTTGATATTTCAATAAATTTCGAAAATAAACCGGCTAATCTCTATTGAACACTCCACATTTTACGATGGTTATGAGCTTAACTGCGAAAGCGGACAGCAGCAACGTGTATGTGGAAAATTGTCCGCCAGTGGTTCACCGGCCATTCTCGGAATCGCCCTTTCAACTGCTATCAAATTTTTTTGTTTCCTATACTTTGAAATTTATCTAGAGCCACATTTCCAACTATGAAATCGAAACTCACCTTGTGAACTGACAAATGGTACAAGGAAAGCAGGATCTGCACAAAATGATGACAGAAGAGGAACTCCCCATGAGCTCGCAAATCTATCTATCACTGAGGAGACGAACCAAAGTGGTATGGATGCGACTGTCTGCAAATCGGAAGTCACCTCATTGTGGGAACCTTATGAATATGTTGTCACTGAGAGACTCAAGAAGGCGCTATGTCCCTTTTTTAGCTTGTATCTTTTCTGTCCAATGCTGGGCGGAGTCGCCACGACAGGAGAGCTACCATAAGTAAATGGAGATCGGTCGAAAGTCTGGGGACAGGAATAAAGAGGAAATTTCAATAACAAAAAAAAAAGCTCCAAGTTGTGCAGCTGTCCAACAACGTATAGAAGCGCTATTATCTCGTTCAACTTCAACTAAGTACACAAAGCTTACAATAAGTACTTCACAACCCTAGCTATCCAGGATTATCAAAAAATTGAGCGCTGAGCACTGGTGGGTCACAGCCAGGTACACTGGGAGTCGAGGATTCCTTGACAGGAGGAGGTCGTAACTGACGAGTGAGATGGGGGGGGGGGGGTCGTAAATGGAGAGGACGGCAATGGTCCCAGGCTAGATGTTAAGCGGAACGTGCCGTCAGCTGACCTGGTTATGGAAGAAAATATGATTGAATTTGAGTGATCAACACAAAAATTACAGTAATGAAATACTTAGTAATGCTATTCAATCGGCAATAGTTACTTATGTGAAGAGGTTATGTTGATGTTGGAAGGAAGGGCTTTTCCTCGACATCTTAGTGTGCCCTGGGCACGGATACACGTGAGAGAGATTGTAGATTTGTTTGTTCACTTACATCATCTGGGCTCAATTTCTTTGATGATATTCTCAACTGTTCATCGGCCTCATACAATTTTCCGAACGCCTCGAACATCAACTCGAACGGCTTCCGCGCGTACATTCTCGTGTTCTCCAGGCCGATCCTCATAGAAATGTTATAGAGTAATGACACAGCCTAAAATGGTGATCTGAACTGGGAGCAGAATTCAGCAACGTTCACGAGACTAGTAAAGGTCGAACTAACCGCAGCGCCAACAATAACCCGTGAGCGTTCCTCGGAAAACGAGCTATTCGCGTTCAAGACAAGCTCTAGCACTCGGACGATTATCTTATCGACGATGTAGTCCTGAAACATTGGGAAAATTAGGCATATGTTTTACTGCCGCGTTCATCTCAATGAAGCTATTATAATGATGAGCAGCAGCAAGACACAGGATGTGAGAACTGTAAAAAATGCCATGTCGGACAAGTACAGAATCAGACCTTCTTAAAATTCTGGAAAGGATGGACTCGCGTAGAATGACAGATTAATCATATTGCACGGTACTAATTTGCTAATCAATCTATTCTGCGAGACACGCCACGCAGTCAACTTCCATTCAAAATTAGAGGAACTCTTGAATGCATGCTTGGCCAATTAGACAGTTTGTACGGTCTAGCCGATGTTTGATTCAAAGTTTTCATCTTCTCAGTCACTTTTGCTTAGCTTTACTTGCTTTAAAATGAACGGCCTGAGCAAGGTTAGTCCGGGACTTGATTCACTGACCATGCGCATGTATCATTTGCCACTGCGCATATCGGGAATGTAATACAGCGACTTGAACATCGAACACTGAGTTGTACTCAAATACCTCCACTACAGTGAATGAGAGACCACTGGAAAATGTCGTCAAGCTCATCCTCAGCCACAAGTTCTATGGGTAATCTGGGTGCTCCCTATTCGATTTTACTTTTTTATAGAAAATTTATCCACTATAGTTGTTGTGCCTCTACAGACGTTTGAAATGAGTAAACAGTAAATGAGTGGATGGAGTTTTTCGTTCCCTGATACATACGTGAGGTTTGAGTCAGTGGCCACCAGGGCATCCCAGAAGTCGAAAAAAGTAGCCGATTCAGTATGACCGCCCTCCTCTACGGCGACCAAATACGACCCCCATTTTTTGGCCTCTACAGTACCAGTAACTATTGCCAGATTGCAAATTGCCATGTGCTTAATCGCTATACTATATCGGCGCTCATGTACTATGGGGGTGGCACTCAAAAACAGTTTCTAGGAAGTGGAAATTCTTTCCTCACCCTGAGAGGTTGAGAATGAGCTCCGAGGAGTGTCCTCAACCAAAAAAGGATGAAAAAAAATATTTGCTACACTAAAAAATATTCACTCATTGCGAGGCTCCTTCCCCCTCAAGGCTTAGGCAAAAACCACTTTCCCCGGTTTGCACTGATATCTGTACCTTCCAACACATTAAAAACATAGTACTAGAACAGACACGCATAAAAACGCAAAGAACAAAAAAAAAAAGACAATGAAATAACAAGGACCAATCATTTAGCCTAAGCCTTAAGGGGGAGGACACTTCACACACGGATGATCATCAATGGAGGCAGGATTTTGTTTCTCTATTTAATTTCGACATTTCAAAAGTAAAACGGCGTAATGACAATCGGACACGTTGATATTGCATGTTTTGAAGATTTGTAATGGAATTAATTTTCTATTGTAGTTTCAAATGAGTTTTTGAGTGCCACCCCCATAGTACATGAGCGCCACTATATCCTTTCCTGGAGCAAAAAGATATTTAGTAAAAAGATATTTACTTTACATTTTGTCATACGGATTTGCGGTGAAATACCCCTTGTTTCTCATCTTAATGAAAATTTAGATTTTAGTGCTCATAGCTAACCTCTGAAGGTATAACCCCCACCCTTCTATCCGGTCAAATACGACCTCCCTGTTGAGGAATCCTCGGCCTCCGGTGTACGCTGGTGGCCACTGAACTGTGAATGAGAAGCACACCTCAAGGTAGTTCATGAGCTGATGATCGGTCATTGACTTGGCACTGAGTCGAACGATCCGGAATGCTGCCAGAAGACCAGCTTCGATGGGTGGTGTGAGTCTTCTGGTTGCCTGTTCTACTAAATCTACACAGAATGGCAAATATTGTACCTGAAACGATAGCAAGACAATGACTATGGCGAACTGGCATACTAATGATGATAGCTGAACACTGACCGTTATGAACGTCACACTGTATGTGGCAGCAATTTCAGTCAGGCAAGCTTCCACTCGAGCACCACATTCATCACCAAGTAACGACAAAGTAAATACTGACTGTAAATTAAACCCTCTCTTCTCTTTTGCACTAGTATTCTCGGGCAGAAATACCTGCGGTTCCTGATTAGACCCTATCAACGTCATACCACAATAGCACGATCCCAAAACTCTCAAAAGGTTTGCCGTGATGAATCGGGCACTTATCACTGGACCATATCTTTTCGACAGCCTGCAATATACGGAAGGTGTCGTACACCAACTTACTGGAAAGTTGAATGAAAAGGAGCTGAAGCCAATTTTCCAGTCAGTGGATACATCCGCCCACTTCAAGCCGATGGGCGGGGTCTGACTGCGCGTAAACGCACTCAGCTGTTTCGACCCCGCCCATCAGTTGCAGTGCATCGAAGTTGAAAAACTACAGTTTATCCCTTAAACTTCCCCAATAACTAATGATCCGAAAGACCTCCCCCCCACCGTCTCTCAACGTCGAAAGACCCAGTTTTCCAAGGAACATCACAGTGTGAAGTTAGCTGTACTCACCAAACGACACTTTCCTTCGCGACAACGCTTCTGTCCACCTGAAGAGATGCCACCGCTTCAATTACCGTAGGTAAGAACTCTCTCAGAAACCTAGAGGTACCGTAAGCTATCGACGCTGGTAAAAGGAATCGACGATCCAATAGCTGAAAAACCAGAAGAGCTATTGAATTACAACAAGATTGGGCTCTACCCTTTCTTCCATGTATAACTCGTACTGAACCAACCTTCACCGATGACTCACAACTCAGCAACTCTACCAAAGGTTTCAAAATTTGCTCAAACGACTGATCATCGAACGTCCGACAGACAACGATGAATAGGCGATGAACCTGGAAGAAGTTAGCCACTTCATTAGTTAGGCCCGTCGTTAGACTGCGATTTTGCAGTATCGCGGCTCCGCGTGCGGAAGTTGCGGCATTGCACAATCCCGAGGTCATATGCGATAACGCGTGCGAAAGTGCGACGTCGCAAAACCGCAGAATCGCAAAACAGCAAAGTCTGACGGCAGCCTTAAAGACAGTGGAAGGGGCAATATTGGCCTACGGAAGAATAGACTTAGTCCAGACGAGATTAAGTGGCCGCCACTGCACAAACTCGCCAATTTGACGCCTTGGCATGGTGCCAAGCGGACATGTTTCATTATAAAGTTGTTTTTTCCTTTTACTTTTTCCTTTGTTCTTTCTTATATAGTTTCTAGATGTTCCTACATGAATGCTAATGTAGTTGGGAATGGCTAATCTACTGCGCTGGGAGTCAGGTGCTACAACTAACGTTGGCGTGCGGCACGTCTCCCACAGCGGACAACTCGGAAAGCAGTGTGTTGACGCGAATGGGATGCGAATACACAGCGCAGGGGCGCGCTTTTGAAACTGCGTTTTTTCGCCTATTATCGCTTCTTACCTTGAGTGCTCAAAGAACAAAATGCTCATTTATTTGCATCTTTCTCTTGTTTCGGACCCCTTCCGGTTCCTTCAAAATCAAGAACCTATAGGAAGTGTCCCACATACCGCGCTTGAGTCTCTCTTGATTCTTAAGTTTTAAAATTACTGCACCAGACCATTCACGTACCGTTTGCACAGCAGATTCTTCATCGAAGATCATTCGCTCGAAAAGCCTCACTAGCGAATTGCCCATAGCTGTCATTTCTACAGCTGATTTCAAAGCATTCAATTCCCGTAGAAGAACAGCTTGTAGCCGTTCATCTTAAATAGACTCTTTTTCTAAGGCATACATTACGAACAGAAGACATACCGTTTCCCTGCACGGCTATCGATTTTCGCAGAAGGTGATATGAATAGTACGGCGAGATTGCATCATGAAAACTCGCCACCTGTAATTTAAATATTTCGCAGAAAGCTATGAATCAAAAACTCTACGCAAAAATTTGAATATACGCTGTGTCCACAAATGGGTATGTCTCTACGATTTTTTTGAGGTGAAGATGTATTCGCGCACTCACTTCTGATGGTGAGTATCAGTCCAAGCACGTGGATCTGTGCTATGTGACGGCAATACGCACTGAATACATGTTCGCTTGTGGAAGGAGCTCGGCCGCGGTGCATTCAAGTTAGTACAGGGCCTTATAAGAGAGCCATTCGACGCAAATCGCGTGAAATTCTTCCTTAAACTTTGGCGTTCTTCTGTAGTAGATATATTTCCCCTTCTTCAACACTCTGATTAAACTTCCGCTACCTCTGAAAGCTATTGCCACCAGGACACACCCAGGTGTCGAGGGAAATGGCCGCTTCAGTGCGACTTTTTCAACATCTACATAACCTCTACACAGTCGCTAAGTATTGCCGATTTCATAGTATTTTAGGTTATTACTGTAATTTTTGTATTGATCACTCAAATTGAAGCATATTGTCTCACATAACCGGCTCAGCTGGCGGCCCTTTCCGCTTATCATCCAGTATGGGACCATTGCTGACCTCTGCAATTACGATACTCTCCCCATCCCGCCCGTCAGATACGACATCCTCCTCTGTCAAGAAATCCTCGTCCGCTGTACCTTGACCTCCATCTTTCTACACGGTCAAGCGGGTACTCCCAGAACAAACTTTGACCACACCCTCTGAGAAGGGTCGCATTCCGCATCGTGAAATGAAAATGCCTTTGGGTATTCATGAACGACTTGAAACTTGCCTTAATGCATTGAGGGCCGACAAACGTACCTCTGTAGGCACATCAAGGGCTCGCAACAGGTAGAACGGTATTTGTGACGGATTAGGAAGCTCACTAAGGCCATCGACGAGCTCTTCAATCAGATCTATCCAAGTTCTGAAAAGAGGCTCAAGCGATAAATCGTAAAATTACATATTTTAGACTACAACTCACTTTGGGAGATCATGGCAGTTCTCTAGAAAACGTTGATTATTCTTTCTAAAATCTTCAAGGGGACAAAATCGCAGGTAATGTTGCCGAAATCGAAAAAGCGTTCGTACAAACGACAGGAACATCTTTTCGGCTGCAGTGTTGAATTTCATTTCCTGCAAACTACCAGAACTATGGATTAGGAAGGATTCCAAAGGATTTCGGAAATGTCAAAACACAAATATTCTTCAAAAAAAAATTCAAAGTCGAAAAAATCCAAAAAAATTCCACAAGTGAAAAGTAATTTTCAAATTGAATTTTTGAAAGGAAGGAGGAAGAGGTTACTCCAGATAAAACTGGCCCAAAATGCCGACCAATTTAAAACGCAGAAATAATTGAGTAATGTGAAATTTTCAAAAGGCACAAGTGTCCTGCACAAAAATCGAGTGGTGAAAGGCTACATCATGACTGGCAGATCTATTGAGCAATGACGAAAATAAGACGCAGACCCAAGTTTTTTTTCACTCCTTTCGTTCCATTCAATTGAACCCTTTCAAATTACAAAAGAACGACACAATGAAACCAAACCTTAATCTTCGAACGATAAGTTTCAAGAAGACTCATGGCGGTAGGTTGATTTGTGTTCGATTCCACAGGGAAGTCTGGAAATTTTTATGGCAACTTGGGAATATGTACCAATGAGATAAAAATTTGAAAGCATCGATTGCGTCGACTGATGATGGCTGTACTGCCGAACCTGTCTCACACAGACTCTTGCAAACCTACCTGCACACCTTTTTTACGACTCACAAGGGAAGGACCACAGGTCGAAGTGGCCATTCGGAATGGGATACATATGGTCCGACGTATTTTCGGACGCTGATCTCGAATCTGTATTCGGAATTTGCAGAACGATTCTCTGGGCGGAGTCGTGGAGGTTTTTTTTTTGAAAAAACAGTACTATCATATGGTAGGTCTGGAAGCCCTTAGCACGCGAGCCAGACGTTCTTGCGCAAAACCAGGGCGATTTTCGTATTCAGGGAGTCAAATTACCCCAAGGTACAAGTTTTAGCCGATTCGAGATTTTGACCAAATTTCGGAAAAATTCATGGGCTATTGGGTGGCAGCACATTGAACAAAGGAGAAGTCGTTGACCCTTGCCTGGAAAATGCTCCTATTTGACGCTTGTTTCGTCCATTTAGTGCGATGGGCAAGTGTGAAAGGTATGTGTAGGCTATCCTGTTCAAGTTGCAGGGTTTCCTGCAGAAGAAATTCAGAAACTGCCACTTTATCCCCTGGCCACCCCCAATTTTCCGAAGTTGGACCAAAAACTGGATTTGGCTGAAAATTTGCGCAAAGGGGTAATTCGACCCCCTCTGCGCGAATATCATAATTTTCTTACGCAACAACGCCTAATTCGTGTGGTATGGGAGTCTCTTCGGCATGATATGCTTCCCGTGTGGGTATTGTTAGTAGTTGTAAATAACGTGGCAGAGTGATGGGTGCGGTGGGTTCCAGTACAAGGAAACGTCCAGAAGTGGAAGAAAAGCACTTACTGACAATTAAACACGAAGTGCAAAAGGACCCGCACCCGCGGGGAGCAAACCCACGATCTTTGTCCTGCAGATCCGGAACACTACCAGTGAGCCACTGAGGCCGTTGCTTACTAAGCAAGCGGCCGTGCTGATGAAATAGTGCCTCGTCACAGAGAAACCTACATAGATCTGCTCAGAGAATCGTTCTGCAAATTTCGAATACAGATTCGGGATCAGCGTCCGAAAATGCGTCGGACCATATGTATCCCATTCCGAATGGCCACTTCGACTGGGGTCCTTCCCTTGTCTTGTCAGTTTAATTTCAAAAGACTTGCTGCTGTGATTTTATCAAAACGTGAATAACAGAAAGATGTTTTCTTCTGACTATTCTCCTGGTTCTCTCCTGATTTTTTTTTCAAATTTTTACGTCTGTTTCGACCGAATATTTTTCGATACTCACCTTGAATTACTTCAAAATCGGATTGGGCACCATCGAACAGGGCATGACCATATGAATTTCGCAGCCTTTTTGGATGCGGCCGATGAAACAATTGCACCTGAATAGAGGAGAACCAATGATGTATTAGATGCGGTCCATGTTTCAGCTGGAATGACTCCTACCATTCCACTCGTGCATAGGCGATGTCTTTTGGGCTCCGAGAAACACATGTGAACATTTAAACTGTCGACAGCCACATTTCCAGCCAGCTGTAAAGATTCTGTAAATTTGTAAAATTGGAATAATCAAACAACAGAGGTTGGAATAGGATCAAGCTGACATGCTCGATGGCTCTTCCTAAATTGCGCTGACATTAAGTCGAAGACACCAGAGGGGGTAGCTTTGACGTATTGTGAAATATGAAGGTAGGGGTGCTCAGTAGTGTAACAGTAGGAAAGGAAGGAAGTAAAAAGGCGGAAAACGTAGGAAATAGGAGCCTGTGAACCCCTTTCTCTTTCACCCTCTGCCTCACTAGCCGAGGGTAGATTGCTGACGGGCTAGAAGCGAAATCAGCCGGCCGCGATCGTTGTCCCCCATGCAGACATCTCACCCGGCTTATGAACTGCAGAACGACACACCGTGTTGCCGAGTCGTGCTAGGACCCCAAGCCACGCTTTTTTAATGCGGGTTTTGCCACACGTCATCTTTTCTGAAGTGGAAGGTCTGTTTTCAGAAAACATCCATTCACATCTCTCACTTTCTCCTTACCCATTCCGATGCCTTTAAGTAGCCGACCACTGAATTTTATTTCGGCAGGCCTATCATCCACTACTCCCACCAAATTACTGAAGGAAATTTTGATTAGCCTGGACGGTTCGCATGAGATCCTTCAGCATGGAAAAAGACTTTTTAGTGATTTAGTATGAATCATAGGAATAGGAAATGAGAAGAATAAAGAGTTTCTTTGCAGGCAATTTCAGAACTGAGAATCACGATTTTCCCTCTTTTTACACTGATCGAACCGAGTCAGTAAACTATCATAGAGCCTCCTTCTACCCCACAGCCTAGCATAATAAAAGTGAGAAGATTTGAAAATTTCTCAGTTTTCTTCGAAGAAAGTTTGACGCGACTTATTACTGTAGAATAACTTACCGCTTGCCCGAAGTTCAAGTCAATCCACTCGTGAAGATGTTTGGACACCTCGTCACTTTCCAGCATGTCCCGATGCCACTTGATGAACTCTTCCGGTGATGAGACAAACGCCGGGAGTTCCAGATCGGGCATATCCGAATGGTGTGATACTGAAACTTATACACTTAAATCACGATATCATGAGCAGATCCTCATCTACCAAAGTAGATAGGGACCTATAGTGAAGAGAAAACGGGGGAAGGATGAAGAGGGATAAAGAGATAGATTAAGCCGGAAAAAAAAACCAAAGAGCTTCTTCCATCTTCTTATTCAACGTCTGGAATCTTCTCTGTAAAATCTCTCAAAGCCCAGAGTAACGTGGTAAAATACCTACCTAATATGGAAGGATCATCATAAAATTCTGGTATGCACTCATCCGGAGTCCACTCGTACATTCGGACCATACTCGCTGGATATTCTCGTGGAACCCACTGCAACGCTCACGTTACAATTAGGCCGCGGTCATACTTCGAGGTGCCGGCGGCAAGGCGTGGCTGCGTATATCTGCGTCTCCGCCTGTGCCACCCTGCCTCGTTGCCTGCGTCATCTCTGCATCTCCCCCGTGCAACTCTCCCTCGCTGCTTGTTAACGCAGCCACGCCCTGCCGACGGTGACTATGACCGCTGCCTCATGCACTTGGCGTAAACTGATGCAACGGCGCACGCGGTCGCGATTGCGTCGCAAAGACACTAACCTTGCTACGAACGTGCTTGCATAGCTTGGATTTCGATTCTACTCGAGCTTTGTATACCATGTATCCGATATCGGACAGCACTTCGGGAATGTGGTGAGACAGGTGGCGGAAATTTTGTCTGAAAACTCAGTAATTTTATAAGTTTATACGAAATGTACATCCATGTTTCAGAACCCACCCCAACTGATCATCTCCTTTGGTAAGACGGTACTTTGTCTTACTTAGATCACGCCAACACCATTCCGTTCTTTGAAGTCACATACCCACGGAAATATGGGATGGTTGTGTACTGAACATATGGATTGATTTATGGGATCAACTTCGAATATCAATGCGATTACTTTCTCCTCTGACACGTCCAGCAGCCTTGTTCAGCTCCAGAATGTAATCGTAATTCGATATCGATCCGTTGACCCATTGTGAAGTGGATTTACTAAAAATTTGAATATAGAGTGGTCCGATGATAGTGCGCTGGAAAGGCTGTGGATATAAGGGAAAAGCTCCACAAAGAGCATGGCTATACACCGAAACTCAAACACATGGGCCAGATTTCGAAAAGAGGACTTAATGCTTATCTATAGGGGGCATTGTTACTTCCCAACCAAGTCTTAACCACGCCATGCGACTGGTGTCGCCAGACGCACAAAATGCCCTGTTTGTTCCGTTGTGAATTGTAGTACACATTAAAGACACCGGGAAGAGGGCGACTTTGGTTTACGGTATGAGATTACGGTCGTTGCAGTTGCTGCAATGCACACAAAACACCTTACCGATATATCGAAAGTGAATTCACTTGATTTTAATTGTAATAACACTTTCTTTTTTCGCTTTTGCTTATTCTTCATTTAATTTTACTTGTTTGTTGCTGGGTGTTGTTTCACTTATCTCATATCATCACGAATGAATGAAATACACTCTACGAGACAACAAATGACATCTCTACTGCGGACAACTCGGAAAGTCAGTGTGCGCAGTTCGAAGTGATGCGAATGTGATGCGAATAGACACCACAGCGTCGCGCTTTTGAATCCGAGGTTTTCCACCGATCATCGCTTCTAACTTCGAGTGTTCGTTACAAAAAAAAAAATCATTTCTTTGCATCTCCTTCTTTCTTCGGACCCCTTTCGGTTCCTTTAAGAGGGACAGGGCCGCCTCTCCTCGTGGCCTGACCGAGTGGGATTGCCTTGATTCACCCCTCAAGACTATGAATCACGAGGAAGAAAATCAGATCCTGCACGTTTTTTCTGTCTCAATAAATATCCCTTATAGTGCTATCAGTGCTAAGGATCAAACCTCTGATAAGCGAAGTCCTCATAAGGGCAGTCGTCAGTACCATTAGCAAATGGATCACACAACAGCCAGAATACATTGTCACAAAAGAACTGGGGCTCGGTCACGTAACATTTCAAGAGATTCAACTGGAAGTAGGCATCGGCAAGTGAAGCCACGACAAAATTGTGAACCTAAAAAGGCAACAATATCAAAACCCAAGGGGCCAAAAAATTTATAATCGGTTTGTACCTGTGAATATTGCTCTATATTACTGTAGGAATGTCGGAGTACAGTGTTCAGATCAACCCAGTCGGGTCCTAATTCGCTGGTAATTACGACAGTTGTGTGCTCCACAATGACGATGGCAATAGTCGGAATGATGTGAGGGATGACTCGAAAAGGACGATACTGGGACTCGACTAATTTCTGGAAGCATTTTTCCTTTTCGTCAACTTATGAATAAGAAAACTTTAATAAAACAAGGGATTAGAGTGAGAAATAAGGATTTCCGAATTCAAGTTTCCTGCATAAATTCGCTGTAACTTTCATATCCAAAATTTAGTGATAAAAACCAACTACAAGGGCAATTCATCAGTTCATGGGACGTTTTACTAAGAAATCATTGCTTCGATACCGGAAGAACCGGTGGGGTGTCGCGCGAAACATCGCGCGCCCAACGCCGCATTGGCCCCTCCTCTGCTAGACCCACACAGGGGCAGAGATTAATCCAACTCCAGTGAGCGTTATGAGCGTTATCTCTCCAACCATATAGAAGTCTCGGAAGAATTCAGTTGGCAGGATAGAAAGCCCGGGAAACTATTTCCGGAATAGATAAAAGCGCAGGAAGTGGAAAAAAAAGCAAGAATATTTTTATAAGAAAGTTCAAGAGAATGGCTGCAATGCAGCCTCTGTTTGTGGACTTAAGACGCTGTTCCCACTAGCCCGACACTCTGAAACGTACCTCATCACATATCTGTCCGTAACACGTGCCAAATTTGCATGCAATGTTTTTCCAGTAGGTGGCTTCATCCTCATCAGCGACATTGATCCTTCTACAAATACAAAGTATAGTAAATGTAGCCTGTCACAAATGAAAGGATAAAGTTTTTGGTGCTAATCAACCTTTTCTGGAATGCGCCGCGCATCCTTGTTCCATTCAGAATCGTGGTGGGAGGTGAATGCAATTTGGCCTATACAATGACTTGCGGGGCTAGCTGATGACAAATTGAAGCTTTTATCCTCCCGGACTAACCCAGTACCAATCCACCAACAACCCGGAGGGATAGAAGGCTTGGTTGGTGAGCGAGCATCGATGGGGGATCTAATCACTGCGTCATGAGAGTGGGAGTGGCGCCACCTGTCACTACACCACTTCCGCCCACATGTACAAACTAACACATATTTGAACAGCGTTTCTTTCAAAGCAGTCTGAATATGGAGCTTGGCTCTATGGATTTGATGCTCCAGAGTGATACTATCTTCCGCTGATAAGAAATCGCCTATTGAGAATTTACGGGCGAAAAAGGAAGAAACGCGAAGGTAGGGAATGACAGAAGACGCTTCAATCCTAAGATTTTTTCGGAAAAGGCACCTCTACCCATTTGGGCACCTTCACCCCCAAAGCTACCATCACGGGTTAATTTTGGCCAAATGCGGAACATTAGAGTAAAAAGCTCAATAGTGCAGCAGTAGAGAAGAACGGTGAAAAAGCCCCCATCCCCACTGATCATTAGCGACAACATGCTTTCATGCCCTCCAAGTCAATGAAGAGGTCAATGCCGGCGACAAGATCAGCTAAGGTAGCGTCTTCAGTGGCTACATCGCTGTGGATATCCATTGCACCGAAACGCACTCACATAAGGCCGCAATAAGGCCCCAAGGCGCGCTATTCAACGCGAGTGTAGAGATCCATTGAAACTCGACATTTCAATTACAGGAAACATGACTTTACACTTTGATTTCCCTCATTACATTAATTGTGCCTCTACAGAATGGGCGTCTACTTTGGGGCAGCAGCTGACCTTGCGTAGAACTTAATAGCTTCTCTCGGCACACCTTTCACCCAGCGGGAGCTTCATCTCTGCTTAACCCTGACGAGTAATGTTATCGCACCCACTACTACTTAATCGTATAATAATCATTTTATAAAAGAAATCCGATAGTAATGTGTATTCCGTAACTGTTCGGGATCCGGAAATCGCTGCTTCAGCTTACGAAGAGCAACGGTTGTTCCCAGAACAGTCACTCGTTCAGCATCCACAGCGGTGTCCTTGCCAGTGAATTTCACAACAGCAGGAATCAACAATTCATTGAACGCTGTCTCGTCCCATACTTCTGATTTCATAAAGCTCGATCCCTACAGATTGTTCTAAAATTAAAGCAGATTGCCTCATAAAAATTCATAAGATTGAAAACCCTCATAGAAACACAAAAGACGAGGAGACCACGGGCAGTTGCGATACGATTCGAAAACAAGAGGTTTGTGAATAGGCGCTACTCAGCTCTCCAGTACAGTTTCCGTTCTTATATGCGAATTCTCGGGTTCCATCATCACCAGTTTCGCGACATTTTTTACTCACTTTTATTTACCTACATCTACGCCATACTACATTTCTTTTGCGTGCGGTCGCATCGCCTTTTTGCACTGCTGTTGCTCTTGACAGACCTGCACCATTCCTCGTATACATTAGTAACCACGAAAGTCACTTGCGGCAAAAAGGGCTAGTATATATGTATAAAATATAATAATAATATGGTAATAAAAAGTATAAAAAATAATATGGTAGTAAGTACAGTAAATAAAATAGTAATATAAAATAATAATAATAGATGAAGGCAGTATATATTTTAATAAAGTACTATGATATTATTTAAACTACTATTTTGTATTTACTATATTTACTATCATATTATCTTTTTAAACTTTTTATTACCATATTATTATTATATTTCATATATACATACTAGCCCTTTTTGCCGCAAGTGACGATTTATGGTTACTAATGAATGAGAGGAATGGTGCATCTCTGAAGAGTGTAAAAGCGCGATGCGGCCGCACGCCGAAATGTGGGGGTGTACCCTTATGTCAGGATTTCGCACGACGAGATCAGCGTGCGACGCAGTGTGTGCGAGCTATGCGTGTCGCGGTAGTTGGGTCTCAAAACGATTACACGGTAATGCTAGGGGCCCGATACGCAATTCACTTGTAATCGCTTCGAGACCCAACAACATGGCGCCTTCAGCTCGTCCGCATTGCTTCGCTTGTGACATGCCGCAATGCGAAATTCCGACATGAGGGTACACACCAAAGAAATGTAGTGTAGCGTAGATGTAGGTGAATAAAAGTGAGTAAGAAATGTCACAAAATGGTAGTGTTGACCCAAGAATTTGCATATAAGTACGGGTCAGTGCAAAAAATTGATTAGTCAACATATCTGAACGCATACGCTACTTGCTATGAAGTTATCTCATGCGAAAGGATAACGTCAAGAACCACAGACAAGAAAACTCGCCGATTGTGGGCGGAGCGCACATTCGAGTGTGCCACAGTGTCCCGTTTGCTATAAAAAAAATGAAAAAGGCAAAAATGGCAGTGTGACTGGGTAAAGCGTGTGAGCGTGCAACAGAAGTGCACGCATACACCTTCCCTATGAAATAGCCCGCTAACATCCGCTCTTCGTATCAACAACGGAAACTAGAGTAGAGACCATTCAAGAAGTTCAGAGACAGAGAGGAAATTTCAAACTTCTGCCAACTTCTTAGGAAAAATCCACAACGGGATATATTTACGAGCGACAAAAAGTGCGTGTAAGACGCAAGGCTTTAGGCACCGCGCTAATGGGTTCTGTCCCCGCTGAAGCTATTCAGACCACGCCTTTCAACATGGATGAACCTCAAAGTAGCCGACGATTAACACATCAAGATTAAATATAAGCATGTGGCGCTTAGAAAAATATGTAATTTGGAAGAACTGTTTATTAGGCGGATATTTCAATAAGACTGAAAATTCTCAAAATAGAATGAAAAGCTGTAGACTCTAGGAAGGAGCAACACTCAATAAAATTCAGTGGACGTGCCGCCCCACACGACAGAAATACGATACCCAGAGGTCAATGCACGCTCAATTATCGTTAAATAAACTTATCACGGAAAACTATGCATAGCTTCCTCAGCTATCAAAATCCAAAAATCAAAGGTAAAAAATGAAGTTCATGGAAGACGTAAACGAGGAAAAAAACAGAGAACGAGAGCAAAGCAGATATAGGAAAATTAAACAATACAGAAAATACAGCAAAGCATTAAGCCAAATAAATACAGAATGCGAAAGTAATCTGCGAAAAATGAGCTTTGGAAGGGATGCCACAAAAAATATGCGATTCTGTGGATGACAAGCGAGTACTACCACTGTGAGCATGTCACCTACATAGTGGGGGGCCTTTATCAATGACTCGAAGGCTCCATCTAGTCCTTTTGCTTTAGCATTTACAGTTTCCCTCAGTATTCGTGGTTCTAGGGAGGCGCCGTGGACTCTACTGCGCCATGGACTCTACTAATATTCAGAAACAATATGCGAAAGCGTATAGAACCCATAAACCCCCATAACTTATATAAAAATACTCTCCAAACTTTTACTTTGA
Source organism: Trichostrongylus colubriformis (assembly GCA_963978905.1). Classification (NCBI taxonomy): domain Eukaryota; kingdom Metazoa; phylum Nematoda; class Chromadorea; order Rhabditida; family Trichostrongylidae; genus Trichostrongylus; species Trichostrongylus colubriformis. The sequence continues at coordinate 47,375,803 of OZ022259.1, forward strand.
CAGTCATATTGGAGCAAATAATGACTCAATGTAATCTTTCCTTCTCGTGAAAATGAAGACCCCGAGAAATCTAACAATTACTTTATGTAGCTATACCGTATTCTGCATTGTCCAGCCGATATTAAAGACAAACCTTCAACTTCTTTGACAGCTTTATCATCAGCAAACCAATCCAGACGAGAGATGGGTACACGGTTTCACCGAGTATGTTTTACGCATGTTTCTAGATACCCTTATACAATTTCAACAATTCAAAGGCACACCACGCGATTAATTGTAAGCGTCATCGCACCTATTACTTATAAAAGAAGTGTTGATCTACAAACCAGGGAAGAAAAACGAACGATAAGCTCAAGAAACGCCGAAAACGAGCTTCACGATATCACTTGTTTCGTCCTGCTAACGTTGTCTTCATCATCAGAATTTCCTAACTTTTATGACGGTTCGTCAGCTTCCTTCGCAACGTAAACGCCACGTTGGAATTCGGTTCATCCAACGCCGGGTGTAACTTGGTTCTGTGGGTGTGGCTCGGTTAAGGTCGAGGGAGCCTATCGTCGCGAGGGTGCGCCGTGGCCACAAAAAATGTGCGCCCTGGACAACTACCCAAGGGCCTACCTACCGATATAGACTATTGCACGCACCGTTGGCCGGCCGTGATTGCGTACCGGCTTGAAGACAGCTGGCTTTTTTCGGCAACACGCTTCCTGCCGCGAGGTCAGACACCAGACAGGCCAGAGTACGCGACGCCAAAGCTCCTTCCCTGAAAAGGCTCAGGCAAATCCGAAAGACCCAGACGGCGAAGGACGACATAGACGCAGGGTTACGCAATCACGGCCGGCCAACGGTGCGTGCAATAGTTGATATCCCTACCTACCCCCAAAAAGGTAAGTGCCTATTTTGATTACTGCGTGGTGTGCCTTTAGTATAATCTTTACATACCATCCTAAGTGACATCTATTCGATATCTTTTTTTTTTTTCGCCGTGATAAGCGACATTAGACACGTTCAATCCGCTAATTCGGCCGCCACCTTTTCACTGGTGTCATTTTGGAAACGAGTGGTTTCAGATGCCGTCCAGTTGTTCTTCTTCCTAGTGCAGAATGAACTAAGGCTGTTGAAGCTTCAATCGGCAATGTTTATTTGAGAATGTTCAACATTGTTTTACCAAAAAAAACCTTTTCTGGTGGTTTGGCTGCCCCTTTAACTAAAAGAGAAGGCCTTATGAGCAAGGAATCGCGGCAAGTGGTACTATAGGATATCGACGAAAAAAAAAACCTAAAAATCGCTTCCAAAAATAGCGAGCGAAATTCGTTGCAATGTTTGCGAATTGTCCTTTGGATGCGGGAATTAGGTATTTTTTCCGAAGACTACAAGGCCTACTTTCGCGGGCACCACAGCCAGCAATTCTGTTCTCACCATAGAAAGCGCATTAACGCCGGTTACGATTCGCTGATCAAATAGCATGCAATCGTTCCGAAACAGCAGAACACACAAAAGCATGCATCACGTGATGTTCCCAGCAGCGATAGAAGGAATAATGAGATAGTCTGCATGAGATTTGACGAAGGAGTCTCATACAGGTTTCCCCGTCAAAGCTAGAGTGGGTGGAAAGCTTCAGAAGCGATGGTAGTGGTAGTTCGGGTCGCGTATGAAAAGATTATTGAATAAGAAAGTCGAAGTGCTCAGCAGTCCAAAAATGAAGAAAACCGAAACGAAAAGGTCAAAAATTCGAGGAATAAGGCTGATTCTGAGAGGGGGCGGATCACGTTGAAAAGGTTGGGCCGCGATAGTGGTCAACTGTTGAAAAATGCGCCTTCTCTGAATCATGGAGGCGCCCTTCTACCAAGAATTTCGCCATGTGTAGTCCCCTTCAACCCCAAGCTCTCATTCGGAGGATTTACTCGAGATATTTTCATTAACCACTTCACCCCTATCACTATCTTTAAAGAGCTCTCTCACCTTTAGAACCAAGCCCGTGCTCCCACAGCAGAATAGACTACGGATGCCTCTGTAGCCATCACTGTGGTGAAAGTAGCATTGCGGAGATTGAATGCATGTGAAATGGAGGAGTATGGGAACACTAGAAACCGCAGTGGTGGATTAGCACTGAACAGTTGAAGAAGAAGCGTTGTAGAGCAAGAGATGGGCCTCACATGGCCTGAGATGCTCCCCGGCGAATGCTGGCTCGAAACAAAATTCGCGACGGATATGCAGTCGTTCCGAGCTTCAAGTGCTGTCTCAGCATGGTATCCTGGGTTTTATGGGAGCAATTGCATGGAAGATAACAGTAAATTTCACAATAAAAGTTAGCGATCGAATGGTGTAAAGGTTAACATGGGTGACCCTGATCAGACGGCAAGGTTTCGTCTCCTCGCCGCGCTCGTCGCCGAAATGGCTTTCCGCTTTGCCCTTCCTGACGCTAATAACGCCACTAAAGAAGAAAGAATGTTATTGCCGTATCTGCAGGGGCCTATATGAAACGTTAAACCTTCATAGATGCTCTCATTTCCCAACGAACTTCTTCGTAGAGCGAAGCGCTTTATCACTTATTTTCTTACATTTCATTCACTCATATCAGATAGAAGAGAGAAAGAACAAAATCGAGTAAATTTAGTGAAATTGCATTTGAGAAGAAAGATGCTAAATCTCGTCAAGAGGGCACACTCGCGCGTCAAGAGGGCACACTTGCGCGCCAAGTGGAAGACTCCGCCCTTTTTCGGCCGCCGTCAGTCTCAGCGATTCCGCGTGCGGTGCCGCCCTTCCGCACGCGAATCTTACGGCTATGCGATCCTGCGTATCGTACGATCCGCAAGGTATAACCTCAGCCTTACAAATTCATGAAGTCGCAATACTGCGTGTGAAAGTGTAACGCCGCAAAGCCGCAGAATCGCAAAATTGCAAAATGCGAGGTCTGACGAAGGCCTTAGTCGACCGGGATCATTACGACGCGGATACCGTTGGACCACGTAGTGAGCAAAAACGCTTTACGACGAATCACAAATATGTACCTGAGCAAACTCTCTGACTTTCCCTCGGAGATTTAACAATAACAAAAAATAACGAAAAAAAGAGAAAAAATTGGAAGGAGCGAAACAGAAAAAAAGGAAAAAGTATCGAAATTAGCAGTATTAACAGCTGGATCCATGAGCGAGTTGATGTGATCAGTTTATAACCATGACCTATCGGAGCGTATAATCAATACCCATTTTATGTTGCGTGGGTATATAAAATTCGCTCATAGTACAACAAATCATAAAGATACCCTTTCAAAAATCACCAAAGCGACAAAGCAGCAAGAAAAATCCGAAATCGCTGAATTATAGTGGCAAGATAATAGAAGGATCGGAATATCCACAAACATGCGAGGGAATATCGATTTTACGCGCGCTAAATCGATGGCCACGCGACAATGGACACCGACTGAAGTATAAAAGCGCCTGCTTTCGGATGTTCATAATTGAGAATGCCAGAAAGTAGCTGGGAGCAACTGCGCAGGAAAGCAGCCGTTCCGACGCGATTTAAAAGACAAGTGACGAGATTTCGGCGATTTCTCGTAACATGCAAAGTGTACGCAGCGATGAAGCGTAATAATCAGACGAGCTGATCGCCTGCCGAGGTGCTCAGTGCGCGATAGAACGACCCGCGGTGGCGCGTTATCCAGGTGCCTGAACCGTGAATGATGACCGTGTCCATCCGCACTCGGCCCCAAGTACATTATCGACAGAATCTCCAAGATGGGAACAGTCAGCGAGTGTCCCCCCCCCCCCTCCCCACACACTACGGAAATGCACGTAACCAGTCAGACACGGGCGAGTGGTGACCCGAGACACGTGCCCGGAAACGTCAGTCGTCTACTGCAACGGGGCAGGGGGGGGGGGGGGGGAGGTGGCGAATCGGATTCTGAAACCAACGATATGGGAGTAGTGGGAGCGACGATGGAGGTGATCGGTCAACAGGTGAGAGCCTAGAGAAGCAGAGAGTCGGGATGAAAGAGAACATCACGATGGCAGAGAGTGCAGAGAGACGAGTGCGCACGTCGGTCAGAGACGAAGAGAAGGCTGGCAGGGACGCCGTTTTCGCGTGCCTCTTCGTGAGGCACTGACTGTATCGTTCATTTTCGTTTCTTTGAAGAATTTCTTCTTATCCGAGATATCACCTGTCTCTGCTTATCAGGCTGATCTTAGTATTCCGTAGAATTCGTTCGTAAAATAGCTCCCACTGGTCCATTTTTGTACTTTCGTCAAATGAAGTCGAAATGTCTTGAGTGCAATTATCTGATAAAAGACGCTCGCTGGCCTTCAGAAAGTTGTACCTTATTATTGGAGGTGCCTCTGAAATTGCTGATTGCTCTTTTAAGCGGAATGGACGTGGCTAAAACGAGAGTCTGGTTTTCGCATTTGAACTAATGAAATCTCGTGATTTTTTAGGTCCTAATTTTTCGTGTGCGCAATGATTCCTCCGTCTTTTTCTGAGAATCACTATTTTTATGTTTTTATTCTTGAGCTTCAGCTCACTGCTCCACCGTCCTGCAATAAGCAATTGTCTCATGAATAATTACTGGCCGTTCACCTCGTGGAATGTTTCCGGAACGGTTCTTTTTTTGAATGCACATATTTCTCCCCCGTCTGAGACGTCTGTGTCTCTAGGTGGTCTCACGAAACTGAGCGCGTTTGTTGCTGGTTTCATGGCGAGATCTACGTACGCTCTTTTTTCAGTGAGTACTTGATCAGGCTGTCGCGTCGGCCGCTGCGCGTTCTCTCGAACCAATTCATGCCGGCGTCTGCTGCTACGCCGGCACTGTCTAAACCATCATCACAAGCCAGCCTCAAACCGAATAAGGACTCTACGAATGCAAGAGACGTGGCTGATGACGTTGACAGGCCAAGCACATCATCAGCATCAGCAACAACAGCAACAAATCCCACAACAGAACGTCCTAAAAGCACCAAAGAGGCACGAATAGCTCAAGCTTTGGAAATGCTCAACGAGTTTGACAGGAGGTGAGAAAAGATGGATTTCGTGATTTGCTTTTAAAACTAGCAGCAAGAACTGCCGTGATTCATGCTGCTAATCCGTGACTCAGAGTATACTTGCAATGCTCGGAGTGGGTTTGCTGCAAGGAATTCCAAGCTCGCTCACACTATTTTCCTGCGCTCTGATTTGCCTTGAATGAACTAGTCCATGTGTGCCATGTGAACGCTAACTGAAGACATAGGCCCATCGTCAGCTTAAAGCCCGTTGAGAGCATTGAGGCTGTGGTTATACTCGAAAAATACTGTCATAAAGTACAGGTTACGGCCCTTTTTAAAGTATTTTAGATGGTAAGGTATTGTATTGTTTATTTCACATAGACATCACTGTGTATGCGGTCGAATTCGTAGTTTCCTACTCCTTTTCGAATGATATTCGTTTTTAATGGCTTTGGGGACCGCTAATTCTTGTTAAAATCCGCAGTGGTAACCGTAGCAACGGGTTTTTTTTGACATCCTCTCTTGCTGACACTGAGGAATTCCGTTTAAGTTTTTCAGTATTGTTTGAGTATTCTTCATTAAGACGTGATTCTTTTCAGCTCTCAGAACCACTATCGTCAGAACATTGTCGAAATTCAAAATAAACTCCTGGAACGAATAGACAGTCTGATATCATCATTAGCTGCATTATCTCCAGGTACCTCTTCTGAACCTGATTCAACGGTTCAGATAGAGCAGCGGCGAGAGACAAGCAGTCTGGTTGGTTTTCTCCTAAAGCTCTCAGTATTGCCCTTTTATTGAATTATTCTCAAATTCTATTATTTTTAGCTGAACACCCATTTGATATGTTTCCAAAATGCAGCATTTGCGGCACGGGATCTCGCAGCACAGCAAGCTGCTGTGGTTTTTGAAAAGATAAAGAAGCATCGACCTGAAGAAGTCAAAGGTGAGTTACTTTTATCCTTAAAACGTTTATATGTACCCTTCCCAAATAGATGGAACAAGTTCTGATTTTTTGAACATTTTTTTCAAACTTGAGAAAAAGAACTTGAGAACTTTAAACTTTATATTGAGACAGCATTCCTGTTGCGTGTGTTGGCATTTTGCTGTCGACTTCAGTGGCTTATCTTCTACCTTTTTGTTTTTTCTTTTCACCTTTTGCACAGTTTCATTTGTTTTTTTTTATAATAATTTCTTCACAGCTTTTTGAATTCAAGCATTTGTGCCTCTTACTTCGCGTTAAAGAAATAAGTCAGAACATTATCTCGTATACAGTTAAACGCGGGAAAACGACTAAGAAAGAGCGAAAGGAGAAGGAGGTGCCATCGTCTTCAAAATCTGATCGAACTAATCAGCGAGATAAAGTTCCTCCTGCAAAGGTATGTTTGTCTCTGCATTTCTTCTCCTTTTTTTTGAGCTACATCAAAAATTAGTCCGGAAATTTGGAAGCGTATTTTTCGTCTTTCAATTTTTTTTCTATTTTTTTTAACTATATGAATGCTCGATGCTTGATTTCTCGTGATTAGATGGCTCCATGAACAGTTTCCACTTCAAACCATTATTTTGAAAGCTTTCTGCGTAAAAACAGATTTCCGTGGTGAAACTTCCTCCGAAGTGTTACGGGTATTCCGAAAATAGTAATCGTTTGCTTGCGCGCAAGAGTTACGAAAGCTCCAGCATTAGTTTGTTGCAATCATTCCTAGACGTGTTTTCAACAGAAGACTTGAGGCTGTATTATGTAATGAAGGCAAAGTGAGGCTGTAATTTAGGTGAATGGGCTCTATATTTACAATATACATAGCCCATGTGCTCATTCATTCATGCGCATTTTTGGTCCATACCTTATTATTTTCAAATACCAGGGCTCTCCCGATAAAGCTCCGGATAAAACTTCATCAAATGTATGCAGACGAATTGCCTAAAAAATGGTACGGATAATTTTAGAGAACTGCGAGGGCAGTGCATTTTAGTGCTCTTTCTATTTTCGCTCATGTTGCATCAACCTCTGAAAGTGCGAATTCAATTGCGAATTGTGCTTGTAGGTATTGTAGTGTAAGGGTTATGACGTCTTCTTGTGGAACTCACTTCTATATAAAATTGAAGTTGGACTAGAAGCGCTCGAAGATAAGCCTGCTTTTTCCAAAACATTAATATAATAACTGAAACGTTGTATGTCTACTCTTCATGTTTTTTTGAAAGCACGATATCCTGAAGAGTGTTGTCGTTTCTCATATTTCGAGGAAATGGGTTCATAATTGGCTTTTTGCCTTATTTTTTACTCGTGTCCATCGTATACTTTAACTTCAACTCGCATTTTGGTGTCTGATTTTTATATAAGATATCAAAATTGTGGGATATTGATCCACCTGATAATCGTTTCTCGAGGCATGATCATTCTTGAAGCGATTAGTCTATAATCATATTTGCAAAACTTGATTTCGTCAGGCGCAGCTCCAGGCTCAACCAAATTCGGCTGATACTGTTCCGGAGACTCCTGTTACGACAAATAATCGAGTGGCAAACAAGAGGCGTGCGACACAAACGCCGACCTCAACACCCACAGAAAAGAAGGTGCGTGAAATTTCTTCTTTACTTGTTTTCAGTTATTCAATTTTGTTTTTGTTCAGTCGAAGAAGGAGAATGGTGTGAAGAAAAGGACAAGTAACAGGCTTAGCAAAACTCCTCGAATGAAAACAAAGGAAGAGGACGAGCCGACATATTGCTTCTGTAGCAGAGTGAGTTTGTTCTGTTGTTTCTACTACATGTATTGGAAGCCGATTTATTGGATAACTTGTTCAGATATCATTTGGCGAGATGATCGGATGTGACAACGACAAATGCGAAATTGAATGGTTTCACTTTGAGTGTATCGGGCTTACCACAAAGCCAAAAGGGAAGTGGTTCTGTCCGAATTGCCGGCATCCGGATAGCGCTCGTATGCCGAAAGCGTCCCGGGCTATAAACGCCAATAATCGGAATAATGCAGCGGTTGAGAAAGTCTAGTCTTTTATTTATCCATTCATTGCTCTGATTTCAACCCATTCGTACGTTTCATGTTCAAACACTAACGTCATCATTCGCACTTTCAGTGCTTCTCATGATATTCTAACGTAACGGTTTGTGACATACTCTACCTGCGTTTATTGCTCCTTTATGTTCGTCATATGCATAGTTCATTTTCCACGTTTCTTATATGTTCTCACTTGTAGACCTTGTGCCTACATTTCGTTCACTCAGAGGCCAGAATTCAGATAGCTCGTAACGATCTACGTTTGTAACTGAGATTCTTTTCAACAATTCATTCGATTCAGCGTGAAAATCTCAAACCTCCTAGTTACCAAAACTAACTTCGTGTGATTTGCTCCTGATCTCTGGTGTCATCGATTGACGATTGTTCATCAAGTGCTTAACGCTGTCTAGACTTTACCAGATTATGTTAAGCAGACATAGCTAGAAACTGCAGCTAGATATCATATCAACTATCCATCCATGAGAGTGCTCACAGCGTTGGATGCAGTCGCAGCTTCATAGCCTGTTGTCATTCGTGGTTCGAGAGTTTACGTATGGAATGAGTAGGAAATAGCGGGAAAAGTGTCCGTATGGGGGATCACGGCGAATAATTTTGCAGTAGTGTGTGGAGGGTTCAATCGAATGAGATGGATCCCAGATCTTTTTGCTCAATTGCCCTGAAAAAGGTTTTTATCCGCTGGCGTGTATTTCATATGGATCTCCTTCGTCACGGTTTGCAGAAAGGCCGGTATCCTGAAACAGAACCCAAGGTTTTGATTTTGAGAAAAACTGAACAGGCTATGGAGGCGTTGCTGAAATGCTATGTGCTGTGCTAGCGCTGAAATAGTAGCTTCTCAGGGAGGATATTGTGCTAGAATGTTCTCGACATCTGCATTTCCACATTACCGGTTCATAATAGAATCTTCTCTGGGCTCTGAGGATCCATATTGTCTTTACCCGCAACCAGTCTAACCTCTTACGTTGTAATCTTCATAGATGTGATATGGTAACCGTTTGAGCGGATCAAATTTTCCTCGGTTGATCTCCTATGACTATGATAGATGACGTAGGTAAAATGTTGCTTGTGAATAGTTATGACCTTACGATTAACATGAAAATAAAGTATTTCAATTGTCAGTGTATTTTTTGCTACAATGTTTCGGTGGTATGACCCAGTAGTTATGGCTCATATGTTCAATCCACAATTTTATTTATTTCATTTTGTGTCTATTAGATGGCATCGTCGACTATCAATAAGCAGGACGGTGGTGATACACGAGTAAGGACTAGTCAAGGTTAATCAAATTCCGCAGGATTCCCCAAAGCTACATTTCTCATTTCTATAGTGGACACTTGCTTTGCTACTGTGTTTATGTTGAAATGTTTTTTTTTGTATGTCAGGCGACACATTTATTGCGGCTACACAGAGGCCAGATGGAACGTGGCGAAAAGCGCGCCGTGTGAAAGACGGGTATGTAATTAATTTGTGCTCTTACTCATTAAAAAAGAGGAATTTGAAACTTGTATTGACGTGAAGGTGTTGTATACAGTTAAATAAATTGCGGGTCGAGAAATCCTTCGATAAGTTGTTGAGAAGAAGATAATTGATTTGTTTTGTTGAGAATCGTGAGAAGATATGTTAGTTTGCCTTCGATTTGTTTTCCGATTCTCACGGCATGACGACGTATATCCCGCTCCGTGCCTTGCCCACGTAGACCATAGTCACAAACACGATCCTTCAAGGGTCACGTTTGGGTACCAGTGGTAGTGGGGTGGATTTCCTTCGACATCACGGTGCACCTTGGAGCACTGGGGATAGCCTAAATTCCGAACTGTTTGAATATATTTCGGATCTCTAGAGCTTATGGAGCGTAGCTTTAATATCCTCATTTGTTTTGCAGTTTTAGACTCTAATGAAGCCCAGCGGATATTAAGAACTAGTATTATTTGATTCCCTTTTGTTCATGTAAGGAAAAGCAACTCTGAACAATTTTGAAAAGCGGAGAACGTGAATTTTTCCATTTCATCCACATCATCATATACTGCAGAAAATTTGCTAGAAGACGAGTGTTTGGTGTAGTAAAAGTATTCTGGAAAAAAATCATCATTGTTCTTCTGTTTTATTCATTTGTTCCGCTGGTCCATAGAATAGCCACTATCGAGAAAGCGAATTAACAATTCAAAAAAAACCATAGCAACGGAACTGAATCCATGGCTCATTACCATTCCAAATTCCGCGCGGAATCTGGAACCAGGTATGAAGTTGAGCAGCAAAAGCGTCTTCATGTTGTAATAAAGCGATATCAACCTTTTGATGAGATGGTTTTACAGGGTGGGTCATAATTATACTGGTAGCAACAATTTGCTCAGTTTCTCGATTTCTTGGTACTTCTGTAAACGTTTTGGCTTTTTAGTGTCTCAGATCTACTAGTAATTATTCATGAGTGAATGAAAATTTTGAAGCGCTGTAAGTGTAAATGGCATGTACTACTCTATTTGGCCAGTTATGAAAGCAAGAACTGCTGTTCAAACTTACATAAAAACTGACTTATTGGAGCAATGGCCAAATTATGTTGTTTTCTACCAGCACTGCTTTTATTATGCATGTTTCGCTGCTCGCTTAAGGATATTTACGATTGTCTCATTTTAATCTTGTTACTGCAGCATGCCCTACCCAGATTACTCTGCGGCACCGGTGTCGGGTGCCGCGAACTGTGAAAGTGGCCTTATCGGCATAATTACTTGCATTATAATCTCATTATCTCCCTACAGTTCTTTTTTGTATGATCAACCTCATTTCTCTCGCTGATGAGCAGTTTAACGAAGATGTAAAGTGCATGCGGGAGTAGGCCAAACTGAATCCTCCCGTTTCCCCTCTTAATGTTCTTAGGTTACAATATTGATAGGTAATACTGTTTCTTCCTTATCATCTACAGGTTTTATACAGGCATGTAAAGTTCACGGAAGGGTACATAACGTTTTCTCATATTGAACCTAGCATATAAACACATTTAGGTACATTCCACAAGAAGAGCAGCCGAAGTATCAAAATCCAAGCCAAGTAGCAGCCTCAACTCGTGGTCGAGTGGTGGTAGGAATGACTCCACGTAACATGCAGCAGGCAACTGCTGGACCACGTAAGCCCATAGCAGGTTAGTAAATTCGCTTATTATTGTATCTTTCTGGTTTAGAAGTTCACTAGTGCACAAATCTTCAGCTATATTTCAACCGAAAGCGGCTATAACACCACAAGAACAAATTCAAAAGAAAATCGACAAAGTAAAGTTGAAATTGACGGAAATAGCCAAGCTTGAGGTATTGACAAATTCGTTTGATTAAAATAACACGGATAAACAAAGCATTACATTCAAACGATTTCTAGGAACGGATAAGTAGCGGCGAAATCATTCCATTACCGAATCAAATCGCAAAAGTTAATCGGAAGACAGAATACGAGAGCGAGATCGAAAAGCTCACAGAAGAAATGGAGAAGTTATAAGAGGAACTATTGACCTTCAAAGTGGACCCGTTCCGGGTCAACGAGATTCACTCGCGCCGGTGTTTCTGGCTGCCCTGTTGGTCTCTGTAAAATGATGTATTGTTAAATAAGGTATTTACAACACCGATAAACCAATTATGATTCAGAAATAACCAAAAGTATTTTCCTTTCAAATGTGGCTTATGTTTTTGGAAACATTATTCAGCTCACTCCATGTTCCTCATTTTTAGTACATCTTGATTTTTTTGCGTGTGTGTTTCGTGTGAATATTATTTTTTACCGGTATAACCTACTGGTTGTATTCAGCGGAGAATACATGGACCTTCACAAAACGTAATTCGAAAGAATCTTTTTAAGTTGGAACGCTGCAAATCTAAACGAGAGTTCTTGTGTTTTTCGTTTTGTTGTTTTTTTTTTTGCCATCATGAAGCTTGTTCCATACATCGTATGATCTGGCTGCCATTCAAAACTAATATCATGTATGGGTACTCAATACTATTTCAGACAGGGCATCTAATTCCAGTAGCTTCCTTCCGAGGGGTAATTGATGCACATGCGAGGTTAAGCATAGTAGCGAGATCCACATCGCAGATTTCAGCACTTCCTCTTGAAAATAAATTCGCAACATTATTTCCACAAAACAGCCATGACCCGCTAGCCAGATTTCCTTGTCGAAGCATCACCTTTTGTACAGGGACTGAGCAGCAAGCAGTTCTACGTGTACGAATAGTTTTCTTCTGTCCACACCCTGTTCTGTTTATGTAAAAATAAATGTGCCACACTCACTTTTGCTACTATACATAGTTACTTTTTGTTAAATGCAAAATAGTGCATCAAAATAGCGTGTTTGTCTAGTGCCCACACATATCTTACCGTAACCCTTACATTTTAGGAGCCTGCGTTTATAACATTAACATAACACACAATCCATTCAAATACAGAACCCCCTTATCAAGTGTGCCAGTGGCGGTACCCAGCTGATAAGCAGAGACCCTGAAATCAATTGCGTACTTGTTGCCATTCAATACAATGGTCTCTTGGGTGAGAGAATCTTCTCGTTCAGTGGAAGAGCACAAGGCACGACTAGACACTGATAATGAGTTTTCACTTTGTTTAGCGGATAACATAATACGCTTCTCAGAAAAGAATAGCTGATGAACGTTCATGGTGGTGTACTTCACTACCCCTCTGTCCTTGTAATGCGCAAAAATATTACACAAAGAGACCTAATGGCATTCTGAACATGAAATGCTGTCGATATCAATTAAATTTAAATGCCAGTAACGAGGGAAGACTAGCTGTAAATGAAGTATAACAACACCAACAGAGAGAAAAAGATTCTTCGGCATTGTGGCTTCAGGCGAAAATTGATGAAAATTCCAAATAGATGCTCAAAAAATCTGTAATATACACACCTTGATATATCCGTTGCAATGTGGTCGATATGATCACCATGTCGTTTTGAATTGCTTTAGCCCAGTTTTCCACATCGCCGATCTCCTGTATAAAATACTATCAGCATTAGCTATGAGGATTGCCGTTGTTGTTTTGCTGTATAAATTATTGATAAAGGAGATGGCGCCGCTGCAAGTGGCGCACTATCATTCGCATGGTCCGAGACTAATCCCAGATCGAAGTCTGCCCAGGCCAGCCAACTCTTCCGTCCCTCCTGGGTCGGTCAAGTTGTAGAAGACTTGTACAAGAGGATGCAGATACATACTTGTGCATCAGTTGTGCATCAGTTGGCCTCGCAAGATATTACCTGAGCCAAATCGCATTCAAAACCCACTAAAATTCTAAATATGAAGAGGCATATTGCCCTAATGCTGTACCGTTTTATACTTAAATGAAGCATAAATTCAGAGAATTGGAAGCGCATAGACCCTTTTTTAAACGATAAGGGCATCCACCAAAGCATGTTTGTGAGGGAAAATTTTCAAACCATTCTACGAAGGAACAGTCAGCCTGATAAGGGCATGTGAAAATAACAACTGAAAATTACCTTGAGCGCGTGATTGAGTGATTCTGTAATAGCTAGCCATTGTTCCGATTGCTTCGCCAATGCTGCTGCATTGCTCTCAAATCGTTTCGCTTCCACATCTAATCGCTTCTGATTTCCATACGCTTGTGAAACTCTGAAGGACTGATCTCAAAATTGGAAATGAAAAATGCAAGTACTCCATTTCAATTCTGGATCTTCAGAAGAACTGAAGTGAATTGTAGAAACCAGAAGAAAGACAGTACAGTCATAAAAACGCCATCCAAAAGTTTTCGACACAGTGCTGTGGGATACCTCACAGAAGTCCAGAAGAGGAGAAAACGATCGCATCACAAAAACCACTTTCTAGTAAATTAATTTGAAGCGCAGAATTTATGCCTATGTAAGTTGTGAAATGGGTAAACCAGATGCTTGCGGCTGCGCTGCGGGTAGGAAACGTAGTGTTCTTGTCTATTAAGCTGTGTTTATTATTAGCGTCAAACCAAGACAAAACTTTCGCTACTGTTCTTCCCTTCCGTTGAGAATGAGGATAATCAGACCGCACGAATGTGAACAAGAAATTCAGAGGGGAAAAGCTGTACTCCATGACTCAAAGTGCATTTCATTCAGCATGCTTTCCTTTAAAACGAAATATGGGTCGATTAATGGGGGGAGACGCAAAATTCTCATCGGCATCGGAGCTCCTTCCCCTCCCTAGGCTTAAGCTAAAGCAGATGAGACAGATGATTTGGCAGATGCTTTTTCATGTAAGAGGAGGAAATATGAATTTGAGCTGTCTAGGGAGAGAAGGATCTTCGACGTCATAAAAAGTTGCGTCTCCCCTCACTTTAATTGACCCTGGAATAATGTGACTATTATTGTAAAAATGGATTGACTGTACCTTAAATTCAGATGATCGACGACAGCTGAAGAAAGGTTATGGGCGGCAACAATCGCTTCATTTTTGAGTTTTTCTAGAAGTATAAATATGAGCAAAAGACCACCCTAATTTTTTTCCCATGAAAAACCAATTATTGAAGAAAGGGATGAGGGCAACGCTCGCCTTGTTCCTCTCTCCGCAACACCTGCCTTTGTTGGTGCTCCTTTAACATTGCCGAAAGCGACATGACGCACGCGTTTTTTTCAATGAGACCTGGAAGTCGAAAGTAGAAAATAATGAACGAATTGAAAGACATCCCCACCCACATAGGAGTTTATTCCTGATTCTCTCATTATTTAGTTTCACCGATCTCAAAACAAATGACCATATGACTGATTCGAACATGTGGGACCACAGGCACTCATTCCAATTGGCTATAACCTAATCAGAGCGTGGAAGACAAGAGTTAGTTGAAGCAACAAGAGCAAAACATGAATAAATGCTGTCCCATGCAAGCTCAGTTTCCGCGCTCCAACGCATGTCAATGGGAACGCTGCGCACCCAACGAAGGAAAAATTTGCAGCATTCAACTGCCATTGTTTTTGTAGAGCAGTTGATTTTGTTGGGTGATTCCTATTTTATTATGTTCAGGAACTTTCAAGACCAGGAAAAACTAATCTGGGTGCTATGGGAGTTAGGGGGGGCCAGTACACTGTGCTCTGCGTCTCTAACGCTATGGTGGAGCGCACAGAAGCCATAGCGCTAGCTGAATCGGGTTCGAAGTCTGCATCGAAACTATTCTGATGGAGCAAATTCGTGCTTTTTCTTTTATTCTATGTTGGCCTAAGCCTTGGAAAAGGACATTCCCTTTCTCTAGGCTTAGGCGAATACGCGTAAGTGGTTGCTTAATCTAGTGTAACGAATTTTTCGTAATATACTAATGGCAGAATAATTCAATCGTTTTCTCAGTTAGTTAGCTGTATCTAGGCATAAAATAACCTTGAGAGTGCCTAAAAGCGGAAATTGGGTGCGACTTTTGCTTTTGTCGAGTGGCCCCCCCTAACTCCCATAGCACCCTAATCTGGGAGCATTTAAGGTATGAGTTGGAGGAGTGGGACGGTTCTTTTGCAAGAGCTCTCTAGTCTTCTTTATGGCAGTAGTCGAGGAATGCGGAAATATCCTTTCCCTGTAACTTTCGAAAGTAGGTTTTTTAATATTGGATCAGTTAGCGTTATTATAACTGTTCTATTTCCGTTTTGTCTGATTTAGATGTCAAATTCCCCCCAAATGGCGAACTGAAGCTGCCAAAAATGCCGCCCGAGCCAGTGTATGATCCCGAAAAGGGCGAAAAAAAGTCAGTTAACGTATTTTCTCTTTCAAAAATTATTTATGATTGCGATTGCTTGCCTAACATACTCTGAACCGTTGATCGTAAATTAGGTACAAGACAACGAAACGAATGATCGAAGCACGTGGTGTTGAAGAAATTCACACTGAACTCATACATGAGCAGTACGGCCTTGCAGCGATTTCTGGAGGATTTATAAGCGCTGAGGACTTCAAGTTTATTCAAGTTAGTTTCATAGACATGGTTACCCTTTCCGATAACAGTGCAATCCAGTTTGCCTTAATTCGAATCTATTACTGCGACGAAATCCGTCGTTCTTGATTCTTTTACAGAAACAGTGTTCAGTATTTTAACATTGTTAAGGAGCGTGTCAATAAAAACCTTCGTGATAAACAGTTTGCCATATGGCGTGTTGATCCTCCGTGGTTGCCACGGACGAAGAAAGCTCAAGGCAAGAGGTCTATCTGCAAAGTTGCGTCTTCGATGTCACGATCAAACTTTAGGTACTCGTCTTGGTGGTGGCAAAGGAAGTATCCACCATTACGTGACACCTGTTAAAGCGAAACGGATCATTTTGGAAGTTGGAGGGCACATCACTGAGATTGAGGCCAGTTTCTCTTTGAATTATGCGATTTTATTTTATTTTTATTTCATTTTCTTGCACTCGAGGTGCACCATCGGTAAACGGCAACAAAATGTTAGCAACAACAAAACATTCGGTATAAACTTAATATGACTTTATCGGTATAAACTTGTGGAACTTAGGCGGGAAATTCACATTATTTCTAATTACTGCTTCAAAAGTATTTCAGAGGTTAGGTACAATTTGCAGTAGATTGATGGTAATCCTAGTGGATTACGGCACTCTATATCAGCCCCGATACCCAGCGCAGATTTCAATTAAAAAATTGGTGGAGTATGCCATTGTGTTTCTTTCTGCTGCAGGCTTGTTCTAGTGGAATACCTAGTTCGGGAGTATGTTTCATACGCGGTAACACTAACGGTCGATGAGAGATACGTGAATCTGTGAACTGTTATTTAATAGTTAACGGGTGACCCTCTCTGATACCACTTCAACGTAACAGCACTTTGCTGAATCGCTTCGAGTACAGCTTTCGAGCTGATTCGTGACACATACCATCTGCTTGTACCTCAGCTTTCATTTGTTGTCCTATTTCTCCCTTTGAACGCTCTACCTATTGCATTCGTTGCCTTTAATCACTATGATAGCGTCAGATTACAACATCTGTTTTTGCGCCTGGCGTCAAAAAGGAATGAAGCTTCTAATTATAACAGCACCATCACAGTTTTTGGTAATCGTGCTAAAGATTCTTGTAATGGTAACCCATTCATTACACTGCCACGTGTTTTTTCGGCTTCTGTTCGTAACTCTTCAGTTTTGTCTGATAAATCTTGTATCACTTTAGGCACAATCCTTCCTGCTTTATCTTTGTGAGCGATTCACATTTCCGGTGGAGTTCGTGAGTGAGGAGTTACTTGCGAAAAGAAGAGAAGCAGAAAGGGAAATAGCTGAACACAATCAGAATCCATTCAACTGGGATCGTGTAATAAAGTATAATATGCAGAACTGTTGTAGTTGGCTCTCACATTATGACATTAAATGGAAAGGACGATATCGGTAGTCCAAGTTTTTTATGCACTTTATGTAGTTTTAGTATACAGCGATAGTGTTCTTGTTGTTATAGAGTTGTGCATATTACATAATAAATTTTCCTATATGTGTAGATGTCTGCGTGAACGGTTCCATCCATCTATCGATTTCCACAGAACACACTTGTCTCGCCATCTGATTACACGTGTACCTTTTGCGATCCGTCACAGATAAGTATCTCTCTAAGGTCTAATGGACCTTTCACTCACCCTTATGGAAACAAGTATTCTCGGTCTCTAGTCTTATTTCTACTCAGATTTTTTGCTTTTCTGCTATGGTCGTTTTTCTGCATGAACTGTAATTTACGGATGCTATTTTCAGCTTTTTCCAGCTCTATTTCCCACCTGTGTCCTAGGATTGATGGCATACGGGGATGAAGATATTCTGTCTCTTCCGTTTCGGCTTTTCGTATTTATCGTAGCAGGATTGCCGTTATCAGCTTTAATCATATGTGTGCTTTTCTCGATACTACTCCATTTTGAATCAGCTACAAGAACTCACTGTGGAGTGGAAAACTGGTAAATACCATTTACTCATTTAACTGAAGTAATAGCTCCGAGTAATACGGTTTGTTATTATCTTGTTATTAGAGATGATAGTGTCATCCACCATTTCCTTATAGCTTGTTTTGATCCATTCAATAGTGATTGTTCTTCAATCAGGCTGCCCTCGATTTCTGCAGCTGTATCGACATATGCTCCCGAGATGTATATATGGCGAATGTTCATTGCGGTGCATGGTGGGCCACGATTGTTTGTTGCCTTCGCATTCAGGTGAGTGTAGCTTCTGTGATTATAGCTCACTATCGCATCGCTCATTTGTGGTTGCTGCAGAAAGTGTTGTTATACGGCGAACTTGTGAATTGGAAATTTTGGTAAAAAGGACGGGAAACCTGGGCAGCTTTCAGTCAGAATGCGCCACGCGACCTAATTTTTCACAAAGCAGTAGGGCCTTTGAATGTATTCGCGCAATGCGGAGACTTGAAAACTAGTCTATGAGTAGTTCAGTATCTCTATACTGTCAGGCGAATACCAGTGAACTACCGCGAAAGGATACGAAAATTTGTAAATCAATAGGAGGAACTGAAGTCAGAGGATATCAAATGCAAAGAACTCGCATATACTCACATGCATTTCGTATTCATGAATATCTGTTTATATAAGTAATTGAAGAAGTTTTTAAGCAGCTTTGTTTAGTATTAGGAACCACGCATACCTCGTGATGCGTATGACAGGAAATGCGGGCTATCATCGTTTGGGTGCAAAGCCCTCATTATCTTATCGTACATCTGTACCCGTTGCTCTGCTGCATTCATCATCAAAGGCTATGAAGGGGGAAGCAGAAAGTGAGAACTGTGAATACATGTTTTCTGAAAACAGACCTTCCACTTCTGAAGAAGTGATGTGTGGAGAAACTCGCATTAAAAATCGCGGCTTGGGATTTTATCACAATCCCACGGCCCATGAATCGTTCTGCCGTTCCTCTGCCAGGAGAATTGCCGGCGAGGGCGGGACAACGTTCGCGGCTGACTAATTTAACTCTTTGCCCGTCTGCAGTCTGTCCCCAGACGCAGTGACGCAGAGGGGCGCGAAGGGGATGGGGGTTTCCGGGGTCCTATTTCTCAAGTTTTTCCCCGCTTTACTTCTTTCCCTACTGTTACACTGCTGAGCACCCTCACTTTTACATTTAATAATCTGCCTAATTTACCTCTCACAATGTTTCTAATGCCATGCATCTGGCGTACTCCATGCCGCATGGTGTTTTCGTCCTACCCAACGCAAAATCGTAAAATCGCTTGGCCAATACGCCTGTTCTTTACTGCGATTTCTGTTCTTTTGTAGAGCTCATTCACGGCTATTTTGAATTATTTTATCACTGCCATTCTTGGCTTATATGATGCTTTCCGTCGCTTTAACCTCTGTTTGTATTGATTAGTTAGGGTTTTACGTGTTAAAGGGCTCACATTGAACTATCTTCCTTTGAGAAGTCTTGCATTTCAGTTAACATTTCTTTTCCTTGAGAATGGCATTACACCGAGTGCTACCTTTTGTCGATTGTGTAGACTGATTCATTTTCAGGAACTTCCTTCTGTACTCTCCATTGAGGCCTCTGAGCGGAGCTCGTATGTTTAGATTGTCTTGTCATATTGGATGTGCTTTAAACGTGATGGAAAATATGTTTCTACTCGGGTTAACTGCAATTTCTTCTGTGGAAAACCATGGTAATCGCGAACTTGGCTGCACTGATAATATTTCGTAAAAATCTTAATTTTTCTTTTTTCCTATTGCAGCTCTTCATAAGCTCTGCTTTATTGGCTTTGCTATCTCGGCTACATTGTACATGTTGTTAAGCACTTGGTTATTTCATTATTCCGGGCGTAGAAGGGCGACGAATCTGGTGAGACATTTGGAATTTCCTCTTTCGTTGCAGTTTATTGATAGCACATACTGTCATATATTTCATTTTTCCCTTCTTAGGGCGAGCATTCGTACGAGTACAAAATCTTGGCGTGTGCTGGATCAATTATCTCCATGGTACTGGCGATGTATCTCTATTGGAGACACAACACCTACTGTGAACCAGGAGTTTATACGATGTTTGCATTGGCTGAATACTGCGTTGTACTCTCCAATATTGCTTTTCATTCAACACTCTACTACGACTTCCACGGAAAGAGTGTGATATTGTCGTCGACGATCGGTGTGGGAGCTGGTGGATATAATCTCCTCCCGACAGTCATCGAAAAGGATACCTGAGGAGCGGGATAGAGACCGATGGAAAACGAAAGAGGACGTGTGTTCAAGCCGAAGAGCTACTTGCTTTCATGTTGCGGCGGAACCATGTAGCCACTCGGAAAAAAAGCTAAGAAAAGTGTACGAAAATTCCATTAATTTTTGGGTTCAGTGAATTATTTTTTCAACGCTTTGATATTTTTTGAAATATAGCGCACCTTAGTTTTCATAGTTTGACGTGATATGTTTGCCAATTAAAGGAGGAGCACTAGGTAACCAGAGCGCTCGAAAATCTGTTTTTATTTGTGCTCTTATATATTGTTCTGCTCGAGAGGTATGGAAGGTAGTCGGTTCCCTTTGGACGACATACCAGGGAAAATTTGCTATGTTCCATAGCCCTTACATATTCCATATTTTTATCATATAAAATTATTATTATAATATTGTCGAAAGACGTTCATATTTCTATGGGAAGGGAGCTTCGTCATTTCTTCATTGTCCATCTCTCTTAAAAACAATGAAGTAATAATAAGCCAAATAAGATTCTAATGATTGCCTTAATGTTGCGAAAGGGGCTTTCTCTAGTCCCTATCTTCTTGTGTACGGTGGCAGTGTGAAATAATGTTGGTTAAAATGCTTTATGTTTTGTTGTTGAGCATAATTGAAGTTTTTGCATAGGATGAAATTTTTGTTTTACGATTTGCCGGTATTGTTGTTAGTCTCATTTACATCTGTGATAGAGTAGGCATTTATATGTGGTTGTGCTTTTTGCATCGAATGTGTTAGGCCGCTGTCAGACTTCACATTTTTAGCGATTTTGCGACCGCGATTTGCGATTGAGTGATTCAGCGTGGCGCTTTTGCACGCTATTTTGCGGCTTCATGAAATCTCGGGGCCACAGAATCGCGCGCAAACTCGCAGAATCGTAGAATCGCGAAGTGTCACGGCGTTCTTCAGCCGGATTTTTAATTTCGCATACTGTGGGAATCCGCTCCGCGACATCGCAGTTGTCACGTGTTGCGGAATCTTCTCAGATACGGTCGATGACGAGATAAGTCCCGTGCTACCACTGTAAATGTCTTTTTTTACATTTCAGTTGTAGTTTGCACCTTGCCACATGTGACTTTATTTATTTGTTGCGAAGAATTCCGCTATATTCAGTTGATTTTGAAGCCCTTCAAAATAAAAATTTTCAGCATGGTTTGTGGTCTCTTCGAAGAACAGTTATCGGTTTTTGCCACCTTTGTACATCTTTCTTGGACGGTAAAATTAGCTCGCTATGGTATTGTTCAGAGTTCGCGATTTAGGCGGAGGAAAAAGATACATATCGATCGAGTGAATCAGGCAATCGCGATCACCTGAATCGCGAACTATGACCAGTGCCTAAGGCTGGACTTATACCTTACGGAATTACGATCCTGCGATCGGGGAACCGGATGATTGTGGGATCGCATTTTCGTTTGCCTACACATGTTCTGCCGTCGTGCGCTCTCGCACTTGAGCGTGCTATTTTCACCTCCTCAACGCACGGCCCTTCGGTAGTAACATATCGTGAACGGTAAAAGACTGTGACAGAGCCTATGGAGGAAAATAGCACGCCAAAGGGTAGTGCTCACGACGACGTGTCATCGTGCAAACAACTGTAAGCGAACTACAAAACGTACGCAGGGTATATCCGCGGCCTCAATATAGTAACACTTGTTTAGATGGTCTTCTTCGCATGCGATCAGTGTGGAGAGTCGCTTAAGAAAAACCAGGTGTTTATTTACATATTCTTTTCATTTCTGTAGGAAGAGCGTTTTTTGCTTTTGGGTGTTTCTCCTAATATTCTTAATCGTCCTTCTGAAAATTTGCGTTTAAATGGAGTAAAAACTGTTACGCTGTGTGGATGATTGCGGTTAATTTATTTTTTCTGTTTCAAAGAGATGTCCAATCGAAAAAGTGTAGTATATCAGGGCACGGGTCATTGTAATTGCTCATTTGCCTCATTCTGCCAGACTTTGCGATTTTGTGGTGTCGCGGCTCCGCACATGAACTTGCGGCATTGCACAGTCTCAAGGTCGTAATACCGCGTGCGGAAGTGCGACGTCGCAAAATCGCAAATGTCGCAGAATCTCAAAATCGCAAAGTCTGACGGTGGCTTCAGCCTGTGATCGCTGGGCATACGTGGTGTTTCTTGATCAACATGTGGTCGCAATGAGACGTAGTCATTGGAGGTGTGGGTCGGATCTACGTGAATTAGACAGAAGTGCCCGTACGGATCATAAATAGACGTCGAGTCTCGACGAGTGAAGGGATGGTTGGGATGGTTTAGGGTTCACATAAAGCTCCGCACTGGTTCTTAGTGATCGATGACTATGAAATCATGGCAGAACTCGTTAGAGACATGGCATCCCTTCCAAGCCGTCAGAAAATGCTTACGTCGCGAAAGAACTAAATATGTGAATTAGGTGACAATGGTGAGTGGGCCATTCGTTAAAAATAGGTGCAGACGTTTTCCGCTTCCGTGCGCGCAGAGACTTAGGTTTTTACAGCCACAAAGTGCATGCCGTATCAAGAGAAGTGTGGAGGGAGGGCTCAGAGAGGAAGAGAAACGCTACGGCATGATCCGAGAAATCCCCTTTTAGTTTAAATTGTGATGTAAGCATGAAGAGAAGAATTACCAGCATGTTAGCTTTGGCACAGGAGTGGTGAATGAAGTGTCAGAGAGAGAATCGGTATCGGCTAGATTAAAGTTGATGTATTTCAGGTTGAGAAACACACATACAAATGTCGCTCTCAGAGTTACAGTTGCATTGACTGTCAAGTTTGTTTCACGTGAGTATTTTTGTGATTTGATATGACAAGAAAGTATGTGACGATGAATCTAAGTTGTGGGAATCGAGATGTTGTTAGTTAGATTTTTTATCGATTCTATTTTGTACGGGCATTTAAGTTCTGTTCACTCGCTTTCTGATGCTAGTGCGTGCATGAGAAATGCCCCCTTGCATGGTTCAAAGGACCGCGAGGAGGATTCGAATGATGGAGGGAGGGGACAAGATTACATTGAGACGGTCTGGCACAATTTGCGATGAAAAACGTGTTTGAAACGGTCTCACAAAGTGCTATGGTGGGCGGGCGCGGGTGCGGTCTACATGCCGCCGAGCGCGTCATGTGCTGTGCATGACCGCCGCACACCACGATTCATGTGGGTCCGATCGATACATCAACGTTTGCGCTGGCTGGAAAACACATGCATCAAAACAGTCAATGGTTCAGGAGAACGTCCTATTCGCTGGCTTTCTGGCCACTTCATTTCTTATTTTTTGATGCCTTTTTACTTGCATCTCTGTTTTCACTCGGGATCGGGAAGTTATTCCTTGTGGTGCGAAGCATGAAATCCATGACCCAGAACAGATTTTCGCGAGAGCTCTTGGCCTACGGATGCTGCATTATCTCTTTCACCGACGCGGAATTTTCGCTTTTTTGCTCACTTGGCGAGTGACTCCGTCATTAATCATTGATTAGTGTAACGCAGGATAGTGATCAAAAACCAATAACTTTTAGTTTTATTTTTAAAAGGAGGCGGTAGAATATTGGCATCGTAGGTGGCTTGATACCCAATTTTTGAAACAGCTAGATCATGTGGCCAAATTCCGATTCATCCTTCAGATTACGTTTGCTTTCATCCAACTCTACCGTTTTTACCCTTGTTGAGTGCTGGAGTGGCTATATGATTTCTTTTCTAGCCCTTACACTTATCAACAGCATATCAAGTGCATAACAGAAAATCAGAAATATGGATCTAAAAGCTATGTGGAGAAGGAGGCTAAGGTGTGTAGAGCCTGCATATTCTATTTCATTTTTTCTTTGTTAGTGTTCATAGGAGTCGATATACCTAAACCGATATACCTACCTATCTTTCAGGGCGAAGTGAAACAGAATGCTTGGTGTGAGCAAGTGCAGCGTGCCATTGAGTTCGTGAAAGATCGAAATTTGAGGTCGTTACTGCAGCGTATCCAGGGGTACAGTAACATCCCACGGAAGGTAGGACTTACTTGAGTTTTACGATCGAAATCCGAATATCGCGTTCTTTCAGGAGGCGAAGTTTATTAATTTCCTGACGAATTCCTGTCGCATTCGAGATCAAGCTCTTTGTCGGTTAGCGTGGAAAGCAATTGCCGACGAGGCTAAGAAGTTGAAGAAAGAGCAGGAGGCGAGCAAAGCAGCTGAAAAAGTTTGTGGTTCTCGTTGACGCTTGAAGTTATGGGTGCCTCAGTGCTTACACTTTCAGATCGAGGACCGATTGACGATTCTCGAGGGATCCACTCCATCTACTGGAGGTCGAGAGAATGGCTCAAATGGAACAGTCGAACACAATAATAACGTGGTATTCCTTTGGATACTGCGTTTAATGCTGATCTGATTTACTTGATCAGTCTTTTACAGGAAGCTGCAGCTACTGTATCGTTCAAATGGAAATCAACAATAAAGCGGAAGCTGCGAGAAGCTGGAGGAGAGATGAAGGTTTGTTTGCTTCTTATACTGTCAAATGTATTAGGTTGATTCATAATAAATCGGACAAATGGTAGTGATGATTTCTAGAGATCATAACTCAGTAACGAATTAACGAAAATGGACGCGCGAGGTACCGTTGGAATGAGTATGAAAAGCTCTTCAAAGTACCGCAAAATAATCACTCCAAAGTAAATTCATTCCGCCACAATGCCGCACGATTTCAAGCGGTCCAGAGACCACATCTGCAACGTCATACTATTTATATCGCTATCTGGCCAGGAACCCGCGGATATCGGCAGACGTCTGATAGAAGTTCACAAGGAGCATGCCCCCGGCAGAAGTACACTGTAGTTGTAGCATTCGAAGTTTGCGTCAGGCGACTATTCCATCGAAGACGAAAACCGCGGTTGGTGGAGCGTACACGGCGTAGAGTACTGGGAGCTGCTCGATGAAGGTACCACAGTATCCGCCGACGTCTACGTTCGTCAATTACGAGAACTGAAGGCCAATGTCCAAAGTTCGCTACGGCGGCGGTCACATGTCTACTTCCAGCACGACAACGTGTCTACTTCCACAGACCGCACTTCGCAAGATCGACCAAGGCCGAGCTGCTGTCGTACAGTTGGACCGTACTTCTATACCCACCGTACTCCCCAGACCTGGCCCCTTCAGATTTCCACCTTTTCTCCCACAGCCAACCCACCTGGACGGCCAAGACTTCAAAACTCGCGACGAGGTCAAGGCGGCACTCGGCAACTTCTTCGAGCTCCAGCTTCCGGCCTTCTGGAGCAAGGGCATCCATGATCTGCCTATACCGTGGCAGAAGGTCATCGATAAAGATGGAGTATATTTCAAGTGAATCCCTGTTGTCGTAAAAAAGTTGTACGACAATGATTAAAATTGGTCAATTTGTCCGATTTATTATGAATCAACCTAAGATAATAACAGTCATTGTGAGTTAAAGTGAGGGTTAGTGATGAATAGGATCAATAAACCCTCCTATATCGATCGTAATGTTGTTCCCGATGTTTTGCTTGCTCGAATATCAGTTACGTCTTTCTGAAGCCACATACACTGCGGTGCATAATGATAAAGCCACTCATAAATTGTTCATAAACTTTCATAGTAAGATGTTTCTGGGAAACTTCTCAGGTATAGATTGTAGCAAATTTAATCGCGCATCTACACATAACACCAAACTTGAGCTTGAAATAACAGAACAAATTTATCTTCATTTTTTCAAAAAAATGCAGCTTTTCCGATGGTGCAAAATGATAAAGCCACCCTAAGTTATTCCGTCGCTTCTCATCTGTATTTGCTGAAACGTTTTGCTGCGGTAATGTTTTTCTTTTTCAGGTAATGGGGAAAGGAAAACCCCTATCTGATTTCGAAAAAAGCCAAATTGTCGCAAAAAAAAAGCGGAGGGATAGTCAAATCGTCAATTGCGCAAGAATTTAACCGCAGCCACACAGTTGTCGACAACTTTCTCAAGGATCCTGAACTAAGAAGAGTTCTGGGCGATCTCCTTCACTTTCCGCGAAGGATAAGCGCCGCATTCTAAGAAAAAGTATCGAATTTCACCAAGTCAAGCTCCGATACCAGGTCTTCTTTGGAGCTAAACGTCTCTAAAACAACTGTTTTGCGGGTTCTGAAAAAAGTGCAAGTTTATCTCGCGACAGAAAATGAGGAAAGCACCATTCATGACACGAGAACACCGCAAAAATCGAGTGCAGTTCGTCAAAACATGCAGCCGAGGGTCTGGAGTAAGGTAGGGTATTAGGTCGTAGAATCCTTCTTGCTTTCATATGATGTTTTTCCTCTCCAGATTGTTTTGTAAGGCTGAAGGAGACACTCCGATATTACTGGCATGATCTAAGAAAGGACAAGCTACGATTTTTGAGAGGGAATTTCAAAGGAGGGGGCGTTGTGGTGTGGGCCGCCATTTCATCGAAGAAACGTCTTAAGTTATGTTTTGTTCCTAAAAAGATGAGTTCCCCCGGTTACCAAGTGGTCATGCGCCGTGCACTTCTCCCGTTCTGGCGTGAAAATCGAAGCTGAAATCTTGTTTTCATGCAAGATAAGGGCACAGCCAGAGCACAATTGCATGGTTCAGCCGTCATTGAATAAGGCTCCTGCCCTGGCCGGCAAATAGCCCAGGCCTTAATCCGATGGAAAATGTATGGCGCTTCATGGTGCGACGGATTTATGCAGATAACAGGGAAATCCAAGGAGTTAAGGAGCTCAAAAAGGCTATAATCCACGCGTGGCACCAAGTGGACCAAGATCTTATTAATAATCTTTACATGAGTCTAGACAATCGGATTTTTCAGGTTATTCGGAGAGAAGGAAGGCCAACGGATTATTAGAGTAGCGTATTGTCCCTCTGTTGTTTACGAGTTGTTAAAATTCCTTACTGGCTTTATCATTTTGCACCATCGGAAAAGCTGCATTTTTTGAAAAAATGAAGATAAATTTGTTCTGTTATTTCAAGCTCAAGTTTGGTATTGATGTGTAGATGCGCGATCAAATTTGCTACAATCTATACCTGAGAGGTTTCCCAGAAACATCTTACTATGAAAGTTTATGAACAATTTATGAGTGGCTTTATCATTATGCACCGCAGTGTATGTATTCATTCACATGCCTTCATATTCCTAAGTTCGGAATGGAGTTGAATATGCATCAAGGCAGCAGTCATATCTTGCGATAACTATGTAGTTCGCTCCCAGTTTGATAATGTTTGGATATGTATGAAATGACCCAGCGAACTTGGATCGCAAGATCGCAAACGCCGCGACGCATGCAGTACGCGATGGGTTTGATATTAGGTCACAGTACATAGATGGTGCAATGTAGCAGAAACAGAGGGATGATGGACAGAGTAGAGGAAACAGATGGAAAATGGAACACCTGAAAGAATCGTCCACGGAGATTCCATGATACTAATTCCTGTTGAAATAACTCTATTAGGTATAGTACATGAGCAAACGGAAAGAACAGAGAAATCTTACTCGTTCCGATGCAGAAATTGAAAAATCAGTGCAACTCATCGGAAATCCCGCCGTGCAACCTTTGAACAGCAGTCGGCGGGAAGAGCGCAGTTCAAATTTTCGCGCCCGTTCTTGATTTGCATCTCACTCTGCTACTCTGGAGAAGCTCTGTCTTCATTGGATTTTTGTATACGCGTGTGCAACTTCGCATGTGGCCCTTGGTAAGCAAATATGACATAAATATATGGGTAACAGAAGAACTCAAATTTTTGTGGATGATTTCTTCAAGAAAATATACGGAAGACTGATGGATCGCGTCGCAGCAAGGATTCTGATATATAACTGCGAATTTCCGAGTACTCCTTGCGTTAGTCGTTACTCTGAATTTTGGTGCTTGGTTACTTCTACTACATGTTCATATATGAACGTTTTCTCGTTTCAGGTGAAAAAATTGCGAAAAGAGGTCGTGAACGCCTATAAGGAAGTCGTAGGTGATGCGGAAGGAGCAGAGGAATTGTTCGAAAGTAAACTCGCGAAAAGTGGTGTTACGGTAAACGGGAAGTTGGTATCACTCCAGTCCTGACATTATTATTATCTAAACGCTAGTCTTTTCTGTTATTTTAAATGGTAGTGGTTGTGCGACAGCTATGTTGATGTTGTTATGTTGTTTGTTATTGTTATGGAAATCGTTGCCAATACAAATGTTAAGTAAAAAGTGATCTATGTTATGTTATTATACATCCTTCGAGTTACGAAGTAATGTGACTTTTTTGTTTCAATAAAAATAATCAAATGTGGAATGACATATCATAAAATAGCATGAAAACAGAGGGAAGCAAAGTTTGAAAGGCGGAGATTGTTTTTCAAGCCCTGTACCTTATCGTATGACACCTAACTCATTCAAAAAAAAACCAAGCGGAGCAATGTGGCGTTAGCATGGAGTTAATTTTAGGTTGAATGCTTATTGTTACTGAAAGACAATTGAGGTCATACATGGCAACAGTGAAACTAGGATAGTCCGTCGGCTTCAGTTTGGTTGGAATTGAAGAATAAGACATTCAGATTTTCCGAGTTGTCAAGGAAAATCTTTCATTGCCATGGAGACGTTATGGCGAAGAAGGCCACGAGCAGATCTTTTCAAGCTGTCCTTAGTTTTGCATAATCTCTTATGCCGTAGTTAGTCATAATTGCCCCCGTTCGCGAAATATCGAGATATAGTCCATTTCGGAGCGCCGAGAGAGAGTGTGTAGCGGGGTGACAGAGTTCCATACACTCTCACCCAGGTCTTTCTACTGGTACGTTTTTCAGCACACTTGGTGGGGTTATTAATGCATTTTGCATTGTTTTAATATCACTGATAAGTAGAATAACACAAGTGGTTTTCCACTCTGCGTAGTCGTTCAGTGTCAACGCAAGACCAGTAACACACCTCCTATCATGGTCATCAATACACGAACGACAAGTCTAGTAGACGGAATACTGCTCCTCGGGTGTGCACCGATACGTCTAAAAGTTGCGCGGCAGCCCGTGGCGAGCGGCATGGCGAGTGTAAGTTGCTACATCGCCTGCGATTGCGTACACCCCTTTCAGAGATTTACGCGCGAATTAATTATCTCCTAATTAGGATTTCCTGGTTCGAAATAAAATTGCAATCATAGAAAACAAAAACGCTCTGAAGGTCCCTTGTGGTATCAGATTATGGCGTTCTTAGCAGAACTCCGCACCGACTGCAGTAAGTCCTACTGATGGCGCCAGAGTGCGACCGCAACGTCATCTGTAGACGTGACGGTATACACCCCAGCTCCTTCCTTTACCAATAAAATTCTACCCTTCTCTATACTTTCTTGACTCCAGCAGTGCCCTGACGAATAACACCTCTATGGACGTTTCGGAATGTGTTCCATGTGCACATGTGAGAGCTTTTGATGGAAATACTCATTGTTACAAATGTTACTTTCGTGCTCCCACCGTTAGGGGGGAGGGTAATTTTGAAGGAGTAAGTAGAATATGCAACGGAGATGCGAAGCAGTAGTGAAAGGATGGAAAGAAACTGCAAGAAAGCAAAGGAATGGTACCCCTCCTACAATTGAGGACGTGCTTTCGTGCTCTCTGCATCACTGTAGAGACGATGCAAACAGCCAGAGCAGCATAGTCAGCGTGCGATAAATGCTGCCTCGCCTTCCACAGCCACACCGCCACCGGATGCCGTACGTTCAAGACGTATCCAGATGAGATCCCAGACCCCAAAAACCTGCTTTTCACTCGAATTCCGGTACAGATTATTTTTTGATAACCCGCCATTTCATCCACTCACAGTTCTGACTTGCCTTATCACCCGTGACAGTGATTTAAAATGATGATTTCAATGTCTTTTCCGCCCTCGTTTTTGGCCACAGTGGAGCTGCTCCGCAAAAATGAACTGCCTCCTTGTGTTTGATGCCTGTGCCATTAGGTGCTTCAGCAGCGTCTGACAAACGGTATGGTCATCGGTATGAAAAGTAAACAACAAAATGAAGGAAAAACTTACTTCATTAAAACACAAAACTCTATACAGACTTTGTTCACTACCACAGTGTGAAAAAACAACAGTCAACTGATGAGAAACTAGAATTTTGTACGATATACATATTTACAAACAAGTACATCTGCAAAGCAAGCTGTTCCAGAAGAGAACCATGCACAAAAATAGCTAGAAGCTAGTTTCAACCACTATCACATACACAGATTGCTGTGGACAAACACTGAAACGAACAAACAAAAGCACGTTCAAAGTTGTAAGTAATAGTATGCGTAAGTTTTGCCGATGACGAGTAAGCGAATCAGTAGCGCTTGATGATGGGCGGGACCCGCAGGAAAGGGCGGTGCTTCTCACGGGAGGAGAAAGCACGACGATGATGACGATGATGAGGTTGACTGCTTGTGCGACTATTCACTTGGACTTCGAGGAGAAGATGAAACTCCACTGCTCGAGGTTTCATTCTGAAAAAATAGCTCATTTGCTTCGTTAATGTAATTATTTAATTGATTTACAAAAAATTGATTCACTAACAATTTTAAAATATACTATTAATCAGTAAAATAATAGCGCTTCTGAATCATAATGTGACAATCCCAAAAAAACCCGTAATGGATCAAAAAATCTGCTATAACTCCATCCATAAGGATATTTTATAGCCCCAATCACTTAAAAAAGGATATCACTTGGCGCCAGCGCCATTTCGGTATTATTATACAACTTTCTCGCATATATAAATTGCTTCGTGGGGTTGAAAATGAAGGGTGCTAGGCGGGCCAAAGAGATAAAAAAAAAACTGATGCCACCTCGGCTGTTGACAGAACCCGCGCCAAAATTGATTTTCATCTGTGTTCATCCGCTAAGACACTGGAGGCAATTTATGCAGAAATGCTGCAACGAGGTCGCGCGCGCGGAAACCTTTGTCACAACATTTCGTAAGTTTCACAGTCGGTTAAACGATATTCCAAGCGAATCTACGTCAACGCGACTTACAAAGCTGTCATCGGCTCGTTCGATAGTCTTCATACGAAGTACGACAAATCGAATCGGTGAGCCATTCGAGTCGCTAATCAGCTTCGTCAACATCAACGCGGATTTGAACTGTTCTCCGGGACAATCGTTAATTTCGAGAAGGCTGAAAACCAGTGTATTAAAGGAAGGAACATTGGAACAAGGATCCAGATGACCCACCAGTCATTTTCCCGCAATGGCAAATTCACACCATTCACTTTAGTGATCTGAAGACAACCAAGACGACCGTGAGTGACTATAATATCGCGCGTGGTCAATGGGGTTTCAACGGCCAGCACCTGTAGAGAAAGAGGGTTATTCACAGACATGAAGTAAGGGGTGTGTACATTTATGACAAGAAATCGTTCCGCGGCGTCGCACTCGCGTGCCATCAGTACGAGCCGTTTGGAATTCCGCTCAAGGCGCAATGGGCTGATACCGTGGAGAATCTTCAAAGATTGCAGTTTGGACGCTTCGGAAATTCGCTTATGTTGTCCTTGTTGCTGTTTCAACAGATAAAGCTGTACGACTCGCACTCGCCGCACCGCTCGCCGCGGGCGGCCACGCGATTTTTGTCATAATTGTACACCCCCTGAAGCAGGCGATTTTGCACAATAGAAAAACTACTGCGTACCTGATCGTATGAGCTCTGTTTGACTATATCAAACAGTGCTCGATGACCATTCCTTCTCTCTGACTCTTTAGCTTCTTCCGGGCCACGTTCCCTGATAGCGGTCAATTCCTTCAAGATTTTCTCACGGATTGTTGCACTTGTTACACCAAGTTGAGCTGAAGACAGTACATATCAGATGGAGGAAACGAAAACTCGTCCACGTACGAGCCGTACTACTCACATAGACAATCGTGATCCCATGAAAGAAGATCAGTTCCTCTTAGGTCATAACCGATCAGAAGTGAAGCGACATCATCCAAACCGCATGCTTGCAGCCAGAGCAGCACATCGTCGAGGGCCCATTCCTACAAAATTAAAAAAAATGGATGCTTGGGCTATAGTTGATGTCAGATGTCACTCAAATATTTACAGAGACTATACAAGATCAATGGACGAGGTGTGCAGGCAAGAATTAGGTAAGTCTGCCACTCGTCGAAAATGGATACATAGGGTTGTATTGAAGGAAATACAAAATCAATTCGTTAAAAACCCATGCAGTGACCATATTTTGCTCGGATGATTTTGACGGTGAAAGCGTTTACCAGTGTGTCATGTTACGGCCATATCGATCAACAACCACACGGATCTGTGATGCGTGGCAGCTATACGGAATATGATACGTCTATTTGGAGGCAGACCAAGTATGAGAGCGGAACGTGATACGAATAGAGCCTCGTCTGTAACCTCGAGTGCGCTTCCCGCCAGTAAATGCACGTGCAGCATGCTTGGGCTCTTACTTCCCTTTATATTAGGTTGTAAGGAAAGTTCTGGCCGCTTTTTCGTTATCACAAGATAAATTTAAATATCAGAGCGCGTCAACATGAATCAGCTGACATATTGTGCTCGTTAGATAGAGAAAAAGTTGCTCTTTCAGAATATATGTTTTATTTGGAATGCCATAAGGTTTTCAATTTATTAGGGAAGTTTTAAAGTGCTGCGAAAATGGCACTTTTAAGATGACTTCACTTCAAGAGTTCTTGTTTAGCCGAGTCCCAGCGAAGGTGACCACAAATGTGAATACTGCAAGAGGAGGGGGTGTATCACTGGATGGAACACATTGTCTCCGGTTTCAGAAGTGCAGAAATGAGGACGAGCTGCTCGAATTTTCAATTGATCAAATCGCTTTAACTAAAACGGCAGAAGGCGATGAGCGTCCATATTTGCAGGGGATATCCACAAGTATTGGCCCTCAACAAGCAACCTTAGCTGACCACCTCAAGTGGCCTTGATTTGGAAAAATCCAAAAAAATGGGTGCCGCGGGACCCCTCACGGCAGTCATGCGCAAGCGCATTTTTCACAAATCCTCTTCCACTAATTGAAGCAGTTGCAGGGTGAGGCCCTTACTCGTCTATCATGTTCATCAGATCTAGCGCTAACTATGCCCCACTTCCCAAAACATCTGGCCAGCTCCTTCAGTAGCAGTGTGTTCAGAAAGAGTGGCGATTTGAAGTCGACTTTTTTTCATTTCGCGCAATATAAATTATCAGCCCTTTATCAAATTGAGATGTGTAGGTATGCATAGTGTTGCCAAGAGTGTGGCGAATCTAATGGTGCTCACTCTGTGAGAAAAGATGCACTCTGAGCCGAGTTATGATCTCTCGAAGTTGAAATTTCAAAAACCGGCCAAAACTTTCCTTACAACCTAATATTAGGCACAGATTCAGCTCTCAACTAGCGAAATTATTTTAACCGCTATCTTCGAGGCCTTATCGCGATATCAGAAAGTCCCGAAACTCGTGAGTATGTAGACAAAAAATACAAACAATAAAGCCAATGATCCGAAGATCACGTGTTCATGCGCGAATTTTGGGACATCAAAAATGGGCACGAATTTTGGGACATCGAAAATGGTCCTGAAAGTTTTGTGAGAGAACCGATTGAGTTGTATAAGTTATAGTGGGCCTACGGTATACACACATAGACTGGGAGCTCGAGCTAACTGTATGTTCCTACAGAACTACAGTGGTAGTGAACCCGATCACAGTTGTCCTTTTGCATTTCTATTATATAGAGAAAATCCCCCCTTGAAGTTTCAAATTTCAAACGAAGTTCCAATTCCCATTCAAGACTGCTTTCTGTTACCACACACGTAACGCAGCTTCCACTACAAAAGATATTTGCATAACGGACAATCTCGGCATTCCCATACAATGCTATAAAAGATATTTGCTCAACGCAAACGACAGAGGCGACAATCGCGTTTCAGGTCGTTCGGTAAGAAGCTTTGAAAGTGACAATATCGAGGTACCGTACTATTCCATGATATATCAAATGATCTATAGGAAAATTACAGTGAGTGATTCGATGTTGTTAGGCTTCAGTTCTCGATGTGAAATCCCATCCCACAAAAGGTCATTGTCGCGAAAAGCGAGGATCGCTCCTCAGTTCCCTAGGTGCGCAGGTTCCCATGGGCTTGGCCGTCGCCTTACCACGTTGGTCATATCCGTGATCGCGCGACCACGTGCAATGGCTGCCTTCTGCAGCACCATCACGTACCTACCCGGGCAGACTTTCATCTGTCTTACTGCTGTGTGGTTCGACTGAACTTTCCATCGACCACCACAGACCTCCACACAGAGGCTGGCGGTAGCACCACGGGGCTTGGGCCTTTAGAATAAGCAATGGAAATGTTCCTACGTCGGGAATTGGACGGTTGGTGGAAGCGACCTTGCCTAGTTCCGCCCATATGGCAGCGGTTAGAATTGTGTGGAGCATTAAGCTGAACAAGTTGGTTTTTAAGCATCCGGACCGATTTCAACAATTTTCCATTGCTTACCAGTGATCTGATCACTTTCATGTACATCAACTTCTCGTTTTCTTCGTCTTAAAACAGGAGTGGAATTTTCAGGGCAGTGTTGTGACTCTAAGAATAGAATTCTTGGAATCACAGCACTGTGCCCTGAAATATCGAAGCCATCATCACCTTGTCCACCTTGTCCGCCACCCCCTTGATGACCGCCGGCAAGGCTCGTTGGGGCGCAGGCCTAAACAACGCTAGTTGAAGTTAAGCACTGTGCGCTGAGTTTCTGGGAGCCACATTTCTCGATGCGTTGCTCATCAGCGAGAGACCGACGACACTGAGGAGAATAACCAGATGAACCATGACGACTCGTTGCGATGATGGAGCGATGCGATGGCAGGTCGCTTTTATTCGTTCTGGAGAGCGGCGCGGTTGTAACCGATACCATTTTGTTATCATGAAGTGTTATCAGAAGATCACTCTCGTGAGGGTCCACTGCAATAATGTCTTCCATGACACCAAGGAAGCTGAGCAAACCAATTCTGTAAAATTAATTACGTGTCGTCTTAGAAATCGTGTGCCAACCAAATGCTAAAGCATTAGAAAACGAGACGATCAAACAGCAAAACTTTCAAGAGGTACGGTAAGCGAGGCTCGAAAGCTGCGGAGCTGTGATGTTTGTCCCTATGTGGCTCAGAATTCTGAAACGCCACGCTCTTGTTGGACATGGGTGCGGAAGCCTACCATATCCGGTAATGAGACGGTCTCCATGAACCTAGCAAGATTCAGGCGAACGCATCAGGTGCTGCAGTGCTGAGTGATCTCGAGCTCTGCACTGACCACGGGAATTGGTTCTATTGTAATCTGTGCTATGAGGAGGGACACCCTTTGACTGGCCAGGGCTCGTTCGTGCTCACTTCGATCGAACAGTTTTGACGCACTGCATATCCATATAGTCTTTTTTACCGGCTTGCGTGCCGTTCCATCAGGGATTATACCGCAGTGAAGTCAGAATTAGCTCGCGGTCAGTTATCAAGATGTCACAGTTAGTATTATGTCACCAAAAAAAGCTGATCAAGCCTGTCCAGGTGCGAACAATATAAAGGAACAATTATGGGCTATGGGGTATGAATCTGACATAAGCTTAGCAATGGGGTGAGTTGGGTGATCATTTATTCCTGTACCTCTTCCGTATCCGAGGTGTTTGCTTTGAGAAAATTGCACTTTTGCAATTTTTTTAATGCTATTTCTTCTAAGATTGCCGGAAGACCCCGGATCATTCTTTTGTATAGTTCCTTACCTACAGTGACTTTTTTTAAGTTCTTTTCTAGTCTCACGACAAAGCTGTTCCATCGAAGTGGGCACTACCGAGCCCTGCTAGTCAAAATGTAACCCTCTTAGAGCACAGATTACAATAGAACTATCTCCCATAATTGGCGGGCGAAGTTCGAAATCACTCAGCACTGCAGCGCTTGCTGTGCTTGTTTGAATCTTGCTAGGTTCATGCAGCCGGCCTGGTTACCGCCTCATTCCGGTATAAAAGGCCTCCGCAACCATCTTCGACAGGAGCATGACATTTCAGAATTCTGAGCCACCTAGGGACAAATATCACAGCTCCGCAGCTTTCGAGCCATGCTTACCGTTGTTCTTGAAAGTTTTGCTATTTGATCGTCTTCTTTTTGTAACAGTTTACCGTTTAGTTAAGCACACGATTTCTAGGACGGCAGAGTAATTCGTTTCAGGAAATTAGTTTGCACAGCTCCCTAAATGTCATGAAAGGCATTATTGCAGTGGACCCTCACAAGAGTGATCTTCTGTAAACATTTTCATGATAACAAAATGGGATCGGTTACAATCGCACCGCTCTCCAGAACGAATAAAAGCGACCGGCGATCGCATCGCTCCATCATCGCATCAAGTCGTCATGGTTCATCTGGTTATCCTCCTCAGTGTCGTCGGTTTCTCGCTGGTGAGCAACCCAACAAGAAATGCGTTCTCCCAGAAACCACATTTCAGAGCACAGTGCTGTGACTCCAAGAATGGAATTTACCTTTACTAGTGAGAATGACATGTCTTCTTTAGGCCCGCGCCCCAACAACGCCTGCAGCCGGCGGTCAAGGAAGTGGCAGTAAGCAAGGGGGTGGCGGTCAACAAGGAGGTGGTGATCAACAAGGGAGTGGCGGACAAGGTGAACCAGGTGATGGTGGCTCCGATATTTTAGGGCACAGTGCTGCGACTTCAAGTATTCTATTTTTAGAGTCACAACACTTCCCTGAAAATTCGATTCCTGTTTTACGACGAAGAAA
Organism: Trichostrongylus colubriformis; assembly: GCA_963978905.1. Taxonomy (NCBI): domain Eukaryota; kingdom Metazoa; phylum Nematoda; class Chromadorea; order Rhabditida; family Trichostrongylidae; genus Trichostrongylus; species Trichostrongylus colubriformis. Next base: position 47,412,624 of record OZ022259.1, read on the forward strand.
ACGAGAATTTGATGAAACGAAAGTTACCCTGGTAACACATCATAGCTTCGATCCCGAGATGACCGCCGCGTACATGAAAGAGATCAGATCACTGGTAAGCAGTGGAAAATTGTTAAAATCGCTCCGGATGAGCCCAATAACCACTAACTTTTTCTGCTTAATGGTCCACAGAATTCGAAAATGGCTCCAAACAGAAGTGTTTAGCAATGCCATGCTTCAGATGGCTCAGCATGCGGAAAAACTGAACCTCGTCGTTGAGCAACAGAGGATTGAAGTGAAACCAGAGAACATCGGTGGAAAATTCGCAGCTGTCTACAATATCCGTGGCGCGGAGTGTAATCAGGTACAGAGTTCACAGAATCCGATTCTCCTCACAGTGAGCTATAGCTCCACGCGCGATATCGGAGCGCTCAGATCGGAAGTTGCATCTGTGCGGTTCCAAACACTTCAACGTCCAACAGGGAGAACTGAAGGACGAATGCTTGGTGGGTTGCGTCAATTTCAGGGTGCCTGGAATGGGCTTCAGCGGTGATTTATAGAATTTCGATTGCCATACTAGGAAGTAGAGTCCTACAGTCCATGCAGTATCATTACAGATCAATTCCTTTATTTCGACAGCGAGGGAGTTAGTGCCACTCATGGAATACGCCATTGTCACTTGCGGTACTACAGAAACTACTACTCTTCCGCCATACATGAAGAGCCATTGAAATAAATAGAGCATCATCGTCCGTGTTTACGTTTACACTTGCTTATACCAAAACGGTATCCATATCCTTCCCTTCGATCGATTGAAGATGTGTTATAGCTAACATTGATTATCTCTGCACTTGTTCCTGTTATGCGTCACTTGGGGCTTACGCGTGATACGGGTGGGTCAGTGGTTCTGCACATTAGTTAATCTTCGCTTTCTCAATTCTGTTTACCTCTCTCAGTTCCGGGGGTCCAGGGATATAGAATGAAAAGTAGTATCGACACCGAATGCAGAGTATTGCAGAAGATGAGAAGTAGGGATCGATTGGTCGAATTTCCGCTTTGCGGCGTCGCACTCGAGGCGCCGTCAGTGCGAGTCGTCTGGAATTCCGCTCAAGACGCAATGGGCTGGTATCGTAAGGGACCTTCAAGGATCGCAAGTTGAAAGCCTCGGAAATTCGCCTATAAAGATTCCTTATGCTACCAGCCCATTGCGTATTGCGCGTAATTTCAAACGACTCGCACTCGCCGCGCCGCTCGCCGCAGGCGACTGCGCGAAAATTCGACAAATCGATCTCCACCCGAAGATGAGTAATGAGTAGTGCTTTTTTCGGTTCTCTGGCATGGTGGGGCATGGGACAAGAAGTAAACAGTACACATGAACTAAGCTAATATTGAGATTCAGAATGGCCCAAACGTGGGGAAAACATGGGTTAAAGTCAGCTATAAGTTGTTGGAAACATGAAAGAAGCACGAGCGTAGTGGACGGGGCGCACTCTGGATGGACGGTGCCTACAATAAAAGTTCGTAACTCGCTCTTCTATCGCAGTTTTGACGCAGCCTATAGACTAGGAAAAAATTGGCAGGCAGACGAATGTCCAAGCTATCTTGAACCCACTTGAAGTACACCGATACCGATCCACAGTGGGCGAAGCGTATAATTAATTGTATGCTGCTCACTGCAAAAATTGCAATTTATTTCGGGGTGGTTTTGAGGCAGGAAAAAGTGAAAGTGATCGGTAGTAGTTAGCATTATGAGAAGAATCAAAATTTCAACAGTGGTTGGAGCTTTTGCTTTAGTGGGCGGGGTTTGAATAAAAATCGTAGAGAGGGTGTGTATACATCGGTACGAATGACCTCCTTCGCACCCCATGTGCGAACGCTTGATTACTTCCTCGCATCTCATGTGCGTGAAAGTAATTAACTGCGTGCGAGAAGCAGGGTCAACTACAGACCGCTCAACTCCATTAACTGAGTGTAATGTCCACAGAGGAAAACAGCATGGTGAAATTCCGATTGAAGGATTTTTTCGAGAAAAACAGTTTGGTTTAGTGGTGCATTGTAACATTTTCAAAAGTTATAGTATAGCAAATAAAAAATAGTTGAAATAATGAATAAAAAATAAGTGAGTCAAATAAATAAAAAAAGCCTCGAAAAGCTGAAAGGAAAGACTCACCTCAACCGGTTTCCGCTTCCAACTAGCCTCTCTGATCTTTTCTTTTGCTCGGCGATTTCGTCGTCGTGGGCCGCGTTCATCGGTCGTTAATGCGGCAGCAGCAGCAGCATCAAGATCAGGACAGCTTTTTCGCAAAGGATTGCTACTGAAACTACAAAATTGAAGAGGAGCCAGGCATTTGAGCTAACTGAATTTCACGTTAAATACCGTTCCGCCTGCTAACAACCAGCAATGAGTCCCAAATCGAGGGAAGCCATTTTTTGGGATCAGAAATGGTCGGAGCTCAAACACGACTCTTATGAGGCAGCAACATCTTTTGGGCATAGTGTTGCTTTCGTCTTAACACATAACGGACCGAGGCCATTTTTGCTCTCCTCAAATCGTGCAACAGCAACGCTTGGTTACCCAGGACCTCTCTTTCGGGTTATATTGAAGCGTCGTTTTCTGAGAGCTAAAGCTGTTGGGATACATTTTCAGATATGGGGAGCAACATATTTATCAGTCATTGTACCATTGTAAGAACTGGTTCCTTTATAATACCACTGGTGAACAAATTAAATTATCGTACAACTAGGAAGTTAGCGCCATAGCCAATAGAAGAGTTATCTCGGTCTCGAAGTTTCACCTGCAGAGATGAGTAGATGTCCTGCTTATCTCCAGTCATTTCAAAGAAAAAAGTGATTCTTGGATGGAAGTTAGAAGGAACTGCAGAAATCACAATGCCCCATATTTCAGTGCGAGAGCTCCGGCGGTGAACGGTAAAAGTTCGGTTTGTGAGGGATACTATTGCCTCAACTGCTCTCAGAATCATCATAAACATGGCTCGCGTAGCGCAGCTCAGGTTAGTGAAGATTATAATTACTCAGGTCACAGCCAACGCAAGAAGTAGATCCCATAGAAACCCGAAATTCAGCACCAAATGTTTACTGAGTGAAGACTGTCACTGTTCAGATTGTTAAAGAAAACATTATAAGAAAAGCATGCCCATGTACCGCCACAAACAATGAATTTGCTTTTCTTGTCATTGCTTGCTTCATATGCTGTTCGAAAGCGTGTTGTCAAAATCCGACCATTTTGTGTCGAAAAAGGGTCCCAGAAAAATATGTTACTTTCCATATTTGAAAACATATGGTGATAGCATTCTACCACTACACCTTTTCAAAAAACCAAAAAAAAACTGTGATTTGAAACAAGTACAACACCATGTGTTGCACGCTGTACTTTATGGGTTGAAATGTATCAGCATGGCCGCGTTCATACTTTGCGGTGCACGTGGCACGGCGGGGCTGCGTGTGTCTGCGTCTCCGTCTGTGCCACCCTGTCTCGTTGTCTGCGTCGTCTCTGGACCTCCCCCGCACCAGTCTGCCTCGCTGCCTGGAAACGCAGACAAGCCCTGCTGTCGCAAAGCATAAATGTGGCCTAAGCACAAAAATTTGAAAGCGAAAATTTTCAGAAATTCTCTGAGAAAAAACTCTGAGTTAATGGGAAAACGCAAAAAACTTTTAGCGAGTCAGAGCAATTCTTGTGACTACGGCGATTATACTGGTGTATATGTGATATGTAATGAGTAGTCATTAATAGCGACATTCTGATCAAAGCAAAAAGAAGGATTACCTGGAGTTGTAATTATAATTGTTGTTGTTCGTTTCGGCCAATTCCTTTTTCTGACGTAAAATCGCCTGCTGCGTTGTCACAGCCGAGTCGTCAACGGTGATATTTGCTGCAAATCAATGATGATTGAACACAATTCACAAATAAAAAATTGTTTGACTTCAATGTGGATGTGCATCATGACACTCGAATCGGGTCACTGCGTCACGTGAAACGGGTCACAGCGCCCGAGAAGTGCCCTGTTGGTTCTATTGTGGATCGGCAGCGCCCCAAGAGGGGTGAACGCTGCTTCATCGTGTGAACTGACCTGATTCGAGTGTCATGATGCTCCTATGTATGTACGCTGACAGTAACTCTATGTACTTAAATTCATCCCGACTCAAGCAAGACAACAAGCTAACCGAGGTGAATAGAGTATAAAAAGAAATTACTGAGCTAGGAATGTAAATTTTACTAACTTCTGCCCCCTCCCCTTCCCATACAGCGACGGTCAACGAGATACACAAACATCAGCTTATCCACCTCAGTTTAGTTCTAGTATTACACCGAAAATCTACGGTGTTTAGCAAAAAAAACGTACAAAGAAACATTAAAAATACGTAGAATTTAGCTACCATGCAATGAGCTCGGTCATTTTTGAGTGGGATTCGATTAGCTGCTTCGCGATCAGTCACAAGGAACTTGGCTAATCATTTAAGGATGAAAATGAAAAATTATTGAAGACAATTCATACTTTTGTAGACAGCAGCAGTTTCTGACAGTTGTCTCGTACGTCGATATGCATCGGAAGAAGGTGGTCGTTCGATTTTCACTGGCACCCGAATCTCTACCTGACGTTGAGCGGCTGCTTCGCTTTTGCTGCGACTACTACGCGACTCCGACAGGTTCATACTCATTGGCCGATCATCCCTGAATCAAGATGATAGCATACGGTAGATGGATTTAGTGCAAACTTCGGCGCGTACCTTCTCATACAGTCATGGTCCATTGTAGGTCGCGATTGTTTTCGATCACGAAACGTCCAATTACCGCTGAAGAATGACGGTTTTTTAGTGCTGAAAATAGGTGAAAGAGGACAGTAAATTGCAGGGATAAACTCGAATATTTTCGAGAGCCATGGAAATCGATAAGCGACCAACGTTTTCGAAAAAGAAGACGGTGGAGGCGGTGCGGATACCACAGGAGCTTCCATCATACCGTGGTTATAGCGAGTAAATCGACGTAGAGCAGGCTGATCGTCACAGCCGTAAATACCAGCGACCTGGAACAGAACAACGTTGGTCACCATTCGACTTCGTAACAGAAAAGTCTCTGATCAGACTGCCCTCTATTCAACAATAGAAGGGCATGCGGTCACTCGGTCACTTGACGGCTCTCATGCATAAAGTACAACCGTAAGAATCCTTCATTTTCGGTAGTTTCATACAGATTTACTTGAAAATTGCAATGAGATTCAAAAGAATCTTAAGAAACAAATCAATCCTGAAGCAGCTACGCAACCGCACGCAGCATTTTTTTCTATCCCAGACATGGTCTTTAGTGACAAAGAAGTCGGACAAAAGAAAGATAAGACACAAAGAAGAAGAGGTCACAACTATTCACAATTTAGTAACATGGTATTCCAAAGGTGAAAAATTTCATAAACGTTCTGAGACAGCCATTTCCTTTTGGGATACGCCATGCATCTGTGGAATCGTAGAGGGTTGGTATGTGACCTCACACATTGCCATGAAATGGCTTATAATCACCAGTTGATGTGCAGTTAGGTGCTTCATTCTATTACAAGAGCATATGCAAATTAACCGATCAAGAATGGTAGAGGCCCGGTTGACACAGGCTTAATCCGAGATCTGATCCTTACATTGTGGTAATATTAGCTTAGACACTTGTTTTTACGTCACATCTGTTTAGAATAATTACATAATTTATGAGGAATATTTCTTCTACCGTGGCGGAAAAGGCAAATTAACAATTTCTTGGTTCTTATGGGCAAAAGCTTCGTTCTCGGACGGGACACGAACGCGCACTCCATGCTTTCCGGGAACAACTTTCGCATCGCGGGCTGCGACAAAAATCAGCAGCTGTCAAAACTAAAATTCATTTCGTGGTTTTTCTTGCGAAGTGGCAGCTTTGTATCCTCTACTTGCCCCTCCCTCCCCTAAATTTCCAGCCACATCAGAGAAGAATAAAAGAAAAAAGCAATAAATTAAAACAGAAGATGGTAGAGATGACAGTCAGATTACGTCAGAAGGATGCGATTTGTAGATTAGGATCTTAGCCGTGGAACGGATTCCCTAATAATGGATCTGATAACTGCGTCATTTCACGGTCGTTACGATAATGATCATAAAAGAACGGCGTTCATGAAGTGATGTGGAAGAATGTTGCAATGAGAATGTGCATCAGCTGTTGTCCCAGGAAGAGGGATAGTACCAACGACGATAATCTTCCAAGCCTTCCGTCGTTTTGGGATTATAAACTGGTAAGGTAGGGAAGAACTTGAACTGTCTGATGATTTGCTGGCGCTTATCCTTTAAGCCGGAACTGGTTGCAACATACAGGCACATAGCGCACTTTGGGAAAGGCTAGCGGAATTGAAAAGAGTTTCCAGAAGTATGCTGGCGACGGGTGTAGATGGGACATGGAGATGTGGTGCCGCTGAAACACGCTTCATCCGGGGATAAGACCCCGAATAAATCACCTATCAGGTCAACTACACTCTGTGTCAAAGTAGACCTCACGTTTACCTGGGTCCCGCAACTAACTGTATAGACAGAGCCGACATTCACCGACAAATATTCGTAGTATAGTGTGCAGATGTAGTACACAAGTAAGTATTGCTACCGTAACATAGCGTTGAGTAGAAATTTCAAAAAAGCAAAAAATATTTACATTGACTAATATCATGAGTTCGAAAATTTGGACCTTCCATATTCCAGAGAAAGCAATGAGAGGAGTTGAGAACAAGGACTATATACTGATTTGTTGACATCTATACAAAAGTATCCTCAAAACATTCAGCACGAGCTCAAGAACTCAGAAACAAGACGAAATGGTCCATAGAAATAACAAAAAGATTGTAAAATTTTGTAAAAAAAAGGGAGTTACTAGGGGAGTATCGGAAACCTCGAAAGATCTCATAAACGCAATTTCGCTAAGACTCGAAACCAATGCCTTAATGCCGTAGGTTGCGTTGCATTCCGCAAGCCCCCTCCCCCCACATCAAAAACCGGATCACTCGTGACTTTCACCCTCGAGAACGGATACGGCGAGAGAGGGATAATGTGGAAATCGAGAAGAAAACCTTGAAAAAAAAGGAAAACTGGTCCACTATTTGGTAAATGTGAGGTGTTTTGGTCTTTTATTTGCCGATTTAAATATTTACCCACTTAATTATTTATTTTCATCGCAATTTTCTGTTTTCAAAAACCGGTATTACCTTGGTGGTGTATCTTGCTATGGCTCCCAGAGCAACAGTGCATCATCAGGGTCAGGGAAACGGATGGGGGACGGTGCGCAATTGCTTGGGTTGAGTTCTAGCAGAAGGTAATCACTTCTAAGTATTGCTATGAATATTGATAAATAGGTGTGCATGCTCATATTTTAGGCACGTATAAAGGAACGTGGTGTGCTGGATAAAGTCCAGCTTACCAGCCATAAGTAGAAGGAACCTGTCCGACACCAAAGATAGAGTTTCAGCACTTGAGGTGTTCAGGTGGCACAACATTACTATGGATCAATGTAACGATTCGAATATTGCTTGGCCCATATAAATGATCCAAGTAATGTATATATGTTTCTGGAAAGGTGCCAAAAACATACTTGAAGATCAGTTACTTTCCCTCCACCCACCACACAGATCAAATGCGTATGCCAATTTGATTTTTAATGAAAGCACGTGACATGGCGCATACCACCCCTTAAGGAAAACGTGCACGGAAAAATGAGTTTTATTGGAAGTTAAGGGCAAAAGCTTCGGTGTCGGACGGGACTCGAACCCGCACTTTATCCTTTCCGGGGATATGTGCTAATCCATTACACTACCGACAACCCTTTCACCTCAACTCAGCTTTTGAATGGTATATTTACCATAGCTTATCAGCATCACACGTATAACTTACGCATCGCGAGCTGCGGCGATAAACAGCAGTTATCAAAAATAAAAAAAAAAAGCCGCATAAAGTTTCACTGGAAAAGTTGAAGATATAGCTCGTCGAAAGGCGGCCGTGGAGGAGGAGCCTAAGAGTGAGTGCACGCCCCATCGTCCACCGTGGTGAAAGACGAATAGCGGGACTGTTTACACACCCTTATGATCCCACTGTGCGTCGCCGACCTCTGTGGACAACGGGGCTCATTTACTCTGAGGCTCCGCCCCCGGCGGCCACTTTGAGGAGCTGTATAGCCGGATTCTCACATTCTTTGTGTGAAACTTTGCATGTGGCCCTTATTAAGCAAATACAACATAAACATGTAAAAAACAGAAAAACTCGTTTTTTTCGTGCACGATTCCTTTAAATATTTACTCATACATTCATTGACTACACATGACGCTTCAGAATAAGTGAAACAAGAGTGCGCAAGACATAGCAGAACAAACACTATAACAGACGTCAATTGAATAGCGTGGTCCGAAAAGCACACTACACAATCAACTTCACACCTCAGGCACTGGACAGACTGTTTGCATACGGTAGTCGCGGGGCCAGCAACAGATATTGTAATAGTGCGTGTGTTGTGTAGCACATTGCGCACGAATAATGATGGGATGACGATAAGGTCAGCGGCGAACCTGGTGGCCTGGCCTCCCAGCTCGTCGTTCCAATCCCCCAGGAACCGGTTCCCAACTGATCCACAGCTAATCCTCCTAGCATACTTGGCGACGGTATGCTAATTGCTGGAAAACAGAAGAGGTACGATTGCTGCTAGCGAAAGACTCGTCGCGGCTGGCGATAAGCGGAGGCACGCGCAAGCAGTTCCCTCATTCGTCGTCTTCCTCCTGAGTCTCCAACAACGGGAACAGGATCTCGTTCCTTAAAGGTTGTGCACTGCAGTAATGGTTCTCGGGAAACAAACACAGCGGCATAGGAGGTTTCTGAGTTAACACGTTATTGGTCATGCGCCATGCATCCGACGTTCAAGTAACGCGCTGAAATGATTGGATGGTAACAGACTTATAAACTATACGGTGGGGAAATTTCTACAGTTGTTTCAGAGAACCAGATGGAAAGGTCATTAGTCAATCTCACAAGGGCGGCGACTGTCATGCAACACCTTGTCTGAAGTGAAAAACTATAGGACTTGAATGAAACGAAAGGCGGAGGGGATGAGTTGAGTGAGAACAAGAGGAAAGAAGTGGGGAATAAATTGCAATAAAGTAAAAATGTAAGAGAAGGTGAAGAGTAGAGTAAAATAGTGGCCATTAACCATCCCATTAGCTACCTTTTGATATTGTTGTGCTGTGAAGTAGGGGAACAGGGAGCGCGCTAGCTATCCATCAAACATGATGCTCCCACGGTTGACCGTGAAAGAGATTGATAGACTCGTGAAACAAAAGGAACAAAAGCGACTTATACGTACTCAACCACTTCATCATTGTCCGTTCACAGACTGGGTACATTTGGGTGCACCCAGTTGATTATGCGGGTAACGGGTGAAGGTAAAGATCAGTAGACCAGTAATCTTTGAACTACCACAAACAAATCCATTTGGAACAACGAAAAAGGAACGAATAAAGATTTTAAGGTGCAAGCTTATCAGATTAATCATGAACCCGGTACCAAATGCGCTTTGAGCACTTATGGACCGCTAGCGAAATGTAATGAAGAATTCTTTGAGCTTATAAGAACATAAGAATGGTGTATGCAGAAAAAATGACCGAAACGTAATTGGCCATAACTTCGCTCAGACACAACTTTATTTGTCGAAATAAAAACCATTCGAATCTACAGAATTTTGCCAACGATCTGGTAAGGAAAATATACCATCACGATCAAATTCTGGATTGCGAGAATCAATAAAGTCAAGAATGGCATTTTTACCGTGCTAATTTTTCTGCCGCAGGTTTGCATCGGGAACCCGGAAAAAGTGGTAATCCGTCAGGGATAGGTCTGGGGAATAAGGGGGGTGAGGGAGAGGCTCGATGCCTAACTGCATCATTTTTTTACTGGGTGCGCAAAACAACGCAAAACCCCACAGTTCGCAAGTCACCCGGCAGAAACTGATCGAGACTCTCCCTCACCCCCCTTATTCCTCAGACCTATCTCTGACGAATTACCACTTTTCCCGATTCTCGATGCAAACCTGCGTCAGAAGGAGTTCGCCGAAACCATGCATGTTGAAAATGCCATCGTTGACTTTATTAATTTTCGCAATCCAGAATTTGATCATGATGGCATATTTTCTTTACCAGATCGTTAGCAAGGTTGTGTAGATTCGAATGGTTTTTATTTCGACAAATAAAGTTGTGTCTGAGCGAAGTTATGGCGTTTTGAAGAAAGTGGTCCGTTTGGCCATTTATTCTGCATACACCTATAGTTCTTTTAGGACCTCACTGGGGAAGGCAGTGCTTTTTTAAGAGGCGATATTTGGATGACTATGAAATTAGACTCACTTTTAAACCAAATGTCTTCACAGTCTTTACTATTATCTTGGAATATTAGTTATAGCAATTAAAAAGGTAATTGATAGCAGTTAAGGTTAGTATAGCATAGGTTAAATATAGCAGTCAAAAAGGTCAATAATTAATAAAACGCCTTTGAAAATAACTATAACTGCTGAAGATGGAAAATGTAACTAATTTTCACGGAACTTTCACGGGGAAAACGACATTTTAAACGAATTGAGAGCGGTAAGATTCTGGTGAAGGAAGGGTAGCGCATTGAGGACGTAGTGAAGATGAAGACCTAACAAAGGCCTCCATAATTGTCGAACTGCTTCGAGAACCACTTAGGAAGCAGGCAGAGGATGCACTTTCTCTTTGTGTCATGGTCGCTTCTTTGTTGTTCTTGAACTCGTAAAAAACCATTTGGAATCGACAACCCCCAATAACTGTCCTTGAAGGGAGGGAAAAGGAAAACAGAGCAGCGCGATAAGTTGTTGAAAATCACGATCAGCTGCTATACAATATTAGTTGAATCAAATTCAATGCCACATTCAATAAATGTGGTTACACGCAATTGCCGTTTTTCGTGACTAAATATTCCTTTTTATACTGCTACGGCTAATAGTATTTTCAACTTATTATAAAATCAAATCAAATGGAAAATGTTGCTTCAGCAACTGTCAAAGAAAATTCAGTTGGGTTTTAGTTGTTTTTACGGGGAAAAGCCGATTTCTGCTTTTTTGATGTGTTGTGGAGATGGTGTAGTGACGGGTGACGTGCACTCCCACTCTCATGGTGCAGAGATCAAATCCCACATCACTACCCACCTAGGCCAATCAATCTTTTTTCCCTAGGTTAGGTGAATTGGTACAAGACGTCAGAAAGGATAAAAGGTATCGAGTTGTGTATCGGCTGGCCCATAAGTAATTGTATAGGCCAAATCACATCATCTGTCACCATGATTATGATGGAAACTACAGTGCACGGCGCATCCCAGTAGGGGAGTGATTTTGCTAGGGAATATCCTTTTTTATCTTTCTATTTAAGGTAAAACTACTGTAGAAATAACCGCGTCTCGAAAATACGAACGAGTATTTCGGGCAGAAAAGGGTTTATCTCATTGCTCCTCATAATCCAATTATTTTTCCATTGAAATTCTTCTCAGAGAGCAAATATTTTTAGACTTGATCAGTATTCCAGGCTCACTGGAAACAAGATGACTGTAACGATCTTGATGATAGAAAAACAAAAAGGGGAAAAAATGAATAAGGAGATGATTAGAAAAATCATCTCAGGGGAGTCACTTTTGGAGAGTGACTCATAGCGCAGTGCAAGCAAAAAATTTCAAGGGTGGAACATCTTAGCGCTCAAGGAAGAAGTGAGGCTGGAGCGCTATACGCTTTAAGGTGGTTTCATAGATCAGTGAACCGATAGCAGCATTGAAATTGACAATAAACTTCCCTCTGTATGCGCCATGCATGTGGCTTGTGTTGGTAAACGTAAAAGTTACTTATAAGGACTTAACAGGGTTTTCGAAGATTTCTCACCGTAGCGCTTTTACCAGTGAGCCTATATCAGCTGAATGCGTATCGAATTGTTTCGCATACTTGGATGGGATTCGCTTGCTGCCTGTCAAAATAGGGGCAGCGCTTCAACTGATCTGGCTGGTCTTGCACAGTTAACTGTGATGTAGAGATGTTTTCAGAGGGGTTCTCTCAAGTCCACAAGCCTGCATGGATGATTACTTCTGTTGATTAAGTGAATTGCGTCTATTGACTCAACGCAGATGAATAAACAAATAAAAACTGGTTACTCTCAGAATATTCGCGCCATACAACAAATATTGCAGCAACTAGTGGTAAGAAACTTGGTAAGTCATAGAAACGGTGAGTTATAATATAATAACAAAATACAAAATATTGTCAAAACAACAGAAAAAACAGAAGAAAGTGAAAAGTAAGCAGCAACAAATGAAATTGAAAATTAAAAAATTAAGCTAACAAAGAATTCATTGAAATCTAGAAAGCTCACCTCAGGGAATTGCCTGGTACGCAACATCATTTGTGCTGGTGGTGGACGTTGACAGTGAGAATGCCCAGGTGGCAGGTGATACCTGAATAATCAGTTACTAAGTAAACAAGATGGCCAAGTTTTGTAGGGGAAAACGTAAACATTAAAAAGCTTGGTGCTCATTGATAAATCATTGATAAATTTTCAGGATATTATCAAAAGCACCAAACTGGAATTTCGCAGAACTGTGAGCCAATTTTGATGAGCACTCAATCTTCGCAGTGGGTTTCTTTGCAATGGACTCACACGAATGTCTTTATGGTGCCTAACAGGTCCAAGCATACATGCAGATATGATATATTTCGAAATTAACATAATATTAGGTAGTCTAAAAAGTCTTTTCGTATTTTTAAATACCGCTTTTTCCCTCAAAACTGCTTTCCACAAAATTTCTTCTGTACATATATATGTAGTACAAGTCCACACGCATCTATAGGTATTGTTGTCTTCCATCTCCCGGATAACCCTTTTCGGCAAGATAAAAAATATCAAAAGTCACTTCATTTTCAATTTCAATTTTTTTTCTTTGAATGGCGTTAGACAATAAAAGGAAAAGGTGATAATCCGATGGGGCAAGATCAGGGCTATAAGACAGCGGTTTTTATCCAAGCTCGTGAATTTTTTAAAAGAAAAAAATTTAAAAAATTTTCATTACTAGTGAAAAAATGACTCGTCAAAAAATTCTCGAGCTTGGATAAAAAATGCTGCCCCATCCACCTTATAGCCCTCATCTTGCTCCATCGGATTATCACTTTTTCCTTTCCCTGTCTAACGCCATTCAAAGAAAAATTTTTTATAATTTTTGTATTGAAAATGAGGTTGACAGTTGATATGTTTATTTTGCCGAAAAGGGTTATCCGGGAGATGGAAGACAATAATACCTATAGATGCGTGTGGACTTGTACTACATGTGTATGTACAGAAGAGATTGCTGGAAAGCAGTTTGGAGGGAAAAAGCGGTATTTGAAAATACGAAAAAAACTTTTTAGACTACCCAATAATTTGTAATAATAAATAATCAGATGTAATCTGACTAACAAACAACAATTCAGCATTAATCACGTCGTCTAATAAGAGTTAATAAAAGTATCAATAGTTAAACCTTTTTTAAAAAATTTAAAGGGAGGGAGGGGTGGAACGGAGGATCAATTTCCCTTCCCTCTCAAATCTGTCACAAGGGTGACAATGATGTACAAAATAAAACAGTAATAATAAAGTGATATGTACAGTAAATAGTACTAAAAATGCAATGCAAAATGTTGTAATAAATAATAATAATCTAACTTATGCCCATCTAAACCATAGCTTTTGCATTTCTCCAGACCAATAGTCGCCTCAAAATTGAAATAAGCGACAATATCTGTCTTAAAAAAACATTCGTAAATTTACTATTGAACGCTTGAGAGACTTCGTTAGGCTTTCCTATATTACACTTACACTACACAGTAAATTATATGTTCTGCATCTGTCACAACTGTATACCGTAAGCATTATCACGGATGGGTAGACAGACAACATTTGGTGTCAGCTAAAATGTGGTGCTTTTGTAAATGGACGCCCGAACAAACACCAAGATTCCGGAAACGAACTTTCTCCGGAATCATTATTCTAACACCTTTTATTTCGCATAATGTCCTATGTTGATCGCAAATATTAGCAATATTACAATATTACACTTTTCTAGACCGATTGAGCGGTTAAGGTATTCCATTCGAATAGATGCAAAACTTATAAAAATTTTAAGATTTGTTGTTGACATATATAGCATAAGCTAGCTTACTTTGACACAGTGACTACAATGAATAGACAGCTTCACAGGGAATCGTGAAGCACAGTGCAGGTTTATGCGGTAATACTACACCACCACTTGTCTCTTTTCAAGAGCTCCAGGGGCACTCTCGTGAATAGGCCGCAGTAAGTGGTGAGTAGCAACAGCAGGTAAGCATCGAGTGGAAAGTTTATCCCGGCTTGAGTGCATTTCACTACCTCGACAGATCCCAAAGCGGGGGCTTCAAAAATCATGAAATGAAGGGTTTAGTCATGGCCATTTTCTGGATTGCACCACGCAATCAATATTTCAATTTTGAAACACAATCACATTTCAATGCGTATCAAGCCCATTCAATAACCGTGTAATGTCAGTTATTCTCCTATGCAAATATGATATATTTTGCAGCTGGAACGATTGAAGAGTTGGTTGGAGTTAGGCGAGACTCGACCAGATGCACGATTAGTTGGTTATGCCTATGGAACAGTGGATCGGATTCTATGTGAGACTCGCTCCCTTTCACATTCAACATAAATAGAATAAATAAATGTGTATTGAACAATGCGAGACTTGCAAAATTCATTTGAATTCAAAATAAATGATAAAAAATATATATGAATAAAAAATAAATATAAATGAATAATAAATTTTGCAAGTCTCACATTCTTCATTACACATTTAGGTCAACATGAGGCTTCGGGATAAGACAATGCTCAAGTTCATAAATGAATACAGAACAGAGAATTCCCGTGGCCGCGTGTGCGACCCGATCTCTACAGACTGTGGCACGGTATGTATGTAGTCGTGTCCTGAAGCAGTTACGCTTAAAATGAAAAGAGGGACGCGGTCTTGCGTTAGGACTCAATTACACACGGCACCCTTAGCTCACATATGTTGCGTCGCACGCCAACGCTGCAACGCGAATCTTTTGCCTTACTGACGCACATCCTACAAAATACCAGGAAGCAAAATAAAAAGATCATTCACACAAGCAGAGGTTAGTGCTATAATAACAAAAGAAAAAAATTGGTGACCAAAAGGATAAAGCAATTGGCTTAAAGGGTCGTTGAGAATGCGCCATGCTCTCGATTTCTATTCGGGACGATAGTGGCATTTGAATTAAAGCAAGCTGATTGATTATCGTAATGTACAACGGGTTACTGGAGCCAGCTAGTGTAGAGATGATGTAGTCAGTGTTTTTAAACTTCCGAGACTTGTTTGATGTTTTGATGCCCCGGAGGGATGGAAGGCTTGATTATCTTGGGAGGAATTGATTCGGGACCTGATTACAGTACCACGTGAGTGGGGAACGACACCACCAGTTTAAGCTCAAGAATTTTCTTGAGAAATACCATCCCCCCATATGTCGGCGCATCCGCCACTAACTGTTCCCTTATACTTACTCGAAGTATCCATTTGGGAAAGATTTTCAATTGAACGATAATCATGGCATTGCTTCCTATTAAGTATGATTATCGATGGACAACCTGAGATGACCTCATCGGTCCAATGATCATCAAGAAAGGTGGTTTGAGGTATCCCCGAGGAATTTTAAAACCCGACCCCACTACTCGCCGCCAGAATACGACTCTCTCCGACGTCACTTGTCGCTTCACCCCCTCCGCTTCGAAGATCAATGCATAATAATGAAAAACATAAAGAAATGGGTAATTCCAAAATTGAGCGCTGGAAGAAGTAGGAAATGCTTGTCAGTAAGAAGACAGTATATTCTACCGATATGGCTTGAATTCAGGATTTAAGACTCACAATTCTAGTCTGTGCGTATTATTGTATTCGCCTGGTTCTGAGAAGGTCGTAAGAGCGATTTCCTACTACCTTTTCAATACTATTATTTTCTATTATCTATTATCCTCTTGGGCGGACATGGTGTATTGACCGGTGACGGGCGCGCCCACTCTCACGGAGCAGGGATCAAATCCCACATCTATGCCTGCCCAGGTCAAGCAAGCCTTCTACCCCTCTGGGGTAAGTGAATTGGTACCAGACTCGTGTGGGAGGATAAACGCACTGACTTGTACATCGGCTGGCCCCAGCAAGTCATTGTGCAGACCGAATCGCATTCACCTGCCACCACGATTCTGAATGGAATTAGAATGCGCGGCGCATCCCATAGAAGGGATTGATTAACGCCGAGAACTTTGACTTTTTATTTTCTTCTATTACGCTTACTAGCGGTAGTATAGTGGTGGTATAGAATTAATTCCTCGGATAAACCTCTTTTCGAATTTCGAATTTCTGGTAGTTTCAGCGAACATTGAATATTCATGCGGCCTACGGAACAACTTTTAGTGGTGAGTACACCGTTTTAATCCTTTCGTGTAGCACCAAATTATTCTCGGTGGATAGAGGGCTGGAAAGCGTGAGGAAGGGATTCAATCCGGTAGGTTGTGCAAGTGACGTATTGCTCTAAGCTACTAAATTATCACCGTATATCCTAGAAGTGAACACTGGTGGCATTTTAATCGCAATTAACGTAAATATAAATCCACAATGAAAACTTACCCCTAGGCTTATGACGTCACTCGAGCGAAATTACCGTAATCTGCTACGCAATCAAAAAACTCAACCAGTTTCTTAGCATAAATACTCCAGCAATTAATTGACTGTGCCATCAAAATGGCTAGTTTTTGTCAAAATTCTCCAGCTTACCTAGCTAAGGATACGGTACCGGAATAGTAAGATCTCACCAATTAGATGCAGGTCAGCTATGCTAACCAAAAAGAACACAGCTGTTGCGCCTGGACTTCAAAGCATCGTGAAATGGTTCAGCAGTCAATTCAAAGTGACAGAAAAGGGCGGTCGATCGTTGGGTACTATCGCCACCAAGCGCCGCCGGTGGCGATGGTTGGCTGGACGACGACAAGGCGGCGCGCATTTGTTAGCCAACAAAAAGTGTCAACAGAACGCAACGACGCGAACCGGTGTCGTGTCGGAACATACGAGACGACGGGGAGACCATCACGGAAATCAAGCGCATGCCGGAAAGCGCACGCGCGCGCACATGGGACAATTGTCCGGAGACACAGGACAACTATTCCATGGCACTACGGTATCCAATTTCTATTACTAGGGCAGAAGCGCTGTAAAGCACACAAAGTAATGATTAAAGAATAAATAAGAATCACTGAGGCAACGTGTCAAGCGTGTAAAACTCTCTTTGTATGCGCCTTGCATAGAGCAAAATTTAAGTATTGTGAAGGCACCTGAATGCCGACATATACGTCTATATTAATTCTTATCAGATCATAAGGAGCGATATTTTCAGATAATTTCGTCTAGTGTCAGGTGTGGTTCAAGGCAATTCCGAGATAATCTGATGGGTCGACTAACCTTCTTGGAACAGTAGATCCTTGGGTAACTAGTCAGGCTTCACCTTTTTCGCGTCGCATCGGTGCGCTATCAGGGCGCTACACCTGCTCGAACCACTCCGACGCCACCCATTTTGACGCCTCAGTTGACCAATAAGGGAGTTCAAGTGGGTAGCGTCGCAGTGGGTTCGAGCAGGTGTAGCGCAGTGATAGCGCACCGTAGCGACGCAAAAAAGGTGCAGCCTGACTAATTACCCGAGGATCCGCTGTTTTAAGAAGGTAGATCGACTCACTAGATTAACGCGAAGTATGTTCAAGCCAAGTGGGGGTGTTAGAAACGACATAGAAACCGGTTTCGATCTCGACGCATGTGTTGTAGAAACAACCAATTCCCTGATGTTGAAAAGAATTTTGCATATGCACGGAAATTCCATGTTTCTATTCCCTTGCAAAATCGCTACACTAGACATAGTTCTTGACCAGAAACAACACGAAAAGAGCCAAATTCTTTTGTAAAATACAGAAATGGGAAATCTAGAGAAAACAGCGACTCGAGTGGATTTTCGCCAAACAACCTTTCAATAACTGTCAGCGGTAAAAAGCGCAATCCAAAACATCGCGCCCAATGTTTATTTGCGTCTCATACTACGTCAGCGATCACGTGACCGCAGTTTGGCTCCATAGCTCTCGCAGCCCAGCCTCTGATACCGGCCCCGCCTCCGTGGACAGAACTTTGAATAAGTGTATCACAGCCGGATCTTAGTTTTTACGGATGCAACGAAAAAAAATCTTGGGAAATGAAACTGAAGTTAAAAGGAAATGAGAAATTTCTGTTGTAATACGCATTCCTCACAGGATTTGAGGATGTAGGTTGTAAGGCTAATGGACGTAAATAAAGCAGTATGCGTTATTAGAGTGCATAACCGGAACATAGTTAGATTTCTTCCGACTAATGTCTCTGAGACCTGTTCCACTTACAACTTAAGTTTCCCCCAAGGTGCTTTTTGGGTCGACCATTAGGACAAGGTTGTTCATTGAGATCAGTCAAGTGTAATGGATTTATGGAGTAAATTGTAACAACCCCGGTAGAAACCAGATCACAAAAGAAACTATGAACATTCCCCGCGGTCGGTGAGTTGGTAACAGATTGTCCGGAAAGAAAAAAAAACACTTTATGCATTCAATTGGTACTACAATTCGAATGGAGGTGGAACGCATGGCGCGCTAAAGAGGGACTTATCCAAAAGGATCGCTTTTCAAGAGTTTTCCGTGAGATGAAAGGTGGGATCACCAATTATAAAACAAGGAAGTAAAGAAAGGAGCGTCCGGCCTCAAAGAGATGGGTTTCTTCAAAGTGTACCATGCACTCGACTTTTCTGTAGAATCGTATGCTCATTCGAGTGTCACTCACTTCAAGGAGGTATTCATGAAGACGATTCTGGGCATTAATTTATTCCCTTTCGAACCCCGCAGAACGTACGTTGTGGTGGCGCCTTTTCCTCGCCCTTCAGCAGTTCCGAGGAATTTAGACAGAGGAAACACAGTATACGCTCAATCCGTTGACCAGCTTCTTCAAACTACCCGCAAAGCAAAAGACTTCCTTTCGTAAAAAGTTGAAAATCAAACTAAAAACATATGAATTTCCTCAAAAAAATCAAGTTCTAATTTCCTTCTTTTTCAGGATACTGTGCTTAATTTCGGAAGGATCGTAAGAAGTGAACAGGAAAAAGAAAAAAATTCTTTCTTCAAAATTAGGAGCGGCGTTACATAAAGATGATTTGCTAATATTTGTTCAGTTAGCGGGAAGGACAGGTGTTCCGCACGAGGAAAACTGTAAAACACCACGTAGAAGGTTCATGTGTTTGAGCACGCTACCACTGTTCCCACGACCATTAATGCTTTTTTATGGTGGACTTTCTATCGCCCCAATACAATACGCACGCTTACACTTCGATAGGTTTAAGGGAAAGGATGTGGCCAGATATTTGACATTTAGTGCACCTTCTCATGGTTAACAAAAAGTACTCAACTTTCATCTCCGATTTTTTTCTACGCTCTTTAGTCTTGCACTCTTTCATGACTGATATATATTCCGATTAACTAAAGTACATGAATAAATACATAAAAATACCACATGAAACATGACATGCCTCCTTCCCTTACTGATGAGCACAGAGGAGGTTATCTCTAGGTTTACACTCAGTCTAGGGGCACGTGCGGAACGCAGTTTAAACTACTTCTTCGCTTCTACCCCTTGAATAAATTTTTCAAACCACGGTCTCTTTGTTTATGATTGTATATTTCTTTGATGTCTCGTAAGCGTTTGGTCAATTAAGGACAGTACAGGAAGGATAAATGGATACACATGGAGCTGTCTTGTGTGGCTCACTCACTTAGTGAAGCACCCAAAGTGCTTACAGTTACTGGATTCCAAGGGCATTTAATTGATTTGTTTGTTGTAGGTATGGGTACGGTAGGTTTTGCTGCTACCCATCGCGTGCCTATTCTCTGAACCACTTTCACACCTCCAAGAATATCACTTTCTTCAGTGGACCTCAAACCACCTGTGGGTGGGTGGACAACAAAGTTCGTATCTCATAATGCAGAACAAATGGAGCAGCGGGACGCTATATATTGATAGTTGGAATTCTCACTGACCGCAGTAAAAAAAATTAACAACTGTTTCCTCAACTAGGGATCCCGAAGCACCTGTAAAAATGTCCAAATATGAGGTTCAAATTTCAAACGATTCCTGCTACAACTAAGCAAGACCATACAGTCCGAAGAAGTTATCAGAGTATTTTCTAAGTCACTCTTGCAATTAATACTAAGTAAAGTTCAAAAACAGCGAATCCACTGGAAATTTTGAAGAGCCGCAAGATTTAGTCTCATATCGTCACTATTCCCTACGGCTATGACGATAACGACGAATTCTCAGAGTGGACTTCGGTTGCTCACCTTCTTTAAGAGTACTGGGGAAAAGAAAACAAAATAACAAAAATATTGCAGAAAATTCCTCTACATCCCAATGTTATGTGTGGCGCCTTTTAAACAGGTAAAGCAGTCTTTCGTGAACGGTAACATTGTGGAAATGAGTTCTTGATAAAATATCAAAATCGAAACAGTAATAAAATAGAAAAGTCAATAAAGCCGATCAAAATACTGAAAACTTCCGAAAAGTACCTGAATAGGTGTTGATCCGTATACGGTGAGTTTGGAGCGTAGGCGTAGCGATCGTAACAATGTTCAGTGGAGCGCCATGGGCCTTCTACCATAGGCTGAAATTGATATTTTTGTTAGAAAAATGTTGCGACCGAGTGTTGCGATCGTCAATGCCATTTTGTCGAGGTCAGGGTTGATGAACTCTGAAGGATGTTTCGACCTCATTCAGAACACTCCGAAAAAACTAATGAGGGAAATCTCGCAAAAGTGCAAACAGAACGATGATGAATTTCGGAGGAAAAAAGGACAGGTAGCGGCTAGCGACAGATGATGTCGATGACCTGGCCGCTGCCGTCTGCTGCTTGCTGAGCAGATGTACAAACATTCACTAAGCGTGACGACCGACTGTCGGGTCCACAGAAACAATTGGACCCGACTGGCAAGTGTGGAGCACTGGGTCCGTAGGTGTGTAAACCATCAAATGAATGGCCAACCACCTATTCGGAAGGTAAGGGAGCCAGCGGTGGGAGGAGGGGGGAGAGGCAGGGGGGGGGGGAAAATGTAAGGGTCAGTGTCACCTTCGCGCATAACTCTTCAGAAAACACGTCCAAGAGCCTGTCTATGATGTTGTTTGTTTGCTATGTTGTTTCGTGTACTACCGTATGTGTTTATGATGTTACACCATCTTTACTGCTTAGTAAAAAGAACGAATTAGACAACGAATTATTTCATTTTACATTCAACACGAAGCTATCAGAGGAACATTTCCACAATTTAACACTTCGCAAAATTTCGATTTTGATTGAACCCTAGGTTAATGCAGCTCTGTGTGGTGCTACCGCAATAAGGGGGTGGGGGAGGCATCCCACTGGGGACATTATTGTAAGCCAAGCCCATAAGGAGAAGGAAAGCCCTTCTTTCCTCCACTAGGCGTGGGCAAAAATATACGTCTGAATGAGCAGAATGACCCCTCAAAGATCCCTCCAAGATGGTTGGATGTGCAACTTTTTGTGAAGTGCCCCCCCCCCCCCGCTTATTGCGATAGCATCCTCTGTCGCTCATAACTGCTAGGAATATTAGCATTTCAGGATGTCAGAATGTCGAAATTTCACAGAATTTCATAAGCAGGATGACAGCCTCCATGAAGGTAAAGGAACGCAACTATCCATTGATTTAAATTAAGCCCTATTTTATCATCCTCTCTCACCCATATCTGCTAGCAATGTCGGCCCTTCTACGATTTTTTGGGTCAACCAAAAGTTCTGTGGTCAGGGATAGCCGAATTTTTAAAACGAATCCCTTGCAAAAACGTTGAGATTTGGAAGTTTTGGGGCAACTGATGATGACTGACCACAATGAGTAGAGCATTTCAGATGCTCACTCATAACCATTAAGAATGTCAACAGGTGGAGTGAAAGAGGGCTAGAATCCAGAATTGGTACAGGAACATTGTGATAGACGAAAATTTTCGAATATGACAGTCAGTGCCTCCCCAGCTGAACACTCTTTTAAAATTTTTAATGGTTTGACCCAGTGGGACGGAAGTAGCGTGGTGCCAGGTGGCGTGACTGCCACTCTCATGGAACAAGGATTAAATCCCACATTCATCCCCACCCAGGTCAACCAAGCTTTCCATCCCTCTGGCGTAAGTCAATTGGTACCGGACTCTTCTGGGAGGATAAAGACACTGACTTATACATGGACTGGCCCTCGCCAGCTTAAGATTAAGGTCCATCGGTGCTTATTTTCGGGATAGTCAGATTGGCCGTAAAAGAACAGGAGTCGAATCTTACGAAGCTTTTTAGCAAAGATCAAATCGACAACGGCGATTTAAACATCAGATTGTGAACCAGTAGGACAGAAATCAAGAAGCTATTAACAGTAAATGGCTTTTTTGATCAGGCAGGCGGCCCCAATTGGGCTCAGGGGCATAATAATAGAGCTCAGACGCAAGCCGGACCATAGACCAGACGAAATCGCTTCTAAAATTATGTTGACAACTTTGAAAACCAAATTTCAGATAAGAAATAAGCAATTTGAATGTAAAAAGAATCAGAAGCAAGCGCATAAGCCCTCTCTTCTCTTGAGAATGTTATAGTGGTAAGGAAGGAAATACAGCTATAGACAAGGATATATGGCACAATATCCGATTGAACACGGCTAGCTAGTTCGTTTTGTTCGGCCTTGACCGCCTCCTGTGTTAACCACATTCTGTTATCGTTTATGAAATCGTTGACATCGATAGGAAGCGTTATTCAGAAAGATAAAACCTTGACATCAAAATTAACTATGTTAATAGTGAATATGTACTGAACAATGTGAGACTTGCAAGATTTATTCCAAAAGATTCAAAAACACTTTCACAAAAAATGATTGCAAAAGAACGTTGCAAAAGTATTTTGAACTTTTATTGGCAAGCTTTCGGCGCTTAGCGCCTTTCTCAAGCCTGAAATGGTACAAATTAAAACCTATCGAGAGACTCTATTTCAGAGTCGCTCTGGTTTATTTGTACTAAACCGACTTACTGCTGCCACCGGGTTACTATCCTTACCCTTGGTGGGGTCCTTGGTAGTGGAGCAGAATTGGTCGACCCACCCTGACCTAACCCTTAAATAGCGTAGACGTGCTGTGACTGTGATAGTGTTTGGTATCACATTCATTCCACAGTGCATAACACTGTAGTCATGTGATTAGTTCAAGAGAGTCACGCAGTTCGTCTCTGCCATTTATCTCTGGGGATAACCTTCTAATTTCCAGTGCCTCAAGGATTTTTCTTTCCACCGTATTTTCGATGGAGCGGTGCAGTACTCTAACGATAAGGTTAGGGGGCGCCTCGTAGGCATGTTTTTGTGTTCTATGTTTGGAGAAACTATTATTTAAATATGATGTAGGGTTATGTAAGGCCCTGCGATGTTCGTCCAGCCGTTTGAAGAGGGGCCTTTTTGTTTCTCCCACGTATTTTTGCCCACATCCCTGACATACTATCAGGTATACTGACCCCCGGAGTTGGCATATTTTATCGTTAGTGCAATAAGTGCAACCCTCCCTCCCACATTTATCCTCATAGGGTCTGAACTAGGTGAGCAACCGTTTTAGATTTGGAGGTGGTTTGAATACAAGTTTTATAGGGAGCGAAGAATTATGTTAATAGTATTAGAGACGTACAGAACGTAATAAACGGAAAAAACCAGCAGGAACAAAAGAAATCATATCAGTCGTTCGAATAATTAGCTCTTATCCGAAAGTCTTTCGTGTTCACGAGTTCTTTGACGGGAAGTCTTATCCCCAATACCATCTGATATATTTTCTGCGGATTTGGGTTGAATTATTAATTTTAGTGGTACGGTATTTGTAAACAATTTGTACACCTTATATTAAACTGTAAAAGTGATTAACTCCCGTGAGAGGGTTCTCTACCTCTGCAGCCGTCTATTAACAGGCGGTTCAGTGGTCAGTAGATTGATGATACCTCCCTTCCTGTCAAAAACCCTGCACCTGCATTCAGGTCCCATATTCGATCGACTGCTTCTTACTTCATCAATGAGGTAGCGATTTCAAGGTGCACGAATTAAGAGATCTGGGATTTTTTTATAATGACGAACTATATCTTTCCTGTCATCACAAGTATCCCTACTATATATAAAACGCTTCGTCTGTCTGTACGTCCGTCTGTCTGCCACGAAATTAGGTATAATATGAAAAACGATCCGTGGAGATAGGAATAAGTTTGGGTAGATAGGGCATGGGAAAAGAACTAAAGAGCACACATGAACCAAGTTAAGCCCCGCCCACGGCGGGCGGGGCGTGCACTGGAATGTTCCGTTTTCAAATCGAAAATAGAAAAGTGTCTTCCAATGTGACCCAAACATGGGGAAAAGGTGGGCTAAGATCACAAGTGATTTTTTTAAAGTCACAACAAAGTCCTGGGCATAGTGGGCGAAGCGCGCCCCGAGTGAGGGTGCGTACCGTAAACATTCATAACTCGATAACTCGGTTCCAACGCAGCCTTGAGACGGAAAAAATCAGCAGGAATACCAATGTACAAGTTATTTTAAAGTTTGAGATGAGAGAAAACCGGCCCGCAATGGGCGGGGCGTGATGTGGTGATGGGTACTGAGTGAATCCATAAAAAAAAAACAAATCTGATTGACCCATGATGTTACGCGCAGCCAGCTTTGGTGAACTGTGGATCGAACTCCATACAGAGTAATCGAACCCTATAGCAATTGGTCGAGGCATATTACAAATGTTCGATTTGCAATGGAGATGGTGAGAAGCATCGAATCAAGTGTGGTTTTGGACTATCAGAGCCGAAAGCTCATCAGCATAGGTTGAAAGATGCGCACAAGAACAACCATATATATCCATGATCCGGTACAAAAGCTCGGTGTGTAGCGCATGCCACAACAAAGAAAAAACTCAGTCACCATACGGATCCCCTCCTTTATACCGTACCCCACGGGGCACTTTTACTGCCACTTTACAGAGAATTCCCGAAAAGTATAAGAATTCTGTAGTGCATACAAATCAATTCACGCATAAAAAAGTGATACGATATAGGAAACGCGGGGTCTTGCAGAATTTATATGAGCTTTAAAAGCGATATGACTAATGCTTACATGGCTGACGGCATTGAAAGGACATTTCGCTGCAACAGACGAATGGTTAAACGTCAAAATATTGCGATGAAAATTGATACAAAATCAGAACATATTTGAATTCAAAGGGGGGAACTCATAAAGCAAGGAACGGCGAATAACAGATCGCACTGGCATGCGCCATGCATTTGTCTTCATCCAAAAATCGTAAAGGCATTTGAATACCAATGTGGTTTGGTTTCCAGCTGATTTGTAGGCACAGTACCAGATGTTCACTGCAGTATTTTTCAGGGTGTTTTCGGACCCTGCCTTTAAGATTTATTGACGTCACTGATGGTATGGCCGGTCTTTGTGGCTTGAGCATTCACTCGGAATAGCCAGATTTGAAAGGAAGACAGTTCAGTATGCTGTTTAACGAGATATCCTAATTTTGTTTATTCTAATTGGACAATTTGCTCCTTCACATCAGTACCATAGCATTCGAAAACTGATACGCTACTTCCGAAAAGGACATCGTTGTAATAGTTTGGCACAAAGTATAAAATTCATTGAGAGCCAGGGTGTGGATTAGTGCAGAAGCTGGTGGTGAAGGTAAAGTAGGTAATCTAACGATAGCGCCTTCAAAGCGGGCATTTGTGCAAAGCGAAGAAGGTTGCATTCGTCTCTGAAAATGCGCACTGTTTTTGACTTTCATTTACACGAAATGTTGAATGCGTAATTAACCTGTTAATTGATCTAGAACGCAAATTGACCTTCAAATTTGAAAATCAGGACTAGCCTTCAGGACTGAAAAGAACACACCGCTTCTGAGTCTGAGAAATGCCGTAGTTAGTTTCATCCGATTCTATGGACCACTTATATGAGAAATACCACTAGCCCCCTCAATCACGCCGTATCGTATTAATTGTAACTTATTCAATAATATCAAGTGGAAGTGGTGCGACGACAAGTGGCGCCGTTACCACTGGCATAGTCCGAGATTAAATCCTGGGTTAATGCTCGCTTGAGAAAATTGAAACCTCTCTCCCTCCGGGATTAATGAATCGGTATCAATTTGGGTTCGAGCGGATAAATCCAGCGATTGGTACATCGGCTGGTCTCGCAGTAATTGCATGGGCACTTCGCCTCATCTGTTTCTATAATTCCCAGGAGAAGTAGAATGCGCAGCGCACAACAAAATTGGGTGTATTTGAAGGTATATTCCAGAATTTATTGGGTGAGTTGAAACGCTGATTTATAAAATCAAAGGGGCTGAGGAATACCTCGACGAAAAAAAAACCGAAAAAAGTTCCTGAAAATGGCAAAAATAAGGCCTCCTGATATCAGGTCTCGTAGGAGATTACTGCGTGAAACGAGCCTTCAATCAGTTCCCGCTGGATGGTCACCTGTTTCCTCAGGTAAATGTCTCCTTTATCACTGGTATCTTTTCCTTATCTTATCACCCAAACGTTATAAGCCTCATTTGCCACGTTGCTGCAATCGTTGCCACCGTCATTGCCAATAATCACGTCTGGGGAGGGCGGGCTTGGGCTGCTTGGTGGATTCGCGCTTTTTTGGCTCCAGGATCTGACACCCACGCTTCGGTAAAGGTACAGCCTACTGGCTATGGGTCGAACTATCTGAATCTTACCACTGCAGGAGCTGTAATATCCCAATAACCCTGGAATGTGCCTTTGAGCTGATGGATTTGAAAAAGGTCAGGTCACTAAGCAAGGCAGCTACTTTCGGAGCTGGCGGACACGGCTTATGCGAGTGGACGGTTGATGACTGATGGATAGCAGTAGCATCTGATTAATGCACGCACACACAAACCGTCGAAGAGAAAAGAACATTGACGAGGCGTTTTGGATGGAAATGGCATGGTCGTCATGTTCGATGGGAAAATTCCGAATGAAACAAACGAAAAATCGATTAAAAAAGATTTTTGGGGATAGCCTGAGATCAAGATCCAAGAAAGATTTTGGATTTTGGGAAGAGCCCAAGACCAAGATCCAAGATTCACTTCAAGAAATTAATGGAACTCATTCTACGGGAATGGCCTGCATGAAATGAATCTTCTCGAAAGAGAAGGATTATGAGAAGATCCCATTAGGAACATGAACCACAACCGACACGCCTACATCGGTTTCAGTTTCATCGGCTTAGCCCGTTCCATGATGGCCGAAAAAACACTGCTACGATATCTGCGGATCTCATATGCCAAACTTGCGCCTGATCGCTAAAGCGTGACGTAATGCAGCGAGAAGCATGGAATTATGAGATATAAGGCCTCGATATAACTTTTTTGGGCTGCGCTACGTAATCTACTGTTATTCAGAAGCATAGAAACAATTGAATACCATCGGGCCGATACAATGATTAGCAGGAACGAAAAGTTAAACAAGTCAGTGTTCACATTTTCTGAAAAACGTTATAACGAATTCATGAAACCTCGTGGAAAGTAGGCTTGACGGGCTAGATCGGGCACTGATACAGGATTTGATTCCTGGACCGTGCTAGTGAGAGCAGCGCCCTTTGCCTAGACACCAACTCACTCTCTCAACTCAAGAGGTTTCTCATGGAAACTAACCATTTATAGGTAACTATATAAGTGTAGCAGTAGTGAGAGCAGGTCACCATTTCTGGGATGCGCCACACTATCGACAACTATTTGAAATGGCTAACGTATTGGAAAATCTTCTAGAAGTGTGCCACAGTGTTTCCAATGACAAAAGCTGGCGCTTGAGATGCAATAAGCTTTTTTTTTGCAAATATTTCTCGAACTAGGCAGAAGTAGTACAGTGACAAGTTACAGTACTCCTACTCGCATGGTATGGGTATCAAACCCTGGGTCACGCAGTTAGTACCGAAATTCTGTAAAGGGGTAAAAAGCAGGGTCAAGCCATGTCCCTGTACAGGCTAAAGTCTTATTCAAAGGCAATCACAATTAAATGGAAATTGAGTGCATGACGCATCTGAGAGGGATTAATGCGTGTAGTTTTTACTTGGAAAAAACTTTATTATATACGCTATTAAGTGTATTAGAAATAAAATGATGAGAATTTAAAAGAACAGTAAAAATATGGTGATGACACAGATAAATAAGTGTTCATCAAACGCACATAGACTCCTAACGCCCACGAAAGAATCAAAGTTGAGGTGAGCCAAGTGGAATAGTGCATTCTTGGCGCAACAGAACTTGAGAAGGAACACATGATACGCCAACAAAAATTTATACTCTATAAATGCGTGAATCGCTCACACTTCAACCTCCCCGCGACGCTCCATCGCTTCATTGCTTCAATGATCGTTGCTGTTCAGATTTGAGCGAACACGCAATCGCACAAGAAGCATCGCATCATCCTCAAGAACGAGTTGCGACGAGATTGCTAGGCGGGAATGAACAGAAAAGTTGCGATAAGATAGAAATCCGCTAAGAACGTATCCATTTCCTGTTAGCCGTGAGAAAAGCTCTACAATCGTAAAACTATCCCTTAGCGACTTCTGATCCCACACCTACGACTCCATTAGCGTTGTAGGGGTAGGGTCCGGTACTGACCCGCCTTTTAAAGGTACACCTAACGTTTTCTCAAGATCAATCAGAAACTGCAGAAGGACCTTTGAAGATGCCGGACATTGGTATACTCCAATTGTGGAATATGAAAGTGGAGATGCTAAGTAGCGCAATTGTAGGAAAGATTGAAACAGCCTGAAGCCCGAAAAACAAAACCCTTCCTTTACCATCGAGTGCGAGAATCCGTGCCCTCTGCATCACTGAGGAAGGTGGTCTAGGCGGCGGGATCAGCTAAGCAACCCAGCCACAAACTTTGCCCCATCCTCCACAGCTGCTCCGCCGCCGGTACTCATCGCATCAAAACACACTAAGGTAAGGATAAGGTAAAATTCCCAGAATGAAACTTTTTAACGCTAATTGCAGGATAGTTATCCTTTTTGGAAGACGTCCCAGCTTTAGGGAATTCACGCCTTCCTTCTGAGTTCCCGACACACCTACGGGTATCGTGACCGCAACACTTGCAACTCAGCGATGTTTTCTACCCTCTCCTGGACAACTGCAATACTTACAAGCTGATCGGAGGAATACTGGGTTTCCAATTCCTCGAAAAAATACAACAAAAATTATATTCCTATTCAGATCCTACAGTCCACAGTAAGATCAATCGAATTGGCCAGAAGAGCTCCTTCCTAGCCGAACGACGACGATAACGCGATGAGGCGATGGCAACGGTGAATCAGAAGCTCGGGTGCTACGTGGTGGCCTGCCTCTGACGATGACGACGACAAGTGAGTGGTCGAAAGACATTTTGTCTCAGCGTGGGCAATCGCGTCATCAATCGGTCGTGAAAAGCCGTACATGCAATAATACGACACTGATTGCGTCCTATAAGACACTATCGCTTTTCTTCGACATCGCAACTTGGGAACTACGGCGTTGCGGCTTTTTTTGCGAGTTGCGCACGTTTTCCGGGTTAGGTGGTGACAGAGAAAAAAGAGTGATTTAATGTTAAACGAATGCGACTACAATCACACTAACAACGGCGATAAAGGGCGATGGTGTTTGTTCCAATTTATCAAAAGCAGTTTCACCCACGTTAACATCGGAACATTTTTCCCAACCGACTGGCGGAGAATGTCCATGTGTGACGAGTAATCGCTCGATGCACGTGGGATACGCTGCGCATTGTGTTATTACAAGGTGTATACAGCCAGAAGTCTCATAATCCCAGAGAATTCCTACGTCTTACCGGTGAAAATTGATAAGAGGTGATAGTCAGGGGTAAAAAGTGGTAAGAGTGGTAAAAAGTGGTAACAAAAGATAAAAGTTCAAGGGACTCGGGGCAGAAAGATGATCAAGAATGTGCTAATTGGTGATCATCCTTTTTTTTTTTTGAGAAGAGTGAGCCCAGCAAAATTCATAATAACGCAGTATGGTAAGTATGGATAAATGAAAGGTGGAAAAGTTGTAGAAGGAGATGCATCAAAATTAGCAAGGAACAAAGGCAAATTCGCGTGATCCTAAATCTTCAGCAGAGTACTGATAAAAAGTGATAAAGGAGATAAAACGTGATACCGATGGATAAAGGTGATAAGGATCTGATGTAAGACGATCTCAAAGGCAGTCTCTACATTTCTCCTGTACTCAGTCTAATCAGTTTCTTCTCCGATTTGGAAAAGGTTCGGTACAAACAGAACGATTTTGAAAAAGTGAACGTATTGTTGGCTCGAAGTACTTTGATCTGCGGGCGTGTACCGCAACGCTTCTCAACAGTACCCCACTCTCGCCGGTGTGAAGGAGAGTCACGAACGTCATAAATTATATCCCATTACCGTTTACTAGTAATTTGACGCGCTCGCATGTAATGGCTTTGGTATTGTTGAAGGCTGAGCCAAAAAACTTACTTACAGTCACTCAGAAGGACAAGGTAGAGCACACATAACCGACTCAAGCTATAAATGCCATGCCATAACATTTTATTTCAGCCACAGGCAATTTCCTTTCCCCCCATCCCGTTCCGCATCAACCTATCTACATGTGTATGTTCCCAAACAGGAATGATTCGTTGAAACTCTCTTTTTCGATTTCAGAAGAAACATACACGGCTGAGAAAAAGCCTTGTTTACTCTTGCAGCTGTGTAGCTAATAAGTCAGATTTTCCTGAAAAGTGCAGCATGTTTGGTTCATTTCGCCCTCATTTATTTACAATCACAAAAAAGGCTATATGTAATTATTTCCTATTATTTACACATATATTTCGTGATATTCTCTGTATACAACCCAGTTCAGGAACGTTTTTCTTCGCCCAGACACTATGTCAGCCTTACCTGACGATTATCCAGCCCCGCAAATGATAACATATGTTTAAGATGCAAAACGAACGAGCACAGTTTCGAACAGAAGGTGAATGCGTGACGCTTTAATAAGATAAAATCACAGCTGAGTGACAAACATAACCCAAAACCCAGATATTCCAAACTCGTAGCTACGTCCTGGAATGTATGGGCTTTGATTTTGACATGCAGGTAAGCGAAAGTTCTTGTTTTCTGAGCGATTTATGAGCAAGTGACATAATCCAAAACTCAGATAAGACAGTGGTTATACCATGATTTTGAGGTATTCAGATTTTGGGCTATGTCATGTTGGTGTGGAAGATTCACCCTGTTGAAGTGGATTCCTACATCTCTCAAGCAACGGTCTCGTCAGAGCTCCTTGCACTACGTGGGATCGCTAGTCATCCCATGGGAAGCCCTACATAATGAGGAGAGCCAGGAGAAAGGTGTGAATTGAAAACAAAACGCCTTGTAGCTCTGAAAAACTGTCATTGCCGCGGAAACCGGAACACAGCACAATGGCATTCCGAAGAATTGGGTTATGGGTTATAACACGTAGGTATGTATGTACTGAGGAAAAATACAATTCTGAAAGAGAAATTGAAAATTCTCGAGTGACGGTCTCGACAGCTCCTTGCACTACGAGGGATCGCTGGCTCCATTCCCCCCCCCCCTCTCCAAGCAGCAAGCAGTTCGTTCAAACTGAAACACTATGAAAACTGACATGAATCGCGCCACGGGATCGAAAAGTGGGCCGTACGATCGTGGTTACGGAAGATCTAGCCGATATGAGAGCTGATATCGTATCAGTGATTGATCAGAGGTAATGATGAGAAGATCAAATTAGCGGTCACCACATATCATGTAATGTGACAAGAAAAAGAACAGGCACCTATGGATGGAATATTGCTACTATGATGATGATGAGACAGTAAGAAATACGATACCTAGGTTAAGGTGGGTAGATGGATCCAATGTGATAAGCAAAGAATATGTTGGATAGATGGATCCAATGTGATAAGCAGCGATACTGTGACAATGGCAAAATTAACGTGAAGACATAAGCACTGTGACGCCCATTTCGCATGTTTGTGTTTTGGGCTATGTCATGTAAGTGTGAGAAAATTCAAAAATCCCTTAATATAACCACATAACCTTGAAGGCTGACAGTTCTAAATGATAAGGTGATACGGCAGTGAAACTGCATTTATATGTAGCTATTTGTTGACTTTTAGCTTATCCGGGTTCTGGGTTACGTCATGTATGTGTGAGAAGGTTCATATTTCCGAGTTTATCCTACAATTTCCAAACAACCGTACCGGGGAAGATGTCTATTATGGCCGCATCACAAGCAAAGGAATAATAAAGCCTAATCGGCCATTAAAGAGCCATTTCGAGAGGACGAAGCTGATGGCGGGTGCACTGATAAGTAGCCGCTACGATTTCGGAAAATGTAAACATGACAGCGGCGACTGATAAGGTGATAATGAGCGTTGGTAGGAATTTGAAGATTAGCAAAGTGTCATGTCAGAAGCGGTAGGGAACAACACCAAACAGCTTTATTTCAGTAGTTCGATAACAAGTAATAGTGAGCGATAGATAAGGATTATCAATGATCTAGGATTGGTCGTCCATAGTTAAGTAAAATTCCTGGGATATACCGTGCAACCACATCTCATTGGAAACTGTGAAAGCTTGTTGTGCTCGCTAGACAACTATCAAAAAAGACCAGATGACATGCTCGTCAGTGTCATCTGTCAAAGTACTTCATAGGATATCCAGTAAAGTGAAAAATAAAGATTTTGACGTTAATCAACTTCGGGATACGCCGCATTCTGTTCCACTCAAAATCGCAGTGGAAGATCAGTGCAATTTGGCCTAAACAATGATTTGCGAGGCCAGCCTATGTACAAATGGGTGCCTTTATCCTATCAGACGCGTCTGAAGTAACCCACTAGCCTCGGATAGATAGAAAGCTTGGTTCGCCTGGGTGAGCGTTGAACGGAATTTGATCCCCTCACTATGAGAGTAGGAGTGAGCGACCTGTCACTATACCACCTCTCAAGAATAACATATATGGTCTTGAAAAGGGGCTGAGAGCTACGGAATGACATCAAACAGCTTTATTTCAGCTGTTTGATAACAAGTGATAATGAGTGATAGAGAATGATTAGCAACGATCTAGAATTGTTCGTCCATAGTTAAATAAAACATCCTAGGATTCGAGGACCGTAGAGATGGTATGTGTAGCCACTACACCAGCTCTGCTCCTATCATGAGTGATGGGGGTACCATTGGTAGTTGATGTGGAAACCCTATACTCGAATATTACAGTACCTCCCTAGGCGAACATATTGGCTGCTTAGCCATCAGCCTGGCATACGAGAGAATTCCGAGACTGATACGCGAGAGAATCTCGAGTCTGATACTCTTGAAGACCTGAGGTCTGAATAGACCTAGCGGCCACGGCTTTGACTAGTTGGTTGAAAGGAAAGAATCGAAACGCAGTGGTAGAAAAATACCTAGCATTAAGGTTCACAGCCCTAAGCCCTAAAGAACGTGAGGAAAGCCCACTATGTCACATGATTTAGCTGGGAGAGCAATGACCACAGTTGATGCAGAAGGGATCTTTGTGGAATTGTGGTGGTTGGAAATTGAACCGTCAGCCACAGTTCTGTGTCTGGCTGACGTTTACATACGAGATAGTGGGTGGTCGTTTCAATGAGCCGGTAGTGAAAAAGTGGTAAGATGACCTCATGAAGTCGTTTCTTCGTGGGTTATTATACGACGAGACATGCATGACATGTCACGAACAACGTGACACTAATCGAGACTTTTTCCAACATCGCCGCCAGCAGCACATTTCAACCTCGACCTCTACGCGCGCGTTGGTGTGTATGTTTCTGTGGATTTATTAAAGTGAAGTTAAACCGCTCAAAATTGGTATATGATGATGTACTGCCCCAATGCGCCATACACTTTTTACTCATACAAGAACTTGGCAACGATTGAATGGGTTCGTTTATTTCTATACAGGATGGTAGACTATTTCGAGTTAGGTGGGTATTTCAAGTCACCGCAAGTGTAACAGGTATCACTTCACTCTACTGCAGGTGGATTGATCATTTGAAATTATTTGCTATATTTATTATTGAATTATTAATTAATTTGACTATATCTGTTACTGTATTATTGAATCATTCATTTGAACGTTTTCGAAATAAATCCAGGAATCGTTTGTGGAAGTAACTGGAATGATTAATTTGTTCCAAAATTTTCCGCGAGAATTTTATATCGGTTTAATGAACTCGCAATAAATAATTAGACAAAATTGCACCACAGCTTAAAAGAGGGAAAATTGATTGATCAGTGAAAACGAAGTGTATGTATGTGAATAAGTCTGAATGAAATTCGTTCATTCAAACTGTTGCAATATGTTGGATACAATAAAATTTAGCAAAAGGGCAACATCGAATATTCATCGCAATCGATATTTATTTCATGAAAAATCCGAAAGTGATATAACTTTAGCAGTCTGGTAAAATTTTAAAGTCCGAGAAAGTGAAGTTCGTCGATAAACAACCTTTTCAGTTGAATTTAGTATGAAAAGTGCCCCCAGAACTGGTCTACTGGAGCACACCGTGCATACGACCCTTCAATTCGATTGGTTTTTGCATTCGGTGGGCTCTCGACTGGTAAAACTATTTCAGTGATCTAGCTTCTAATCCAAGTGCCCTTGAACCCGCCGTCAGACTTTGCGATTCTGCGATTCTGCGACGTCGCACTTTCGCGCGAAACTACGACCTTGAGATTGAGCATTACGGCAACTTCACGTGCGGAGCGCGAACTCCTAAATCGCAAAATTGCAAAACCGCAAAGTCTGAGTCAAAGCGGCCTAATTGTAAGAGTAAGGAAATCTCGAATGAAAATTATCTCCCTTCAGGAAATCTTCTTCAGAGAAAAAAAAAATGAAAATGATTGTACTGTGAAAGGACAACATCCAGAAAAGGATTTGATCCTATGGACCTCCTAGGTGCGACGAAACGCCTGGATCAATTGCACTATGTATTTCCACGCACACTACTCAAACATCACAGAATGATTACACAGTAGCAATGATATGGCCATGTATTGGCTGAAATTGTGCCGAAAGTTCCAAGTGGTGGGAAAGAAAACGTTGAAATCAGCAATATGACAGCAAAAGTAAACTATTAAACTTTTCTCGAGGATCTAACGAGTTTAGCTTGCTAAGCTGGCTGGCCATCCACATGCGATTTTCGAATGTTAAACCATTCCTTTTACAGCTGAAAAGCCTGTTTGAAAGGATAAATGCGATGATAAAACAACGAAAATCAGCATGTACAAGTCCAGGCGCCAGACGTGTAATCCTCGCAACGATCGAGAGGATTCTGAATGAATATGCGAATGGTGATGTGGTGGACCGAAACAGGATGGGAGGCTCGATGTCTAAGAAGTCTATCGGATTTCTTTCACCTCCTTACATTCGATTTCTACCTTTTCTATACTCTACGACGAGGATCTTACAAGTGCTATCGGAATGAGGGGATGGGGGGTGGGGGGTGAAGTATCCCATCATGGGCAGTATTTTTACCTGAGTCTGGAAAGGGAAAGGTTGAGACACACGGATTTTGACCTCGGTCTACGACAGCCTGTGTCCTTTAGCCCTGTCACATAGGTTATTCAAATAATTTGTTCATGTAATTCCTATCCTCTGTAAATCCATTCCGCTGTATTCGTAAGTGGATGGTGCTACCATGACATAATACTTGGTATTAGGTTGGTGTATAATAAATGCGGATTTTTATTGTTACGCTTTTCTGTAGTGGAAATTGACGCTTTGACGACTAATAAATGGAAAGCATTTCTTGATTGCGATGGAGAAAACACTCCGAAATTATCGTTCGAACACGTTTTTGCTAGACTTTATTATTGTTTTGCCAAATAAAATTGTTGAAAAAAGCCGCATTAATTATGCACCAACCCAATATCTTTAACAGCTTTTGTATGTGCGCTGATTACTCAAGCATATACCATTTGAGGCAGTGAGCATGTTGTGGGTGGAATGCTAACGAGCCGCTGTACATGTCTCAGCGGTCGGCTACATTCTGGCTCCCTTTCCTCAGTGGCTAGTTCTTCCTAGCTTTTGTTTCCCAATGTTTCTTCTCCTAGGCTGGCTCTATTGTATCGTTGTCACTCCAGAAGAAGTGAAAAGAAACTGGAAAGCTACGAAGCGGAACTGGCCGAAAAACAGTGTGAAAGCGGCATTATCCTTCCTATACAAGCTATCGGTACTCGAGAAGAGTGAGCTTTGAAGCTGTTCAACTTTCGAAAAGTCATTTGAAAGAATATTAGGTCCATGAAGGGCGGAGGTGGTGTAGTGACAGGTGGCGCGCACCCCACTCTCATGGTGCGGGGATCAAATCCCGCATCAACGCCCGCCCAGACCAACCAAGCCTTCCATCTCTCCGGGGTCGGTAAATTGGTACCAGCTGGTCTGGGAGAATAAAAGCACTAACTTGTACATCGGCTGGCCACCGCAAGTCATTGTATAGGCCACATCACATTCACCAGCCATCACGATTCTGAATGGAACTAGTAGAATGTGCGGCGCATCCCACAGAAGGGATTGATTAGCGCCAAAAACTTTATCCTTCATCCTTAAGGTCCATGAAACTCGGGGTAGGCGCGACTTGCCGTTATCCCCGAGTCTTTCATTCAGTATGACCACTGCCCTCAAAAATAAAAGGAGCAGAGCATTCACAACCGATTGATCCGCTCAGGATGCACCATGCATTTGGCTTCAAGTCAAAACTCGAAGGCACATTTCGACCGATGAAAGTGTTGCGCTGGTGAAGACCGGCCTAAATTCACGGCACAGTTTTCACCACCCATTGGATTATGACCATCATTCCAAACTGGACTGTTATGTCTTTAACTTGGAGATGGCGGAAAGGGCGTGATTGACCCTGTTACGGTTTGATATAATGGAGGATCGGATTAGCAAAAATGTCTTTTGCGCTTGCGCCATGCGTCATTTGGTAGATACTGTCCTACCCAGTGCTATCCGTGTTCCCAAACCGTATATTATTAAATTTTCGGACGAAATTTCCACTGAATAAACCGTTCTATATCGATCAATTCCAACGAGCTTTGTCTAATCCATCCTTCTCATATTCATCAACGCGGCGCCACGTTTTTCCCTCGTAACTGTGAGTTTTTACCGAGAAATTTCTCCAACGATGAAGGTCGCATCACGAACGCATTTCCGCACCGACACGACTTTGCGTGCCATCCCACTAATCTTAGAAATCATCTTCTGTGCAAACAGACAGTTTCGGATGAAAATCTACAAGAAAAGGGAAAACGCTTTACGGTTGTGAATTAATTTGCTGAATCGCTAACTTTTAAGGGTCTTACGCCTTTTGATAGGATAAAATGTAGAAATTTACCAGAAACGGTTCCCGATGTCGTCGTTGGACGATAAGAGCTGCAGCTAATTCTACCAAATTTTATGCGAGCAAAGAGTCATATCCAGGAATGAGGCAAATGTCTACATTCAGAATCAAAAAAATCGTTCACTGAAACATAAATTCTTTTTTGTTCCCATTCCTTTTATGTTGCATTTCTTCACCACAGATCAAATGCAATGTTTTACGTGAAGAATCAAAGTTCGGCAGTTTTTTCCCCGACGTTTCGTCCACGCGGGTAACGTGGGCGGGGCCGCGTTGGCTGTGGAGCAATGCGGCGGCCTTCATTTCTTTTGAGATCATTGTTTTGGTTTCCTTCCTACATCGCGGTCCTGAGCATGTGATAACAGCCGTTCTGCCTCATAGTTATTACGGCCCGCCTACGTTACTCGCATGCGCGAAATTTGGGGGGGGGGGGGGTATCTGTGCCCGATCTCGATTTTTTTTTTCGCGCAAAACTTTGAATGTGGCACAGGGTGAACAAATACAGTATAACTTCATGGGAATAAGTAGAACTCAAAATTCCATTGACGATTCCTATAACACAGAAGCGCACTGATATTCGGAAGTTGTAAATGTATATGATAAAAGATAAGACATTCGAATTGCACAAAGACGATGGTTTTAAAAATTATCTTCAGGAAGCCATATAGACAAAAAATTTTCCATTATTTACCGATGATATCAATGTGCATAAGTGATAAACAAACGTGACCCATCAAAAAGGGTCATATGTGATCTAATAGGTGTGTCCTAAAACGCCACAACATCGCTGCCATAGAACGACTAAAAATGGCTTTCCTAGAGCGCTCCCGCGTTCATCACGTTAAGTGTTCAGTTATTCGATCAACAAAGTGTTCAAGGTTGAACAGTCACGAAGGATGCTGATAGGAGTGTCTCGTAAAATTCCCCGTTGCCGCTAATTACGACGATTCTAAGACTATATGAAGTAGCGTACTTCGACACAGTCTATTACGGCCACGTCAATTACAGTGTAATAGCCGTAATCGCAAACATAGCAACAAAAAAAGAGAAAGCCGACAAATCTCGTTTTCAACACAAATCAACACATTATGGGGTGAACAAACGTGGGTAGTCAATTGCTACATGTCTCTGACGATAAGAGCGTAGCGTGGTATGAAGTTGCGTGAGGGGGGGGGGGGGGTTATAACGTGGAAGTTGTGCCACAGGAAACGTAAGGCGCAGTATGCAGCAATCACATAGACGATTTCAGAAGGTATACGGCAGGATGGCGCGTCTTGTATACTATAATTGACTTGTTGTAGGGCCTTTACTTTTCAGTTCTGGTGAATGCTACATGGAAAAACTACTTTTAGACACTCGAAAAATCTCATTTTCAACACAAATCAACACCCTGTAAAATGAACAAAGGTGGGGTATTGAACCACTACATGTCCCTGACGATCAGAGCGTAGATCAGTATGATAAAAGAGTTGCAGAGTTGCAGAAAGGTCCCGTTTCTATGGAATGCGCCATGCACCTGCTTTCAACCTTTAATAGAAAAGCGATTTGCAGAATCTAACAAACGGTCCCACAACTCGCTTGGAGGAATAGTCCACGGAAAATGAGTTTTTGTAAAAATTTCATGGGAAATATGTGAATGTGGCTAAGATACACCACCACAAAGTGCGTCCGGGTGGGCGGGGCCTCCGAGTGAAAGCCTCGTCCCGGGGGTTCGCCGTGGTCGAAGACGCATTGTAGGAGCAGAAGGTTACATAAACAGTCCCACTCCCCACTTGGAGACTCCGCCCACCCGGACGTACTTTGTGGTGCTGTATCTCAGCCACATTCACATTTTTTCGCGTGAAATTTTGCACGAGGCCCACATTAGGAAAATGCAAAATAAACACATGGGTAACACAAAAACTCATTTTTCGGTGGACGATTCCTTCAAACAATGTGTAAAGCAGGTTATATTTGCTGGTCCGAAAGAGCAGGAGGTGGTGTACCGGTATGTGGCGCTATTTTAACTCACAAAATGGGTGCATCAGACCCCGGCCACGAACCCGGCAACTCCTTTCTACGAAGCGACCGAAATGCTCCACTCTGGTCCGAAAAGACGAAAATGATGACATCGGCTACTCCTTCACTGTATAGGCCAGATTGCTTCCGTCTGCCATGTCGGAGATAGAGTTCATGGCACATTCCAAAAATACATTCATGTCTAATTATTCATTCTTTTATTGTTCTATGACTTAGTAGCGTAGATAACCACTCAACATAGCCAGCAAATTATTACAATACCCTCATGAAAATCTGATGCTTGGTGTAATCCGGAGTCGTTGCCGAAGTAAAATTACTTAACCTTTATATTAAGAACATAATTTAGGAGATTACTTGAAATGAGCTACGCTAACAAAGTAATAATTAAACGGTTAGACCCATTCTGGGTAAGTGAAGAGGACGAAAAGTGCAGAAAAAAGATGACAAATAAATAAACATCCCAAAACGGAAGCTCTAAATGTAACAAAAACGGGTATCGCACTCGCAGACGTGAAACACGTTCTTGTATTATCATAAGTTTATCACAGATGGCGACCCACGACAACGAATTTGTCAATCAGCTGAACAAACGCGAAGGTGTAAAGTGTAATAATTTGAAAACGGCCGCTCAAAAGACATGATAATCGACAGAAGGCCAGCAGTTGGAACTTACAGCTCCGAAACTGGGAGTGTGTGATATGCAATGAATTAGATTACCATAAAGAAATAGGAGAGGTTCGAATGAGTACGGCGAATTTATTAGAAAGCGTATCAGTAAAATACACCCAGCTTCAATGATGCCGATTTCATTTTCGAACATTTTTTTACTTTTTTTTCATAGTTTGCCAAGGCAGCGAAGGTCTTCTTGTCATGCATTGAGTGTCGAGCCAAACTAACATGACCTTTCCTTCCTATCGTACACACAATTTGCCGCGATCATGAAAAACTGAATGTTTGAGAGCTCTGGAGGTTGTTGCTCATACCACTAGAGTAAGGAGGAACACTGGTGGAGTCTGCTTTAGTGCTCCGCAGGTCCATAAAGTCAGCCAATTCCAAGGGATTTAGGTCATTATATGTTTACTCAAATAGAATTACAGATATTTCTTCGCTTGCAAAGCAACGCCCTTAAATTTCACCGGACTCACTGAAGTATTTTATTAAAACATCAAACAAAATGTAGCCATCATTCGGCGATTTCGGCAGGATCACGATAGGGTGGCGTAAATGAGTGAGCACTTTTACTATTCGCCCCCAATTAGTCCATATGAGAACGTTCCTCTTCACAGTACATATACATGAATGAAAGGACTGCAGACGAGCTTCATTTCATCGTAGAATGCGCCATGCATGTGTTTTCTTACAAATTACTATTAGAACAGCACATGAATTTGAGAGGTGGCTCCTACGCATTTTACCACGACGATCCATGTGGTTTCATTTATTCAGCTGTGCCCAAGGTCGAGTTAAGGGTCAAGTCAGCCATCCTGTTCACATCTTCAATGTACATTCACTGATAGGATTACTTACAATCGCGAGTGGAGGTCAGGTATGTGGCACATCCGAGGGTTAACTGGAAGAGCGAAGTCCAGACCGACGAGGTCAGCTGTTCTTTGAGAGCCGTCATACTTTTTGTATAACTGCGAGTATAGAATGTCAATTCAAACGTCGGCTGGCCTCCGAAAGACTTGATACAGGCCAAAAATTTTCGATAATCCTTATAGTGCGCCATACATTCAACTATCACCTGAACTTTTAGAAGCGTTTGAATGTGCATATGACTCCAGCAGAGCGGTTCAGACTGATACTTCATTTGCGTTCTAGGCTGCACCCATATCTACAGCGCAGTACAAGCGCCAGTGTTTGCGTTCGAGTTTCAACTTTTGGGTATTTGAAATTTTTTGAGTTTTTCAAATAGTATTAAGGTTGACATACACAATCGGTCACAAAATTAAAATTTGATGGCGGGAAGCAACTGCAGAACGACAGCTTCACGAAGTATGAAAGCAACCGTAGTACGAC
Organism: Trichostrongylus colubriformis; assembly: GCA_963978905.1. Taxonomy (NCBI): domain Eukaryota; kingdom Metazoa; phylum Nematoda; class Chromadorea; order Rhabditida; family Trichostrongylidae; genus Trichostrongylus; species Trichostrongylus colubriformis. The sequence goes on from OZ022259.1 coordinate 47,454,249, forward strand.
AGATTAACTGAGTATGAACGCAACCCCACTGAGCTGTGACTTGATCATTCGGGATAAATTCAGATCAGGATGCCATAGATCTCGTCAATAATTTCAAAACGGCTATAGTGAAATTCCAGAATGGGTTCAAGAACAGCATCAATAAACAACGAAAAGTGGCCAAAATAAAAGTTGAATCGGGGGTTTCACAGCGAGATAGGAGACAGGAGGTCGAAGAAGTGAAAGCAGTCCAAATTCCGAATTAGGGAGCAAGTCCATGGAAAGCGACGCTAAGATACGAAGGCATGGCAAACGTGAGCTATTAGCGGCCTCCTTCAAAAGCACGAAAAACCAGCTGAACATCGTGATTCTTTCGGCGAAACTAGCGTCGATAAAGCGGGTGGATGAGGGAGCGACCTCTTCTGTGAGGTAATTAAGAATAACTGGGTGCGATAAGAAGCGCTTACACGCAACAGCCGGTAGGTAGTAGCTGCAGCAGCAGCGAGAGCCAGTTATGCGCTTACGCTATGACGCTCGAAAATAGCCGTGGCCACTTGAGGAGGGGGATTCTCGTTCAAAGCAGTATTTACTCGTTCACACCGCGCAAAGACTGAGAAATACAAGTCTCAGCGAACGACAAGTAAATCGAACGGCGCGGAAATCCATTGAAGTGGAATCGGTGGCGCCTTGGATCTCCCCCGAAAAACTCCGAAAACCTTCTGTTCGATTATAATCCGTTACAGTACACGGCCAATGCTAATGTATTCTTAATGTATTCTTATGAATGAATGTGCTACAAAGAGGCGTTAAGTGCCACTCATGACGGAACCAGTTCAACGATTCGTTCTCACATATGGTTTTCAATCACTGAAATGGAACGGTGTCCTCACAAGCGGATTCAGGGGGAGTCTCGACCAAGGCAAGCCAGACAATTCCAGTGAATTGAAGTGTTCTTCGAATGAGATGTGCCGCTAATGAATCAAGAAAGCTCTTCAAATACTTGACGTCGAACAGGATCCACAAACCAACTCCCTCAGTCCAGCAGATCTCTCTTGATTCGGTTACTATTCATCTATTACGCCAGGTTGAGGTCGTGAAGGTGGAGGTAGCGCTCCTACGTCTACTGAAAAAATGTCCTACTGGTGGTCCATCTCGCGCTCCGGTCGCAAAATACATATCAAGGTAAGCCAATGGCACACTTCGATTGAGATACCGAGCGCTGGTTTAGTACTCTGTTGTAAAGGTTTTCGAGATTGTGGAAGTCCTGGAGTGAACTAATTCGCCAGTTTTTTTTCGACATCAGGCTCTGAAGAAGGCGAAGATGCCGAAACGTTAGTCTCGAATAAACAAGATCGTGAATCTTGGAAGGCTTCAACAAAAACAAGCCAGAGGTTACCATTCAGACCTCCTGAGCTTCACTAATGCTAAGCACTGCGGTCTGCAGAATAAACCATACTGTTTGTACGAAGAATAACTATTTAGACCTGTACCAGACAGTTTTTCTGCCGCGTCACAGACCTAGTGAAATGGATAAATTGGCGGACGACAGGACTCGATCCCTATTCGCTCAATAGCTAGCAAAGCGCTGAACCATTTTGCCACCCAAGAAAGGCCTAGTTAACTGATTTCTGTCGAGAATCACCCCCCAACAACTAGAAAATCGGGTAGGATGCGCTACGCTTTTGTCTGACCTCATATTCGCCGAGGCAATGATGTGCCTATGAAGAGCGAACAGCTATGGCCTCGTTGATAAGCCCCGTTCTCCTATAGATCGTATCAATTAGGCGGCCTTGCATTACGAAAGCTTGGATGATTCAGGCTAGGAATCGAATCAGCCGATCGTAACCGTGTAACAGTGGGCGTTCCTCTCGTTGCATCATTCGCGGTTTCCGAGCTCAAGAGGCTTGAAATCGACTGAACAACAATATTTAATTGTTGTATTAGCAAAGTGTCAAAATTGACGAACTCTCATCTATGAAGATGAGCAATTACTTCAAGGAATCGTCCACGGAAAGATTAGATTCTGTGTTACCTATATATTTGTGTTGTGTTTGCCTTATAAAGGCCGCATGCAAATTTTCAAAAAAAAGTGAGTATTCGGCTAAGATACAGCTCCCCTAATTCTTGGCCGGGTGGGCGGGGCCTGCGGTAAAAGCCCCGCCCTGTCGTCCGCCGCAGTTGGGAACGGAGAGTGGGACTGTTTACGTAACTTTCTGTTTCTACGATGCGTTTCCGACCTCGCTGGACGACGTGCTGGGCACTTTCTCGGAGGTCCCGCCCACCCGTCCGAGACTTTGTGGTGCTGTATCTTAGCCGGATTCACTCGCGTGAAACTTTGCATGTGAGTCACATTAGGTAAATACAACATAAATATATGGGTAACATAAAAACTCATTTTTCCGTGGATGATTCCTTTAAGTTCATCCCCTGAATGCCTTGCAGTTCATCGGCGAAGATTCCTATAGTGGATGGACCGATGTAAGCCTTTCACTCATCTTCAGCTGTTTATTTTTTCGGGGTCGTATCCAGGAAGTTCAACGGTTCAGTCCATGAAGCGATTTTCAGAGAAGGGCAGGACTCTAGATGGCCAGCAAAGCTATCTACTTTCAAGACTGAGTAAAATCTTCGAAAATGGTGGATACACAGTCAATCTCTCTTTGTCGGCTTCCCTCAATGAAAAATACTATTCAAATTTTGAAATCGTGACAGATAATAATGCACTAATAATGAGAACATCTGGGAATTGCCAGCTTAACCCAGAAAGGCACTCATGCATCCAAGCTGGGTGTCCTTCACACGAGGCAGTGCTACGATCGAGGCCATGACATGGAGTGTTTGAGAGCGGCAAATGGAATGACAACGACGCTTGTCATCGCGTTGGTTCACATGTACACCCATTCATACAAACATATAATAAACAAAGGGGGGGGGGGGACGGGTTACTTGTGTGATGATGCGGTGAATGTTGCATCGCCGTGGTGGTGACGATGACGACCATTGCGACCGCCCTCATCACCCTGTTCTCACACCCGACCCTGTCTCAAGTGTCTACATTGGGAGAGTTCCTTATTGGGAAGAAAACTGGATGGTCGCATTGTTGCGCCATTGATAACACACTTGCAATAGCAGGCAATAAAGGAAATTGGCCGTAAATATTTGGAAAAATATGGGGTAACTACGATAGCGATAACCACTGAGAGTTGAGGGATTTTTTACCTTCCAATTGAAAAAGGTAAAAAAAGGAATGTTAAGGTCCCAGTGAAGATAGACCCCCGGATGAGCCACATTACAAATTCGTTATCTTGCTAATTATTATAAATCGCTCAGTTTAATCTCTCTACTAAGTATTAAATATCAGCTAGTAGGAAATTCGATGCAAAGTAGTAGCGCTGCCAAACGCTCCAGAAATTTCATACACTAATTAATTGTATGGCGCAGTCCAGATGATCACATCTGTTGCCCAAACATCAATACTGATTAGGGTGATCAAAACAAGCGATACAGTGGAAATGGGCTGAGAAAGTAGAGATTCATGTTCGCTAGTCCCATATGATTGCGCCATGTATTTGACTTTTAGTCAGAATTTTGTTGTTGCTGTTGTAAACCAGGCAGCGGTCCACTATTGCCTATATGACACTCAAAACGTACCAATTTCGTCCACTGACCAAAAGCAATAAAGGTTTGACTGGCCCTCCTGCTGAGTTATTAAGTGGGTGAGTATTATGAATAGTTGGGGGGGGGGGGGGGAGGAATGACCCTTGATCGGCAGTTACAGGCGAAACTGCTTTCAAAGCCTTTTTGCGAGCACATAAGGAATTCACAATTTTATGCAGAAATACATAATCTTGGAGCTGTACCGCACAGTAAGCACACTGTCCGCTAGCACCAGTTCAGAACGCCGTCGGACTTCGCGATTGTGAGGTGCGGCACTTTCGCATGTGATACTGCGTTATTGAGGTCTATCATTTTCGTAAATTCGCGTGCGGATCCGCGACACCGCAAAAAGGCAGATTTGCGAATTCGCAAAATCGCGGAGTCTGGCGGCCCCCTTAGATTCGACTTCTAAGCAAGGCAATGAAATTTGAGATCGACGGGCCAAGCAGTCGCAATGAGTGAGTGCACCACTTGGAAACTCAAACTAAAAGGACATCCATGAATAATCTGGGTAAATCCTCGTCAGTAAGATATGGATGCAGAAAGAAGAGGTGACTTTTAACTTTTTTCCCGTGATGGCAGTAGCACATCAACCAACTGCTACTGCTTCAATTTTCGAGAACAAGATGAAAATGATAATCTGTGATAATCTATGATAATCTGTGATAATCTATGACAATCTATGATAATGGAACCTCTCCTGATCAACTAGGAGTCATAAAATAGCCTCTCTTCACTGAACTAGAAATACACGACCAATACCTTCAAGTAGATGAGTCCTTTTGCAAATTTTGGAAATAAATAGTGGTAAGTCGCAGCATCGCTCCATAACTCAAAAGATTTCTTTTGAACGGGACACTGTAAAAGGACTTATCAAAGAACAGAAAAGATACTCAAAGTGATCTCATAGAAGGATCATCAAAAACCCCCAGATCCTTGGAAATTTCTGGAAACATTCAGCTGCTCACTGAATCGTATAAAGAACGATGGATGACAATGAAAGCTCACGACCCAAATGAGACGGTAGATTAAGAAATCCGAGGAGTACACGCTGCGTACACGGACGCGAGGAGCTGAATAACTGAACATCTGGAATCCTCACTGGTTTCCTAATTGCCTTTAATATAAATATTTACTAGAATGAAAAGCCGTGAAGAGGGAACACATGTGATGGCCAGCGGCTGGTAGCATGGGAGGAGCCAGGAAAGATCGCGTCATTTCACCCACCAATTTGATGAGGCAGTGTCATGGGTGACGGTGTGACCAAATGCCCATTACGCCGATACGTCTCACTGCGTCTTACGGAACGTGAAGAGGCGTGGGAACATGCAGAAGATAACCATGGGACCATGGTAGTTACGGGTATACGCTGGTATTCTCAGTTGTCTCACACGAGCCAAAGATGACCAGTAGAACAGGTCGGAGAGTGGCAAGGGCTTCCTAGAAGTTCTTGTATAGGTGTTTGACTTTTATTTAAGTTCAAGTGTCAGAATTAGAACTTTTAAGGGGAGTGCGTAGTGGCCAAGGCGGTGCTGAGCCGAGAAAGAAGTGAGTTCTCAACAGGAAAACGAAATTTTTATTATTTTTCTGTGCTGTGAAAATACCTCTTTCCCTATTTGTTCGACACCAGCTTTTTTGAGGTGAACAGGTTCCGTGGGGAGGGGTTGTATTGCCAAACCTTATGAGGGTCGTACCGATGCGGTAAATTCCTTTACTGTCCAGTCCACCTACCTTCCACAGGTCGTGCCGATGCAGTAAATTCCTCTAGTGTCCGTCCCCCTACCTTCCATGAGGTCTAATCTCAGGCCACCGTCAGACTTTGCGATTTTGCGACATCGCACTTTCGCACGCGATACTACGACTTTGGTATTGTTGTTACAACTATGCTGAGTTATGGGCAAAAGCTTCGGTGTCGGACGGGACTCGAACCCGCACTTCATTCTTTCCGGGGATTTGTGCTAATCCATTACACTACCGGCGCCCCTTTCACCTTACTCCGCTTCTTGGTATATTTACCACAGCTTATCAGCACTCACACGTATAACGTGTTGTTGCGGATTGTGCAATGCCGCAACTTCGCGTACAAAAGTGAGGTGCCGCAAAAACGCAGAATCGCTAAATCGAAAAATCGCAAAATCGCAAAGTCTGATGGCGGCCTTACCTGCATACCTGGGATCATGGAAGGTGTGAAGCATTTTTCTGCTCAAGAATAAGCTCGGGGCTTCCAGTAGCAAGTTTCAGTGTCCTTAATACTGAATTTGTATGTCCATTTGCTTCCAAGTAGGACCGCCATAACAATGCACCATGCTCGCACTTCCTTGCAGGACCCTTAGGTGTCCGGTGAACAACAGCGCATTTAAATTCTACTACCATTTTGTACAGAAATAGAATACATGGCGCAGCCCAAAAAGGATTAGTGAATGCTTACTGGACCTATTCTCTGTTCCATTAACGCTGCCTATAATGACAAGCAAACCCTCGGAAGAATAGTGACTAGGAACTGAGAATCTTGAATGTGAATGAAATAGCGTGCCAGAGACAAGTTGGCATGGGCTAGCAGCTTTGAGGTGCGCCATGCGCAGAATTTAAAATCGTGGAGCCTCTGATAGCATATTTCGTCCCTTAAAGGCTAGTGATAGGGGTAATAGGAGTTATGAGAGCTCTTAATGCAAGCCACCCAATTGAAAGCTAATGGTCGGAGAAGACTGAAGGTGGCAAAATTTCAAGCGAGAGGATTGCCTCTGAGCTTTGGAGGAAGCGCCGCTTTAGACAGCTGATATTTTTATCCCAGCCCGCCCTTTTTGAGAATGAATAGCGAGAGAAGGGTCTTATTTTTTGGATTATTCCGTGTTTCCCTCACATTTGTTTTACTGAGCAGTCGGCTTCCTCAATCAGCAATCTTTCCCCGTTCGGTCCGAATTAGCCCTATCACTGTCTTCAAGAGATTTGCGCGATCCTGCTGATGATCAGCCAAGATGCACCTCTTTGGCGTGTCCAACAGCGATTCACGTAATCCTACACCAATGCCGGTGACGATGGCTATTTGTCGACCGAGCTAGTAATCTCAAATGGTCGTCATCTTAAAGGCTATCTGAGGGCACTCGCTCAATCATCGTAGACGACATCGTACATGCCATTAAATGAAATCGTAATGGCTTCACGCACATTATAATCAACGATGTATTCGTGACGTTAAATCCCTCCTTAAACGACTTTTGGATCGGCCCACATATAGCGCTTAACCGGCTCCATATCCACAAATAAAGACGTGGCTGAAGCGTTTTCCGGAAAACGTGGTCGTAATGACCCAAGTCTAAAGCTAGCCGTTCAAAGCTGTTTCCGACAGAACCACAAATTTATAGCGAATGAGCTAGGTATTGAACCTGTGAACACGTGCAGGTATTGGCAGCGCCTCTGGCCATTCCTACACAATGCCCTCTGCAGCCGCTCCGAGTTTCTGCGTTTTTGGACGTTGGAAAAAAAGCGGGCGTCTGAACTCGACCCTGGGAACACATTAACCCCGGTGACGCCATGTAGATGAGATGGTCCTCGAAGATACGGACGCGACATGGAGCAAAAAACTCGTCTGAAGACGACGGTTTTTGAGGAAGAACGTCCCGACCTCGATCGCTGCGAACCAATTGCCAGCACGGAAATGTGATCGACATCATTCAGAAAATACATGATGGCATTGAGGCAAAGGACACAAGGACAGGGTCAACAGGGACACATCACAAACCATTGACTGAAGCTGCACTTATAGTTAGCTGTAGTTATACTTAGGCTTGGTCCCTAGTTCATAGTGTATTACGAGCAGGGTACACCGAGAGTCGAGGATTCTTCGACAGGGGGTCGTATTTGACCAGATAGGAGGGTGGGGGGTTGTACCTATAAAGGTCAGCGATAAGCACTAAAATTTGAACTTTCGATAAGCAGATGAGAACAAAGGGTATTCCACTGCAATCCGTGTGATGTGTAAAAACTGTAAAATAAATATCTTTTTGCCCCAGGAAAGGATATGTAGCACTAAAACACATTGCATGTACGCAATCCGGCAGCAGTTACTGTTATTGTAGAGGGTAGAAAAAAAAGAGGGGGGGGTCGTATTCGGTCGCCGTAGAGGGGGAGGGCGTCGTACTGAGGCGGCCATTTTCCTTCACACCTGGGAGTGCCCCGCTTACGAGTCTATTTTTACACGCCATGCACCTGACATTATTGGAATTGCGGAGCTTTTTGGAAGCGCACTAGCATATACGTAAGGTATGAAAGCTACAAAGCGTATAACCCACGAAATAAAGCACAAAATTCGCTGACGAAGCAGGTTTGGTGGTGATTTTTTCCTTGAATTCTTGAATGCATGTGGTCGTATTGGGCCGCGATGACCTGACAAACCTAGCAATTGGTCCCATGCACCTTCACGGGTTCGATGTTCAACACAGGCCGCTATGATCAGACGAGTATATGTGGTACAGTGCCGCTACATCTCAATTACAGTAGTTTTGCCAGAATTCTATGCTTTATCTGCGCCCCTCATGATATGGGTGTACGTAGGAGCAATCATTTGGAATTCGCTATAAATTTTGAGCTATATGTTTGCCAATGAAGCTGGGATGTTATTTGCGATCCATTTTTGAAGGACTGCAGGAGTCCATCTCCACCTTTTCCAAAGCTAATAACAGTACTGCGCTGTGAAGGGCTCTCCAGCAACCCCTTGAACAAAAGTCTGGTGGGTCCGCACTGGTTAAGGAAGTGGAAACTGATTTGGCGTGTAGTAGCGCATAACATGTGCAATAAAAACAACTACAGTTTATTCCACGACCAAAGATACTGTGGCAGTGGACGTGATGAATTTGTACCGCGTACAATTTCGCGCTACAGCCGACCAAAGCAGCTATCAACAGCAAAATGGAAAATTCGATTGACAGAGGTTCCAGCTCCATGGTTCCGCGAGTTTTTGCTTTTTCGCTTCGCTTTAGTCACGACGAATAAGCAGTTCCTATCGACGATGCATAAGGTCATGAAAATGATTTGTAGCCATTCAGGTGAAGCTGTTTGCGCTGCACTTTTTGCTTGGCGAACGCATGGGCGATGGATTACTCTGCAAACTCGATGGAGGAAACGAAACAGGACAGCTGAACAAGGTCTTCCAGGACCAGTCAAACAAGACATATTGATCAGGCTGGCTATGCATGACAATATGGTGCCAAGTTGTGATTCACTAAAAAATTAATTACATATGGAGACGTGACTATGCAAAGAAGCGTGACGACTTTCTGCTCCATACTAAGGTATCGGGCAAAGGATTGTAAAGGAGGATAAAGAGGCGGGGAGCAGTAAACTTTCCGCGTCTCCAAGTCCTGAAGTGAGTCAATCAAAAGAAAGCTACGGGTCCAGGGAAATTAAAAGTGGCTAAATTTCCAATGAAAACGAGCATCCCGGGTTTCAAAAGAGCCGTCTTTTTAACAGCTGCCACTTGTTTTAGCAGTTTTGACTGCGTCCGCCTCTTTCGCTAGCAAGGCCCGCCTCCCCTGAGAATAAATGGTGAAAAGGGGGTCGATTTCCTGAGTTTTTGACTGCCCCATTCCGTTTTATTTTCACTTTCATACTAATAAGCACCTAAACTTTTCGTTTTCAATAATCATGCGATTTAGATCTGACTACCCTTGCTACCGTCTGCTCTCCCCCCTCCCCCTCAACCACTCAATTTTCAACCTGAAATAAGGCACCTCTTGGGTATTCTTCGACCCATGCCTGATCCTGACTGAGCACGGGAAACACTACTGTTCACTTAAACGGTGTCCCAAGGGTGAAATATTTTTTAGTGAAAAAATTTTCCAGAAAAGGCAACTTATGATAGCTGTGACTAATGGCATTGGCTATCCTACGCAAATCGTTGATCGTAACTTCAATCAGCTCAACTATTTCGATAGAACTCGTTGGCGTGGCGCTTTATGGACCGATATCTGAGTCACAGGTTTTCTGAGCTATTTCCTCGATGGGAACTAGGCGTCGCAGTGAAAAGAACCACACCATAGTCTCTGGAAGATCTCAGATCAGTGCCCGTTCAGACCAACCAAGCCTTTCACCTTTACGTACTCTTGAATCGGTTCAACCAGTGTTCGTTGCCAGTCTGCAGACCAAATCATACTCAACTGTCATTATTAAACAGAATGGAAATGGAAAGAATGGCGCATCCCAAAGGCGGAAAAGGCGGAATCAAAGAGGCTCCATGATTTTGCAATCTTTTGATACTCTGAGCACATCGCTGAAGTATGGTAACTGGGAACTGGCCATTTTCTTAAACTTCAGGGGTCAGTGACTTCAAGATACGCCAAACACATCTCATTCGAGATCGCTAATGCTATGGAAGCGTAGTTGGTCCATACAAAATGAGATCCTGGAATTGATGAGGAGTTGAATAGCGGGGACAAGATTTGAGCTAATGGCCATGTAGATAGTAGTAGCGCCTCTCGTCGCCGAAATCCCCGTTGTTTAAGAAGAGAGCAACGAAAGATGAAACGGAAGGATGAAGTGAGCAGTGAAAAGGAACTGGTATATGAAAGCCAGTTCAGTATATACCCTTCAAAGCTCTGAAGGAGCACGACGGGGGGGGGGGGGAGGGGTAGAAGCAACGTTGACACTGTGATTGAACCGCCAGCGTGTGATCAAATCATCGTAGAATGCCCAGCGATGCTGCCTGCCACCGCTCGTCACCGTTTATGGATATGTTTGATGAGACGGCACGACAATTGCCATGCCGCTTCATAGTCAGCCAAAGGACGACGACTTGCCCTAGACAGCTAACGAGCCATGGAATCGTCTTTTGTGGCAGCACTGATTGCCACAGGATTCCCGTGGCCCGTCACCATCTTCTTCTATTAGGTTGGACGGGAAGTTCTGGGACACTTTTTGTTTTTTCCTGTAGAAACCTGTAAAGCTTCGGGAGCATTTGGTAGTGGGGGGTATATGAAGCGTCTGAAAAGGGCTTCTGAATAGCACATTCATATTCTCTACGGCTTCAACTAGCAGTGAATTTACGGCAATTTCGCGAAAGGTGCGAAATTCACGAACACCGCCTCGGTTCCTCAGCATGCGAGGCCACTAACAAAATTAACCAGTCGATGGACCCAGGTACTGTCTCTCATATGGCGGCAGCCCGATGGCTCGATCGGCTCAAATTGGAACAGGAAAATATTCAAAAAATTGCATTGAGAAAAAAACTTTTTTTTTTTGAAAATTTTCAAAAAAATAGGAAACTGTTACCATCCAACACGACAGCCACTGCCGATCTCTACTGCAGGCAATTGGACACCGGAGCGCCAAAACTTACCGGAAAAATGGACCAAGACCTCTTCCTCCACGATAACGCTCACCCACATGTGGCAAAGTTGGCGTGTCAAAGGATCCAGGACCTCGGCTGGACGACGCTTCCCCACCCACCATATTCCCCGGACATGTCCCCAACTGACTACCACCTATTCCGGTCGTTGAGCCACTTCCTTGACGGGCGACAGTTCAAAGATGACGACGATCTCAAGAGCGGGCTCCAGAACTTCTTTGACCAGAAGTCTCCCGAATTCTACCGGAAGGGTATCTACAATCTTCCTGAGCGTTGGCAGTACATTGTAGATCACGATGGTGCATACTTTGGTGACTGAAGTTACATGTGAGTAAAATTAAAATAAATTGAATTTTTCTCACAAGGTGTCCCAGAACTTCCCGTCCAACCTAATATTTCGAATGACACATAAAAACCACAACCGGGCGTGGTAAAACCAGGGTTTTCCATCGTCATTGTGTTTACGGTAGTTGAATGAGATAAGTCGTCGTATGCCCGTCATAAAATTGCTATGTCATGGCCACTAACAGCCACGCTACACCACAAAACACCAAAGCAATTCCATCAGAAAACATTACAATGGAACAAAACAAGTAATCAAAAAAGCCTGATGAACTTTGACACAAGGTCGGCTGGACAACAATCAATGGCTCTTGACAACAACCAGAACGGGGAAGGACTGCTCGTTTCACATCTACGATCACACGTGAATGTAGGGATCAACCTTTATGGGTGTTGAAAAAACCAATGCAAGAAAATTAAATAATTTTGATTCAAATAATTAATAATTTTGATTTTGATTCAATTCAAATTTTCGCGCCCAATGTTGGTTTGCGTCTCGCTCTGCGTCCCTGACTATGTGATTGTCGCCTTTTAGCTCCTGAAGCCCCGTGGCCGTGCTCACTCGCACTCCCCACCAGGTCGGACGTTTTTTTTTGAGGAGTCGGCTTTTTTTTTCTTCACTTAAAGTTTTGCATGCGGCTCTTAGTAAGCAAATACAACATTATATGAATAGGTAATAGAAGAATTCAAATTTCTGTGAACGATTCCCTTAATGAGGTTTTCAGTGGATTTTCGGGGTTGTCTTAGGGTAGACTCTAGTATAGGACAAAGTGCATGATCTCAGTGAAGATCAAAGGCTAATAGACTCCATCAGTCATTCTAACAAAAAGATGCATGGCTACATTTACCACTACCAGTAGAATACGCCATACACTCGCTTTCCGTTTGAAGAAGAATGCTGGTTTATATTCACTATCAAGACGATCTTCCTATTCTATAGGCGAGTATGTTACTGAATAATTGACCGTAGGAAAACACAAAGGTTGGATATCCTAGAATGTGTTTGACCCAATTAATCGCGCAAAATGTAGGCAGAAATTCGAGCGTGTGCACCTATGACAGAAAATTCGCGTCGCGGCGTCGCACTCGCGACGTCATCAGCACGCCTTGCCGAATCGATTGCCTCTGGGAGCCCGGCAGAGCGTGGCTGCGTCACCTCTGCACTTCCACCCATGCCACACTGCCTCCTCCAACACTGCCACACTGCCTCGCTTGAAGGTTGCCATACCCTGCCACTGGTATACGCTGCGATTTTCCGTTATAGGGGCACACACCCCGGAAATTCTAGCCATAACCACTGGTCCATTACTGTTGCCATTCAGTGTATGTAGCACAAAGAGCACAAAATTAGGTGCTGGTCATGAGCGCTGATCTGTGCTGCAATGGAAATCCTTGGTTAATGATGCACGTGTGATTAGCGCTTACTGTGCCGCACGCAACTATGAATTTCATACTTCCCTCAAATCACCTACTTACGGTTTTTATCCAGATTCACGTCGAGCACAATTATCAGAAAGCTTTTAGACAAATGATTATTTTGAAAATCTGGTTCTGTGCTTGTCGTACAGTGTTCCGGTGCAACGAAAGAAGTGTGTTTACAAGCGGGAAAAAAGGACATTGGTTTTTTGCAATAGTAACGCTGCTCAGAATAGCGCTACTGTTGGGAGAAAAAAAAAACTGGTATGGAAATTGAAATTTACCTATATTTTCAGTCGATTCTATCTCAATGGCATTCACTTTTCTGCGGAGGAAGCCGTAAATCAGAAAAAAAAAACTTGAAAATGAAGTGGATTTCGGACTCACATAATCGGGCGGTGGCTCGTAGGGTGCCGACATGATGGTGTTTGCAGTCTGAAAAATACATTACTCTAGACTTTCAAACCGGTTTCAAATAATCAATGAAAAGCAGGGTAAAAAGAGCGAGACAAATCGCAACATTTTTCGCCACGAAAGGAACGTTTCAAGGAACTTGAAAACCGGACCACTTATCACTGAAGATTACCAGTCAGTAAAAGATTAATAGACGATTCGAAAATGAACTATGATCGGAAAATGAGAGTGATAGATCGACGATTCAAAAATGAACTACTATCGAAAAAAAGAGAAAAGTGATTAAAAGTGAGCAGATTGGCTGAAGTCTAGCAACAGTGCAAATAACTGGAAACCAATGCAAGCATATGATAGACCCGTAGGACTTCAAAGTCAAGTTTCCCCTTGTGTTTTCAACTTTTTTCACATCGAAATCAGCTAGAGGTGTCGATGTTATAGCCGTTTGTCAAACAGCATCGTGAAGAGATTACCCCTCAAAACTACCCCCACCCCCTCAGCTATGTACGCAAACAAATGTTTTTTCGTTGAACTGCTCAAAAAACGATTTGTTGGAGGACAGGATTGCACAAGTACAAGGATCAACACAAAGGGCACATGGCGTTAGTGAATGCTCCATGCTTAGAAATCCCAAAAATACTTGATGGGATCATTTGAATGGAATGTGTAGAGAAGGGCTAAAACCATTCAATGCACAGATCAGCGTTTTAATCATTTCGGCGTCATCAACGTTTTCGCAATGCATTTTTTAAGAGCAGTTGAAAAAGAAAAGAAGTTACCTGTATCTGAAGATGTTCAGAAAAATAAATATTCAAAAATATTGGTAATAGCGAGAAAGTTATTCGGTAAAACAAATATTTGAAGTATTGACTGATTCGTTTAGATTTGCGATAAAATCCTTCTGTATGACTGGCGTACACAGTGGGTGCCAAAAAAAGTAATTTCTCCATTTTCAGCATCCTTGTAGTAATTTTTCCTCCTCCACTTTCAGCACCATATTAGTTGAAGTTCAGCAGATTGTGACAAGGTATTTCTATTCTCAAATTCAAGAAGCCACCCTATCACTAAACTCCGTTACAGCCTTCTGCATGAGCAGGATCGGGAGGTTTTAGAGTGAACCTGATGTGTTACCTCAATTCAAAATCCGAGGTTTCGTCAGCCTCGTTCACATTTCGTTTTGTAATATAACTTTAAATAATATTCAATTACCTCTTCTGACTTTAGCGATCACAAGAGATAATAATAATGATAATGATATAATTATCAGTGACAGGAAGAAGAGTTCAAGGCAAGATAAGATAACATAAATTGAGATAGGAACAGTTAGTTTAATTCTTCTGATTTCAGTGATCACAAGAGACAATGATAATGATATAAGGGTATAATAATCGGTGACAGGAAGAGGAGTTCGAGGCAAGATAAGATAAGATGAGATGAGAAAAGAATAGTCGGAGAGCCCATGTTACTAGCACCCTGTACTGATTCCAAAGTACGCTTTTCAAGAAACTAGGCAGAACCATTTGTCTACAATTGCCGAACCAACCAATTTGCTCAGACTGTGTACTTTGCAGCCACCCTTTCTCACCAAAGTGTTGCACACACACACATCTTAAGAAGTCAGCAAAAAGTACGGTACACCTAGCACGACATCACGAGAACTGACGAATATTTTCGTCCTGATAAATTCTCTCGATTCCATTGATCACTTAGCGGAAGGAAGGCAGCACTAGCGGTATACCCCACCCAACAAAAAACACTTAAGCAGCTTGACGTTGCAAAACTTCTTAAACAAAAGCCTCCGTGGTAGGATGGCAGAGTGGCAGCCAATGTGATAGATGGACTGCAGCCATGCTATACCTAGAAAAGCGGCACAAACAACTGAAAGACATCCTCACAGAGATTTCATAGGGCATCTATTGAATGGAAAAATGAAACCTTGCAGAAACCAGAATCAGAGAGGAATAAGGTCGGCCGTTCAAGGAGCACTTTGAGCTAGCAAGGGGCCTCCTTTACTCAGAAGACGGGTTGAAATGAGCAGGGTAAACGAGTCTCAGAAAAATCTTTTCACCGCCTAATGCTATTTCTATCGTTCATGTTACGCGATTTATCCGGTTATTCAATATTAACTCTAGTTTGCACTGATTACATATTATATGTCTATGTATAAATTGCCTTTCATTATTACCACAAGTTAGCTGGCGCACACTACTGTGCGCGAAACACCATGTGCGTCAGTAGGTAAATCGGAATTGCTCTTTTTCTTAAGAACAGAGTATTTCAGTGCACGCCCCGCCCACCGTTGAAGGAGCTTGACTTGGTCCATGTGTTGTATTTACGTACTGTCCCATGCCCTACCCAAACCACACTTGTCCCTATCTCCGCAGGTCGTTTTTCATGTAACGTCCAAGCTCCGCCCTTCACCACAAATGCTCCGCCCACTACGCACAGAATTCGTTCTTGACTTTGAAAATTTCATCGCTGACCTGAATCCATCTTCTACCTACGTTTGGGGCACATTCGAACCCAATCAACAATTTTCGGCCAAGAAATGGAGCATTCCCGTGCACGCCCCGCCCACCGTGGGCGGGGCTAAAATTGATTTATGTGTGGTCTTTACATCCTGTCCCATGCCCTACCCATACCACACTTGCCCCATCTCACAGGTCATTTTTCATATACCTAATTTCGTGACAGACGGAGGGACGGACAAAGGGACGTACAGACAGACGGAGCGTTTTATATATAGTAGGGATCATTATTGTTTACTTATTTATTACTGTTTATTGGTACTCATACATTCTAAGACCCAACAGAAGAAAACGTGAGTGTGTGCAATGAGCAAATCGCTTAAGAAGCAGATGATATCGAGTATGAGCACGAAAAAGAGCGAACGGGAGGGCACACCGGGAGTAGAGGATTCCTCGACAGGAGGGGGGGGGGGGTCGTATTTGACGAGTGGGTTAGGGATCCATGATTGCAGAGGTCAGCAATGCTTCGAGGCTACATAATAAGTGGAACGTGCAGTCAACTGACACATTAGATAAGAAAATATGATTGAATTCGAGTAATCAACACAAAAACTACAGTTATGAAATACTTAGTAAAACTGTGCAATCCGCAATAATTACTGATATTGTAGAGATTATGTAGATGTCATGAAGAAGGTCGTATTTGGGTCCCTGGTTCTGAAGCGACCATTTTCCTGGACACCTGGATGTCTTGGCGAGGGGGAGGATGGCTGGGCAAGATCAGAGCTGTTGCGACTTTATGGAAATGGACCAGAAAGGATAGAAGAGTGGCCGCCAATTGGCTGGAAAAATTTGCCAAAGTGGGATCTGAGTGTGAGACAAAGTCGCTGAACGAGAATTTCTACACGAGCGCAGTAATTTCGAGGAGAATCTCGGCTAAAGCCGGCTTCGAACAAGCTGCTGGTGGTGTCCAATCATTGTGTGTGCGCGTTTGTTTTCTGTTGACGAACTGAAGCTGTCTCAGCAGGGAAGAAAAATCACAAGTGATCTGGCCACGATCCACAAACACCACACACCACTGACACATCGTCGAGTTGAGCTCGATCCGTCAAAAATAGCTCTATTCCTTCAGTCTCTTGTTCCCCGCTCCTATGAAATCCACGCATGCCTTGTTTCTGCTTAATCAAACACTTGAACAAGAATCACTCGGATGGAGGAGGGCGTTAAACTCACGATTCCAACAGGAGATCACCTTGCGTCCTTAGCAAGCTTAGTGCTCTATTTCTCTGAGATCTGACCTGTGTTCTTTGCAAACATAACAGCATGTTCTTAATATGTTAAATTTGGAAACGTCTAAATTAACTCGTGGAATAATCCCTACCAAATATAAAACGCTTCGTCTGTCTGTCTGTCCCTCCGTCCGTCCATCCCTCTCTCTCTTACGAAGTTATGCTTAACATGAAAAATAACCAGTGGATATGGGGATAAGTGTGATATGGATAGGGCATGGGACAAGAAGTAAGGACCACACCCAGACCAAAATAAGCTCCGCCCACTAAAGGCGGAGCGCGCACTGGAATGTACCGTTCCAGACTGAAAATTGATAATTGGCTTTGAAATAGGAAAATAAAATATATAAAAATAAATAAATAAAATAATTGGCTAAGGATGGCTTTAGGTCATTGATGAGTTTCTGAAGGTCAGGATAGGCACAGTGGGCGGAACATCTGTAGTGGTGGGCGGAACTTGGACGTTACGCGAGAAGCAACCTGTGTAGATGGGGACAATTATGGGATGGGTAGGATATGGGACAAGAAGTCAGGAGCACGGACCAAGTCAAGCTCGTCCTGGGTGGGCGGAGCGGACTCAATGAAAGAGTTCAACCCTTGAGCGTTTCTCTTTGAAGTGCGAGAATGACAGTAATTTGTGAGTGTCATCAAAATACAAAAAGCAATGCCGACGGTAACGTAATGAAAACTGGCAATAAAATCGTAAAATCCGCAAATTTGAAACAAGAAATATATCAGCAAAAGTCTCAAGACACCCTTAAGATGCATTATTACACGCGTCTCAGAGTCATACGTTAAGTACCCAGTTTGTCATGGGGGAAATCCGGTTAACCAGCCAGTCACCCAGGCAGGTAGAGCGACGATGATGACTAATTGCAGAGAATTGGCTCGTTGGGACTAGCTTTTCTTACCGAATAAGGCTTTCTTTTACCTCACAAGAACCCTACGAACGTTTTTTTCGAATCGGACTTAACGGCACATTCTCGGCAATTATGTATGTGCCGTAAGGTCGTTTATAGCCTGGACCTGCCATGCACGTGAAGCGAAGAATGGCTTCGCTTAATTGTCTTGGTGATGAGTGTAGGTGGAACATCCAGTTTGTTGTTTATTTAAAGATAAATAAAAAGTGCCGACCATATTACCCTGGTTTACGCCATGCATTTGTCTCAGAAAAACCATTGGTAGTAGGTTGCATGTACGCAATGCATACAACGATTTCTCAATAACAGTTAATAAACAATAAAAAAATAATATACATATTTGTAGTTCATCATTAGTCTTTAGAGTGGACGCCGCGCCTTCCATTTTCATATGGAGTCACACCACCATTTACAGCGGTTGTATATACAATGACTTGCGGAGCCAGTTCATCTACAAGGCAGGGTTTTATTTAGCAGGATGAGTTTCGAACGGAATCATCGACACCGCACAGTACGGGGTGAGGGCTTGGTTATCGCGGATAGTTATGATTCAGGTTCAATCTCCCAGACCATAGCGGGAGAACTTGGAGGTTTGTCACCGAACCATATCGCCTCAACTAACTTATTAGTCTTTTGAAATTGTGTCATAAAGAGTGTGATCATAATATAGGACTGACTGCCTGGGTCCCAGGAATGTTCGAAGAAGTTTGAGTAGCCTGAGCACGATTCGATCTATGGCATGTGTGGGAACAACACCTCTTGTCATCACCCCACTTGACCATCAAGCGGTATAAAAGCGGTAAAATATATCGCAGACTACTGATGAACTACAACTTGTATATTATTTTTTTGTCTATTAACTGTTACTCAGAAATCGTTGTATTTATCGCGTACATGCAACCTACTACTAATAGTTTTTCAGAGCCAAATGCACGGCGTAAACCAGGGCAAGATGGTCAGCATTTTTTATTTATCTATCCGAATATATCGCAATGAATTTGATAGACTGTTTTATTTTCACTCCCCAACAAAAAGTTTACAATGATCTCAGGAAATCCCAAGATAACTGATGAAAAAGCCAACTGATAGGATGGTTTTGGAGCATTGTCCATGGAAATACTTCAACGAAAATATGTGTAGAAAACTGGTTGTGTATTTGCTCATAAGAGATAGTCAAATAGAAAACGCGTGCTCATCTGATATTACATCCTCCATCTGGTTTTGACTGGGTTTCAGGCATGCAGATAAGACTGCCTTGAGATGCTTTAACATTCTAGGCACAAACGTTGAGTTATTGTATGTAACCGAAACTTTGCTCGTGAAGCTCCTCCTCACGAGAGAAAATGAAAAAAAGGAAAAAAAGAAAAAGAAGAAAGTGCGTGGGAAAGATATCTTTGTGCCTCGAGTGAGTGCCTTCCACTAGTTTTACTCTACAGTGGGCTACGAAGTGTGAGCCGAAGTTGGATGGGGTCTAATTTGTGTCCAACTTCGACTTTCCATAAATCTTGGCATGGTATTTTCTTGATGTGTGTCAGTTTTTTGTAGCCAACACCAAGATATTAATTCACTTTATACGGCTAACGTTTTGACCTTGTCGCCTTCGTCGAAACCTTAAAGCACAACCGGCCGTCGTTGAGACCACCGTTATTCTCGGCCATCTGTGCTTTAAGGCCCTGACGAAGCGACAAGGCCGAAACGTTAGCCCTATGTGAATGAATATCTTGGTCTAATGTGTTCGCGTGAAGGGTGACATACTATTGCGACGATTTCCAAGACATCTATGAGTGTCCTGCGTCCCATTGCCAACTGCTTTACATCAGATCAGAGAGAACAAAACATTACCCTGGGCTCAAAAGACACTGTAACGGGTAAATTTGGCAGATGGGTAGTATGAAAGCAGGGGGCCCAGCAATGTAACAGTGGAGAAAGGATGAAATAAAACTGTGAAAAAACGAGAAACAGCAGCCCAAAATCTCCTTCTCGGGCTTCTCTGCGTCATTAGTTGGAACAAACTTCAGACGGGCGGAGAGGCTGGTTAGACGGCCACGAATGTCGTCACGCTTTCGCCGGCGATTCGTCTGGCTGCAGGACTGCAGCACTACAGGCTGTGCTGCTGGAACGGGATAAAACCTCAAGCCGCGTTTTTCCAATGCGAGCTACGCTGTACACCAGCTTTTCTAAAGGGAAAGGTTCTTTCAGAGAGCTTACGTTCCTAGTTCTCACTTTCCCTTACCCCTTCCCTTCGGTGCCTTCAAGCTGGATCCATGCGAACAATACTGTTCAGGAACAAAGCTAGGCAATAGAATTATGGCTCGGAGAGGGGTTGGTGAATGGCTAGTGGTGTTGTTATGGCACAAAAGTCCAAGAGCAGGTCCCCTCCAGTACAATATGAATAGAATATGCGTTTGGCCATGCAGATGGCGAATAGTATGGCTGAAGTAGACGAGCCTACCAGCGGCCTCCAGGATTTTGCAGGGGTCGAATGTTTGCCGACTACGACGACACTTGTCCGCTCAAGGTTTCTTTGGCTAGTTCAACAATGGAAAAGTAACAAAGCATAAACTCATATTTAGAGGTTTTCGCATGCTTGCCTCGCAGTTTTCCACTAGGAATAAGAATAAATAAATTGAAGAGCTGGGAAAATGTAAAATTTATTTAAATGTGCGTGCAACAATGGAAGACTTGAAAAACTTTTACTCCACTGGACTCAGAAAGGCTTTTACAAAAAATGTTCGTGAGAGCTTTCACTTTGTAAAGGCTCTCTGAGTCTTTCGGAATAAAATTTTGCAAGTGTCACATTGTTTCATACATATTTAGATGAACAGAGGCTTCGGGACAAGACAATGCTCAAGTGAAATTTATTATTGTTATTTTATATCATTTTCATTATTTTATCATTTCATTACCTTTTGGACACCATACAAGAAGAAAATTCAAGAAATAAAAGAGAATGACGCAGTCACGTAACAAAGAACGCGCCACGCCTTCGTCACTTCACAACTGCAGGGGCGCGTGAGCATCAACACAATGTATGTGACCACCAAGTCAGTAGGATACTGCTCGAAAAGGCTTTGGTACCTGTCCGAATCTACAGAAAAAGAGAGGTTTGATCATTTCTAGACGAGTTCGGTCCTAATAAACGAAAGCGATGCCTCACCTATTAAATATTTATGAAAATGAGTCGCTTCATTCCAAGCTTGAAAAAGGCGCTAGGCGCCGAAAGCTTGCCAATAGGCTCAAATTTCTTTCGTAATATTTTGTGGGATCTTTTGTGTCTCTCGAAACAGAGTTTTGCAGCCTCACATTGTTTTTTCCATATCCGAATACAATCATTAAACTGAAGTTTGAGAGAGTATTTTTATGTATTTTTTTTTCAATTTCGATGACGATTACAGAAACGGGGACGACAGTCGTTTCACCTATCAGTACAAAACGTTTGCCACCCCTATGACAATAGCAGTTTAGACCTTCTCGTCACGTTTTCATCGGGGCACGTACCGTTCCCCTATTCGTCAGCTTTCGTTCCAGACTCCACAGAAACGAGAGGATCACGTCAAGGCGTCGTCAGCCGGTGTGAATGATGCGGCAAGGCTTGGTGACCGGATCGTCACGACAAGCAAACACTCCACAGATGGGCACTAATCCCCGTTATTTATAGAGAGCGATTCAGCAATTGTATGAAAAAAAGGTCGTTCGAAACTGGTTCCAAAATTGAGCGTGAAAAGTCCGAACATTCATCAGGTCTACACCAAATTTGTGCATTTGACGTATATGATACGCACTTGATTTATCAATTATTTTTGCATTTTTAAACTTGTTTTATAACGAAGTCTTGTCTTTATATGAATATGAGTTCCGAGGCTGAAGCTTTGGTCAACTCAGCCTCATTGTAACAACTTTCGCATCGCGGGCTGCGTCGGAAATCAGTAGCTATCAAAAATCAAAAACATCAAATTCAGTAAAGTAATAATGTTTTCACACGGATTAATAGCAGAGATTATAAGACAACAACGAATAAAAAAGATCTGCAGCATTTTTTGGAGTATTGCCTGTTTTGTGTGATGTTAAAAAAGATCGACGTAGTTTTTTTTTCTTGAATTCTGGCCGGCATATTAATTCAGCTTAGGACCTAGTAGATTCGAAATTAAAGATTCCAAGGGGAACTTTATATTTATCAAATTCATAGGCCCAAAGCCGGAAACTGGAGGTATGTGGCCATTTGATAAAATTTACAAGCAAAACTTAGATGGCAATCCTTGTTTCAGAACGATTTCGACAGTATCGCAATGTAAGTTGGGTAGGAATGAGGTCGTAGGAAGTAGCGTCGTTACCCAACACATTACTCGGGGAACAAATCCTACACTGAATCCAGCCCGCAAAATCCAAACCTTTTCTCCTTCAAAAATTGTTCAGCAGGCATGAAAATTATTGAGGATGGTGAAAGCACCACTTCCTTGTACATCGACTAACACCGCCAGTAAATCTATATGCCAAATTCTGTTCCAAACGCCCTACAATTACGAGTAGTAAAATGCGTGGCGTAGTTCAAGTACACATCGATCGCTATCAAAGGCTTCCACCTGTAACGATAAGAATTCACCTTGAGGAGAGACTCGGGGAGGAGCTTATGGAACTCAGCCAGCTCGACAAACCTGTAAAGGGATCCACCTTCTCATTTTATGTAGAGCAATTATGAAAAAATTAGTAAAACTGGCGAAGACGCAAATTTCACGAGCTTCTTTTGAATTGTGGCTGGCATATTAATTTAGTTTGAGACCTAATAGATCCCAGTGCGAGGTATAAAGATTCCAAAAGAACTCGACAACCCACCAAAAGGTTCCACTCTCTCATTCTATGTAGAACACCAATACTTCGTTTTGTGCCCATATTGGATCTCAGGCGCGCTAATAAGACCAGATTCTAATTGAGCACCATCTGTTGTGAACAGCGATCTGCAACTTCTAGCCAAAGAGATCCAGTCAAAGGGAATAATGACGATGAGACTACCTGAAGCACTCTCAGCGACAACAAATTGGCCACTGCACCTTCGCCATATTATGCGGCCCTCAAGTACAGTTCAAATACTAAAGGACAACAAACTCAGGCTGATCCTTTGTGATACACCATGCTCTCTACATTTGCCCGAGATTGGAGAAACAGCCGGGCATCACCCACCTACAACAGCTCAATAGGATCCGCTATTGATCAGATGGTGTTTTTTTTCAGGCAAGTTTTGCAAAGTGAGCAAGTGCTGTCCTCAGGGGCCATATAAAACCTACAGCGTCATACCTAGAAGAGAACCTATTCACGGAACCATGCGTTCTTCCGTGCCTATATCCATTGCTTCATTTTCATCAGGACATTTCAGGTGTCATCAAGAATGGCCCCTCAAGTACGACCCCCCCTCCCCTCCTTTTGACCCTTCGATAACAATAACTATTGTCTATTGTATAGTTTTAATAAGTTTTATTGCTATGAATTCATACCTGAACAAAAAGATATTTATGACACATTTTCTTACACGGGTTCGCTATAAACTGCTCATTCAGAGTTTAGATTCTAGTGCTGATCGCTGATCTCTGCAGGTACGACCCTCCCCCCTCTTGTGTGGTCATATACTATCCCCCAATCGAGGAATCCTCGACTTCCGATAGACCCTGATTTTCATCTTTTGAAAAGATTACCATAGTATGAAGGAGAATCGTGCTCGCCAACGGAATTCTAACGAGACACTTATTCGAGTTGATGCCCATTCAAACCACCTGAGCTCCGAAAGAGCAAGAGAAAAAACGCGCCTGTCACCCACATAATGTCGCCGTCACTAAGCCGCTAATGGCCGAATCGGCAATGGTGTCAGCAGTCTTACGTAATGACCATGAGCCAAGACACTTGATCGTCGTCTCCAATCCATGTTCCATACCAGCGAGTGACTACGGCTACGATGGCAACAGCGCTTCGGAAGAAAAGCGGAATAATCAGCACTTACGCTGCTATTTCATAATGATCGGAAATTATGCGAGTAGAAATCGAATAATAATTGATAAGCGAACTATATAAGCAGTAGTAGACCCGTATAAAACCTCTGAGCCCCGCTATTCCAGCTCAGCCTGTAGGTACAAGCAATGGATAGCCCCGTCGAACTTTCGGAAGCCAAGTAATCTTTGACCATTGCCGCAACCAGCACATTATGAGAGATTCAAGAGCAAATATCGCACGACGGTGGCCTTATTTTGGCGTCAGTTCAGGCTAGCCGAACATAAATCGTTAAAGTTAATTCATATTCGATAGCTGTTTGCGGCCAGAGCGTGTACAGTGATAATCAGTAGTGATACGGTGCCCTGATAAAGCATGAGCCTCCGGGTGTTGATGAAAGCACAGTGGCTTGTCTGAATTAGGAGGCGAAACGAGCCACTTGATTGTTTCTTCACTTTAAACTGCACTCTAAAAACCTTCTCCCCTTCTTTTTTCCATGTGCGTGGTTCGAATCTTAAGTTGTAAGTTGAGAAAGTGCCAGTATGATATGCTGTAATTGCTAGATTCCGGCGCAGGTGGTGTAGTGACAGATGGCACGCATTCTTACTCTCATCGAGCGGGGATCAAATCCCGCATCAACGCCCGCTCAGGCCAACCAAGCCTTGCATCCCTCCGGGATGAATGAATTGGTGCCAGTCTCGTTCGGAAGGATAAAAGCACTGACTTGTACATCGGCTGGCCCGAGTATATAGCCCAAATCGCTGCCACCACGATTCCGAATAGGACTAGAATGCGCGCCGTATTCCACGGAAAGAATTGATTAACGCCAAAAGCTTTATCCGTTTAATTGCTAACTTGAATGTTTGACCTTAGGCGTCAAATAAATTGCAGAACTATTGTTGGTGCACACAATACACTTGACTGCACGTCAAATATTGTGTATCAAAAACTGCGGCCTTTGTCGTTTCTTTGATTGATCTGAAAAATGAACTCCAGCTTTCGATTTCCATATTATTATTGCTACTTACTTGAGGGTTTTTTGTAACCAGCTGAAATTCAAAAAAAAATTTTGGTGGGAAAAGAGAAATAATGAAACTGCAGCCAGTACTTCAAAACACTAAGCAGTGCTTTTGATGTTTTTGATTTTGATAACTGCTGTTTATCGCCGCAGTTCGCGATGCGAAAGTTACTACGCAGTGCGTTTCTGAAGGTATTTTAGGAAAAACAAAAGTATCCGTAAATGGGAAAATAATGGGATCATATGGGTAGATATTAGAATGACATTTAAGTAGTATGTCACTTCAATTTTCTCTTACTACTTACCATTTCTGATTATTATTCTTATTTTCATTAATTTGAAGTAAGGGAAAAAGTAGTAGTCAAAAATTTAAAAAAATCATGTATTATATGACCATCACTAAAAATAATGAAAGCAACAAAAAATCAAAAAATTTCTGATTATTGTTCTTATTTTCATTGATTTGAAGTAAGGGAAAAAGTAGTAGTCAAAAATCTAAAAAAATCATGTATTATATGACCATCACTAAAAATAATGAAAGCAACAAAAAATCAAAAATTATTAGTCTATACAACGACAACAAATTCAAAAAATATTTAGAACAACAAAAATGTTAAACATAAAGCATTCAGCCTTTTGTGATGAGCCGTACATTTTACTTCCATTCAGAACCACAGTGATACTCGCACCACCACACGAAAAATTTCTGGAGTCAATTGATGCGTACGGAGCAGTTTTGTTCTTTCAAATGGATCCAAAGCCAATTAGCCGTATCCAGGAAAGATGTAGACTCGATTGTTCTGGGCTGGCATTGATCTGGAGTCCAAATTTCGCACAAATCGTGTAGTAGTGGCGCCACTTCACATTATGTCATCTCCGCTTCGAGTAAAATGAGGGCGACTATAGGGGAATGTAGAAGTTATATTAGCAAAATGTAATGAAGTATAAGAAACTCAAACTGAAGTAGGGAAAAACAAAAATTTGCAAAAAAAAAACAAAGAAAACAAATAGTGCGATAATCAAGGAGATGACAAATGGCAACAGCTTTCGCGACGAATATTCGATTCGAAGAAACCGAACCAAGGCGCCGAATTACTCCGTGAACAAATCAAAAGCGATCGAGGACAACGAGGGAATTGGAGCGGACATACACAGAGGTTGGACGAGTTGGAATGAGGCAGTGAGTCAGTGACGAATGTGCATCTCATGAGGGGGGATGTGTTGCTGGGACCAGAAACACTTGAAGAGCTGTCTTGTTCAGACCTACGACGAGACGAGCTTCCACCTTAATGGGCGAAACATGGCGTGACAAATGTCTGCAACAGCTCGTTCTGGAATCGGAGCGAAGATGATGCACTTTAAGCGCGTGCACCCCCTTCCCCACACACACCGTTCCGATAGAATCCAGCAGTACATAGATGGAGTTGAGCGATTTTCAACTGTGAAGATCAAGCTTCAAAGATAGCTTCATCTTTAACTTTTTGAACTGAGGGGTTTATTAGCTCAAAAGTGGACAGCGACAGCTCAGCGACAAAGGCACTGGGGACTTACAAAGTGTTGCTCTTCCAGCCTAACACCTGTGGACTAATCCGGTTGACAGAAGAGCATATTACAAAAATGCAGGATACGACTTAATTCTAACTGTGGAGATATCGAGGAATTAAATAACAGAATGTTGTAACTCCTTTTTGAAAGTATTAAATTCTGAATAATGAAGTAATAATGGAAGAGAAATTTTTTGGGGAGGGGGGCTTATGATGACAAGTTAGATTGGTTTACGCTTCGCATGGACCCTTATCGTTAGACGGAAACCGAACAACGTGGTCATCCTCCCATAAATAAACCACTAACTTTGTACCCTGGTTTGTCTGTACATAGGTTTGTTGGTGGATGTGTCGTTATGTCAGTTCGTCCGTAAGTGACTGATTGTGATCAGCGAATGGGAATGATAGAGCAGAACCGCTCTAATAAGTAGGAAGAAACCTATGGGTGTTGGAGTATCATTATAAATAGTACCTTACATGAACACCTATTTTGCACCCTCGCCGTCTGTGTTAAGCTGACGTCGCACTAGATGTCGACATACTGGCGGGGTGTACAGGCATGTTGGGTTATCGGAGGAGCAGTGCCGTTTGAATTAAACCGATCACAGAGTGGGTAATTGTGTAAACAGAACGATTCCAATTTTTTTCACAAGTCATGGCCGGCTCATACAGCTATCATTAAGTGCGTAGAGGGCCGGAAACGGATGGTGGATGTTACCATCACAGAGTACACTCTCCGATTTCTGTGACTAATGGATAGCATCAGTGGATGGTTTCACCCGCATCATTGTGAATTCAACGTACTGAACCTCCTATCTATGCTAAGCCGGCCGCATCACTAAGTTAGTCCTGTTCAGATTATCTTATGCGTAGTCCGCTCTTCAGTAGGTACTGTATGAGATACATCGCGTAACTAGAACTGGTTAAGGATTAACTGTGATAGTGCAGCATAATGGCGTACCATCAAACGAAATTCGTCTGAACAGCAAGCTTTTACATGATAAAGGTAAGGAGTACGATAAATTTGATATTTAGGGAGAGAAACAGGCTAACTATAAACAGTACCCGAGCAGGCGATATGTGACGCGTCATGCGGTGGAACACCCAAAGCGACCAACGGAAACTGCGCGGGCGAGCTAAACTACGCTTTCACGTTCGAGACTGCATTATATGTTGTGTATCACCGCTATACCTTCCAAATTTGCATGGCAGCGATTGATATGTCGGTAATGACGACGCAAAAAAATACATATGCGGCTAGAGCTAAAGGATGGGGTATGGGGCCATATTCCTAGGGTCCTCAACTTATTACGAACGGTTTTTACTATGAACTGAGACACCCATGGAGCGAACTGCAAATTTGAAGACCTTCTTACTGTCTACGATATTTTTTACACGCGTTAAACTCACTCCTCTTTTCATTTTTGAACCACACGTAGGCTATTGTCCACCCTTAGGCAATTGTGGAACGTTCTTCAAAAGGTCAGATAAACTCTAAGGCGCGAAAAACGAGTTATACAATGAAATGGGGTAAAATTTCCTGAAGTTACTAAAACGGTGTACGCAAAGTGCACACGGTAAGTGTCGCGTAAATTCAATAAAAACACTGAGGTCGAAAGGGTTCCGAGGCAAGTAATGGCCAATGCATTGCTGGAAAGAGGACGAAAAATTCGGCTGATGATGGAATCTAAAAGAAATTCCGCACGCGGAAAAGTTTTTTTTCTGATGAAGTCTTCGTTTGAAGATCTGAAGCAACGTCAGGAAATAGGTTGAAGTGATAGATTACGAGTTTATTGGACTGAAATATGAGGAGCAAATTAAAAGATAAAATGTCAGCTCAGTCTTTAGCTTTTAAAATAAACCGGGCGTCAATTTAAGCTTTCACAGGAAAACACATCGAAAACAGAATATGAGGTTCAGTGCTCTTTCAGTGTCCTACTGAGAAAGACCGTAAAATCGGATCACGTCAGGCTTTCGAGACAGTCGAACTTTCCATGATTTTCTGTTTGCTCGTAGTTACTACAATTATTCGGGACATCAATTAAACTCATATAGATTTCACGTGGTCACACTAGTCTTCCAAAACGTCTCGTAATTTTGAATGAAAATCGAATGCGCGGCGCTTTCTTTATCTCTACGGTTCCCGCTTCCAAGAGAGCTTTCAATAGGTGTATGTATCCTTTGATCCAATATTTAAATCAAATGCATTCATTTTATTATCTTACTTCATTTTTACAGTATACTTGCTAAAATGCATGCAAAACTTCCATGGATTTACATATAAATTAAAAATATCTGAAAAGATATACAAATACGGAATACTGGAGTGATATTTCGAGAATAAGCAGAGGGATTAGCCGAAAACAAAAGGTTCACGTAATGAAAGCCCCAATAATCCGCTATTTCAGTGTGATCCCACGCATAGCCGATTATATCCTTCACTCTCGGCACACAACTGGTACCGTATCCGCTTGGAATTCCAAAAAACACGTGTTTAGCCTTTATGTGGTCTATTGATAGTTTGGCGATTTTTGGACAGAAAAGGGTTCCTGATCAATATGTTCGAAATGCTGAGTCTAGAAATCTGAGAATCTAGGTGCCTGTGCTTGCCAGGACTTTCCCAGCCGTAATTGGTTGAGTGCCTTATAATTTGTTTGCTCACTCAGTGGAGGAGGTGTAGTGACACTTGACGTGCACCCTCACTTTCATGGTACGGGGATCAAATCCCAAACCAACGCCCGCCCAGGCCACCTAGCCTTTCATCCCAGGGCTAGATGACTCAGGGGTAAGTGAATTGATACAAGCCTCCTGGAAGGATGAAAGTACTGACTTGTGCATTGGCTGGCACCCACAAGCCATTGCATAGGCCAGATCGCATTCAACTGCTACCGAGGTTCTAAATGGAACTCAAATGCGCGGCGCATCCCAGCAAGGGATTGATAAACACCAGAAACTTCATCTTTTTGCTTCATGCTCACTCAGCTACTTTACAATCAAAAATGCCACTGATGATTCTTATATGTATGTTGGTTCTAATATGTAATGAATACATATATTCACAAGCAAAGATGAAAGCCAAGTACATGGCGTATCCCAGAGGTCGATCGTCACAGCCTTGCCTTTTATGGAATGCATAAGCGTTTGGATGACCAAGTAGGAAAAATTAGGAAGAACAAATCGTCATAAAGACTCGAGAGACCGCTTAGCGCGTATGAGTCGAACGCGCTTGTGAATCGCCGCCTCGGAACACAGATAATTGAAGGTCAGCGCATGTTCCTTGACCCTCAGATGGGTTCTTTCATCTTTAGCCTAATTTGTTCGCATCTCTTGGTCTAATCCACGTGTTGTTTTATATTGTTGTTGTTTTGTTGTTGATTTAATGCAAGTCCATGATCCTACTGAATCTATTCCAGCGGCATAGTGACGGATAAAGGTTCCTCAAGAAAAAAAAATAGTCCAAGGGCTTCAAACAGATCTTTTGAAGGAACACTTACCAGTATCAAAATGATTGGGAAAATGCAGAAAAGCAGTGTTTTGTTTTTTTTTTCTTTGTAAAATCCTATTTCGAAATTAATTACAAGGTCAGCCAACTAAGCGAAGGAACACTTCAACTATTTTCCCTGAAAATAAAAAGGCGCTTTTTGCATCACCTCCGCCAGAAGCTCTTCAAGAGGTAGCTTTTCTTGGTTTCCAAGCCCGAAACCTAACTAAAGATGAATTCTAACAACTAGTCAGCCTCTCCATACGGGTCAGTAATAAAGAAGGCAGGAAATAGAAGAGAGGATCGTCAGACGACTCCCTAAAATGAACTACAGAGCTGTGAATCGGAATAAGTTGGCGTCTAGCCACTTTTATAATGTGATTCTTAAGGTTTTGTAAGGCGCCGATTTGTCACGGAGCCAAAAAGCAGTACACCTCCGCTAGTTCTTGTGCTTCACCAGCAAATTAAGGTCGAAATTTAGACATGCGTACGTGAACTCTTCAGCAGAAACACCACATTCAAATCACACGGCATGTGGGGTTCTTCCATGGTAACTTTTGATATGATTCGACTTCAAAAATGATAGAATAAAAGATGTAGTGCCAAAAGCACTCTTACATATGAAATATCAAACAAAATCAGTCTTTTCGCAGTCATCGTGATTGAATATCAACTGCATCAAAGTAACCCGGTGCAAACCCAAATTATAGAGCATCCGCACAATCTCCTTCTTAGGACGCGCCATGCATTTTTGTTTGATGTAGAATCGTAGTGACACGGACGCATTCACCTGCACAATGATTTGAATGGATCAGCAGATGCGCTGGACAATATTTATCCTCCCAGTAATCTTCTACTGATTCACAGGTTCAATAGCCACACGATACTCGGAAGGGGACTCGGACTGGGAAATTGAACCCCTGACCACGCTAGCGGGAGCCGCTGTACTTGTGAATACACTGCCTCCACCACTTGAATTAATTTTCTAACCACTAGCGTGTGGCGTCAACTGTCATCATTCCACCCCATACCGGTCAGAAGTAATTCAAGTGTCTGCACGATGCTGACTGGAAGCTGCACGTGTGGTGCATAATTCTATTCCTCCTTGGAATGCTCCACGTATCTGCTGAATTCTGCTCAAAACTGCTTTATCGTTGGGAGATGTAGTCTCTAAAATGCATGAAATAGCAGCTAGAGCTAGTAGAAGAAGCGACTCCAAAGCTGTTGAGCACTGACAATGATCGATCACTTTTCAGAATGCGCCATACAACCTGATTCCACTCGGTATTGTAGAGGTTTTGGATGCGATTCGGTCTGAGTAATGACTTCTACGGGACAGACACTGTGCAAGTCAGCTGATCCCTGACTGAAAGCCTTACCCCTACGAGTCTGGTACCAATTAACTAACTCCGAGAGGCAAGAGAGACAATTGACTCAGGATCCGACCTAGAGATCTGGCATCGCTACAGCGGGGGCTCACCTGTCATCACTCCACCTCCGACTAACTGGAACATATTAAGCATTTTGAAGCCGATCTTCGAGTGTGTGGGGAAGGCAGCCGATAGGTGTGAATCAGATATAAATGAATAATGGTAGGTAGAGAAATTGTAATAAATAGCACATCGATGATAAGGTTTTGGAAGATTACCACCCTCACAAAAAGCCAAGTGAGGGAAAGAAATTGCGCCTAAGGAGGACACATATCATGCGTTTATTGTGAGACAACGACCATTTACGGCCCTGTCGACGACGACCACGTCGACACCTTTACGGCTACATAATCCGGTCAAAGAAGTCCGGTTCACAAGGTGATAATTTATTGCATTACATCCAAAAAATGGATATGCGGTTTGGAAACTTCGTACCGTCCTCTTTCCATTCTCCTGCGCTTGGAACGATGGTAACGCCGTGACAGGCATTGTTACCCATTTCGATATCAGATTTTAACTAAGATTACGAGGATTCAGTACCTTTAAGGCTGAAGTGATGACCATCATGACCACTTGGAGAGGTTGGCAACGATGCTCTTAGCATCGGCTTAGTGAAGCAAAACTATTGTATGAAGCACTGATTTATGCAATTGCCCCCAAATTCTGAATAGAATTCCAATTCGTGGAGCATTCCACAAATGATTGGTGATTTGATTAACGCATTGACACCGTTCCCCAATAATCATGTACACCCTACATTTCATCTAGGGCGAAAAAACAATGCTAAAAATTAATATAAGAGAATAGTCAAATATTAGATTAGCCAAAGATAGAACGTAGTGCAAAACGAATAAAAAACACATTGGCACTACTCTGCCACAAATTCACTTTGCAATTTTGATATCGCTGATTCACTTTTTATTTCAACGAAGCAAAAGATTAGGGCGAGACGTGCCTGTATAGGACTTCCATAGCCCTTTTCGAGATCAAATAATTGTGCCATTTTTTTTTCAAAGTTTAAAAATATCTGCTGTCGAAGCTTAAAGTTTAAAACGGACTCTTCCTTGTTGCCAAACCCTTCGCAATTATTTCTCGGAAAACAAAAAAAAAGAAGTCCCTTCAAATCCTGCCACAAAGCACTTGGAAGTAAAGACTCAAAGTGTGCACACTTGCGATGTTATAATAAATTCACGGATGCGCGTAAAATCGATATTTTTATTATGTTCATGGGCTGTAGACAGCTACGCGACTAGTAGTGGATATAAAAAACCCAGTCATAAACCCTGGGTTACGATGAAGTTCCTGGCGATGCTTAAAACGATGACGGCAGTTGAACAACGGATTCAATTATGACGAATGACCAGATTTTGCTCAAAAAGCCTCCACTTTACATCGTGTTCCCAATTAGTCGAGACGCGCCACTGAAAGAAACTTGCGTGAACGACCTGTGAATGGCGAGATAGACGCGCGCGCGCGCGGTGCACGATGAGAGAAGCACACTGTGAAAAAACATCGAAAAATCCAGCTTTATACAGCGATTAATTGAAAATCGAGCGGGTAATTAAAACGGTTCTGACTGACCGTACAAATGTAGCGGACATGGCAGTGAACTGGTCCAGAGACAACAATGTTTCCTGTTGACATTAAGTTTTTGTAACGGTTCAACAATTACACTCGATTTATTCAAAGAAGCAAAACAACCGCGACGACCAACGAGCCGTCCAACCGGTCATAGTGATTCCTACGGAAACGCACAATTACCTTGACATAAGGGTAACTAGTTGAGAAAGGAAAACAGACGGAAAAGCCCATTTGGTACCGGTGAGGGCGCAGAGAAGTCGTCAAAAGAGCATGTCGTTTCACATCAAATGAGAAAAATATGAAAAAAAGATCCTCAATGAAAAAGGAATCGCTAGCAATGAAAGAACAAGTGGGCGTTACGGAAGAAAAATGCTACCTTACAACTGTTTCTATCAACAGCTTGAGGCTGAGGTCATACCTTGCCAATCGTACGATCCGCAGGATCGCAAAATCGCGAAATCGCAGAATCCTTAGACTGAAGGGCAGGCTACTGTCAGGCGCTCTCACTCGAGTGATCTACCATATTTTCCCGAGCTCCCTACCACTCTGAGCCGTAGCAACGGAGCAGCCTTGTGGAGCGCTTAGGAGGATATCACGCTCAAGCGGCTGTGTGCAGGACGGTCTAGCTATTCTGCGATTGAGCGATTTTGCGATTTTGACTAAAATAAATAAATCAGTAAATATAAGATGAATAAACAAAAACAAATAAACAAAACAAATGAATAAAATAATACATGTAACCTGCGCACAAAAAGGTTTGCATTAAAGCAAAATTCTTATCAAAAATAAAGCGAAGGACCACAGATTCAATCTCTCACCACAGTCCAGTGGCGCTCTGCCCAAGGTAAATACTGATCCAGGCCCCTTCCCTTCTCGACCAGGGTACACCGGGAGTCGAGGATTCCTCGACAGGGAGGATCGTATTTGTCCGGACAGGAGGGGGGGGGGGGGTTGTCGTACCTGCAGAGATCAGCGATGAGCACTGCATCCTATACAATCTAAACTTTCAATAAGCAGATGAGAAGCGATGGGTATTACACAGCTGACCCGTGTGAGGAAATGTGAAATAAGTACCCTTTTGCTTTAGGTAAGATTGCATAGGCAACAGTTACTGATATTGTAGAGGTCAAAAAAGGGGGATCGTATTCGGTCCACGTAAAGGGGGAGGGGTTGCGTTGAAGCGGCTATCTTCCTTGACACCTGGACTGGAATGCCCCGTTCTCGACTGCGTTCCACGAAAAGGCACTCCATCTGCCAACGTAGTCCATTCACGCCCTCTTCAGTGTAAACGCCTCTCAGCGTGTTTGGTCAGACACTGAGATGATGAGGGTTTATTGTACTTGAGCTTCAGTCATATAATATTTTATAGCCTATAGGTAATGTTACAGATGTCAGCTATTCTTCGATGTTCATATGCGTTCGGATAGGTAGTAGAGACGGTAGTTGACTATTACTAAACCATCATTCCATGAATAACTGAATTTTTTTTCGAGGTGTTACGCTGTGAAATAGGTTTACGATAGAGGAGACGGTAGTTGGTTCTGATTGCCCAGGATGTGTTCTACTTCATAGATTTGGACGCGAACATAAACCACCTCCCAGTCCGTGATCGTACCTGGCTGTGGATGTGATGGCTGATATATTAATTGGCTTAGGAAGAAGAATAAGTGAAAACCTATTGGTGAAAACGTGTTGTTCGTTTCGTATTAAATGCACACCTAACGATAACCAGATAAGTTGACTTACCTTCTTAGAGGAGTGAATCCCCGGGCAAACTATCCAGGCTGCACCTTTTTCGCGCCCCACGTCGCTACACCTGCTTGAACCCGTTCCGACGCCAGCCATTTGCTCAGTTGACCAATAAGGGGGCTCAAGTGGGTTTGGTTGGAGCGGACTCGCAGGTGAAGGCAAGTCATGGCGCATCGTGGCGGTGCGAAAAAGGAGCAGCCTGGATAGCTGTCCAAGGAACTACTGTCCCAAGAAGGAAAGTCGACTCATCTGGTTATCGTACCTTTAAGATGGAGCTTAGAGACCTTTTTCTGTAGAGCGCTGAAATACGTTTAGCGCCTGAGAATTTCTGTTTTTTTTCTTATTCCTAATTGTCTCGTCGTACTTATCGATTTTGTCTTCTTCAAGTACCACGTCATGAGTGACGTCACTAAATTAGCAAATATATAAAGAATAATAAGCAATCTCGCATGCAAACTGTGATAGGCTTTTCAGCAGCAGCTTGATGAGACGAGCGCATTAACGTCCGCCTGACTTGGCTTACGCTAGCCTGTCGTAGTCATAAAACAAAAACTAGGAATGTCAGACATCAAATGACCCGTGTGGCCGGCTTTTAAGGCTATTGAAGTTAAATTTAAGATTTAAAAAAAACTGCAGTCACTATAATCTAATTCTAAATCCGGTGTGACATAAGGCTACATTTACCAATTACTGAAATTAATCATTATAAAGATGAGACAGAGCTTGGCATTCAAAACTTTAGATAGGAAGTATAATGGTATAGATTGGGCAGTTAAGATAGGTACTAATCGGAGCTTAGTGTTCACTACTTTACACTCCTGCTGAAACAACTCTACCAACAGGATCCCTAGACTGTTTGTTAAAAGTGAGCCTCTCGCTATGAATGAAATTGCACTTTTAAGGAAAAACATCCCCACTTCCTTTCTATGGTACTTCCACAGTATCTTGCATTGATATTAGCTGTGTTCGTATTGATTAGCTAGAAATACCCCGATATCAAGCAAGAACTTCTTCAAAAATTTTGAAATGAATTTCACATAATGAAGCTTTTTGAAAGGTTGTGGGCCTGTCAGCACATATTTCGGGGTTTCTAGGTCTTTCTCTTAGAATCAGATCTTTCGTGGACTTATCGGTGACCGTAATCGAGCTAACCTAAGTTAGCCGAAAGGACAATTTGAACGATCTAAGACTGTCCTCAATAAATCAAAAAGGTATACTACTCTATCGACGCCATGTGCTTGTCATCCCCATATCTGATCGCAGATGATGCTTTTAGGTATTGGTCAATGAACGACTTGCTATCCGCAGCAAGTGGAGCGAAGCGTACGGCATAGTGAAGGCTTACAAGTGGTGATTATCAGTCCTGAGTTGTGAAACACAGCGTACTGCAAAACACTGCTCCCGGTGAGGCTCGAACTCACGACCTTCAGATTATGAGACTGACGCGCTGCCGACTGCGCTACGGAAGCACAGCAGGTAGGCACTAGGCCACCATTAAACAGAAATGACCCTCCCTGAGCCATATCATTTCGAGTGCACGTGAGTCCTGAGCTGTAAAACACCGTCATTTCAGACGTAAGAAGCGGTAATCGCTTCAGGACCACACTACCTACGGGTCGCGTAGCTCGCATACATTACGTCGCCCGCGTTGCGATTTCTTGTCCTAAAGATAGAAACCCGTCCGTCAGCCAATATTTGCCATCGGCTGGCCTGTAAGGGTTTGGAATAGAGTTTTCGAAAACCTCAAAATTTCAGACATTTTCCTACCTAATAAACGTAAGCCAAGGAAGCTCAAAGCCATCAAGCGATGATTCAAAGGTAAACCTCGCGAGAAATTCTGAGAGCTATCGCGCGTGTTACAGGAAGTAGAAGCCCTGGTTTACCCACTAGTGAAGAGAAATGAATAGAAACCCCTCCAAACCACCAAAAATAAAGCTCCCTGCCCTCAGTCCTTGTACTGGTACTGGAGATCATAAAGAGCTTTTTCTCGATGATATCGCTTAAAACGCTACGATATCACCTGTTGTTCCCTGCTGAAGCTACCTTCGCTATTGATATCGCTGCCTTATCTTGTCTTATCGCAAGTTTCCCTCTCGTCTATGCCGGGTGTGATTCGGCTCGGTGGGCTCAACTCGGCTCAGGTCGACCGGGCCGTGCGCGGCGGTGGTGAGCCGTGGCGCCGTGAAAAGGGTGTAATCTTCACATTTATCCAAGGGTCTACCTGCCCTGAACAGAAGAGTATGAATCATTGACAAATTCATCGACTGGCAGTGCAAGACATTGTATAGGTTGTGTTCGTGTTCCAACGACACTACGATTCTGAAGCGAGGGCGAACGCATGGCGCATACCATAAAGTTGAGCAATTTATCGACTCATGTGTCTACCAAAATCGTTGAATTGGTAACATTCTAGAGTAGAGGATCTGCTCAGCCCCCTTATAGGGGTGGGTAAATAGATCTAAGGAGACTTGATATGGAGAACAAACAATGAACAGGTAAGGACCACTTTGATTATCGCGTGGTGTGCCTTCCAAGCTTGCTATCTGACCACGGAACATGAAACATAGCGCAAAAATGTAAGACATAATAAAACTGGTGGCGCTACCAGTTTTCCATAACCAAAAAAACTGCAAGAGCCGGTAGTACTTTGCATATCAAAAGCTTGCAGCTTAGTTAAAAAGAATCTGTAGGGGTAAATATCTCGAAAACACAGCTGCAGGAGACTACATTTCCCCAAAACTCACATAGGTCGTCAAATTCAAAAGCAAACGTTATGGGTGTTGAAATGACGCAAGAACAACACGCACAAAACGCAACATAAAAACCGGACCCCAAAAGGGCGATCAACGATGTTTCGGTTCAGTGCGTTCTCACATCAAGTCGAGGCAGATCGTAGTTCGATAACGAGATGTCCGACGCCGATAACACCCACCCAAGTACACCCTCAGATCAGACCCGTTACGTAAGCTGACTGACAGATGCCGCAGTTCCATATATGGAAAATATGTCGCGCGCATCATAGTTCAGCCGTTTGAGGTCTCTCTTTGAGTCACGTACTTTTCCAGTCGACAACCGGAGGCAGGGACTCTGGAACTGGGTTGAGGAGTGGGCGGGGCAGGGGGACATTACAAAAGGAACATATAGCTTTTATGCCATCAAGCGAGCCATTTCAGGACGTACATATGTATACTAGAGAATGAGGAACAGTTGATAGAAAACTCAGCAACTGCAATGCCTCGAATGTTTTCGCGGCTCCACCTGGAACGCGCCATGCATTCAACTTCCATTCGGGGTACAGAAGGCTGGTGTCACGCAAATCCTCCTAATCAGATGGAAAGATAATTCGCTGGTTAATGTGCGATCGCCACCTATACAGCTGCATAAAGAGGATCTGGTCTAGTGTCCACACAGCCCAATAGCAGCGTCTCTTGCCGCTACCCCTCGTTCACGGGTTGATCTTGTGGAGACTTATTTCACTGCAGTATGCATTTATGAGTTGCTAACTGCCTTTCACATCTACAATTCACAGATACGGGAAGGGATAAATTTTGCAGAATGCGAAATACGAAAGAAGGGGGGGGGGCTAAGCAGTGAAACAGTACAGAAAGAACGAAATATAAGGGCGAGAAAAATCAAGAAATAGTGACCTGAAAACCTCCCTCCTCTCTTGCGCCCTCTGCGTCGTTAGCTAGGGTAGACCGCAGACGGGCGACGAGGCTAAATTAGCCTGCCGCCGACGTTGTCACGTCCTCGTCGGGCTGATGAGCTGCAGAACGACACGCCAGCTGCGGTATCGTGATGAGACCCAAAGCCGCGCTTTTTCAGTGAGAGTACGCTACACATCACTTCTTTTGAAGTGGAAGATTCGTTCTCAGAAAACACCTATTCCCAGTTCTCACTTTATGCCCACCCCTCCCTGTGCTTTCTAGGCGGAAGATGATTTGCGCTGAAGCTTATTCGATGAGTGAAGGTGGCGTATTGGCGTAAAGGCGCATCACATCATCTGTATCTCCAGCAATATCGGATTCCATCCAAGCCAGCCAACACATGTGAATGGAAATCGGGACTGAAGCAGAATGGTCAGGTCATCTACTTCACCTTTTCATTTCGTAGCCACGCCGGTGGCAATCAAGCAATCTGATCATTGTATGATTTGGATAAATAGAAGAAAAGCATAACTCGGAACATCTAGCCCATGAAAAAAGGCCTGGCAGTTTAAGAGTTCTGGATCCTTTGCACTAGACAGTCGAAAATGAAGAAAAAAGTACCAAAAGAAAGATTGACGACAAAATGACGTAATTGCGGAAAGACCACCAAGACAATCCGGTATCTTACAGTGGCTTCAGAAACGAGATTTCGAATGGCAATAATGCGCAACACAAGGCGACCATCTCATCCAGTTAGCCGGCCGCCGGCGGCTCTCGAGGGTGGGAAGCCGAGACGGTGGTCGGTGGCGGAGGGAATCTCGCCTCGTTCAACCACAGTTTGAACAAAAACTGCTCCAATAGAGATGAGAGCACCACTCGAGAGCGGCAGTGGTCTGAGAAGGACGCTTTTGTAAACAGTCCGGGTATAGTTGATGGGGGAGGCTATCTCACAGCAAAAACTGTTTTCAGGGTTATCGTAGGTTCAAACAGTGGCAATATAATGGGGTTGTAGTGCAGGGAGTGTTAAATATGGCGTAGTGGCACGTAACGCCGCCACCACACAATATTTAGTAAACTTTATGGAATAATGATTAAACGAAAATCAAGAAGATTATGGTTCAATTTTTGACCAGGCCATCTATGTCTTTCACCCGTTCACCTCTACATATTTCTATTATAGATTCGCCTGAGAGTGTGAATCAATGACCAATCCATCGACTGGCACGCGAGACATTGTATAGGTTGGGTCCGTGTTCCAACGACACTACGATTCCGAGGCGAGGGCGAACGCATGGCGCATACCATGAAGTTGAGTAATTAATCGATCCATGTGTCTATCAAAGCCGTTTAATCGGTAAGAACATAGAGTGGAGGAGCTGCTCAGGCCCCTTCTGAGGTAGGTAAACAGCTCTATGCAGATTTGATATGGAGAACAAACAATCACAAAAGCGAAAGAGCCAGACGCTTGCAAGGTTGCTGCGGAATGTCGGTTCCAAGCCATTACCACGATTTCATGCCCAATAGCATTTTCCTTTACGAACAATCGCTTTGACGTTCCACAAAGAGAAGAAATATGAGGGTTGCAAAAAAAAACAAAGGCTATCTCGCTAGGTTTCGTGTTTAGCGTGGAAGAAAAACAGATTCCAAAGAAGGTGTCACCTAAGAAGGTGTTCTTCTGAGAAGCACAGCATTCGAGCATGTGATACTTCCTGACAGACATACGACTAGAAAGGCATTAATATACACTGGAACCCTGAACGATGCCGCTAAAAACCCCTACTAGCTATGCTCAACTGTGGAATGAATTCACTTAACGGCTCTTAATGACGCAGTTGATGAGTTCAGTCCTTAGCATAGATCAACAACGAGGGTATGTATCCTATCACTGATGTATCGACCAACGCTAGGTAGATCTATCATGTGTGGCGGTCACACGCAGCACGCGAGGTATTCAACTGTGGGAAAGACACAGCTGAGAGGACCTGCCGGTCAGAACACTGTTGAGAACCCTCTAGCACGTAGTAACACGTACTGCCTTTGTGGACACTGCCATTTCCTCGTAAGTCTTCAGATAGATATCGTCTGGTTTCTGACGCAGGTGGCACAATCCAGTCGACATCTAAGAGATGAAGGTCTTATTAGCTCAAGTAGGAATCGTGCTACGAATCATTCTCATAAAATCGGGATTTATAACCATTTTTGAGCGAGATGGCAAATGCCTACGGCCTTCACGGCATATTTTGAGCCCAGACAATCCGAAAGCTTTTTTGGCAGTGTTCAAGATCTGAAAGAGCCGCTTGCAAGGTTGCTGTGGAATGGCGGTTCCAAGCCATTACCACGATTTCATGCCCAATAGCAATTCCCTTTACGAACAATTGCCTTGACGTTCCACAATGTGTACTAGCCATATAGTGCATCATAAGTTTCAACACAAGTCGTGCTGATGACTACCTAAGTCGTAGAATGATAAAATTAAATAATATACGAATTGGATCAATTCTTTTTCTTTCATTTGCTACTCAGTGGGTGCACATAATCTTATACTACCGAGGTGCGTGCCTGTCGGAGTGAAGTTCGTGATACTGTTGAGATTTCAAAAGCTTTTCAAATGCACTACGCGGTCATTTGCTTCACCGTGCTTTTGTTCAAACGGAAACAAATTCCACGACCTGAACCGTTGAAGGCACCCCGTTGTCACCAACAACGCCTGGAAGGGTATACCATGCCGATAAGACGATTGGATACCAGTAAGCGGATCCCAGTAACGGTTTGAAGTTCAATGATGACACCCGGTTGGTTTCCGTCGACTTCGGCCTGAAGCTTGCGGGAATGTGAACATGAAGAACACGCTGTTAGACATGATGAAGCATTGGCCTCGCTAGTCCTTCGGAGCAATACTTATTGAATTTATGGCAAGGCG
The DNA here is from genome assembly GCA_963978905.1 of Trichostrongylus colubriformis. Classification (NCBI taxonomy): domain Eukaryota; kingdom Metazoa; phylum Nematoda; class Chromadorea; order Rhabditida; family Trichostrongylidae; genus Trichostrongylus; species Trichostrongylus colubriformis. The sequence goes on from OZ022259.1 coordinate 47,495,410, forward strand.
CTTTAGTTTATAGAATCAAACTGATTCCTAAGCTGCCAACCCGATCGAATGCCTCACTTTCCGAGGAGTCCGCTAAATCTCTCAAAAACATCATTCCATTTATCTCCTGCCGGAATCCTCAACTGTTAACAAGGTCTGTCGAGTCAGTCACCCTATTATGGAGTCACATAAAGTAGCCGTAGAAAAGATTTTTGAAGGAATGCATGAAAAAACTTGGGTGTCAAGTGCGGTTGGACGATGAAGAGACTTATTGTTAGAGTTTGTATCCTTGTCGGAGCAGGACAACTTATGATATGACTGCTGTGTCTTGTTACACAAGATGTGAGTAAAGTTGTGAGTGAGTTGATTTTTCATTCACTCTATTGATGCAACATATTGCAATACATTGGTGTAAGTAAATTTGAGACACCTTGTGCCAAAATCAATCAATTTTAAGTAAATTCTGTTCCCCCCTGCTTTTCTTTTTTCAGAAGCCATGTTAAGAAGGAACTGCAGAGCTATGGTTAATTGGAATGTAATGTGATCATTTGATGTTGCTCTTTGTATATTTCTTACGTCTGCCCTAAGCGCAAATAAATAAATAAATAAATAAATAAATAAATAAATAAATAAATAAGTAAAGAAATAAAGAAATAAATAAATAACTAAATAAATAAATTCTGAATTAATCGTACAATAAGAAACCATGCTCAACAAAATAAAGTTGCACGTGACCATTGAACTTTGCTGTTTTGAAAAATAAAGTATAAATATCTGTTGAACGATAGACAGAAGGATGAATGTATTAGTCAATTGGCTTTACTGAAGCGATTCTACGGCTTAGCATCGTCGCATAAGCAATTAGCGGATCGTTAACGATGAAACCGGATCGTATAAACAGCATAAACACCTTAGACGTCTATAATATGTAAACTTGAAGCCAAGCATTCCGATACTATCGATACTATATATATGTCGAAGGGGGTTCTGACACCAGTTGTTACGTTTTGAAATGTAACGCTGGCGCAGCGGTTCGCGATGTAACATAGAAGTGGAACCGATCGTGAGATCGATTCTCGCTCATAGTAGTTGAACCCTCCATCTATAAGGATGACCTGTTGCTACCCATTTTTGATGTGGAGGTATGGGAACATTGGTTGAAACATCGATTGCCCATTGGCTAGTGTATTGGTTAGCTACATAACTAAACACCAAAACAATTTCGAACGAAGGTTGGATGCAAGGCGCGTGCCAAAAACATCAGCCTAACACTCAATTTTTCATTCCGCACTTAGAAGAGGTGACAAAAATGGCTGCATTTAAAGGGAAATCGGCAAAGTGAGTGGAGAAATAGCAAATAGCGCTGCCATTAAAGACACCGGGAGGGGAGCAAGAAAGGGAAGCGCATTTGGAAACATTATTCTTTGTGAACGAAGATCTGATCCCAAAAGAAATAATGCGTAGCGAAACTCGCCTCTGAAAAAGTACCTTTGGGGCGTTAATGCGATCTTAGCGTGCTTCGCCTTGGATGATAATAATAACCAAATGGATGACGCATTTTGAACAATGGATTGATCAACGCCAACCGATCTATTCGAAATTCCAAAATATGCACGCCTCAGAGGACGAGTTGCCTATCGGCCGCGGACAGGGAACGCGAAATTGACTTTCCTCGATGATGTTGAACAAATGAAACAAGAAACAGTAACAAACAAGCGAAACGTTGAAAGGGAAAAGAAGGAAAAAATACGTTTATGATCGAAACTACCCTATGAATTCATACTCGACGTCTCGGCAAGGTGTCGTGCGTGCAATAGCCGAACTACAAGCAAGTACCGTAGGCCAGAATTGCTCCTCCCAGTGTCTTCAAGCAGCGACCGACGATTGGATATTCGACGATCGGATCTCACTCAGGCCAACGAAGCTTCCACATCTTCAAGGCTGGTGGGTGTTTTGCACTTCGGCTGGGAACCGTAATTCATTGTATGAGGCGAATACGCATTCAAAAGCCATCATAATACTGAATAATAACCAAATGGATGACGCATTTTGAACAATGGATTGATCAACGCCAACCGATCTATTCGAAACTGCAATTGTTATTTGTTCGTCATCGTTTGGAATCGCCATTGATGTAGTACCAAACCTATTTCGATTCCAGCTATAATTTTACTTTAAAATGTAAAAATTGAGAAGTAGCGCTTTGAAAGAGGCTAATTAAGTTATATACCGACCAAATGACCCTAAGAGAGAGCCTACCAAACAACCATATGATTTCGCAAGTAAAACGAGTGTGCAGCTCATTCGAAAGTTTTGCGCTGCTATTACACGAATGGAAGAGCTGTACCCTAGACGAAGCTGTTTTAAATTTACTCCTTTCCATAAAAAAAAACATGCGCAGACCATGTGACAAAAACACCGCGCAACGCTTCTGTGTCATTGCAGCGCTTTTAAACTCAAACGTGTCGTGCATTGCAAATGACCGTTACAAGTCACAGATCCACATGGCTCCAATGAATGCTACAGTGATGTGGCGCACCAGTAATCAAGTCCACAGCCATAATAGACTTATGGCTGTGGACTTGATTACTTACTTTATTAATATTCCCTTCACATAATATTTATTTATCAAGTATTATATTCTTTCGTTTACGAGCTACATTTCCTATATTTATCTTTTGTTCGATTTTTATTATCCAGCGTAATAGTTTCGTGCGGTACTGTCTGTCAACATGATGCATACTCTATTTTATTACGACCGTAGAAATGGACTTCACCTTTTTAAACCCATATAGAATCTAAATGAGCAAAAGTGGAAGCATGACTTCTTTCGAGTAGATTTGGAGCTGTGCCTGTGAGTTGTCAAAAGAGCAATATACCCCATTTTCAGAGGGTCTAGTAGGAGGAAACAAATGGGAATAGGCACTGGTAGAAACTGGTACCCATATCGCGTGTAATGAGGTCATCGAATGCTATGGTTTTTGGATGCTAAGGTCAGGTCTGAGAAAGCTCAATGGACTGGGTTGTATGGCCAGCTATAAATATAAAAGACCTCTTGTGAAACAAGGTTACGTGGTAGTTCCAGACCAGTTACCGGTCGGAGGGTTCTCAGCTTCTTTGCAGCGAACTCTGCTGATGAATAGCATTCCCATTCAATGAGAATTGCCGCTGCACATGAAGAAGGCTTACTACTTTTCATTTTATTCTTTAGTAACTCCATTAAACGAACGCTCTTGGGAATATCAATTAGTTCTACAATTTTGAATGAGGAACGAATGCGTGGCGTACTCTATCATCTAAGGCACGACTGGCAGAGCATATGATGAAGCAGGGTTAAGCATGGATCCCCAAAGAGTGGGTTATACTTCGGGTAGCCAAAAGGGTTGTATTTTTCAAAAATCCTCGAGCGAAGAATCCTAAACACAATAAGAAAAAAGCGGGTCAATTGAAAACCACTTTTGCACCAGATGAATTCCATGATTATCGGATGGCACGGTTATCGACCTTTCAAGTGAGACTCCTCGAGTACGTTGTCGCCCGGCTGAGTAAAGGGGTGGGGGAGGGGCGAAAGCGCATTTCTCGGAAAATTTCTCTGGAAGCTGGGTTTTCACGTGAATACGCACGAAGTGGTTCAACAAAACACTGCACATTCAAAGCTCACATAAAAACAGAAAAGTGAAAGGGCGGAACAGTTTATGAACAGCCGGAGGAACAAGCATTTATGTACCTGTATAGCACACGAAATAGAAATCATCCAGACTTGAAAAGCCACAAATTGATAAAAATGCACTATCAGAGCCAAGGTCGCCGATATTCCGTGTTGATACCTCACAATCAGTGTCGTTGCTCCACCCCTAAATGGACGCACGTTATGCATTGCGCACGACCGCTACCTGTCACAGGTCCATACTGCTGCGATCAATACGGCAGTGACGCGGCGTAGCGGCAAAAGCAAAAGGCGAGACGGAACTCTATTTTCGAAATTTAGCAAGTTTTTCAGGAGATGAACACAGCTCAGCGGTGTGTAGCAAGGAAAAGAAAAGATCCCCAGGATTAGGGGAACAGCAAAGAAGGCAAGGAACAACTCGATGGTGTCTATATCTCTCTTGGGCAGTCTTTCATATTTCAGTGAGCCTAATCTGTCACGAAAAGAATGATTCCACTGAGACAGATATTCATGATAGCAAAGACTTGATATAACTCAAAACCGGAACGGACGGATATAATTTGCAGTTCCGAGCACAGAAGCCAAGGAACGAAGCGATAGTGGTACAATGATAGAAGATCTTGGGGCCATACATGCCATGCTCCTCGGCGAGAGCGGCGCCGTCAGACTGCGCGGCGATTTTGTGATTCCGCGGTTTTGCGATGTCGCGGCACCACACGCGTAGCTGCGCCATTGTAAAATCACAAGGCCAGAGAGTCGCGTACGAAAGTGAGGAGACACAGCAAAATCGCAAAATCGCGAAGTCTGACGGCCACCTCAACGTGTGGATCCCATGGAATGTTAGAGTATGTACGTCAGTCTGCTCAATACCTAGAGATCCTTGTGAAAGCGCATCGCCAACGGGATAGGACGTCGCGCGCTTCTTACATTCAATCGGACTACGCCGACTTGTGACAGAAGCGAGTGGACAAGTCGTTGATTTTCTAGACAGTGGATAATGTGGTTAAAAGCTGCAGAGCGGTTAGCGTCGCAAAAAAAGCTGGCATTAGAGGGGGGCTCAAATGGCTTGAAAGAGCCTAAATGGAGGGATTAAAGGAAGTGATGAGACTTTAAATGTGTGACCATAAAGAATGATGCACAAAACGCCGACTGAGGCGTCCTAACGCTCAATGAAATCGTCCCAGCCATGCAAATGAAAAAAGCTGTGCGGATAAGTGGGGCTGGGGTTACGTCAGGCATTGGGGCAATTAAAGGGTCAACAGCGTACTTGATCGTTTTCATGTAAACGCGACACGGCTTAGCAACCACGGTGTGACCCAGAAATAAAAGAAACTAAATTCGGATTAAAAAGAACCGCGAACAATTGGGCAGCCTTCAAAGATTGAATCACTAAGGGAGCAGAGGAGCAAACTTTCAGAGGGAAGGAGAAAGGCACCATGAAGTAGCAGGCATGCTACTCACTTGCTATAGTTAAAATTGCTCTGGAATTTAAAAAATTTCAACACAAACACCGAACATGTTGGTGTACGCCGCACCCTCCGTGGGCGGGGCTTATCATGGCTGTCGTACGTCCTTTACTTCTTGGGCGATGTCCCATCAACTCCATACTCAAACTACGTTTCCACGTGAATTCTGGGCAATGTCAAGTTTGGTGACAAATAAGTAAACAAATAAATACCCAGAGACAGCGTTTGGTAGGCGGGGCTGTTGCACGGCTTTTGCTCAATGCTAGATGCTCCAGTCCTTCTTATTGGCGAATGGATCGGTCTTCAACAAATCTCCACTCTTATCGTGGAACGACGGTAAATCATAAGGAGCTGAGGTCACTTAAGCACTACAGCAGCTACAAGACCAACCGCACTTCCCCCAGGAATAGTTCGTAGACACGATAGCAACTACGTACCCTGCATCCCTATCACTCTTCCCATCACCTATCCTATCCCTTGGGCTCTTCCTCAGTATTTCCCTGGTTCTCTTGCCGATTTTCATGAACCCGTGCAATAATGTGCATTAGAGACAGCAGTGAGAGCCTAGAGCCTTAAAGGCACACTTCACGATAATCAGATGGGTCGTACCCCTGTAGCGGTAGATCTTAAGGTAACTACTCAGGATGCACCTTTTTCGCGTAGCATAGGTGCATTATCACGCTCGAATCCACTCCGACGCCACCCACTTAAGCCCTCATTGGTCAACTGAGCAAAATGGGTGGGGCCGAAGTGGATTGGAGCAGGTGTAGCACCGTGATGGCGCACCGTGGCGACGCGAAAAAGGTGCAGCCTCGTTAGTTATCCGAGGAGAAAAGAAAAAGAAAGGTAAGTCGAAAGAACGGAAAAGGTAAGTCCTACCTATTTACCCTAAGAAAGGTTAGTCGACCCATCTGATTATCGCTAAGTGATTCTTTCAGTGTTTCATGGGGTTTTCTCTATTTTCCTCACTGGTCAGCTCTATGAACCTCTGCTTTATTAAGGAGAGCAATAATTCACCTATGATTATCGTATAATGTGCCTTCGATTAGTTTGCATTCCTCAAAGGAGAATGGGGGGGGGGGACATTTTGAGTGGTTCGCGCTCTAAAAATTCACAATCTACGGACTTTTTTACTCATATGTCGTAAGTACAATTGCTATGCGAGGAAAAATAATTTCAAGGACTTCTCATAGTTCAAGTACCACTCGAAATTCTCTTACGGCAGAAGAAAACGTATGAAAAGAGACATGAATTGCTACCGTGAACTGGCGCCATTCAGCCTCGGTCAGATGTGTCCAATTAGTGAAAGGTCAATGCATAAATGTGAAAAACGAGAATAATTCGCAAGAATGCACTAGCCGGACCGTCTGGACGGGTTTAAAGCGACAGAAAAAGTGGACGGAGCTGAATTAGCCGAGAACTAGCTGGATGCGCCAGCAGTGTATTTCCTCACAGAAAAAAAAACAAGAAAACATTAAAATTTGGTAGCCAACGAAAATAAAACATAAAAAATTCTATATAGACTCAAAGGCAGCAAACAGATATCAACGATCGGGAAAATAGATACTTGAACTTGAATCATGGTTTATTAAGGCAAGTCGATATTTAATAAAAAGATACATTAACAGATTTGGAATTCCATACGTCATGTAGATTAGTGCTCAAGTACCAGACATTTTGGCGAGTTATTTGTTACTTATCCGTCACGTTTTTTGATGAAAAACATTTATTTCATTTTCAGATTCCACTGTAGCTCGAAAAACGTACTAACCCATAAGGACCGCGTGCAACACATGGTCTTGCACGAGATTCAGACCACAATGTTTTGATTTCTAGAAAAAATACCGTGGTCAAATGCCGTCACCATACTTTTTTAAGAATAGAGAATAAAATATTTTCGTGAGACTTTCTGCTTCAAAAGGAGATGGGCTCTTGGCAACATGCTTTTGAACAGCTGCAAGCAATGACAAAACATATTCACTATTGTGACGTCGTGCATGTGCATACACTTCTTACAATGATTTTTCAACAGCCTGAACAATAACAGTCTTCACTTAAAAAACATTTGGTGTTGATTACTAGGTTATTCTAGTGGGCTGTATCAGTAGTAGCGCTAAAACACGAACCAATTTTTACAATGGTACAATGACTGATAGATATGTTATTCTATATATTCGAAAATGTGAATTAACAGCTTTAGCTTTCAGAAATCGACGCTTTTATATGAGTCGAAAAAAAAAAGACGGTAGTGGGTGGCCAAAAACAACCCATGATTTGAAGAGAGCAAAAACAGCCTCAGCTCGTCATGTGTTAAATGTTGTACATATAAACGCAGATTACAAGTAATACATATAACAAAATATTTCTTGATGAAATTGATTAGTTATAATAAAACTTTTTTATTCGAAGTTAGGTACAGTTAGGTAGTTAGTTAGTGTAGTTAGGTAACAACTACAGAAACACCTTTTTGCTACGATATTTGCTGAACATTCTTAATGACAAGGTGGAATATAGTGCACTAACATCGACTTTTGTTCTTTGTCGCTTCGCCAAGTATCGCCCAGTGTCGTTCACTGCCACCTTTATGACTTTTGTTTTCTGAAGGAGCTGTACACAGAATCCCATTTTTTTTCTTTCCTCAAAATCAATGAATTGAATACTGCACTTCATTAATCCATTGATGGCCATCCAGCATCGAAATCAGTTATTGAACCAAAATCAAAGATGAGCTATGCAGGCCATACATACTTGCGGTCTCACGTTAACCGCAGCAATGCTTTGTTCCAAGAATTCTCGTCACCCCTTCGTATGAGAATTATTTCTCAAAAGAAAGATTTGAAACCTCGTTTTCCCCTGTGAACTTTCAATATGCAATGTCTTATTACAACATATCGCTTAAGTATCGATCGGAGCCATGCGGATATGTGGTGCGTGGCTGTCATGCGCAACACATAATGCACTCATCCCAAGGCACTATAGACAAAAGCTCGCCTGCTTTGAGAATTGCTATGTAGAGTAAGTCGACGTTGAGTAAGTCTTACATGCAACTTGACACATATCCTTGATTGGACTTCCAATCAAACTCACATCACAAAGCCTGCAAGGTAGGTTGTACGCAAGTTCAGACCTCCAACAAAATACTCGACCTGAACATTGTCTTCCGAAGCCTCATGTTGATATGTGTAAGAAACAATGTGAGACCTTCGAAGTTTCATTCCGAGAGACTCAACAAAGCTCTCACAAAATTAGTTGCAAAAGGAAGGTGGTTGCAAAAGGGGTTTGAGCCTTACAGGCAACTTTTTGGAGCCTTGCGCCTTTATCAAGCCTGAAATGGTACCAAATATGCCTAATTGATTATATCACCTACTCGATCTGGGCTTTGTCTTATCCCGAAGTATCTGATTGACTATATTTAATTTGTACCATATCAGGCTTGATAATAGCACTAGGAGCCATAAGCTTGCCAATAAGACTCTCTTTTTTGCAACCACTTTCTTCACCTACTTTTGTGAGAGCTTTTTTTGACTATTTGAGAAATAGCCTTTGCAAGTCTCACATTGTTTCATACACATTTATAACCAGATCAGGTGAACTTTACCGGTATATGATTCAAACAACTGTGATTGAAGACTACTACTTGCTAAGCCTTGAAGGAAGTGGATATTACTTTCTCAAGTTACTCTACAAGCAATCTCTATAACCTATGGTGAATGAAAAATGCACGGCATTATGAGTTCAGACAGTACAAAAAGTATAAAGCCCTGAATCTCCCCATTTCCGTTTCACTGAAGCCCTTACGTACGAGAGATGGTATCTGAACAGATAGCAAACAACATTTGGTAGAAATAAATGCATGGCGCATCCTTACAGAGAAAGGCAGATTAGGGCCACCGGCAGACTTTGCAATTTTGCGATTCTGCGATTCTAAGGCGTCGCACTTTTGCACGCGATATCACGACCTTGAGATTGTGCAACGGCGCAACTGAGTGCAAAAGTGCGACGCCGCAAAGTCGTAGAATCGCGAAATCGCAAAATCGCAAAATCTGACGGCGGTCCAAAGACGATGGAGGCTGGGTATGTAAAAGGTTATGATCTAGGCCGCATCCGTCGATTGGCATGGCGTTCTGTTCCTTTGGAAAGTGTTGAAAGAACTACTGAAGAAAGGGAAGAGCCGAGATATGAAGGATATGAGGCGTGTTACGAAAGCCGGATTGCCCATGCGGTTGTTGGCTTACATAACGAGGACCTACGGGAACATCGTACTGAGGGTAATCAAGAGGAGAAAAACGACAAACTATCATACGATGACTGGTTCTAACTCCGCTTTGTAACGGCGCGAAAACGGCGCCATCGTAGCCGTGGTCGCCGCTGCAAAAATTGATGGCCTCTGAGATGACATCGAAAAAGCCATCTACCGGCTACTTGTTCGCTTGATTACTGTTTGTTTTGCTAGTCCCTTCACTTTTTTTACTTCATCCTCATTTCAAGGAAAAGTTACAGGAGGACATCATTGTGATTTAAGAAATGGTGCACGGAAAATTGAGTTTTTTTACCCACTATTTATGTTGTATAATAAGGGACGCATACAAAGTTTCAAGCGAAACAGTAAGAGTCTGGCTGAGATACAGCTCTTCAAAGTGGTGGCCGAGGGGCGCTATGCGTCTCCCACCAAGACGGACGACGGGGCGGGCGTTTACTCTGAGGCCACGTCCCTCGGCCACCACTTTGAGGAGCTGTATCTTAGTCGGATTCTTACTTTTCGCGTAAAACTTTGAATGCGACCCTTATTAGGCAAATACAACATAAATACATGGATAGCAGGAAAACTCATTTTTCCATGCACGATTTCTTTAAGTTTCATACACTGAACAAATTAGTACGTCCGTACCAACCTTCCGTCAAACTGTCGCGTAGGAGAGGCTTTACCGTGAAACAACTCCACCTACACTGCCTCCTTTCCCTTCTTCCTTAAAAAGCTGCACAAGTTCTCCACTAACGAACAAACGCAATGTAGGATGAAAAAAGTTTAACATCTCGTTTTTCAAAATTTGGTGAGCCATCTCATACTGGAATCTGGCCGAGGGAGCATCAAGCGCAGTACGACGATGGTGTTGGCATCAAACGCCGTCTCAGAGCTCGCCAGAATGAATCAAGCCTTTCATCATGGTTGTGGGGTCGGCGAACAGCTACCAGATTGACGTCACTTTAGGTCCATGCAATACTCAGAGCCACGCGGATCTTCGATGTGTAGCGGTTATACGCAACACATGAGATGAAGCCCTCATCCCCCTTCCCAAAAAAGGCAACGGTTCTTTTTACAGTTGCTGATTTTCGCTGAAGCCCGCAATGTCGAATTTGATACAAGTAGGCTGAGTGAGCGGCAAAATCTCCGGTCTCGGACAGGACCCGAAACCCGTACTCCATTCTTTCTAGGCACATTTGTTAATCCACTACACCACCAAGATCCCTTTCACCTCAATTTCGGTTTTGAAGTCTACGTTGCTTTCGAGTAACTCTCACGAGAAACTTGACGCATACCCATCGCTTGAACCCTAAGGCTTTTTCAAAAGGAGCACCCGTTTCTTCCAAACAGACAAAAACCGTATCAATTCGAAATCGACACAAATTGAATCAACAAGCTAACAGAGTGACTGACTAATTTTGACTTAAAAGTCGCAAGTGATCTTACGAACGGTGTCAATCGCTTGCATTAATACTAACACTTGTAACTCATCCGAAAACTTTCTAGAGAAAAACCTGAACCGAAATTAGCTTCCGCATTCCAGGTAAAAAAATGAAAGGTCGATAAAGTTGGAAGGCTACCTGATAACTCGAACGCCAAAAGAAGCCGTCATTGGTTGGCAATGCCGCTTTTTCACGAGTGGCTATGCTGCATACAGTTTCCATCTATAGTAAACAGATGCGTTGGATCCATTGCAAGTGTTCCGGGGGTGTGATGCAAGAGTATTCCGGTGATAAATTGGATACAGCATGGCCGCTCGTGATAAAGCGCTCGTCAACCGATGGCGGCTCCTTTTAGCGTTCGTGTTTATCAGATAGCCTGCTGACTTTATCATCTTTTGATCTTTTACTGGAATGCGGAAGATAGTTTCGGTTTGGGTTTTTCTCTAGAAAGTTTTACACTTGGAAAAGCGCCCACTCGTATCACATAGAAGAATGGCTCACATTCCTTCCACAGACTAATTGATAAAGAATAAAGTTGTGGTCGGATGCGCCATGCATCTGTTTCCCAGCAAAAATTCTGAACTTTCTAGAAGGTTTTTGATCGAACAGTGAATCTCGTGGAGCAGCAAAGATTAGGTTAGCACCAGTGTGTCACCAGAAATCCTCTACAAACTATCAAGGTGTTGGGCATCTTTGATGAACTGAGCAGGATTCGATCGAAGCAGAATACAAACGATAAGGAAGTTGTTCCACTGCGCTATCTCCTGTTGGTATCTTTCAAACCCTTCTTTTTCCTTAGCTATCACGACTTTCATTGCGTGAAAGGAATCTGTTACAATCTATTCTAATTTATTTGCGAAAAAAAATTATTCAATCTATGGGGATTGATCTCCTGATTGAATAGCCGAGTATAGTTAATTTTAATGAAATTGGCTCAAAAATGGAAAATATACGGATCAGAACCCGTAGAGAACCATCATCGGAGAACCATAGAGAAAAAGGACATTAACATATGTGTGAAACAGATGTATGGCAAACGAGGAGGGAGTGAAAGTGCCGATATGAGCAATCTGAGACGAGCGGTAAGTTGAAGGCCAGCCGGCCGGCGGAACACAACGGTGGCGGGGGCGACGAGGGCGACGGCACAACGACCTCTGACTGCTAGCTATCTGTCTGACAAAACACAAAATGACAATATGGCAAAACGACGACGAGATACCATTTTGGATATGGAGGCTCTGAACGCCACCGCCATCACCACACCAACAATAACGGGGAACTGACACCGGTTCTTCACCCATCACACGCCGCGATGCTGATTCATCATTATGTATTTTCACTCTTTCGGAAGCTATCATCAGACAAAAGCCGAAATGCTGCAATATGGCTCACATTTTTTGAAAAATCGGCACCTGGCGACGGATTAATCGACGCAAATCATCGCACAGTCATAACCTCCTTCAAAGTGGATAAAATGAGAAAAAATGAAAGCTTCGTATTCATCTCAATGCGACGAGTTCAACGACCTATTGAGTGTCGAATTTGGATAAATAGGAGTAGTCACCGGCTTCCCGGTGAGAGCTGCAAAAATTCCTTTTCTTAACCCCAGGCAAGATTCCGACTTTTTGGGTCTCCATTCACGAGTTCATTTGTTGCTCGCCCGTGTTGCGCTTGAACACTATTTTTTCAGTGAGTAATCCTTACGTTCCAGGACAGTTGAAAGTGTACGATTGTAGGAAAAGGATATGGTCAGGGAATCATTCCAGACTTTCGTAGGGTGACCCGGCATTGTCATCGGTTACTCGGTATGATCTGAAGGCTGCGCAGTGGAGAAGCTGTTTTTCAATATCTGTTTCTCACATGTTCTGATTCTAGTTAACACTTCTTTTTCGTTGATTGTCTCTTTTCATATTTTTTGTCATGGTCTATGTTCCCACAAATTTTGAACTACTCTTGTGCCCAAAAGTTTTGGTGTTTTGAACAAATAAATAATCCCGATAATTTCTTTTCAAATATTTTAGGCCTCTTAGACTCTTTTATTAACTGGAGGAATAGAAAGCTTACAAGAGGCTGAAGTAGGCTTGTTCTAAGCTAGTTCACTACTGCGGAATATCTGTTGCAGTTCTACGCCGCCTCAGAATTTAATTTCCCAAAATATGCTTCAGTCTTCACAAAAGGGTTTGTCTGCCTATAGTTTCAGTCTTTTTTATAAAATTCAAGGACGACGAAGTGCGACCATCTGTATGCACTTGTGAAAAGGCCATATCCTACGAAAGGAGGAAATTTTAAGCACAAGGAAAGTGAAGGATTCTCAAACTAGTTCTCAAGTTGTCTGTTGTGGATCAGCATATACATGTCAATAGCACTTGTCATCTAGCCACATCATCAAATAACATCCGCAGAAGCTGAACTGGACAGCGGTGGAATAAGCCACAGCATGGCTTGAAACCATGTTAAATGGCTCATAAATTTATGAAAAGTTTAGTTAACGTACGAGGGCACGGAACCAGGATTCGATCCACGGACCATGCTAGTGGATAGGGCGCCTTTTATAACTACTACTCTACCCTCATTCCGCCCATCATCAGCTGGCGTTTAGCCTGTGCTCTATGTTTCTGGGATGCAAAGTGGACCTTGATTTGACTCATGACTCCTTATTCTCAAATTTGTCTTATTTGCTGATCTGGAATAAAAAATGTTTAGAAAATACCTGGCCAACTCGAAGTTCTCAAGAAGCACTCGAAAAATATTATCACATGGAAGCGTCTGTTGGCATTGAAATAAATTTTAGGACAAGACAAGTATAAAAAACGAAAAATAAAGTTTGTGAGCGTGAGGTAAATCACATAATGATGTTAAAATACGATGATAAATATTATAAGATGACATAAAATAAGATGATAAATATTATAAGATGACAAAGCATTCGTCGTTAATAATCGTTATTTTCTGAGATGAGCAATGCCTTTATAAGTCGTAGTGATTTCGAACACGATTTGAACTTTACAATGAATTGTGAAAGCTACTTGATGTTTTTATCCTCTCAGCTTACTTTCACCCCATTTCCCACGAATGAAAGGCTTGGCAAGACGGTCCTGACCCAAACCTGAGCCTCATCCATTCTACTGGGAGCGGTTCCGCCTACATCAGAACACTCAAATATAAGGTATCAAAGTAATAAGCCATAGCGAATATAGATATGATAATTGCGTTTGATGTGTTCTGTTCTTTGCTTGTAACTACTCTATTGTTGCCTGATATTATAGCGCACTTTGCGTGCATAAAAAATAAATAAATAGAAATATTTCAACAAAACCATTTTGAGACATAATGACGGTATAGTATAGCGGAGAATGAAGATTGAATCACACAATAGGCAATACGTGATGCTTGATTGACTGTAAGAATGGACGACTAACAAGCTACAGCCAGCTGAGAGATATAGCCGCCCACAAACCGAAAGCAGGAATAAGAGAGAATGTACAGCATAACTATAACATGCGACGATGCGATGAAAAAAGATGAATAAGATGAACAACAAGGAATCCGCGAAACGTTATGTATGGTTCGCAATTATAGGCTTTATTTTAGAAAACCTTTGATGTAATAAGCGCTGCCAACAGCAGGGAAAACGTTGACCTCCCATGCTAGGGTCTGTACCGTTACGACTAAAAATCGCGTTGCGGCGTCGCACTCGCCGCGCCATCAGTACGACTTGCAGCAGTCGGCTGGAATTCCGCTTCAATCCGCGTGGCAGCACAATACAGAGATCGTTGAACCCCACTAGTTTAATAAGCAGGATTCTTCTTCCTTTTTTCTCTCCCCTAGCCTGTTTGTATTTCAGCTTTGCCACAATCCTCGATGGCTTTCGCTGCCTCCCGCCCCCATCCCCAGTGGCAACAGGGGTAGGGTCATGTACCAGGAGCTGCCGCTATGGCTTAAATTTGAGTCAAACTGGAATTCATGCAAATTTCTGACTCAATAATACCATATACAGACTTATTAAGAAACTGGAATCACAAATATGATAGATAAGCATAGTGTTGATAACCCTTCAGAATCAGAAACATATGAGAAGGTGGTACAGCAGGTTCTAAATGCATAAACGCGTTTGCAGCCCAAGATGAGAGCGTGAAACTGATAGAAATATGCATCTCAATAAACTTTTGTGGTAATTGACTCTCGCCCCTCCCCCTATCCCAACATGGCCAGTCTGCAATGTCCACACCAGTGTAACCTGTTCCATCAATATCTGTAGCTAATGATTGCCAGAAATTTAATGTAACGGCGCTCAGGCTATTGTCGGCAGGGGGGGGGGTGGGTGGAGGTCACTACACTAAGAGTGAGAAAGAATAGACACAGTAAATATCAATAAACATCATTATGATCAAGCTTCAGAGAGAAAACACAATGTATGTACCGTACAGATAAGTCCAAAAAAACTTCTTCCAAAAAAAGACTAGAGGTTTCGCGCACTGTTGTGATGTTATCCGGTTGTCATTCGCGCACGGGACTAGTTTAGCACCTGTGAACCAGAAAATCACATCCAACGGATGTAATGGGACATGGAACCTTCGGTTACCGGGAGAAATGCACTACTTTATAGTAAAAGCTCGATACTATTAGTATGTTCACTTATTCAATCAATGATCTTCAACCAGGCACAATTGATCTTTAACTCGGAAACAAAAGGTACCAAATCGCTTTGTGAGTCACTCCTTCAATAAACAAAGCACGTTGATTCAATTTTTAGCATCTACAGTAAACCAATACACTTTAATGTTCATTTCCAGTTACTTTCACGATTCCAGTTATAGGGTAAATGTATGGTGCAATGAAGAAAGATGATTTGTTAACACCCATCAAATACGGCGCTCAGCCATCAACATGACTATTAGTACCATTATATTAGGTTGATCGGAAATTTTTGATAGGGTCGGGATTTCTTCTGTTTTATTTTACAGCTCAGCAAACAATGCAAGCTAATCAAAATATAATAACCATCGTTAGTTATAACATTGCCCCACCTAACGAGCAGGTCAGCGATTCCCTTCTCCCAGAACTAGGAAGACTGGAAGTTAAAGAAGTTACCGATCCCTTGTTCAAGGTGGTTATAAGTTTTTTGCTGGGAAAGTCTTGAGGGGCCGGAACAAGTGGTAATCTGAGGGAGCAGTATCAGGTGAATAGGGTGAATGTAGAACCGTGTCCCAACTTAGCTCCTCCAATTTTTCACGGGTCTCTCTCATAGGTAACAAGACCCATAAAAAATTGGAGGAGCTGGCTTGGGACACGGTTCCACATCTACCCTATTCACCTGATATTGCCCCCTCAGATTACCACTTGTTCCGGCCCCTCAAGGCTTTCCCAGCAAAAAAATTATAGCCACCTTGAACAAGGGGTCGGTAAGTTCTTTAACTTCCAGTCTCCCCAGTTCTGGGAGAAGGGAATCGCTGACCTGCCCGTTAGGTTGGGCAATGTTATAACTGGGTTATTATATTGTTGATTAGCTTGCATTGTTTGTTGAGCTGTAAAATAAAACAAAAAAAAATCCCGACCCTATCAAAACTTTCCGATCAGCCTAATATGATAGGAACTACAGGGTGCGTAATAAATACTGTCACGCGGTAAAAATCGAATATCTGTGGTAAGAGTATAAAAGAGACGAAAATTGGATGATAAATATTCAGCACGAATCTGAACAATATTTATGTTATCATCCTTTCTCGATTCAACCTCTTTGATTTCGAATGACAGCGCGCCCCTTGCAGAGGCCAATGGAGCGCATGGGCCATAGTTGCCACCCTAACCATCCAACGTGTCTTCTGCTCCAGACAACTCGTCCACATCGCGCCCAGAGATTTTCTTGATTTATAATTACTACATTAGGGAGCTTATTAAATAAACAGTGAAAATTACTGAGAAGTAATTTGTATCACAACCCCGAAATGATTGTAATACAACCATCCTGAACCAAACTAGCAGACAGAAAAAAAAATAAAAAATAGCCAGAATTTACGATTAGATCACCAGTGGAAGAATTTGGTTTACAAAAGGCAAAAACTTGCAATATTTGTTTGATGAAGTCTTCTAGGTGGTTACTGTCAATAGCGAATATCTGGGTTCGGTGCCGTGAACGAGTCCTTCGTCGCAGAAGATGCGTCGGATGGTCAGCGTTAGGGTGGCAGCTATGGCCCAAGGGCACCAGCGACAAATTAGCTGCAAGGGGCCGCGCCTAACGACCGTATCCCGATGCAGGTAGCTGACGCCTCACTCCCGTCAAAGGGCAGCCTTGGGGCATTTAGAACTTCGATGAGATTCTGCGCAAGCCTTCTCTTCCGGATGTTCCCAAACAGGTAGTTCAAAGGAATGAGATCGAACGAGGAGCTTCTCATTCGAAATGACCGTCCTCAGGTGCTCTCTGGTTCACGTCCTGTCATTACCTCCTAGCCCAAGCGTCGTCTTCCGCCTTCGAGGAGGTCGAATCGCAAAATGATGATAATATATTGTCCAGAGCCATTATGAGTTTTCATCACCCAATTTTTGTCACTTTTGTTGCACCTTTGTCAGAGATATTCGTTTTTTATCGCGTAACGGTATTGATTGCGCAGTTTGTATAGAGGAACTCAGAGGCGTTGTCCAAGGTGCAAGAAGCCTGAGGCTTTTCGTAATCAGGAGTGATTCTGCCCAGGTTTTTCCGTGGCAGTAGTTTGACCCAGAAAATTATGAAGCTGCCGGTTGACGATATTGTAGCTCGTGTAGATATCTTGTAGACGATGCAGATTGCTTCATCACTGTAGGATGGAGCAGGACTTTCTAGTGACACCATTTCTCAGAATTTGCCTTATGCAATGATTCTTAATCCTTGTCTAATACAACATTCATACCGCTGCCATTCACCTCAGAGTAAATTCAATGACGCCCGCCATCATTGCCACCCCCCTCCCTCAGGTGTGTGCACTTATGACGGAAAACGCTTCGCGGCGTCGCACTCGTGGCGCCATCAGTACGACTTGCCGAATCGATTGCCCTTAGAAGCCTGGCAGAGCGTGGCTGCGTCACCTCTGCACTTTCACCCATGCCACACTGCCTCCTGCACCCATACCACCCTGCCTCCTCCACCCATGCCGCACTGCCTCGCTTGAAGGCTGCCATGCTCTGCCACTGGTACTCGCACCGGCCCAGCCGCTCGCAGCGGGCGGCCACGCGATTTTCCGTCATGGGTGCACACACTCCCTCCCTCACTTCATCAGAGGCCCACTCCTCCTTACAATACCTATTTACACCGCAATGGGCTCATAAGTGATCTCTACTGCCCTTATGAATTCAGCTCATAGATTTAGCAGTATAACCCCAACATTTGAGGATTCAGGCCGCCGTCAGGCTTTGCGATTTTGCGAGGTAGCGATTCTGCGATTTTGTAGCATCGCACCTTCGCACGCGAAGTTGCGGCATTGCACGATTTCAAGGTCTTAGGATCGCGTGCGAAAGTGCGATGCCGCAAATCGCAAAGTCTAACGGCGGCTTCAGTAGCATTGTGCAATCCATAGGTCATTCGACGTTAACGCTGAGCCATGAAGGGACGACGAATTGGAAGTTGACCACAGGAAAACAAACAGCGCGGAAAATGAAAAAGAACGCAAAGGAAGGTAATGCTTCGAGAGAAAACACTGGAACAATGGTGCAACCGGCATTTCCTTGACTAATCCCTGAACGCACAAATTTTCTAAGACTTCAGTGTTGCGCGCTCGATTTCTCGTTTTCCAAAACTATGAGCGATGAAAAAATCATTATCCACAGTTATTTGTTCAAAAGAATAACCCATATAAATCTGTGTTCTTCTGCTACTCATATATTTACAGTCCATTTCCCGACGGCTGGCAAGGCGAGGCCTACGGACTTGTATCGATCTCTCTCACCCCGCCACACACTCCCACTCAACTCTGCAGGCCACGCCCTGCCAGCCTTCGGGAACTGAACTGTATGTCGTATTTTTTTTTACTAAGAGCCGCATACAAAGTTTCACTTGAAAAAATAAGCAGTAAATAGGACTTCAAAAAGTGACGTTCGACGGGATGGGGTGTCCGAGAGATCGCGGACACGTTATTAGGGGCGCAAAGTGGTGAGAAGCAAATCAACAACGGGCGCGAAAATTGGAATCGCGCTCTTGCCGCCGACAGCTGTTCAAAGATTGCTTGGCGGGATTTCAAATAATTTGCTCGTTCTCCAGTACTTCCATTTCCGCTTTCCACATTGGAGCAATTCAAATTTTTTCGGGTCTTCTCGTGGCTCTGTTCATATGCCGTACTTAGTAGAATGATTTTAAGAATTACAGTCATGGAATTTTCGTGGACCATTTCTTTAAGATGAGTGGGTCGGGCCGAACTGATGTGTTCAACGAAAGGTGACATTTTTGTCGCGTTCGCTAATGCACGCTGTGAATAAGGGGCAAGGATGTATTAGGTCTGTGCAGAATAAATGGTCAAAACGGACTACTTTTTTTTCATAACGCCATAACTTCGCTCAGACACAACTTTATTTGTCGAAATAAAAACCATTCGAATCTACACAACCTTGCCAACGATCTGGTAGAGAAAATATGCAATCACGATGAAATTCTATATTGCGAAAATTAATAAAGTCAACGATGGCATTTTCAATCTGCATCGTATCGGCGAACTCCCTCTGACGCAGGTCTGCATCGAAAACCCGGAAAAAGTGGTAATTCGTTAGGGATAGGTCTGGAGAATAAGGGGGAATGGTAAACGGACAAATGTGCCGAGGTACTCACTACCGCAACGCGTGAGCTTGCGTCGCGGTTCGTCGTCAGTGGGCACAGGCTTTCTCCCGTTTCGTCCGCGCACTCCGCGTAAGAGAGAGCACTTGGCGAGATACTCGCAGAGTGTACTACTCATGATTGGTAGGGAAGCCAGTGTTGATCTTATTGGCTAGTTCGACGGGAACGAAGGATGCTGTGGGGCAGAGGTGAAGTAGAGGAGGACGGTCCGTTGTCATTGCGATTAGGGGTTCCAAATCGCCAATTTAGTAACGATGGGAAGCTCGGTTCTCGTTGTTGTAGGGTCGGAGCGCTTTAGCGGCGAATTAAAAGTCGTGTTCATCTCACCGATGTTACAAGCTCAACAACGATATTTGGCGACACCCCATATTAGCCCCCACGTCGGAGCTTCCTTTCCTTGCAGGCTTAGGTTAAAATACACACCTGAGTATACATTCTGTGATGACAAGAGTCGCTTTCTTCCCACCGATGTCATAAGCTCAACAACGATATTTGGCGACGGCCCATATTAGGCCCCACGTCGGGGCTTCCTTTCCTTGCAGGCTTAGGTTAAAATACACACCTGAGTATACATTCTGTGATGACAAGAGTCGCTTTCTTCCCACCGATGTCATAAGCTCAACAACGATATTTGGCGACGGCCCATATTAGGCCTCACGTCGGGGCTTCCTTTCCTTGCAATGCGCGCGAAGCGCGCGCGACTCTTGGCTCGCCGCTTTAGCGGCGAGTTAGGAGTCACTCTTTTACACACACTGCAGTAGTCGAAGATCTCATGTGCTGCTCACGAAGAGCCTTGCCCGTTGAGATAAGAAGACCTAGAGCTCATAAGCATGCCAGCGCGCGCCATGATGGAGGCCGCGACGCGCGAGCTCATGCGTCGCGGCAGTGAGTACCGCCGCACATTTGTCCGTTTACCGACACTCGGGGAATAAGGGGGGTGAGGGAGAGTCTCGATCAGTTTCTGCCGGGTGACCTGCGAACTGTGGGGTTTTGCGTTGTTTTGCGCACCCAGTAAAAAATGATGCAGTTAGGCATTGAGCCTCTCCCTCACCCCGCTTATTCCCCAGACCTATCCCTGACGGATTGCCACTTTTTTCTGGTTCTCGATGCAAACCTGCGGCAGAAAAACTGTGCACGGTAAAAATGCCATTCTTGACTTTATTAATTCTCGCAATCCAGAATTTGATCGTGATGGCATATTTTCTTTACCAGATCGTTGGCGAAATTCTGTAGATTCGAATGGTTTTTATTTCGACAAATAAAGTTGTGTTTGAGCGAAGTTATGGCCAGTTACGTTTCGGCCATAAATTCTGCACAGATCTAATATTACGCAAATTATTGGGTCATTCCATAAGTAATGTCGTTTTTTTCAAGCATAAATTTTTCCTATGAATTCACAAGTTTCTGCAGCATGTCATATATCATTTGAAAGAGGTTTTCCTACTCTATAGAATGACATGTTTAGTTTCTGAGTTTGTTAGAATGGGGTGACATTTAGGCTGGCGAAGAGGTAAGTCAAGCCGACAAAGGCCAAACCGGCAATCAATTGAAACACTATATTTCACTTTAGGAAAATCAACCAGTCATGTGTCGCGTACTTAGTCTAGACCTCTTCTACAATTTCCAATATTTAGTTGATCAAGAAGTCTTATCGTTATTTTTCCACATTTAGGTTTTCCTCCACAACTCGGTGATTTCAGACAATTTCTTCGAACCAAGGCAAGAAAATTTTCTCAACCAATCAGTTGAAAGAGTGGTGAAGTGTTAAGAACAGGGTGTGGTTAGAAGTAGGGAAATACCACTGACCGGATTCCTTAAGTTTCTCATGGAAAAAATAAATTGTGAAAAATGTCAACTAGACCCGTATCACATGGTATCAAAACTCAGTCTGAATCGTAGCCAAAACAGACTAGAAAGATGTTTCCGATATTGCAGAAAAAGTTCTTCGATTTGGTTCATAAAACAATTCTAAGCAAGCAGTTTGAAAGAAAAAATTTCATTTTGAATAAGTGTGAGTGCTTTCGAAAAAAGATTTTACAAATAAAACGACGCGACTCCTTGATCAACTAAATATTGGAAATTGTAGAAGAGGTCAGGACTAAGTTCGCGACACATGAGTGGTTGATTTTCCTTAAGTGAATTATAGTGTTTCAATTGACTGCCGGTTTGGCCAATTTTTGTCGGCTCTACCTACTTGTTCGCCAGCCTAAATGTCGGCGCCATCTCAACATACTTAAAAACTGAACATGTCATTTTGTAGAGCAGGAAATTCCCTTTCGAATGATACATGACATGTCGCAAAAACCTGTGATTTTATGGCAAAAATTTTTGTTTGAAAAAAAACGACACTACTTATGGAATGACCCAATACATGCCAACAGATTTTTCAGTCTTCGGAAATTGCGTTGGGGAAGAGTCCCTTGCTGTGGACTCCGGGTGGTTTTTATGTAGTCCGCATCGATGAAGCACCGAAAAGGTCC
The DNA here is from genome assembly GCA_963978905.1 of Trichostrongylus colubriformis. NCBI lineage: Eukaryota > Metazoa > Nematoda > Chromadorea > Rhabditida > Trichostrongylidae > Trichostrongylus > Trichostrongylus colubriformis. The sequence goes on from OZ022259.1 coordinate 47,517,481, forward strand.
CTTTCTTCTACCGACATTGAGGTCATTGAAACGCTCATGCTTTTTTTTTCAACTCTGACCGAATATATACTTTTTCTCTACTTATTACTCTAGAATGCACAGGTAAACCAATCCAATTCTAATCCACTATTTTCTTTCATTTGAATTAACTATTATTAACAAACCATATAAATTCGAATAAACCTTCATATATACATTACCAATCAAAATCGTACATATATTTGGTCCTGTAAATAAAGAGAGAAAATCATTTAACCAGTAAAAAAATAAGCAGCACTACAGCGCATCTAGCCAAGACAACTTTAAAGCAACAAAAAGTTTTTGGGCTTACATTAGCAAGGACCTGTCCCCACGACCACAGCATTTTCGCAGCCTTACTCCTTCCCAGCGTTACTCCTTTTGATCGCCTTAATTTCTACATAGCTGTTAATCCACATCTTATAGAGGCAACCTTTGACGATATACAGGAAAATCTCCTCAAAGCCGTTCCTGTTCTACGAAGCTCCCACCAACGAGTAGCCTACCTGTGGACACACCATTGCAGACATGTAGATGATCAAAATTTATACTGTAGAGATTGGTTCTCATGGCGCTGATAAGCAGGGTACCCGGGAAGTCGAGGATTCCTCGACAGTGGATGTATAGAAAAATATGATTGATCGTATTTGATGGGTGGCATGGGGGGGGGGGGGGCGTCGTAATTGCAGAGCTCAGCAATGGTCCCTCACTAAATGACAAGCGGAATGTGCCGTCGGTTGAAGTGGATGTATAGAAAAATATGATTGAATTTTGTTGATCAACACAAAAATTACAGTAATGAAATACGTAATAGTATTATGCAATCGGCAATAGTAAGTGATACTGTAGAGGTTATGTAGATGTTGAAAGGGGGTCGTAATTGATTACCCCTCAGGTAGGGGGGGGGTCGCACTAAATTCAATATTTTCCTCGATACCTGGCTATGCTCTGCTGGTAAGAGAGAATCCTACTATATATAATTCGCTTAGTATGTCTGTGTGTGTGTGTGTGTGTGTGTGTCTGTGTGTGTGTTTGTCCGTCTGTCACGAAATTCATATCTCGCGTCGCAGCAAAGCTGGAACGCTGAATTTTACAAGTGATATAGGGGGTGCCAAGGGAACCTCAGCGGTGGTGGACCGAAAGTGATAGCAGCTGATAAGGGCTGATAAGGAGCCTCGGAAGACAATTGTCGCCAAATCTGTTTCGTCTTTCGCGTTGATCCAAGAGCGCTGACACTCATAAGTGTTTTGCGGGATGGGACGGGGACATTAATGGTGGATGACCAGCACTGATAACGGTTGATAAGATTCGATAAGGAGCGTAAAAAGGCTAGAGTCGTCAAATCCGTTTCGCCTTTCGGGTTGATCCTAAAGCGTTGACACCCATAGGTGTTTTATGGGATGGGACGGGGACATCAATGGTGGATGACCAGCACTGATAACGGTTGATAAGATTCGATAAGGAGCGTAAAAAGGCTAGAGTCGTCAAATCCGTTTCGCCTTTCGGGTTGATCCTAAAGCGCTGACACCCATAGGTGTTTTGCGGGATGGGACGGGGACATTAATGGTGGATGACCAGCACTGATAACGGTTGATAAGATTCGATAAGGAGCGTAAAAAGGCTAGAGTCGTCAAATCCGTTTCGCCTTTCGGGTTGATCCTAAAGCGCTGACACCCATAGGTGTTTTATGGGATGGGACGGGGACATCAATGGTGGATGACCAGCACTGATAACGGTTGATAAGATTCGATAAGGAGCGTAAAAAGGCTAGAGTCGTCAAATCCGTTCCGCCTTTCGGGTTGATTCTAAAGCGCTGACACCCATAGGTGTTTTGTGGGATGGAACGGGGACATTAATGGTGGATGACCAGCACTGATAACGGTTGATAAGATTCGATAAGGAGCGTAAAAAGGCTAGAGTCGTCAAATCCGTTTCGCTTTTCGCGTTGATCCAAGAGCGCTGACACTCATGGGTGTTTAGCAGGGTGGGTCAGGGACATTAATGGTGGGTGATCCAAGTTGATAATGGTTGATGAGATTTGATAATGAGCACGGGAAGGCAGATGTCGTCGAATTCGTTTTGCCTTTCGCGTTGATCCAAGAGCGCTGACATTTACAAGTGTTTTGCGGGATGGGGCAGGAACATTAATGGTAGGTGACCCGCACTGATAATGATTGATAAGATTCGATAAGGGGCGTAAAGAGGCTAGATACGTTCAAATTCGTTTTGCCTTTCGCGTTGATCCAGGAGCGCTAACATTCATGGGTGTTTAGCAGGGTGGGTCAGGTACATTAATGGTGGGTGATCCAAACTGATAATGGTTGATAAGCTTCGATTAGGAGCGGGAGAGAGGGAAATGTCACCGAGGCCGGCTTGCCTCTACGGCTAATAGTGGAATGTTCATATTCGCAGGTATTGTAGGGTACGGGTACCTCAATGGTACTATTGGGTACAGGAGCCTCAGTGAAACTGATAAGGGCTTACAGTGACTGATAAGAACCGTTAAGAATTGGATGGGATGAAATCCTTGCTAACATTGTACGACCGCTTTAGCAATAGCGTCTGATGCGCAGTGGCATCGCGTGAACATATTTTGTTTGTTCTGATATCACTGACCGATGTATCGACCGCTGAATGCCAGGCGTTCCAAAAAAATGGTGCTTTTCTCTTGATAATGCGATCTCCATTGATAATCATGATACAACCTATTTTTGTGATAGCAAAGCAAGCGGTTCGCTCGGATTCATTTTCTAATGCGTTACTTGCAGCAACACTGGGTATCGACCTCTAGACTATGTAAGATTTCAAGTAGTGAAGCATGTTTACGAAAACGATAAACATCGATAAGCGGGATATGGCCTACCATCAAAGTGTACGAATTAGATTCTCAGCAAGTGATCTATTTGTTACCAATCGATGCAATCGAATACAAAACTATCGATTTCCAAACTACCCAAACTCCCAATGATGACCAGCTGGCTGGCGCACACTACTGCGCGCGATTCATGTGGATTACGTGCAAAATGTGTTCCATGCAAAGTGACTGAAGTATACCGAGACCAAAATGCTTTTTTATCACGCCATCTTCTCTGCTTTTTTGCAGTTCAATAGCTCAGCTGAAAGCAGAGGGAAGGAAATCTTCGCTCCGCTGTGGTCGGGCCGAACACACCCATTTTTCACAACATCGCCATGAATCGCGCGCAGTAATCTGCGCCAGCCAACTGGTGAATAATAATATCGACACTTCCGATAAACGTTCTCAATTGCAATGACAACAATTATAGATGCTTACCTGATGATCTCACAGTGGAACAATGAATGTGGAAAATCCAAAACTGGTGTTGCATAGGATAGTGTGGAGCGTATCGGCTAACACATCGTGTCGCGGTGATTATCCGGTAATCCGAGAAGAATAGCTCTATAACAACTCATCAATAAAATTGAATAGAACAGAATGTATGGAACGGATTTCATGTCATTCTGAACCCGAAGGGATGATGGAGGAATCATCTACGGAAATTATATTGTTCTAATTCTTCTCAAAAGCAGTCTAATAGATACAGATACATGAATAGAAACGCGAAAAAAGTGGAGAATTTTTTTCGTTTCAAAGCAGAAATCGAAAAATTAAAAGAAGGGCTGCAATTTCATAAATTCCCGCCGAGCAATATTTGAACAGCCGTCGGCGGACAGAAAGTAGTTCAAATTTACACGCCCAACGTTGATTTGCCTCCCATTCTGCATCCGTGACCACGTGACCGTCGCCTTTTTGGCTCTGACTGAAGGACATGACACTGACGCTGATATGATGAAGCACTCTAATATGTACAGGGTAGCGAATAAATACGTGCGCCAAAAAAAGCTTTCGAATTCTACTGTTTGCTAACGAATTTTTGAAGAAAGTTATTTTTATAAAACAATAGGCGATAACATTCTATAATTACAAAGAATTGTCGAAGTGGCCACCATCAGCTTCGATAGAGACGTTAATTCGTTTCTTCTTGGAATCAAAGGTGCGGCGCAGGTATTTATCGTCAAAATCGTACTGAATTTCGATCAATTCTTTTCGCAAAGTTACCAGAATCTTTGCATTTCGGCTCCTGAGTTGCTCTTTCATGGATCCCCACACAGAAAGATCCAATGGATTCAGATTTTGGCTGTTTGCAGGCCACAAATCCTTCGTCAAAAAAGGGCCGATTTTGGTCTCCAGGTAGCGAATCGTTGTTTTAGCTCCATAGGCTTGTGTTTTGTCTTTTTGAAAGATAAAATTGAGGTGTTCTTGTCTCCAGGGTACCACAGCTTTCATGAGAATCTCTTCTTGGGAGACTTCTGCATTAATTTTCACATTTTTACAATAAAAATCAAAGGGGTCTTGCCTGAGGCACTGTTGCCGCCCCAAACCATTAAGCTTTCAGGCAACAGACTTCTCGTGGCAGTTTTTGCTTGCGATGGTTCTTGAAAGCTGAGCAAAGAACTTGACGATGATTCTGAGAGTTTTTAGACACTTCAGCGGTGAAAATTTTCCCATCAGGCCAAAGGGCGTCCTCGACTCGGCGCATTTTGAAAAATTCCTGTATCCTCTTGCATTTTTCCTTCCAATTTTGCTCTGCTTGATCGGTAAGAACTCTGGGTTTGGTAAGGATGTGTCCTTCTACTTTCCATTGCTCTACAATCTTTTGGACAGTCCTCAGAGGAATGCCGAGTCTCGAAGAAACTGCTAAGCTCTTCATCCCACCCTCAGCTAACTGCGCAATCGCGTTGAGCCTGAGCATATCTTCGTCATGCCAGTAAAGCATAATTTTTTTTCTACAAACCAATAATAAGAAACGAATGAGTACTCAGAAAAAGAAAAAGTATGTACAAATGCATTCTACAATAATTAAAACGGAGGTAAAGTTGCGCGCACGTAATTATTCGCCACCCTGTACTCATCGCTAGAACCCAGTATTTATAGAGACTTTAAGCAATCGTAACAAATAAAAACCAGAGAAAGAAAACGTTTCCCATAGGACGTTCCACTGCCGATAGTAATCGATGCATTAAATTGGTACCCTGCACTCGCCATAGATCAAAATGATATGTCCAACACTGGTCGTGTACCAGTCAGGCTAGTTTAGGGGTTCAGAAGAGAAGCCTTCACCCTTGCAAACACCGGAAGTGGTAAATTTGGCAGACTGTGGAATATGAATGTAGGGGTGCTCAGCAATGTAACAGTAGAGGAAGAACGAGACAGTACGACGAAGAACCCGAGAAATAGGAACTCAAAGACCTCCCTTCTTCCTCACAACCCTCTGCGTCACTAGCCGAGGTAGACTGCAGACGGACGGGGGGCTAAGTCAGCCATGTGCGAACGTTGTCCCGCCTTCGACAGCGACTTGCCCGTCTGCAGGACTGCAGGACGATACGCCGTGCTGCGGGGTCGTGATAAGACTTCAAGCCGTGCTCTTTCAATGCGAGTTCCGCCACACATAACCCCTTCTGAACTAAGTTTGTTTTCAAAGAGCATGCATTCCCAGTTCTCATTTTCTCCTTACCTCTCCCCGTGCCTGAAGAGGGGAGGGATTAAGTATTCGACCAAAATCTATCCCTTTTCAAAGTGCACAATGCATTTCAGTCTCATTTGATATAGTGGTGGCAGCTGAATGCGATTTGGCTTACTATACGGCTCCCAAGGACTGGTCGATGTTCAGATCAGTGCTTTTATCCTCCCACATAGATGTGTTGTTCTCTTTCACTCATCCTGGAAGGATAGAAGGATTGCTTAGCCTTGGCGACATCGGGGATTTGATTTTCGCACCATGCAAGTGGGTCACTGTATCTTGGTACTATAACACCACCATATACACCAAAACGAAATGACAAGGAGTGAATTTCGAAGCAAGAACTGGTAAAAAAACTTCCTTTCCAACATTCTTATTAGTATGCACCAAGGACGTCCTACTTTCGTTTGAATGAATCCGGATGATGACATGGTTCTTTGCGCATCCGGGATTCTTCCTTCAGTGAGTACCATATCGAAGAATCAGGCAAGCAATCCTATCGCGTATCCAAGCGCTTTCCATGTCTCTACTGGTACCCATCTGGACCAACCACCGCTCTAATCTTCATACTTCCCACTACCTCATCAACCTTTTTACTGTACCGGGAGCGTTAGGGCCTGCCGTGGCCTGTAGGTTTTCCGCTAGAATTCTATTCGTCAAAATACTCAGCTGTTCACCTGCCATACCTCTATCGCAGACAGCATACATTCCGGTACCACTTCTTCCTACTTACTCTTTCTTGACCAGTTTTCTCAGTTTGTTTGGCTCGGCTGAGTACGTGTGGATTTGTTTTCAAGGAAAAAGGGGCATAAAAATCAGACAAGCCCGGTGCAATCATGTCACAGACGGCTCGACCAGCTTTTTCTGACCTCGGTTTATATTTACAAATATTACGCCATCACTCTCGATCCAGACACGCGATCACATTGCATAGCGAAAAACGTGGCGCGCGACACAAATGTGAGCTCAGTTTTCGCTATGTGCAAGCCTGTCCGCCTATACGCTCACGCAAATATGCACGGCAAACAGTGAACTATACGGCCGGCATCGAGAAAAAACCTACGTGGAGCCGGTTTTTATGAGGATCTTATTTACACGTAACTCGGAAAGAGAGAAGCTGATAACTTATACTGAGTGACTGGAAGAAGCTAAAGGTCTGGGTACTGGTAGGTAAGTGACTCGCATAAGTAAGCTCAACCTACAAGTATGAAGTATAGTATTTCACAAACTAGACGTAAACAGAACGAAAAAAGTCTGTGGAGTTACAAAACATGATTGCTTAACTTGTATATTTACCAATATATTTATTCAGTCTATGCCTAAGCGAAAGGCCATTTGCTGGAGCAAAATCGAGAATTGTAGCCAATTTCTCCAAGTGAAAGGCCTGAGTGGTTTCGAAAGGTAGGGTAAAAGATAAAAGGTACCGACCGAAGTAGTATCAAATAAGCCACCCCTTCCCCCACCTCCTCACCCCCCCCCCCCACCCCACAAGAAAAAAAACTTCTGCCTCTTTGATCAACGCCCACTCTACTGGGAATACCGCTGAGAATCACTTCATCGTTGCTTCCCAAAAATACCTTTCACACTTAGTTATAGAGCACTTGAGCATTCAACTTCAAAAATTCCACTTGTTGACAATTCGCCCCCGCCCCGATTTTGAATGACATCCTGAATCAGAGGGGCTTGAGTGCCTATTTGGAACAAAAAACGGTGGCTTACGTCATTCAGAAGATGTGCGCATCAGTTTCGGTCTTCAAGAATAGTATCAAACAAAGTGCTGACCGAGGGAAATACATACGGCTCAATCCGATCCGCGCCGTACGGCGCCAATTGCCACCTTCTCACATGCCCAATAGGTTTCTAGAAATTGTTCTAACTCTTATATCCCTTTACATCAATTATCTTCATATTTTTATTCTCTTCATATGAACCTGGGCGGGAGATGTGCAGTGACAGCTAGCACGCATTTCCATTCTCATGATGCGGGGATCGGATCCTGCATCAATGTCCGCCCAGATTATCTAGGCTTTTCATCCCTACAGGGTAGGTAATGCGGCATAGAGACTTGTTTATGAATATAAAAAGAGTTTATGAATATAAAAAGAGCTGATATGTGCCCAGGCCCCCCCCCCCTTCCCCCTGAAAGATAGGCCACATCACATCCCGCTGCCAGCGTGATTGTGAATGGAACTGGAATGAATAGCGCATCCCAGAAAGGGAGTGATTAATGTCAAAATAAAATGCTGTAATTCTTATTTGAGAGCATTGAACTCCAATTAATGAAGTTATAGTTGACCAGTAACTTTTTGTGAGTTTTGTAATGAAGATAGATAATTCCGTTTCGCACGGGGCCTCAGACGGAAGCCGAATATTAATAAATATCCTCCCGCTTATCAAGAAACCTATCCTTTACCCCTTGAATTGCGGAAGCTTTCTATCTACTACACTCTTTCATAGGAACCATCTTCAGGTCAAGGAGAGCATCTAATTCCATGGAGTTCGAGCACCGCCTGTAGCGATGCTTCAATATTTCGATGCTGTATGGCTGACCGGTTTCGCCGCCGTTGACGTTTCCGGTTGGGTGTGCCGCCGGCAACGCCTCTGTACCATCACACGCTGGCAGTTACCCGAACTCTCATCCGGGCAGCTCAACGGGTCTCTTGAATTTCCTTGTGATTTTTAATTGACGTTCCCACACTCTGCTAAGTGTTCGCTCGATAATTTGATTTCGTTTGCTAATATTATAACTTCTCTAATTAACACAAGGAAGTACACCGATTGCTTTATTGCCAACAATAACTTTATTACTTCTTCAATTTCTCATTATCATTATTATTGTGTAATACATATTGTGTGAGGTTTATTTGACAGTAATATACAGGATGCGGCAAAATTAACCGTGCACTAAAAATTCCATGGTATTTTGAAATCAAACTTCGTCGATCAGTTCCAACTATCACACTTATCTACTACGAACATTACAATTCAAAGCATGCCAACAGTTTTCAAAATGGTCGCCTTCAGCCTCCACACAGTCCTTCAGACGTTCGACAAACGCTTCGCATGTGGCACGCTGGTGCACTTCATCAATTTCGTCCCAGGATTTTTAAAGCGCTTTTTCTAAAGAGTTCAAATTTGGGGTGCGGCCCACACAAAATGATCCACCGAGTTAAGGTCCGGAGAACTTGAAGCATTCGTCGTGTATGTGTGATGGAGTCAGGCAGCTGCTCAGCGCACCTGGACCACCTTCACTTCGTGTGTACGGGCAGAATCCTTTTGAAAACAGCCGTGGGATTCTCTTGAGCGGGAATCGGCCCATGGCTCGGAATTTTTTTTTTTCCAGGATATCCTTGTAGATCGCTGCGTTGATGTTCCACCAGATTCGATGAGTCGCCCTTTGGCGGTAGTATCAGCAAGTGAGTCCTCAATAATCATATCATTTTAAAAGTTGAAGACTGGATTCACATGAATTTTTCATCGCTAAAGACAAGGGTTCGAGCGCGTGACACTTTGAATCGCTGCAGCAATCTACCTGCATCTTTCCAATCTTCACTTCATAGTGACTGTCAGGAATTGGCATCTCTGCGGTTGATAAGGAAATTTCTCAAAGACAGCATTAGGGGTAATGTGGTAATGGAGAAAGCCCTACAAGAAGTCATTCACATGGTAGTCCTGCGCCTAAGAAGGCTATCTGTGGCGAAATCCGGGTGAAAAAGCACCCCTTCAAGCTGTAGAAACCCTCAAAACGCCGCAACCATGCAGCGGTTCCGCCTCTTGGACACAGCGGTCCCGCCTCCCGATGACGTAATTCCCGATTGACTGGGGTGGGAGCGGCCAAGGAGAGGTGATTCTCGACGCGGACGATCTGTCCGTCAAGAGGCGGGTCCCGACCTAGTTTTCCCTTGGCATGTTGTCAAGTAAACACAAGGGAATGTTTGGAAATACGACAGCATTTATTTTTTGGAGTGAGCTCCAAGCTAAAACTGCGAAAGCGCGCTGCAAAACCTGCGATCCTGCGGAAAGGGGTCCTATTTCTCGGGTTTCTGGCCAATTCTACCCGTTGTTTCTTCACTGTCTTATTACTAGACATCTCGCCTTTCACATTCACTACTTCTTTTATTTTTCGTCCGAATTTTCCCTAATGCTGCCTTTAAAGGAACCGGAAGGGGGTCCGAAACAAGAAGAAGATGCAAAGAAATGAGCATTTTGTAACGAACGCTTAAGATTAGAAGCGATAATAGGCGAAAAAACCCGGATTCAAAAGCGCGACGCTGCGGTGTGTATTCGCATCCCATTCGCATCAGCGCATCCATTCCGAGTTGTCCGCTGTAGGAGACGGGCCGTGGGCCAACGTTAGTTGTAGAACCTGACTCCCAGCGCAGTGGAGTGGCCATTCCCAATTACATCAGCATTCATGTAAGTACATCTAGAAACAATATAAGAAGGAACAAAGTAAAAAGTAAAGGAAAAACAAATTTTTAATAGAAACATCTTCTTTTGGCACCATGCCAGGGATTCAAATTGGCGAGTTTGTGCAATGGCGGCTACTTAAGCTCGTCCACACTACGTCTGTTCTACCGTAAGCCAAAATTACCCCCTTCTGGTGTCTTTAAACTTTCTCCTGACTATCCTCCTTATTGACCCACGTATTTCTACGTCTTTTGCCATGTGGCGCGTCAACCCTCTGGCTTCCTTCAGATTTTTTCTCACACGAGTTTTAACTTTTCCGATTCGCAGCTATCGTGAGACGACCCCTTCTTTTCTCTCTTCTTCGGTCTTCAATTCTTTGTAGCGTTTTACTACATCCTGAACCGTTTTTCGGGCACGGAAAGGATCTTCACGACATATTTCGTTTGCCTACCGGCCTTAAGAATTATATCATATCACTTCACTGGTCGCAATGCCTAATGAATCCGCAACAAAGTACCTGAATATATTAGACGAGTGAAGCGGGAAAATTTTTGAGAAAATTTGAAAAATTTAAATTGTTTAGGTACACGGGTAATTTTGCCACACCCTGTATATTATTCGAGTTGATCATCGGCAAGAAACAATTTGTAAAAATACGATAAGCACTGACCTAAGTCCTCCGAAGCAGTCAGACCATAAGAAAGGAAAATGAGTCCATTGATTACGCTCCCGCCTCACAAAAGCTGGAAGCAGTCATTCAAGCTCCCTCGCATGTGCGCAGTTCATTTACAGCATCCTCTGAAGTAGGAGCGTATATGTGCAAATATATGTATGTTTAGTAATATGGAACTTTCATGATATTTATGCATATTAATTTATTTTGATATGATTCTTTCCGGCAACGAACGAGGACTGATCCAGCAAAGCGCGGGGGCTCATTTCAAAATTCAGCAGGCTTCGTTTAGACCGAAATGTTCCGTCGAAGGAACCTTTGCTAGTCTTTGTGCAAACTCAATACGCATTCCAACGTTTCTGCAATTGTAAAAAGTGAGCTGTGGCGTATCATATCAGGAGTTTGTTCGACGCCAAACATTCCAATTTAAGCCATGATATTTTTCGGCAACTTCGTCTCCAAATCATCTTCACAGTACAGATTTGCATGATTTCATTGTGTGGAAAGAAAACTGTTTCTTCACAAAACGCCGTTATTTCTAATAATGAGATCGGTTTGCGTGAGCATTGTGCGTCATATATACGTTGAGCAGTATGCCGTAGAATTTCTCGACAGCCCGTAAAGGAGGTGTAAGAGTTGTAGAACACGGCGAAAACCACAGAAAATGAAAAGAAATCGAGTATCAAAATATATCGTAAGAATGGAATTGATCCTACATACATATCTCGATTTTCGCAGGAGAGCCTGAAAAACCCTGTAGTGTTGCTACCCGAAGCTGCATGGGTAACTGAGGAATGCAAAAGAATTTGTAAATCAAAATTATTTGGGCCGGCATGGTAGAAGCGCTTCTACTTGTTTCAGAAAAATTTAGCCGTGGGCTCGGCAAAAAAGGTATGAAATGTTTTTTTCATCACCTATGTTTGAAGTAGAGCCTCGCGTCTACATCCACATACTTTTTTTGCATATAATTCAGAAAAGCACTTTGTTTTATTCGACTATCAACCTTCCTTTCGGAATGGTATAGAGAAAATCTCGTTTACTTCTGGAGCACTGTTTTGGAAGAATGCTCAAGCGGATAATATTTCAAAAATTGAAAAAACTTTACCAGCTCGTAATCGACACTTGACAACTCACCACATATACAAGCGACACTAGGAGTTTCATAAGGAAGGCATATGATACTGGCATACAACTGACCAAACCTGCCATGAGTGGTCGTTCGGAGATCGTCACTTCTTTTACTCACATCGTGCCAGAAATGGAGATGTGAGACGTTTCCAGAATCCTAAAACGATGTAATAAATTTCAAAAGTTTCACAAAATTGATAAATTTCAAAAGTTTCACAAAATTATCTTTCCAGGATTGCACTGGCAAGCCATAAATAAATAATAATAATTATAGCTAGCAAAAAAATTATAATATCATAAACTACTTGTAATATTATAAACTACTACTTGTACACTTCCTGTCAAACAGAATGCATAAAATATCTGGAACTTTCTCACATCATGAAAATAACACAATTTACGTACTACTGAAATATTTTTCACCTTATATGCGCACTAAATTGATGTTAGTTCATTGCCTACTAGTCACCCTTCGCACCTTCATAATTCCCTAGTCACCTTGATAGCGTCTCATCCGTGCTGCAAGAAATTACCTCGTCGGTATCTGTGGTATTTTTTTACCACAGAACGTTTGTTTTCTGAGATTTCTTCAACTGTTCGAGTGACATGAGCGTGGCCGCTGTGCCGTCGCTCAAATCTTTTCTGCCAATAAAAGCAAACGAATGGCTCAGCGAATGTTTGAGTTTTTCTCTATGACTCCCGCTTGAAACAGATCTGAACCACAACCACGTATCGATGGACCGGAAACAACTTGCGATTTTTTCTTTGCATAAAACTGATTGGAGCATTTATCACATGTAATCAGGCACCCAGGTGTCAAGGAAAGTGGCCGAGCTCCGCCTCCTCAACGGGACCCAGACACGACCCCTCTCAACATCCACATAACCTCTATGTATAACTAACTATCACCGATTGCATTGAATTACCAAGTATTTTATTACTGTGATTTTCGTGCTGATCACTCAATTAACATAACCGGGTCAGTTGACTGCACACCGCTTATCATCCAGTGTAAGACCACTGCTGACCTCCGCAATAACGACCCCATCCTACCCGTCAAGTACCCCCTCCCCCTCTACCAGTCGAGAATCCTCGACCCCCGGGGTACCATACTTCCAAAGCAGTTCATGGAATTAAAGTGGCTCTGGTGTAAGTCGCCGATGCTGACTTGAGAAACTTGCTAGATCAATCCAGTCTTCAGCCATTTTAAAGTGCCAAAATGCGAAACCCTCAGAAACTCGATCTTTCCTCACTTTGCTTGCCAGTTTGTTCATTGGTGCAACCTCCACCGCCAGCATCTTTAGGCGTCTCTTGAGAAAAAAGTCTTTCAATCTTGAAAAGGCATCGATGACCTCTCATTCGAGGGATACGGTGTTTATCATATTATTCGTGGATTTTCTTTGGAAATCTAGGCAGTGGTTCAGCGTTCGCCCTTATGCTTGGTAACCCTCCACACCAGAGATCCAGCTTGTATCCGCAATTCTAATGAGTGTATTGAATTGCACGGTACTTGAGACACCGAGCTTCGTGCCCTCCGCTAATATGGCAGCGTTCCTGATCTTTGATTACTGACGGCACTGAAACTCTGAAGTGTTTTATATTTGCGTCCAATGAGAAAATTTCGAAACTAGTGCCCTTTCAACAGCGTGCTGGAAAATACGGATCTATGCTGATAGGCTATTCGGGAAAACACAGATTTTTGCGACAAGGAAACGACAAAATTGAAAATTGGTGCAGGAAAAGTAGACAACGCTAAGAATGCACAAGCCGTATAATGTACTGTACAGAGTTAAGAGGGGGACTAAGGAGTAGGAAGCAATGAATTGAGAATGAAGGAACTCATGACCGATTCTTCTCTCAGGATACGCCGCGGATTCAACCTTCACGCAAGAAAATATAATATAAGCAGCTGAATACATATCCGACCTCCTTATCCCGTCATTTCCAGGTGCGCTACTCCTCCTCAGTTCAAAATCAATCTAACAAACAGCGGTGAAAATTACAAAAATCGTGACAGTATTTCCTACATTTTCGATTTCTGCTGATATATTCAAATTCGGCGAAAGTAATGAAGCAAGACGTGGTGCTGCTTGCATCAGCACGATCCGGAGGTCAAAACTAGGACCAATGTGAAACATTTAAGGTACCAGTCCACTGTCCACAGAGCTTGCCATCCTTTTGGACTCGGTGGCTTGTTACTGGATTTGCCCACATCCATGAAAACAAGGACTCACACTTTTGGCCCAACAAGTGAATGTGTAGGCCAACGAATCCGATTGGGGACATGATACGTGGCGGGCCCAAAAGTTGGGCAAAATCGCAGATCGCAAATCGCAAAATTGCAAAAGTCTGACGGTGACCTTAGATCAACGCCGAAAGCCACATCTTTATTATATTTCATGTTAATGCTGTTTTCATATTTGCCAACCAGCGTCCAAATAATCTGCGCCCTCGTGAATATTTGAAGCTTTAAAAATATCCAAATTGCAGGGCCGAATAATGACGGCGATGTGGTCAGCGATATTGTTTCTGGCCATAGTCGCCGTCTCGAGGACGTCAGCTCAGTTGGCGTACCTCACTGCACAGGATTTCCGTAATGCCGCTATGTTACCAGTAGTAAGTCAACGGATGAGACCTCTCTACAACGATCAGCGATTCCTCACTAAGGTTCGTAAGCAGTCTTAATGATTTTATAGATCAGAAAAAGATTTTAAATAGATCAAAAAGATAAGGAAATTTGAAAGTGAAAAAAGGTTGTAGTCAGAAAATGCGTATGGTTCAAAAAGTCCCTCCGAAAAGTCACGAAAAAAAATGCCATAAAAACACTTTTTTTCTTGGAGCTGGTGGAACCGATATGAACTTGACTTGTTCTTCTAATTTTCCTTTCTTTTCACTACTTACTTTATTGCAGAGATCAAAACGTGGAGGCGGAGTCGGTGTAGCGTCAGCAGACGAGAAGTGGCCCGGTGGACGAGTTCCCTACGTGCTATCTGCTGCTTACAGTGGGTTTTTTTCACAATAAGAAAGCTCATTTTTTTCATTCTTCATTTTCGCCCATTTTTCAATATGATGACCACTATTAAGCGGAAAAGCAACGAGCAGTGATCGCAAAAGCAATGGCTGGCTATCAAGCTAAGACCTGTATCCGATTCGTACCCAAAACACCTCTGGATCGTGACTTTATAGTGATCTCAAAATTGGATGGGTAAGTAGCGGAAAGCATTTATATGTTTGGTATAGAAAGGAAACCCAACAGGTCGGTTTTAAAGACAGCAGGTGCGGTAATTTAAGCGCTCATGAAGAGAAAATGTGTTCACTATATAAGAAATATAGGGGTCCATTCGAATGACAAGTGACATGCTCCGGAGTGATAGGCGCGCTTACAGGCACTCTATAAGACTCAACTCCGCCTCTCCGCAACGCTCGCCACCCTGCGGCGCAGCACACGACTGCTACACATCTCAGATTCGCGATCAATAAATTGCAAATATACCGCCCTACCAGGCATTTCATTCCGTTTTTTCCTCTGCCACACTACCTGACATTTTCGACTTGCATCTGTAACGGTCTTCAAACTGCACTGCACTCATTCCCTCTGAGAAATTGGTTAAATTAACAGAAAAAAGAACTATTAATTCGAACAATCAATTCGAGTTGAATTTTTAAGATGTTACGCGGATTTCGCTCGTGTGGGTGGCCGACAGCAAGTGTCGCTGGCAGACGAGTGTATCGACTATGCGACGATTATCCATGAACTAATGCACGTGATCGGTTTGTCAGACCAGTGATCGATACATGCTTCCGGCTTGAATTTTTCGTTTTATTTATTTTTTGCTTCATGTACGGATGCAGCATTCAAAATCCAATCGCACGTACTCTCCGCCAAAAAGAATGCGCAGTTGTTACAAGAATCCTGAGTTATGGGCAAAAGCTTCGGTCTCGAACAGGACTCGAACCCACACTCCATGCTTACCTGGCATATGTGCTAATCCATTACACTACCGAGACCCATTTCACTTCCACTCAGCTTCTGAATGGTATATTTACCATAGCTTACCAGCCCTCACACGTATAGCGTGTTGAGGCGGTTGGCCAGTATCGGCATCGAACCGTGAAGCTGAAAGCCAGAGTAGATACTGATCAGATGTTTTTGAATATTGAATTCATAATTCAAAAAAAGCAGAATGCGCAGTGACCGCGTCGCACAAGAGGGCGTAGCGCCGCAAATTCATGCATCGCGGGTAACCCATCAATTTATTGAATCACTGCGCAGTCCATCTCAAGTTCGAGCGACTGATCCGATGATGATTGTTGTCTTCAAAGTCCAAACTGTTACTGTTGTTGTGAAAATGTAAGAAGTTCAGGCTTCATTCACGAGCATCAGCGAGAGGACCGAGACGGCTATGTGAATATTCTTTATCAAAATATACTTCCTGGTGAGGATTTGGAACAATCTTATATTAACTTTCGTTTTTTTTTTCAAAGGAAATTGGATCATTTCGCTTTGTCTACTCAAACAAACACTAAAATAATGTAGAGGGGTCGTGATGGTGAGCTAAGAAGATGGCTAATATGAGCTAACAGGGGGAAACAAATTATTCCTTGTTGCCCTCTACATCATTATAGAACATACCCGATTAGATGTCCTCTCTTCAGCTTTTGACAAGTACTGCAACGGTTTCAAAGCATTGCGCGGTTGATAGTTAGCCGCTTTGTCTACTCAAACTTAAAGTTAACCGTTATTTTTTGCTTGGTTGGGTCCTTAAATGACCCAGAAAATTTCTGGGAAAAATTTGTTAGAAAATAATTGACGCATTATAAGTTGGGAGCGGATCGTGTTCGTGCCGTATTGCACCGAAAACATCTAATACCACGACAAACATAAAAATTCGTCTGCTACGCAGCGTTAACAGAATAATATCAATGCACTCTGATCGCGATATTGTTTTTTTCTTCTCTAACAAAAAAAAAGCTCTTGCACACCAGAGGAGGTGAATTTCTGTACAAGTTCAGTTTGGATAGAGTCCTGGGGTATGAAAATTTTCCTGTGTAAAAAGGGATTCATCACGTGGACATGGCACCCTGTGCCTTCTTCCTTTTTAGACTTGTAACAAATTCACAGACCTCTCCCACTCTAAACTGAAAAAAAGCTCCATTGCAACAATAACGTTACATGATAACAATCCTAGTCAAGGAGTAATTGATTCGAGCGTAACTTTGAAGAGAGTGTACGCAATGTACGCAAACACACGCGAAGAATTCCGCCGCACCACTCGCCACGCGAAAAACCGACATAAGGCTACGCACACGCTGCGATGTAGTGTAGAATTGAGGCCATCCCAGTGCTATTTGCGTTATCTTATGTGTATGCGATGCAATTCAGTAGTCGCCCACAGTACACGATGCCCCATCTGGCTCATATTACGCCAGCATTTCAAATGACTTAACTATCAGTAAGACTCACATTGCTCCTCTTTCGCTTTTCCACGATACAATTTCACTTTTTGTCGCTTGGTTGGGCATTCATTTGAAGGAGGTAGTAGCAATGTTAAAATAAAATTATATAAAACCCTTGTGAATATATAAAATATAAGATATGAGTTATGGTAATTGGGTGAAGCGTCAACTAAGGTAGAGGAGGAGACGTGAAATTTTCACCGACGTTGAAGCTCCTTTCCATCCCTAGGCTTAGGCTAAAGAAGATGAGACAGATGCTTTTTCATGTAGGATGGGATATGGATTCTAGCCAAAGCCGAGAGAGGGAAGGAGCTTCGACGTCGGTGAAAAATTGGGCCTACCTTCCTCCACCCCCCCGCCCTTCCCCCCCCCCTCCCCCCTCCCTCCCTCTCACTTTAATTCTTTAACTGACCCTAGGTGAATACCATTGCGGAATCCAGTTTGAAATTCGGAAAAAAACAGCAAAAATATAAACGTGAAACAAAGAATAATCATGACGCTCGAGGCGGGATGCAGTCATGATTTATTGGTAGCTAAGATTGAGAGAAGTTCAACACCTCAATGATATTTTTCACTATTTTAGGTTTTTTTTTATGAAATTTCCTTTTCATGTTGTTCATTATTCCCTCCATTGCAATGTAGCCTATGTGATGATTGTGGGTTTCAGGAGCTAATTCGGATTTTGACAAGTTGTCTATGTTGGGACTCAGTTACTACGGTGAAGGTTATGATTACCTTTCTATTATGCACTACGAGAAGAACGAAGGCAGCCGGAATGGACAAAACACGATTGAAGCAAAGGTATATTTTTAAGGTGCAAATTTTCTTGTACAGTTCTTACTTCGTTCTTCACTATTAGGCCGCGGTCATACTTTGCGCACCGACGCCGGTGTCGGCGTCAAATTGACGCAGGTCTTGGCGTCAATGTGGTAACACGCTCCATTTGCAAAATCCTTGACCCAATCACATCACAGAAGATGAATCTTGGCTGTACGCCAAGATTCGAAGGGGGTTCTCTCTACGATCATCATACTGTAATGTGACTGGATCAAGAATTTTGCAAACGGAGCGTGATACCGGCGTCGGTGCGCAAAGTATGAACGCAACCTTACTTAGTGTACTTTGTGGGAAGTACGGAAGGACTAGTCAATAATCGGCGTATCACATGAAAATGTATAATATATGATCCCTCAATATCCCAACACACATACCATCTATTCAGAGTGGTGTGGCATGTGACATTTCTATCAATTTGAACGCACATGAATTGATACCTTACAAGGGAAGGATGGTAAGTCGAAGTGGCCGTTTGAAATGGGGTTTATACCAATGATACGGCTCGGAATGTCCCTTACCAATCTGCATTCCGTATCTGCTGTGCCTCTCTGGGAGCAGAGTTACAATCGTTGAAAGAGAAGCAACTCAGCACATATGCGATGGGCAAGTGCTTCAGATGTTTGCTTTGATAGCCAAGTGGTTATGTGCTAGGACTCAAGTTCGAGGGGGTCACGGGTTCGGATCCTCGCTGAACGTGCCGTTTCGCATTTTTCCCAAATTACTTCCCGAACATTACTAACAAGGAATTACATGCTCCGAGAGCTTGATCTCACTACGAAAAAGCATTTCTGAGGAAATGAATCCATATTCGCTGCTTTATCATGTACATTTCCACTTCTTCGTTTATTGCCTTCACACATGTTTTTCATAGTCAGTGAGTGAATTAATCTAGAAGTGGACATGGTTTACACGGACACTAGTGGTAAGCAGATCAAAATAATGAATATTCCACTAGGAGCCACATCACAAATACAACCACCTTTCTTTTTCCCCTTCAAAGCCATGTATAAGCGATTCACTTCTTTCGTCATAAGTCATGATTTAGACTTTTCTGTGCACGCATGCGATTCCATACCTCGGATAGTTCCTCTCATATATTTCCAGTTTTGCGCACCCAAATATAAAAATTTTCTCTCTTACTCCTGTCATGCACGCTGCAGGGTCTCTTGATGAATATCCAGGCGAATTTCAAACACCTATTCAATATTCATTTCCCACAGATTTGATAGACAATTGTGAAGTTGTAGACTGTGGCAAGCTATCCTTTAGTCAGTGTTCGCACTGCGAAAAGCTTCTTTGTTTTCATCACTTCGTTTTAGATTACCTTTGCTGTAAGATACTATGAAGGCATCAAACGCAGAAGTGGAAATGTACATGATAAAACAGCGAAAATGGATTCATTCCCTCAGAAATGTTTTATCGTAATGAGATCAAGCTCTCGGAGCATGTAATTCCTTGTGAGTTACGTTCGGGAAGTAATTTGGGAAAAATGCAAAAAGTCATGCTCAGCAAGGATCGTAACCCCTAGAACTTGGATCCTAGCACATAACCAGTTGGCTATCGAGGTTGGCTATAACCAGGGCCCACTTCATCCCCAATTCCCTATCGCATATGTGCTGAGTTGCTTCTCTTTCAACGCTTGTAACTCTGCTCCCAGAGACGCACAGCAGATATGGAATGCAGATTGGTAAGTGGCATCCCGAGCTTTATCATTGGTATAAACCCCATTTCAAACGGCCACTTCGACTTACCATCCTTCCCTTGTTAGCAAACTTCTGGAAATCTATGACGACACTGCCTGGGCTGTGGTACAGTGAGAGCACCAATGAAAGAAAAGGCAAGATTATGGGCGATACACCGCCGTAACAGTGGGGTTACAGTATTTTACCTAACTGATTTTCGATATGCTCTCTGCGCACTCTACGACAGGAGTACCCAAGGGCCAAATGCTGATTACTCGGTGAGCAGGTATAGTGTAGATTTTGGTGGATTACAGTAGGAATCAGCTTCGTGAAAGTGCAGGAACTCGTCTCTCCACGAAGTTACGGTGGCTACAGTGTTGTGGCGATGTACCATGTATAATTTTGGTAGCGAATAAGCCACTTGCAACTGAGTAGCACTAAAGTGCTCCCAACAACTTCTTGTCACTGCGACCTCTAAGGCTCTTCTGCTCTGTCACGTAATTACTCATATCAGACCGATGAGTGTAGCGCGACCGTGAGGTGATAGATAGAAGAACAATGAACTATTGTACGAGTCAGTTTGCTAATTAAATATTTACTGCTCAGTTCCTTCAAACATCACTAGGACCTACTACTCGCAAAATAAACAGTTTGCGCTGCAACTCTCTGCTAGATTTTTTTACATTTTGCTCTAAGCAGTATTCGGGAACTTAATCCGAGACTTTGGTTCAAAATCTTTCGATAACTACAAACCATAGAAAAAATGACATTAGAGAAATTTCTTAGGAGAACTGTGTGAGAATCTAGTGTGATGGGAAGATCGAAATCAAGCACTTAATCAGAAGAAGAGCGTCGTGGGTGTGTAGCAAAAAATCCGAGTCCATCGCGACACGCATCACGACAAACCTATCCAAGATCGATATAATTGGCGGGTATGCAACAGAATACTCGAATCGGTCAGTACGCACGCGAATGCGTCACCACGAGCGACAACTACCTTGCCGGGCCTGTTGTGGCCTGGGCGGGAGTAAAGCGCAACATGATTCAAGTCGAGTGTCCTGTCGCACACCCACTAATGGGCTGAATCTTTGTCGCAAGGATCAGCATTATTTCCATCTCTATTGATCTTTGGCTTAGGACGTGCCGTAGCTTGGGAACGAAAACTGGACCACTGCACCTCTTGTATCTCAGTCATTAGCTCTCCGTAAAACCGCGTTCATACTTCACGTCGGCAAGGCGTGGCTGTCTTCACAGGTAGCGAGGCACATTGGCACGGGGGAGGTGCAGAGGCGACGAAGCAACGAGACAGAGTGCACAGGTGGAGACGCAGAGACACGTGGCCACGCTGTGCCACCGGCATCGCAAAGTATGAACGCGGCCTTAGTCCGATGAGAAAACGTATAGCTTTTTCCCTTGCACTTCTATACACAACCACCTAAGACCCAACTCCGTTACCTTTTCTCACTGAATAACAGATTACGTTCTCCAGGATGTTCGTTACATGGACCTGATGGGCAAAAGCACCGACTTCTCAGTGTCCGATCTGAGACGAGTGAATCGAGCTTACTCATGTTGGGGTTATATGCACCGAAACGGATGATGATCTCCTCATTACCATCGTCATACTTCCACCGTCAACTTTCAAGATCTACTACGCCTTCAACGTCAATCATTATAATAATGATTCTCACAATCATAAATGCTAGCTGCCTGATACTGGTCTTAACGATTCGTGCCGGTGATCTACTATTTCTTTTCCAATATTGATCAAAGAATCACAGATATCGAGCTGTTTGTACATATCATGTATTATTTGTTTATGTATCATAAAACATTCTCCCCACTAGTTTATTGCATATTCAGGTATTTACGGTGAAGAAATACTGGAGCTCATATACAACACGCTTCCCGAAAAGAAACTCAATATGAATTGAGAGTGTGGGAGGGAGCAGGGTTAAGAATATGTCGCGAAATCCTCAAAAAGTGTTGTAGTATTTTGTGTTGGGAAATTGGGAAATCCGGGGGGGGTGCTTATAGCAATCCCTCCAAGGATTCTCAACGAACACTTCATTCTAGTAATTCTTGAACCGAGGAGGTGATATCTAGAGAAGGCCTACTAGGTAGCAATGGTATAGCCATCAACTGACTTTGGCATAAGCAGACCAGTTACGCAGCGAGATCTTGAAATCAGTAGTAAATCAAACTTCTCGTGAAGCAAACCAATTCCTGACCTAATCCCACACCAATCACCGGAACACTTGCAACACACCCCTGTCACTTACACCTTTTCAAACGCACAATATCTTTGCACGGACGTTTGAAACTAACTATCGCAAACGGTCGTTTACATGGGGTGTGGAGCCTTATGTCGAATTTTTGCGTGACCGTGCGCGGTGGATTTCTTCGATTCTGTGATTGCGTACACTGCGTACACTCCCTTTAAAACTTCTTCTGTTGTGCCAACAAGGTTGTTAGGTGGAATATTTATTAATGGCCTGACGTTTCGACAAGATCGTCTTCCTCAAAGGGAATTTACTCCCTTTAAAGTTTTACGCTCGAATCAATTTTTTCTTGATCAGGATTGTTATCATGTCATGTTATTGCTTCTTTCATTTTTTATGTCACTATTTTTTTCAGAGGGCACAAAAGTTATTATTTTAAATAATGATGAAATAAATAGCTACTCCTCAAAGGACTCCCATGGCCATGGTACCAGCCCCTTTCCTGAGCGAAATTCCAACCGACCGCGACAAGATGTGCTGATGGCGCCGCGAGTGCGACGCCGCAAAGCGAAAATTCGATATAAGGCTACACACCCGTCTACATGTACTATTCCCAGCCTTGGACTCTATACCCAGCGTTAAGCGTGGATCGAAGTATCCTTAGAGAGGTTCCATTATGAGTTGAGAAGTGAGAAGGGAAATCGGGTTCCTTAGAAACTTTCCTCGACGTCAGGCTTAAGCTTGCCTACACCCGAATGAGGTTCAGCTACCAACTAGTGACTTGCCAAATCCTAGAAAACAGCCATGCTTGATTTCTAGCTTTTCCCTAGCGTTTTTCTACCAAACAAACAAGGACTCGCTCAGGATAGAGTGGTTTACAACTTTGAACCGCCCACCGTAGCCAAGTACCCATTTTTAGGGACGACGCTCAGCATGATCCTGAATTAAGCGAAATCTCTGATGGTGTATCGAATCGTAGCTCTACAGATTTGCGTCAGCATTTCAGGCAGTGGGCAGTCTGAGAGGGTGGGAGGAATAGCAGCGGATCTTCTTTCCGGTGAAGAAAAGAACGACTCAGAAAGACAGAAAATTGAGAACCCTATAGCTGACACATTTTTCGTAACTTTAGCTATTTGCAGTTAGTAGATGTGGATGAAGTCCACCAATAACATGTGCGTAGCACTCGTTGTCGCCCCGCCCACAAGCTTAGCGTGCCATTGGACTTATTGACGCGTTTGCTTTGAATTACGATATCAATTGATGCAACAGTGACAATACAACAGATAGTGACCTTCCAAGCCACACTTCTCGTTTAAATAGTCAAACCATGTATTATATAGTGAGACAAACCGATAGGACCACTAGATCCACCTTTCTGTACAATTTTATTTCTCTAATTTTCAGCAATGAATTATAGTAAACAATTAGTAGAAACACACAATAAAATAAACAAAGGAAACGAACGGAAAAGCACTGATAGAATCTCTCAAATCCCAGATCAAATGAGGAAAGAATACAGCTGACTGGATATAAAATGCCACATTACGCACAAAGAAAGAACTCTGTCATTCACTAATCGTCTTTACATTTCACACTAATAACACTAAAGCTCTTAGAACATCTAACAAAAATCAATAACACACATAGAAAAACAAATACCGAGATCACTTTTATTCATGATGTCAGATAGCCCGAACGAATGCACCATTGAGTTGCAATCTGAAAATCCACGTTTACATCATTTTAGCACAATAGTTTGACAAAATACAGGCCTTAAACACGCGTTACGGTCACGTATGCGTTTACAAGCAGCGCATACGCAGCCGCAACGTACCCGGAGGAAAAACGCGTCAAAGTGATATGTTACTTGAAAAAAGCTCCAAAAGCGACAAAAAAGAAACAGCTCACCCCGTTACCGTAACACGACAATTCTAGCTTTGCATTCGGGTCTGATGGGTGGTAGGTTCTAAAGCGACAATACGGTATATCTGCGAGAGCCGCAGCAAAAAGTCCTGCTCGTCCTGCCACAGTACGAAATTCGCTGATGGTGACTGTAGAATTGAAAAGAATTGACTTTATCATCCACGGAGCCAACAGTGTCCGCCATGCCTGAACGGTGAATAGCTCGATGTAAAATCATCGTATTTCTGTAATTTTTTCCCAAAAAAATCACTTTGATAAATTGGCACATATCATCGGCGGTAATAGCCGTAATAGCAGCTGGAGACTCAGAAAATGCAGAAAAGTCCAGACACCGTACGTGTGCTTCTGCTAACGACGACAACAGCGATCCTGAAAAGATTATTTCACGACCTGATAGATAAATAAATAAATAAATAAAAATTGAAAGTATGCGGACAATGTCAAAGAAAGCCACTCTGCCTACACAAACATGTTCCAACGCTAAGAAATAATTTCGCGACTATTGGAATTGAATGGGATTGGAGTGAATCAGTTTTGATCGCGACGCGACCGCCCGCGTTCGTGAACATCTTAGGGTAATCGATACATCGCTCATTTTTACTGCTAAAATGGAGTACTCAACCTCCAAGAAGGTTTTCAGAAAAGAAATTCAAATACAAAGAGTTTAAAGGGATCGTCCACGGAAAAAAATTAGTTTTTTTTGTTACCCATATACATATTTATGTTGTATTGGCCTAATGTGGGCAGCATGCAAAGTTTCACGCGAAAAAAAAAATGCGAATCTGGCTAAGATACAGCACCACAAAGTCTCGGTCGGGTGGGCGGGGCCTCCGGGCAAGTACCCATCCCGTCGTCCGTCGCGGTCAGAGACGCATTTGAGGAACAGAAAGTTACGTAAACAGTCCCACTCTCCGTTCCCAACCGCGGCGGATGACAAGACGGGGCTTTCACTCCGAGGCCTACCTACACGGCCGAGAATTTGGGGAGCTGTATCCTAGCTGAATTCTCACTTTTTCGCGAGAAAATTTTGCATGCGATCCTTATTAGGCAAATACAACATAAATATATGGGTAACAAGGAAGCTCATTTTTCCGTGGACGATTTCTTCAAATGGATACAACGCTTTTTTGTATTCCTCAACCAAGACATGGACTTTGAGAGAGCTATGATTGTGCGACGAGTGGGTAGACAAACAAAGGCAGAAGCAAACTTTAAAATAAAGTCTAAGTCTTCAAAAACATTTGATTAAATAATGGCATCAAAAACCTAGAGGAGCTCCATTCGGGGTGCAAACCAAGTCCCCGGTCAATGTCCCCTCTAGGTCTATGTAAGGTAGCACTGCGAGTGGTAAAATCAGCTCTTAAAGTACGCGAAGTACAAAGTATAAAAGTAGAGAATTTGACAAGGAAGATTACCTTGCACGTCGACCCATAGAATATTCTCAACTTCATTCTGGTGCTTCGCATCCAATCGCATTCGAATTTCCTTCAGTTTTCGGAGATCTAGAGCCGCCTTGATGCCGCTGAATACTTCTGCTCCAGTCATATTCTCCAAAACTAAGGAATCCAAACTCCGAAATGAAGACAATCGTCGCAATGACTCTTCACCCATGCACCAGGAAAAATAAGGATTTTGTGAGCATAGTAGTAAGGATCTGAAAGCAAGAGGACGAATTCAAGGATGAAAACGAGTTTAAAGAACTAAATTTCACCACTACATATCAAAAAGTTAATTTGAAAAAAACGTAGGTGGATGAAGGGTACAGGTGGTGCCCATTAACAGCGTCTTTCGGTGAAAACTTTCCAGCCCAATCAACAGCCTGCTTCCACAAGCCATAAATCCTATGAAGGCTCGGGTGGATTGAAAAGGTGACTTGTAAGGTGGCTACACACAGTTTACATAAAGAAAAACCGCCGTTCAAATAGATTTACTGTTTCGAGTGTGGATTGAGCGCATGGCGTATCCCAAAAAACTCATCGAGGCCAATAAATTCATACATTAAATGTAGAAAAAGGAATATGAGACTCCAAAAGTTTATTCAAAAACTTAAAACGCTGCAAAAGTTCTCTAGGTTTTTGAATAAACTATTGGAATTGGAAAAACTGGGAAAATTTGAAAATTGGAAAAATAAAACATATCCAGAGACTTAAGAACTTTTGCGGCCTTCTGATTTCTTGAATAAACTTTTGGAGTCTTATACGATTTTTTACATCTTTATATATTCATGAGGCTTCGTGACAGCACAATACTAAGATAACTTCGTACTTTGTTTCTTTTATTGCATATAATTTATATAATTTATTATTTAACTCTCCAAATCAAAAGAGGGCAGAAAATCTCACTTTGGATCCAAAGTCCCGCACATTTCTTCGCAGAATGCGACAGCATGGGCAAATCGCTCGTCAACTCGTCTTGCTATCAGGCGACGTCCTCTCTTCAAAACATCCACTCGAAGTGCGACAATATCGAGGTAGGAGAGTAACTGAATCAAACATCAGGCTTTTTGAATGACATTAGAGTTTTCTGGCACTAAAAATAATCTGGAAATACTTACAGACTCAACAGTACTCGGATGAACTTTCTGAACGCCACCTTTCGAATCCCATTCAGCATTCATACCACATCGCTTGTGTTGAATGTAAATCGCTCTCAAGCGGCTATCATTGCCGCGAAGACACGCTCGACGCTTAGATCGATAGTCTAAAAGTATTGACCGTCACAATCAATCTCGATAGTAAAGGCTTCAAAAGTTTTTTTTTTGGGTTTTTGAATAAACCATTGGAGTTGGAAAAACTGGAATAATTGGTAAACTGGACATAATAAAATAATATTCAAAAACACTTACTCGAATGTGAGCACTCATTTAATTTCAAGAAAAAGTACGATCGGATCATGAGCTCGAGGTCAGGCTCAACACGGATCCGAGAACCATCAATGGGAGGAGGGGTCGCTATTTTCGGTTCGAAGAGAGGACGTATTTTTTCGAACCCGTAGATTCTCAACGTCCACCTCTTCATCAGTGACTTTTTTGGACGTACGAAGCTGTACCTGGATGAGATTTATCAAAGGTGGTGAAGTGGTACTGCATGATCGGACTTCGACCGTCTGTTCGATCGTCGCCTGGCTGCACATCGATATCCATCACATATACATGACAGTGCGCAGGAATTCTGAAACGGAGGATAACTCGGAAAAAAGTGTTACGTTCCGATGATGAAAAATTAGATTTCAAGATATGCCCAGGTTCCTTTCATAAAGTAAATTGTGTAAATGATACTCAATCAGGGCACTAGACAGGTGCTGAAGAAAATAGGCGCTTCAGTACGACCCCCCCGATCTACAGCGACCAAGCACGACCCCCTTTTTTACTTCTACAATGCCAGTAACTGTTGTCGAATTGCATTAATGCAGTGAGTTTTTTTGCTATATGTACAGTCCATTTCGGAAAAACAAATAGGGCGTGGCCTACGGACTTGGGTGAATGGCGAGAGTGAGAGAACGTGGCGAGAGTGAGAGTGTGTGGCGAGGTGAGAGAGTTTGATACCCGTTCATCCAAGTCCGTATGTCACGCCCTATCTGTTTTTCCGAGGCGAAAAGATATTTATTCTACACCTTGCCACACGGATTTGCGGTATACACTCCTTGCTTCTCATCTGCTTCTTGAAACTTTAGATTTTAGTGCTTATCGCTGACTTCAGCACGACCCCCCATCTTCCTATCCGGTCAAATACGACCCGCCTGTCGAGAACTTCTCGACTCTCGGTAAATCCTTACCCAATCTACCCATCCACATAAAAGGCCGAACAAAAAGCCAAGAAGCAATCAAAAGTGATGCTTCTGGCATTAATCAATTCTACTTTTGAGATACGCCACGCACTCCAATTCTAGCCACGATCGTGGTGATGGATCAATGCGACTTAGTGTGTACAATAACTTGCGGTATTCAGCCGATGTGCGAATCAGTCCTTTTGTCGTTTCAGAAGAGTCTTGTACGACTTCACCTATCCCGAGGGGATGTAAGTCCTGATTGGCCTGGGATGGCATAGATGCAGAATTAGATTCACACACCATGCCAAAGTGATTGCACGCCACCTGTCCCAATCCCACTCACCCGCAACCGTAAGCCGCCCTTCTGCCTCACACCAACCAAGCAGCAACAACCATAACAACAAGAACAACAACAACAACAAATCTTCAGTGATCAATGGCTATACTTACCTCGGGACCCGAACGAGATTGTGAACGATGAGCTGCCGCCATCGCTTCGATACTTGCGCAGCTGATAGCATGGCATCGTGGGGCGGAAGATATTGGATGATCTGAATCAATGGAAATATTACAACTCCATATTTAAAAACACTGATGTTTAGAAGTAATTGTAAAGCCTAAACTACTTGAACATGTTATAACATTCTACGACTAATTAAGGACCCCATAAGGAATCAGATTAAACGTATATGGCAAAGTCAGCAGGGTATGCAAAAATTTGTACAAAATTGCTCCTGCAACAATTACAGCCCCAGCAAGGGAGATGTAATTTTTCTGCACAATTTTTTTTTCGACCACATTTGTCGACAGCACGTGCATGTAGGGGTTATTACCGAGAAAAGTTCGATGACGTAGTCGTGATTACTGCATTCAGTAAGCATCACATGTGAGTTTTTTTTTTCAAATGAAGTTGGTGGAAAAATTTGCATGGCGAATTCGGGGCCGAGGCTGGAAATTATAGTCTTATTTGTGAGTTTTTTTCGTTTTGATTGTCAAAGGAATCGTCCACGAAAATGAGTTTCTTCGTTACCCATATATTTATGTCGCATTAGCCCAATAAGGGCCACACCTGCAAACCTTCACGCGAAAAAGTGAGAATTCGGCGAAGGTACAGCTCCCCAAATTCTCGGCCGGGTGGGCGGGGCCCCTGCGTAAAAGCCCCGTCCCGTCGTTCGCCGCGGTTGGCAATGGAGAGTGAGACTGTTCACAAGACTTTTTGTTCCTACAATGCGTCTCCGACTGTGGCAGAGACGGGGTGAGCACTTGCTCGGAGGCCTCGTCCACCCGGCCGAGACTTTGTGGTGCTGTATCTTATCGTGAGCCGGATTCACATTTTCGCGTGAAACTTTGCATGCGGTCCACATTAGAAAAATACAACATAAATATATGGATAACAAAAATATTCATTTTTCCGCGGACGATTCCTTCAAGGTTCGCTCAATGACTGTTGAGAAAAAGAGTGCTGAAGCTAATAGCCGTTTTTGTCCGCTTGCGAACAATTGCGTTTAAACGGAGTTATGATGCTACAAAATTACCCGAAACTACTCGAAAGAAAGAAAGGATATTAATCTTAAAAAGAGTACATGTATATAATTAAGAAAGAAGCAAGTAACCAGAATCAGAAGTAAAAATAGCAACATTGTAAAAGTAGATAAATAATTAAATATGCAAGTTGAACAGGAAAAATGGCAGTTTCCATCAATGTGTTGGGATTTACAGGAGCCCACAAATCCTTCTTCAGAATCTCATAAGAGAAGACCGGGTGGGATTTTTTATTTAAACGATGGATAACTGAAAATTCTATTTTGCATGAAAAGTAATTTTGAATATCCTATGACGCCACTCGACCGTGCGCTCCGAAAGTTGCAAACCCTTGTGTCTTCATAAAATTGAGGGTCACAAAAAGCTGTACAATAAGCTCACAATAAAAAAAGTGTTTGAGTTTCAAAAAAAACCCAAAAATGCCCGTAAAAAAGTAAAAGAAAAAAGCATGGCCAGTAGAGGTACTTGTTCCATTTGTATGTTGAAACTAACCCTAATAAGTAACTCATTGGGTAGGCGATTAATGTCGAGCTGATAGTGAATAGGTTCCGAATAGGGTGGCATCTGTGGTCGTCACTCTCCCAGTAGCGTCATGACATTTGGGAGGAGTTGGTCAACTGAAACAGATGTTTCTATTACATGACAACTTGTTCATCGACATCATGGTTATTTACAGTTCTCATGTCAGGAAGGAGTGGAACCGGTTCTAACCAAGGAAAGATTCACGAGCGACAATGATATTTGAAAAAAAACCAAGTTTTCCATTGACGATGGGAGTCTAAATTCAATTATAAGATCGAAAGCAACTAAAATTGGAGCGAGAAAAAAGATCAAAGAGAAAATGACAGAGATAAGGTT
Organism: Trichostrongylus colubriformis; assembly: GCA_963978905.1. NCBI lineage: Eukaryota > Metazoa > Nematoda > Chromadorea > Rhabditida > Trichostrongylidae > Trichostrongylus > Trichostrongylus colubriformis. Next base: position 47,547,539 of record OZ022259.1, read on the forward strand.
CAATAAAAGTTGATTCTTTTGTATAGACCGAAATAGCAACTGAATCGAAATCGAAACATGGAAATAGCAACTGAAATTGGAGCGAGAAAAAGGATCAAGGAGGGTACGACGGAAAGAAAATTTAATGAAAATTTATTCTTTCATACAAACCGTTCCACTGAGAGAAACTATGATAGGAAAAGGAGGGGCTGCATGATAGGAATTCCTAAAGAGTGACTTCGGTCTATAGCCATTTAAAGATGTCTTTTTGCCCAGGTTAGATAGCTGTATAGCGACCTTTTTCGATAGTTCCCACTGGAATAAGCTCCTGAAGATTCCAATACATTATACCTGGGCGTACTTTCCAGCCCCTTTCCACTGGTCATCGCGGAAGGATGCTCCAAGGCTAACCCAAGTGTTCGTCCACCCACGCATGTGAGTGGAGGCAAAGGGGAGGGGCGTGGGATTCTCCAGGGGGAGCATTCCTTTCCTCCCGTGATGCAGATACAATAATTACGCAAAATACAAGGTTACGCGATTAAAATGTCGTTGTGTAGGTCGAGTGCACCATTTTAACAAGCCAAAGAATTTGAGTGAAGCGGAATGCACAGCGCATCCTGAAGCCGAGCAAATAGAACCATCTTATTAGTGTTCAAGGAACTTTTCAACTCGGAATTACGTAATTTTATGAGTTTCTAAGAGATAAATACTACCTAGTGAGCCAAATTAGATATCAGAAAACAAGAAAACAGAGTTGCTTTCACTATTTGAAAGCTGCACCCATCTCTAACCTCAATAACTGGGAAACGAAAAAAAAGTAGGAAAAAAGTCAATTTTCTAGAATGCCATTACTGTTCCTAGTGTAAGTTGCATAACTATGGGAATCGCAGGATCGTTTTATGATGATTCAGGTGGAACCGTCGCCGTTAACGCCGCCATCACCTGCCACTGAAACCAACAAACCACCACAATGCCTTCTATGTGTCAATACGAGCGGATTGTCACAATCCCTTGGCTTAGGGTCATGTGGTTTTTACAGAGCAATTTGTACAGCGATGAGATCTGTATCCTCTTTTCCACCCACCACCCTTTCAGTCAGGTTGGATAGAATAGGCCGACTGAAATGATGTGAAGCTGCATGACCCAAGGGTATCGATCCAGTGGTCCGCAGCGGCAGGCCATGTAGCCTCTAGCCACTGCATCACCTCTACCTCCACAAAATTTCGCTTCCTAATCTATTAATTTAATTTACGTTTCACAATTGGCAATTTGTAATGATACTGGAAAACCTCCTGGCTTCCTTTTTCCACATCTTGCTATTCCTCTTCGTTCCCATTCGTGCAAAATATCGTAACCCTAGACGAACGCATCGAAGATCTTTAGATGTTGATGCCTTACCCGCGACGCGAAATTACACAAAGTGTCACAAGCGCCTGATGAATGTACGAGTGTGATATTTTATTGGGCTATAAACGAGGCAAGACATGATGTAGTGAGCACGTCATCTTTTGCACGTCAAGTTACATTGCACTGCGCCTGTGGCCGGCTTACAGAACGAAAACTATCCCGCAAAGTTATAGTAACTATTCAAATATATATGTGATTATTTGGATAAATTCAAATCTGAATATAACATATGATTAACTAACTAAATATAAACATAATTATCTATACACATTTCCAGACAAATATATAAGCCGCGTTCATAATTTGCGCCGTCGGTATGTTCACAGGCAGCGAGGCAGAGTGGCGCTGAGAGGTGCAAAATGACGCTGGCAACAAGACAGAGTGGCACAGGCGGAGACGCAGAGACACGCACCCACGCTCTGCCGCCGACATCGCAAAGTATGAACGCGGCCTAAAGATATACTAAACAGGTTTGAGTATTATTGTAGTTGGGGTTTCGCGCTCTCGTCTCTCACATGACACTTTCTTAGAAACACAATCTGCACACCTTAGCCCACACTTTAGGTGAGCTTTAGTGAAATAAAAAACTGCACTTTTCCCTTGCAAAGCTCAGGCAAAATTAGAACTGAGCGCAAGGCACCATGGTCTTTTCCCTAACTGAATTACAATCACGTTTTACCGATGATTTCTACTGAAAAATGGGCTTCCAGTGAACGAATGGAGAAAATTGGGCAAATATGGCAGTATTCATAGCGACACGAGAGCATAATATTATACTCCTATTGGCGTTTGCCTTACGGCTTAACGCCGCTTCGATTATGGCATTCTAAAGGTGCAGCCGTGACTGAACCACTTGGCTTCTTGCGTTTCGCAATTTCATCCCAATGCTTCCAGTACAGGTGAAGAACGCAACAAAGAGCCGCATTAATTATCACCTACCATCTGGTAGCACGAGCAGAAGAGAACGGCCTATGTCAATGTCAGTTTCCTTAGGCATAAAGCAAGTGCGATACCATTTAAGTAGCACAGCTGAAGTGAAAACCTAGCTGGCTTGAATCGGTCTAGAACTCCAAAGATGTGCAACAAAGTTTTCAGTTGCAAATCACTGATGAGTGAATCTTTCAAAAATATTCAATTTTATCAATTAGAAAGACAAAGTACACTGCTACAAGCTCAAACAGCTGTGGAAAGTGTTCCGGTGAAATAGAAGTATGGAAGTCCTTAGGAGGTTCACCAGGCTAACTTCGCCACGTTGATCAGGGTACACCGGGAGTCGAGGATTCCTCGACGAGGGGGGGGGGGGGTATATTTGATCGGACAGGAGCGGGGTCGTACCTGCACAGGTTAGCGATAAGCACTAGAATCTGAACCTTCTATAAGCAGAAGGGAAGAGAAGGGTATTTTGTGTTTTGTCCACGTAGAGGGGAGGTGGGGGGTGGCAGTGAAGCCACTGTTTTTCATCACACCTGGGAGTGTCCTGATGCTGATATTGAGGTGCTGCTGATGGCTGCCACGCACAGATCGCGAGGTTCCGTTCGATATATCAGTGATGTGAGGAGCGGGATAACACGCACACACGAAATGAAAGGGTACTGAACCTAACAGGTCTATTTTCATTTTCAGTGAACGACCGTGTCATGGCATCTACTCTTTTCTGAATGCTGAAAGAATAAACCGCAATTGGCTCTCCAGAAACGAGCAGTTAGCACAAAGGAGTTAAAAACATGTAGAAAAGAGAACATAAGTTCAATGAATAAGGAACAACGTCAGTAAGAACCCTAAGTTTTTGAAAAGAAGAATGCACGAGCGTTTGCAGGGGGAACGCCCAGTAATAGGATTTTCATCATGAGCGATAAATCAAAAAAGCAGCGAACGACAAGATAAGAACATGCGAGACAGCATTCTCCAGACAAATGACATCACATATACGAACGCCATCGGAAAAACGGCGCCGGTGGCCTAATCGAAACCTTTGAGCACGTGCCCGTTCGCCTCAAGTGTCTGGAAGCCATTCATTTACTCACAAAACGTAAACAAAATCATAATAAATGAAGCGCCTCAAGAAACTGATACTCCAAATTTGGGAGTACATGAACCACAGTAGCACCTCTTCTTGCGTCAATGGCTATTTCCGGCTCAACTGGTTCCTATCGAAGTCAGCTTTGAGAATCACCCATGGTTCTTGCCTCCACTATTTACCCTTCTACGCTTGAGCATTACAGAAAGGGTTCAAACAGTTGTGGCGCAGCAGGAGCCATCCGACGTCGCCAACGCGACGTGCCGCACGATGCCACATCGCCAAGGCTCTTCCTACACCACACATGAATCTCGCGTCCGCAGTTGAAAAAAAGACTTGAGTTTTCTCGAGAAGATGGATTCATGAAGTACCTACCCATGGTTAATAGAGATAAGTGGAGGTGTTGCCCAGGTTTCGTCGCACTTACTTTGAAAGAATTTCCCCCGTTTTCGAAACCAAACATTCAGGATTGATTAAAGGAATCGTCCACGGAAAATGAGTTTTTGTGTTACCCATATATTTATGTTGTGATTGCATAATGTTGGCCTCATGCAAAATTTCACGTGAAAAAAATGTGAATCTGGGCCAGATTCACATTTTTTCGCGTGAAATTTTGCATGACGCCAACATTAGGCAAATACAACATAAACATATGGGTAACACAAAAACTCATTTTCCGTGGACGATTCCTTTAAGCATTGTTTGGTCGACTAATCAGCGCTGTCAATTGTGTGGGGAGCTAGATTTCATCAAAAGCCGCCTCCTACACCCTTCTCCCCTGAAAAAATGTTTCACAAGCTACATATATACACTTCCATGGATTCTCCAACTTGGGACGGCCGCTTCCTCCTGAGCCTCCAATATCTGGTGGATAAGTAAACTTATGTATCGGAAGCTTCGAACTAAGCCTATCTAAATGTTCTATGAGTAAAAGGAAAAGCGTACTCGTCACTGCACCACCGACGCCCTTAGGCTTTATGAATATGACACAGTACAAATACATGGCTTACCCCAGAACTACTTATCAAAGTCGATTCTTATACATCCCGTGGCAAGCGAAAAGACTTCGGATATTCTTGATTAAGAGTAAAAAACCAAAGAGATCTGGAGAAACAGACAACGCCCGAGGGATGCTGAGCCATCTGGCATTGAAAACAACAAACGAACAAACAAGTTGACGCTCGCGACGCTAGAGAGATACGACAAGGAAGGAAAACCACTCATTTAGAGTGCTGCAGTAAACCAAAGCGGAGCTGTAAAAAGAACGACAGTCCCCTATTGGTACACATCAACAGCGCCGCTATGTCACATCATGATGTTTGTACGATGACCGAGATGGTACAGGTGGAACCGCCATCATCCAAGCCATTCTCACCCCCACCTGTCGATGAAACCAGCACTGTCTCGTATAAATCTCTCGTGAGCCATCTCACTGATGCGACTTTTCACTAACTTTTCACATCGGTTTTCCACAGCAGGCCCACTTGAAACGGAAACGCAATCATGAGACTGATGGGATTTCCACCCATCCTTTCCCTTGAAGGAATCGTCCACGACAGAATATGAGGTTTTCTGCTATCCATATATACATGTTGTATTTGCCTGATGTGGGCCGCGTGCAAAGTTTTATGCGGAAAAATGCGAATCCGGCTAAGACACAGCATCACATATACTCGACCGGATAGGCGAGGCCTTCGACCAAGTGCCCACACCCCGTGGTCCACCGCGGTCGGAGACGCACTGTAGGAACAGAAAGTTACGTAAACAGTCTTCCCAACGGCGGCGGACAACGGGACGGGGCTTTTACTAGGACGTCCCGCCCACCCGGCGAAGAATTCGGGAAGCTTTATTTTAGCCGATTTTTCAGTTTTTCACGTAAAACTTTGCATACGGCCCTTAAAATACAACATAGATTTAAGGGTAACAAAGAAACTCATTTTTACTTGAACGATAGCTTTGATAGTGAATGGAGTAATGAGGGGAATCAGAAATGGCAGGACACCTCCGAAATGCGATTTAAAAGACAATCTGTGGTGAAGTCGCGATAGAAACACGTTATGAGGTTATTAGAGCAGTTTCAATTGAAGGCTGTTCGATGGTTTGGTTTGCTATGGCCGAATAGCTGAGAAGGGCGGGCAATCTACATGGCAGACACCCCCATCAGTGATGCAGAGAGCACGAAAGCACATCCTCAAATGCGAGAGGAATCCTCATTCTCTCATCATCAATACATGTCATCCCAAGGTATCATTAGTTCACGCCCTTGTCCTTCGAGACCATCTCTACGATTTTCCTGATTTTTAATCGGCAAGCACGCCTCCAATACAAGGTTTCTCTTCCAAGCTATTTGAAATACAGTATCCTTTTAATGTTTCCGAACGACTGCAGTATTCCCACATCTGCACAAAATTGCCATCAATTCTCACAAAGTCCCACTATTCTGACGATATTACGCAAAATTACACAAAACTGTCACCTGCGTATGACAAATAGGTGAAACAAACGATTTCTCTAAACCACATGCAAACATGAGAGACATAGCTATGGAAGACGGAGGGGGGGGGGGGGTAAGGGGGGATGGAGAGGGATAGACTGAAAAAGAAGCAGATTAAAGGAATCGTCCACGGAAAATGAGTTTTTGTGTTAACCATATATTTATGTTGTATTTGCCTAATGTTGGCCTCATGCAAAATTTCACGCGAAAAAATGTGAATCTGGCTGAGATACAGCACCACAAAGTGCGGTCCCAGTGGGCGGGGCCTCCGTGTAAAAGCCTCGTCCCGTCTTCCGCCGCCGTTGGGAACGGAGAGTGGGACTGTTTACGTAACCTTCTGTTCCTACAATGCGTCTCAGGACACGGCGGACGCGGTACGAGGCTTCTACACGGAGGCCCCGCCCACTGGGACCGCACTTTGTGGTGCTGTATCTCAGCCAGATTCACACTTTTTCGCGTGAAATTTTGCATGAGGCCAACATTAGGCAAATACAACATAAATATATGGTTAACACAAAAACTCATTTTCCGTGGACGATTCCTTTAAGTAAGTGGGCATACGGAAACCAAAATATCTTCGTTTCAAACAAGTAAATAATTGATAAGCAGTTATAACAATAATTATCTCTTGAACTTATCACTTATTTGAAACAAGCACAATTCAAAGAATGTTGAAATGTAGACCTTCGTTTGAAGATAATTTTCACAAATATTTCATTTAATCGCCATTCCGTGCAAAGGCACTTATGTTTCAAAAATGGTTTCCACAAGGTGGTAATTCTTCTATCTCCTCAGAAATACTCCAGTTTGAGTCAAGTTAGCCGAAAACCACTAGCAGTGAGTCTAATGCAATTACGGCCGGAGCCGGTGTGAGCAGAGTGTTGCCTACTAATAAAAGACGCCGAATCCTTTCGGCCAACCCTCTGTGTACTCAATTAAGTCCACGTTCTGAGTGCAAAACAAACATTTGGTATACCTTAAAGGCGATTAATTGTCGCAGTGAGTGTTGTGCACAAAGGGAAAGGCAAAAAGCAAAGTATCACTCATTATTAAAAGCCGAAACCCACCAAAATCTAAAAACAATGGACTATAGAGAACCACAGAGCGAGAGTCGTTAAGGAGAGAAAGCAAAAAAAGTTCGAAAGAAGGACATAGGCAACAGGAAATATCTTCTTTATTCATTTATTTATGCGCTCAGTAGACGCTGAAACATTAGCACAACTAAACAATTATTGATTAGTCGAAAAGGCAACCTTTCTGACAGAAACAGTGCAAAAGTACCTGCCTGTCCGAATGGTGCAGAGACCCAGCTAATGCTCATAAGTTCAATCCCTCCAAAAAACCTACTGTGCAAGGCAGTGCCAGCTCACATCCACAAACCGATACAAAAAATAAAAAGGATAACTATAGGTTCTAATTAGATTGCAGTGCTAGCACGATGTTTGTAGGCGCCCTTTACGCTTGAAGGAATCGTCTACGGAACGAATGAGTTTCTTTGTTACCCATATATTTAGGTTGTATTTTCCTAATGAGGGCCCCATGCAAAGTTTCACGCGAAAAAGTAAGAATCCGGCTAAACAGCTCCACAAATGCTCGACCGACTGGGCGGCCTTCGAGTAAAAGCCTTGTACCGTCAACCACGGCGGTTGGGACGGAGAATGGGGTTGTTTACATAATTTTGCCTTCCTACAATGCATCTCTGAAAGGGCGGACGTCGGGGCGGACACTTGCTCGGAAGCCCCGCCCACCCGGCTGCGACTTTGTGGTGCTGTATATAAGCCGGATTCAGATTTTTCGCGTGGAACTTTGCATGCGGCCCACATTAGGTAAATACTACATGAATATATGGATAACAGAAAAACTCACTTTCCGCGGACGTTTCCTGAATGATCGAATTCCTCACGGACCCGAATGATCGAATTCCTCACAGGATTATCAATGAGGTCCACCCTACCAGAGCCAGTCAGTAATTTGGTGCAAAAGCTGACGAGTAAGATAACACAAAAACTACTGAATATAGCGCTGGCATAGTAAATGATAAAGGAATGAAACATCCAATATCAATCGAGTTGCCAGTTTCAGCCACGTAATTGACTTCCATACAAAATTGCATGGGCATTTGATAGCTAATTAACCCGCACAAACAGCTCAGAAGTGGATAATGTTCAATAAATAAAAGTAAATGTATAACCACAACAAGAAAGAAGATTACGAAGTAGAGTCCCTATATTTCAAGCAATCTTTTTACAAATAATCCATAAGAACAGAGGTCTTATGGTTAGTAGCTGACCTCAGCGAAGGATGAAAAAAGAGGGTTGGTTCATGCATACAAGAACTACGAAGTTGTGATACGCCTTCGCTTGTCATTGTCGCCTCCACGAGTGTAATATCATAGATCACATATCCAGTGTCGTTGATACTACAACGATCACTTCAAGCAGAATTTCCGATGATTATTAGAGAAATGGGACGGGCAACAGCTCCATGATTAGACAGCGTATCAGAAATCTAACCGGTGACTAGCACACCTATTCGTCTTCTTGTCAACAAACATGCTGTAATTACTCATTCTATCTACGAACGTGATAACAGCTTGTAAAACAGTAATACGAATTATACACAACTTTCGCATCGCAGGCTGCGGCGAAAATCAGCAGCTATCAAAAATCAAAAATATCAGAATCAGCTTGTAAAACAGTTAATCCCATGGAAAACAGCATTGAAATAGGAACGGACGCTGCCTGATAGCGCTAACTCAAACAAACAAATAAAATCAAAAAACACCTGCGGAAATGTCCCAATCGAGGCGGTCAAACACGTGCCTCCCAATCAGTATATTTGTAAAAAAAACAAATGATGGAGCCTCAACGGGATAAGCCATGCATTAGCTTCCTCGAGGGAACGTGGAGGAATTTGAATGGAACTGTGTTTGAATTTGAAATTTGAATATGAAAATTCTGGAAAATCTGAAAATTCAAGGTAGTATTTAAAAAGACTATATGTTGAATTGAATCAACTAATTCCTCCATTATTTACATAGCCCCTTGTTTTTCGATACCGTGTTCCCAAATATGCGAACCAGAGAAGATAACAACCTCGATCAGAGAAGGATCCCATCTTGAGCGAGTATGGTGGTATACTGACGCCCCGCTTACCATTAGTGGAAGTGATTATTATGCAAGAAAGGTGAAATGAAGATTGCAGAGAGAATGAAGATACAAATAAAAGGCGACCTGAAACTCCGCCGATGTAAAAACTGAAGGGATCAAAGCTCTAGCATGCATTCGACCTTGGCACCACCCGCTTTTCCCACGAAAACCGGAAGATGAAGCGAGTAGTTTGCGTGGTTGCACTAGGCAGTGACACACTAATCGGCATTTTTGACGAGAAATTCATCGTTAAGTTCGTGACAAGGACGAATATGAATATTAAAAAAGGTTTTGAGATGCCAGAGAACTCCATCTCAGAAACTTGTGTGATAGAAAGGTCCCTACCAGCCGTGTATTAACCCCTAAATAACTTGTCGCCCACTGCCTGCCAATCCACCCCCAGGTAATGAATAGGTAATGAATGGAATGATTCGTATGAATGAGGAGATAAAACAAAACTTTCCTTGTTTTCCGTTTCTGGTTCACGAGTAAAGGAGATTGGTGGAGAAAATCTTGAAAATATCGACACAAAAAACCGTAAGTGTAGGGAAAGCACATGGTGACCGAAAGAAATGACGAAGAATGAGAAGTAGAAAAGGAACATAAGGACGATGTGAACTAGAAAAGATCAAAAGGGACAAAATACCCTACGTGAATGTAGGAAAAAAAGTTTTTCAATTGGTCTGAGGTATCAACTGGTTCATTATAAACATGACCGATGCAGTAAACTAGAAAATCGAAGACAGCTGCCCTCCAAAACATCAGCTGACATGCATAGGGCGCTTTCTGTACACAGGACAATGGGAGCCGAGGCTCTCCCAACACACTGAGTAATTAGATATTAATGTGACAGAATCACCAGCAAAAGAACCGGTGACAAAAGGGATATCAATGAAAAGGCAAAAGAAAACCAGAAAAAGGAAAAAAATAATCGGTAAGACGTCAACGAAGATGTCCTGCAGCTGAGCCCTCTCATGTCATAGTGAATAAGAAGTGAAGGTACAGAAAAGTCTAGAAAGCCATTGCGAAATTGTTTTTGACCGTTAAACTTCAGGAGCTCACGACAATTTTTTTTAAAAATGCGCCATGCACTCGTTTTCTACTGAAGACCGCGAATTGGTGTTAGGAAATGACTCGCGCTGGCCAGTTTCCATACTAACTACAAACACAAACCATTGCAAAAGCTCGTCGAAGTTGAGCTCTTCGTTAGCATTTGCCGATTCTTTTACTTTTCAAACTTTACGGTTTTTCTTTCAACTTCAAACAACAGCAGAAACTACATGAGAAAAAGGAAGTTAGGGTCTTTAACTAACGAAATGAACTGGCCTCCTTAAACCGCTCCCGCTCATTGGGAGAGTGCCAGGAAGTACCTCTGAGCCACTACGCTATATCTGCTTTTAATAAGAGAAGTAGAAAGATCAATATGTCTAGATCCTTCTAGAGATTACCGTCAGCGACCAGATGCCACGTCAAGTGGTAGCGGTCTATATTTGATGAGACCATTGAGCAAATGGTACCGATCAGCTTCTACCTCCTTAAGAGATCCGTAGGAGATCCGTTGAAGTGTCTTTGAGTGTATTTGAGCAGTTCGTGAAACGATGAGAGCACATCCTCTGTGATGGGCTGGATTTTACGCCCACCCGACAAGCGGCGGGGGTGGATGGATGCTGCTGTGAGGAAGCTGAGCTGAGGACCACCAGCATTTTTGAGCGCGCTTTTTTCCAGCCAGACGGAATTCGAGCCGCGGTCGCCGACGACGAAACAAACATGGATAAGAGGGATCATTTTCTCTGTCAACATTGCAGCTAATAAGAAAGAAAATTCGTTGGCGATTCAGCGCACATGTGATGATAAAGACGGGAACAAAAGGAGAAGAACAGGGGAAGATAGAGCCATTTATCAGCCACATATTGCCTTCCATTCATCCAGACACTCGTCTTGGGTGAAAAATTGAGCAGCAGCAAACGGAAATTAGCTGAACATACCAGCAGACACTTGTACTAGGAAAGATGAACAAGAGATTAGAAAAAAATATGAATAAGTAGCATGAATAAATAGCAATCTAGGTAACAACTGCAAGATAAGAAGCTCTTCATGATGCTCTTCAAAAAAATGGTTTCTGATCGTAGATCCGGAGTTTCGGAGTTCCCCTGGGACGCGCCTTGTACTGTTTTTGGGCACAGCACCGTCGCAATGACTAGGCCAATACAAATAACAATTTTATATGCTGAAACGTTCCCGTAGGTACGGACTTTCAAAGGCAAAGAGAATTCTAGGCGAGTTGTACTACTAAATGATGGATGAGTAAGTTTCGGGTATTGGAAACTGCAGTGGGAACAAGCAGAGTAGGCCGAAAAATGTGAGAAGACGTGTTCATATGGAGTGCGAAGGATAAAAACTGAAAAAATCTAATTTTACAAAGGACGGGCTACTATACCATGCGCCCCACAAGAATGAGAAAAGCCTCCGGGCTACTATACCATGCGCCCCACAAGAATGAGAAAAGCCTCAAGTGGAAGCCTGTATGAAAAATTGTCTCAGTGACAAGTCGAATTCATCTTATTTAACTTCTTTTCAATTTATACTCCAACATATTAGGCGATATCATGTGATTTGAGTGTTCGACAATAGTTAGAGGCTATAAAAGCTTTCTTTAATCCAAAAATACCGCAAAAAAACAGCTCAAAAAGAAGTTCAAGAAAGTGCCGAATTGAGGAGTTTGGTCCTTTCGTCAGACTTATATAAATAGGTATAAAATTATGTTATAATGTGCCTAATCCTTATCACTAATGTGCTTCCATCGAGAAATCCCTTTATTATCAGATAATTATTCATTTTTTAATGAAAGCCACTGTGCTATTAAAGCACTATATTATTACAAATGAAAGTCGCAATAAAATAAAAGGAATGCTCAGGAATTCTATGAATGCGCATGCAAAAAGCAGGAATGCAACTCAGTCGCATTAGATAATCGAGTGCCTTTGTATTCACTAGGGGAGCAGCTGAAAGCAGGATGGAGGCATTGCGTGGATCGAAGAGATGCGGCAGTCTTCGTGAGACCCTCCCGAAAACAGCGCGCCTATGTGCACCTATTCCGAATTAGGTCTGCCTTGACAAGCTCAGGTCTAGCGCTACATTGCCTAATAGACATCAGTCGTCTGAAGGGGGATGAAAGCTGACCCGTCTGAAAAAGGACGGTTTTCATCATTGGCGGAGAAGAAAGGGAAACACGCTGGAAACCTATGGTAACCTGCATCAATCAATCTGTTTGAAGTGCGCCGTGCATTCCACATCCATTCCTGATCATAATGATAGGTGAAGGCGCAGCTGGCTTGTACAAGGAACTTGTACAGTTGTCACTGACCATAGCTATCAAGCGTCTATCCGTTTTTAAATAGAACTGGTACCAGTCGGCAGACCCTCAAGGCTTAAAAGCCTCGTCTAGCCTGAGCAGATACCAAGCCATTACGGTACCAGCGATTCCCTAGCCTATGCCACGCCACTACTCTCAAAAAATCAAATTGGTATCCAAATAGAAACGGAAAAATAGTAATAGAAATGAGAAGGGAATAGAAATCTTGCTGATAAGTCAATAAAGGGATTATCAGAGAGCAAGGCTTTACAGCCCAAAAAATCATAAATATGTCGAGGAAAAGTTTAGGGGTCATGGGGGTTAGAATATGATGAACACTATCAACTCATCAGGTGCTGTATGTAGTAGGTAATAATGTGTCCAGATTTTCAAGAAACTGACTGAACGATCATAAAAGAATCCGTCAAGATAACCTGACACTACAGATATCCGTTATGGCACCAGATGTGAACGTATTTCCCTTTTACACCCTGAGGATAAGTGGCTAGAGCTACGTGATGGGCTATAAAAACCACCCGGCTAATGACACCTACCACTACCACGTGAAAAAGCACCCACTTACTAGACTTGGTGACTCAGAAGAGGTGGTCTTTACATTCAGTTATGGCCGCGAAACTTCGTCTTTAACCACATGTGACACCGAACAGCAGCAGTGGTGCACAACATCAGTAATTTTTCCACAATGGAAGCTTTCCACAAAAAGGTCATCTTCTGGTCCACAAATTTGCTAGAATGTTCCGAAAAATCGCTAACACTACCGAATGTACTGCTACATACAATGTTACAATTATCAATGCCGCAGGACCATATACCAAGAAACATACCATACCAAGAAACATACCATACCAAGAAACATCGTTATGTGACAATTATCAATGCCGCAGGACCATATGGAAGAAACATCGTTATGTGCTCATCTGGTTCCAGCAGCACGGCCGAAAAATTCACGAAAAGACACAAACAAGCACTGACCCGAAACTATCGATTAACGGAAATATTGTTAGTGCCATCAAAAACAAATACCAATGAATATCATAAATAGGAAATAGCGGAAATATCGTTAGTGCCATTAAAACCAAATACCAGTGAATATCATAAATAGGAAAGACGTTGAACAGTCCAATTAAACATTTATAGTGTGAGGTAATCGGCTGAAGTCTTCAGCAGTTGAATACAGGCCAGTCGGTGATAGATGATTTTTCATTTCGTCTTCAAAATTAATATCCTAGTTGGGTTCGAAGGTAAAAGTCAACCACGGGATAGCGTGAGTACATCTGCCATTTCATCTATACTGTGGACATTTTTTGTCGAAATAAATCCCATTTAAAGAACTTTTGTTGTTTTCTATGCATGCCCATGAAAACAACAAGAAAAGGGCAAAAAAAAAATGGCGTTAGCTCTATGACTTCAGAAAACATCATAAATATATAATGACCAGTGATAAACAAATAGTTCAGTGAGTTCTACAAATATGAATATTTAAAAAATTCCATCTCAAGATTGAAACAGGATGCATCTGAAATTGCAGCATCGCATTTCCGTATAGTGTAGACTAAGAAAACGTGCACAATTTCGATATAGCATATTTGCCCTCCGATACAAACATGCTCAGTCCCAACGAATTCTGGCCACCCTCTTTCGTAAAGAAGGCGATCTGCATGTGAACAAAGCAAAAGACATGCTTGACCAGACCATCCAGAGAACGAAATAATCCCTACTATATACATATATGATCTTGTTGGTGGAAAGCTCCCATTATGGAAAATTTTCTAGTGGTGCGTGCCATCGCAGCTGTTCGCTATCACATGTGGTTGAAGACAAAGTTTCGCGGCCATAAGCGAATGTAAAGACCTCTCTTCTCCTTCTGAGTCACCAAGTCCAGTAGGTGGCTGTTTCTTTACGTGGTAGTGGTAAGTGTCATTAGCCGGATGGTTTTTATGGCCCACCACGCAGCTCTGGCCACTTATCCCCAGGGTGTAAAAGGGGAATACGTTCACATCTGGAGCCGTAGTGGATATCTGTAGTGTCGGTGTTACCTTGACGGATTCTTCTATGATCGTTCAGTCTGTTTCTTGAAAGCCGTGGGCTAGGGAATAGGTGTTACCGTAGTCACGATATCTGCTCAAGTGTGCACAAGGCAACTGGCCACTAATGGTACACTGAACGCGATTAAAAATGTAGAAGCATCAAAGAACATGTTTCACCACCTGTATGAGAGAGGCAATACTGCCATGTTGACATTGCTTGCTCAGCTTTGCTCTAACATATGTTTTTAGAATTCTGGTGACATTTACACTGGCATTTGCTCACCTCTAAACGAAATTTATAGAGTCACTAGAAGTCAGAGGAATTTCGGAGAAACCTTGTTTTCTTTTGTTTTGCAATCACTGCATTATCATTATAAGTACTGGACACACCACATAAAAATTAGGTAAGCTCACAAAAATAAAAGGTTCGTAATGATCCGTCAAAATGGTGGTCATGAAGTGGCATAAATCTGAAGCAGATTTCATGGAAAATACAAGTTTAGGATTATGAATCAAAGAATGCCGCACTTCGAAAAAATGATCCACTTCTGCAAAACCGTGTAAGATATGAGGCGCGCCGCAGTGAGGTTGTGCCATTAGATTCGGAAAGTGACAAACACAGGATTTTGAGATTGAAGGCGTTCAAACATAGTCTTAGTCTTTCACAAACTGGCAATGTCATGAATATCGGATTTTTGGAGCCTTATTGTATTTTAATTTTACCTTACCGAACTTAAGACTAGACACAATTCCTATCCTTCCATTTTCCACCGACTTTAGGTCTGCTGAACAGATTTCTAAAAAAAGATGCTCTTACGTGCATCTCTGCTAGATATTATGGGCTAGGACGCGCTACCAGCCATTCCAGAAGTCGCCACTGTCTAGGTTATCTCAACTTTCCATTATCCCGAGTCATCTCACTGATTTACCAGAATTGTCCGACGGCATGAAAAACACTATCTCAACTATCAGACAGTCTCCGTAAAACATACTATATACTAATGTATGGAACCCATGCAGAATTTCACAAAGACAGAATTCGGCTAAGATACAGCTCTCCTAATTCTCGGCCGGGTGGGCGGAGCCTCCGAGTAAAGCCCCGTCCCGTCGTCCGCAACGGTTGGGAACGGAGAGTGGGACTGTTTACGCAGCTTTCTGGTCCTACAATGCGTCTCCGACCGCGGCGGACGCGGGATAGGCACTTGCTCTGAGGCCCCGCCCACCCGGACGAGAATTCGCAGTGCTGTATCTTGGCCAAATTCACATTCTTTCGCTTGAAACCCAGCATGTGGCCCAAATTAGGCAAATACAACTCGAATATAAGGACAGAAAAACTCATTTTTACGTGGACGATTCTATTAGAGAAAGACTGAATGAGAAAACCTATTAGATCCCGCTCTTCGGGCCTGTGCCACCCATATAAAGCAATAAAAAAGATTATAAAGTCCAATGAATCACTGAAAGCAGAAACCGTACTAGTTAATGTTTGCACATATATAATTTATGCGTGCCCTATCAAAGTGGTTTGCACATTTCGTTGAGATGGCAGCAAAGAACGAACGAAAGCGATACAAAATGGAGATTCGCTTCATCGAATTATTGATTTTCACAAGAAACAAGTCAGTAGCCAACTGAAAACTACCAGAGAAACCCTAACCACGCCGAATCTCCAATGTGTCGAAATTCGCTGCTCTCGCTGGGGAATAATTTAAATTGGTCGGTGAGGGTCATAAGGTGTTCAGTAGTTTACTGCCAGACGGACAACCAGTTGTATGAAAGGAGGCTTAGGGACTAAATGCAAGACCCCTTCACTAATCGGATCAATCGCCGTCAAATCTGCAATGGCTCGATTTCGGATTAGAATCCCTACAATCTAAAGAAATAGGAATACGATAGTAGTGGCTGTGCAGGTATGTTGGAGCACTATGGCGCTGATGGTCCCCGTGCTGTGTTTTGAAGGTATAGCTTGAGCTGATCCTAGGATGGAATATCAAATAATCCTAAAGAATCAGAAGTACATCTGAAAAGCACTAGAGGATGAAGCGGTCGACATCAAGACCGCCGTCAGACTTTGCGATTTTGCGGCGTCGCACTTTCGCACGCGAACTTGCGGCATTGCACAATCTCAAGGTTGTGGCATCACGTGAGAAGGTGCGACGCCGCAAAACGTAGTATTTCAAATGAATTTTTCTTGATCCTAGGCTTGACCCTATTGAAGAACAGGGTGCTCAGCAGATGGAGAAGAACGCTTAGCATCAATCAGCTGATTTTGAATGCAAAAGCTATCGCAATGTGCTCGTAATTTTTACAACAGCAGCGCAAGTGTAAACACGGACGTAAAACTGAAAATCGCATTATCGATGACGACGAACATCGCTGAACGAACCATAAAAAAACGGTGAGAAAATGGAGAAAGTGGGTACAGAGGAGAAGGAACTTATTGCGGCACTAGTTGGAAAAGTGCACAAAGTGATTTCAAGCCTCAAAAACATATTATATTTCGATTGAAGTGAACAATGATAAAATTAATAAATCAGCGCATAACACAGGGACTCATAAATTTGCTGACAGTCTTTCCAGAAAAATCCGTTCCATAGTCCTAGGTTAAATGCATACATATAGCAGAATATATTCGAAATTGTGGCCCCGGTGAGCGCCTTGCATTTGACTTTTACTACAAACGGACTTTTAATTAGATAAGATTGCAGCGGTGGACACATGAGTATAGGTAGTTAGCTCTTCGAAGTCTGAATTCTAAAGGGAACATGGAGGAGCATGGTTTCGGAAAGTGGCGTATTTTAGTGCAATTCTGTGCAGTTCTGGTAGCCACCCTGAAAAAGCAAAAATGCGTGCCATGTTGAGTGGCATTATCACACATTGTTAGGTGTGAATCATTCTGATTTCCACATCCCATCCAGGACATTGCCTGATCATGTTTCATGCTCCCAAGCTTCAAAAATGCATCCTACCCATGGCCAATACATATTAGAGCCTGTACATGACTGTTAGAATCACTGGTTCTAATACAGTAAGCCGCTAGATGACTCAGAGAAACCTTTTCTCACATTTTTTTGACCAACTATATAGTGCAAGCAATACTTGCCCATGCATACCATTACTGTAGAATAATGTAACGTGCAAAAAACGATGATAATTTGCACTAGTAGAAATCAGTAAAATGAAGGAAAGATATAACAAATAAGATAAACTACGAAGGAGGAACGCTGATGCAGCATTTCCTAAAGCAACCTGACAAATAAATTAGGAGAAGGGAACGCAGGGTCTCAAAAACCTCTTTATCCCATCAGTATTACTACTGATGCATTGCTCGGTACCAAAATAACGGGGGTAGGTTGGCAAGAACACCGCCTCTTACATCGGTTGGCCCTAGCCAGATGTCTGTAGATAAATGTGTACAATAAAAATGGAATGGACGATATGTCGAACGCAATTCATTGACGCCCGTTGGAGCATTCACCTTCTCTAGAATATGAAAAGAATTCATGCACGCATCTCCTTCAATACTGATGATCTGCTTGATTGAGCCACCGTTTGAATGCAGTCCTGACTTCCGAGGTTCCTGCGTTGTTGTCTGATGTAAAGCTGAGGCACAAAATAAATTGTGAGGTGTTACATACATGTATTTGACCACATCACGCTCTACTTCGTGTCTGAATGTCTCAAATGCGGTATCTGTTTCTCTCACCCAAGTTATGCTGTGGACTACTGCAATGCTGCTAAATTCATTCTTTTATTTATTCTCTCCTCTTACTTACTTACTTACTTACTTAATCGGCTGGCAAGTTGCCTGACGCGGTCATGCCGCATCTTCGCCGAGGTGTGTTGTCCATGAGCAGAGCTGAGCCCATCGATCACGATCTTCAGCGATAGGTCGAATGGAATCCACCCACATGTCGCTGTTCCATAACCTGCGAAACGAAATGTCTCGCTTAAACTGCCGATCAACGCCAAGCATCCTCAGGTCTTCCTTCACCACATCTGTCCAGAATCTCCGCTTGCGGCCGGGCGGCCTCCTCCAACTGGGATCCGGAAGCATCCTCAGGGAAAGTTGAACAAGGCGATCCGATTGTCTCCTCAAAAGGTGACCCAGGAAGCGTAGACGATTCTGCGTGACTACTTCCGATGGAGGGGAGAGATGTTGCTATTTTCCACGACTCATCCTCCGGTATACCAAATCCACTTCCGCATAAAGTTCTTCGTTGTGGCATACCCTTGGCCAGAAGTAGCCTAGCATTCGTCTGAGAAGTTTTCTTTCTGTGCAGTCGAGTTTTTCCATTACCGTGGACGGCGCTGCCCATGTCTCCGACCCGTACATCATGATGGGTCGAATGGCGGACAGGTACACGCGCAGCTTGACTTCATTGGCAATAGGAGTCGACCACAGACACCTGTATAAGGAGTTGAACGCCGATACGGCTTTAACGCAGCGCTGCTGAATATCCCTTTCACAGCTGCCGTTGTTCTTCAGCATACAGCCCAGATAACAGAACTCCTCTACAAGTTCTATTGGTTGCCCATCCACCTTGACTCCTGCTGTAGGTTTCACTGAAATCCACATTTGTTTGCATTTGTCAGGGCGTAGGCGTAATCCATAGGCTGCAGCTAGTTTTCTATTCTCTCCTCTTATTGAATTAATCGAGTAAATAAAATTATTCCAATTCGACGCTGACGAGAAGAAACAAAGGACGGTCATAAGACATTGATCCTCAATACCGGAACGAAAAAATTAATTCAAGCAAGTAATGATCCCATCCATGTGAAAACAAGAATGATTCTATTTGTATACTTCTGACTTTTCAGTTCAATTTGTCAACACAAACAGATCCATTATGTTTGCTTAGCAACAGTGAAAAACAATATGAAATACGATGGAAAGAACCGGTAGCGATTTCCTCCACCACCGGGCGTAACGAGCGTTTCACTGAGATTTTCGGGAATGTTAGCAAATTTTGAAAGCAGAAATTTCCCTGAATCTTCTATGTAATTAAGAGAGCTGTAAGTTTGAATTATTTAGCTTTTCATGCAAAGAAAAGCATCAAATCCAAATGCATGTGGTTGAAGGCTTCCAACTGATACACGGCTGAATACCAGCATACTGTGATCGAAATTGCATGTTTTGAATGCACAACAATGAGCTATTTAAAAGAGCAGTAAAAATGATTTCCTTCAAATTTTCGAGAAAAAATAGCGATTATAGGAGCGAAAGAACATTATGTAATTGGAACAATCCGGTAATTTCTGTATTCCTGGCGGCAATGATATTTTACCTATTTACTTGATAATATATCATAAAGAAGCGTCGCAAGAAATGAACAGAAAACAGAGACTGAAACATATAATCATTTTTTTTAAAGCATTTTTCTATTCATTTCCAAACATATTTTCCAGCACTTCCCTAGACATGAGGGGCAGCGCAGACGTGGGCGTGTGCCCAGGGTGTGGTAGCACATTTGTGCATACCGCCCATTTAATTTTGCTTAATTTGGCCATCCTAACAGCACTCCTAGTTCGATTAATTTGCATGTTGCGAGACATAGAACAAAGGAGAATGTAGTGGCTATGGTGCTGGTAATCCGATGGAAACCATTTGAGCTATAGCTTTTTGAAGACCCCGTTTGCTCCCGTAAAAGGTATACATGAAAAGGAGCTGATCATGAGCATCTGAAAGCCAAATTGAAGATACCACCTTTTTTCCTTCATTCAAAAGAGTACTATAGGATAACTGACTTGGGTAACTTAAAGGAATCGTCCACGGAAAATGAGTTTTTGTGTTACCCATATATTTATGTTGTATTTGCCTAATGTTGGCCTCATGCAAAATTTCACGTGAAAAAATGTGAATCCGGCTGAGATACAGCACCACAAAGTGCGGTCCAGGTGGGCGGGGCCTCCGTGTAACTCGTCCCGTCGTCCGCCGTGGTCGGAGACGCATTGTAGGAACAGAAGGTTACGTAAACAGTCCCACTCTCCGTTCTCAGTCTCCGACCACGGCGGACGACGGGACGAGACTTTTACACGGGGGGCCCCGCCCACCTGGACCGCACTTTGTGGTGCTGTAGCTCAGCCAGATTCACATTTTTTCGCGTGAAATTTTGCATGAGGCCAATATTAGGCAAATACAACGTAAACATATGGGTAACACAAAAAATCATTTTCCGTGGACGATTCCTTTAATTAGCCTACTCCCACTAGATTGAAAAGTATTTCTGATTCATATTCCAGTTTAGGAGAAGACATGTAATTTTAAAATATTTTTATATGACTTCTAGGCAATGATCATGCACAGGAACAAAAGGAAAGTGAATTGAAGTCGGAAGAGTCACCAAGTACACAAATTGCGGCAAAAGGGAACAAGAACATGGGGGGATAACCGAGAAAGGCGGCTACAATGGCTGTCGTTTTGCTCGTTTCGTGAACAGGCCGAATCGAAAACATCGACAACAGCAAAAACACCCTCATTCGGAATTACATACATCTGTATATGTAGTCGCAGCGTATGCAACGAATCGATTCGTGGGAGTGAGGGAAATGGTTAATGAAGCAGGGATAAAGCCCCTGCTCAATACTCAGAAAGCAGACAAAGAAGAATAAAAAACGAAGAGTTTGTAGAACAACTCTTGGAGAGGGGAATGACGCCAAAATCTGATGAGGCTGATAAATATTCCATCTATAAGGCTAATCGGTCAGAGATAGTAGAAAAGCAGTTTCAGAAGTTTAAGATCCACTGTGAAGACCATGTACGCACTTTGATGATTCTGCAGCGCATCCCAGATAAATGAATTGATGACATCATCTTATTTGTACGATTTAAATAAGAACAGAGGGACCAAAAGTGTAGAGAAACGGGGAGACATGGCCACTATAAACAAATGCTCGAGATTCAAGAAACAATGTGCGGTTCAACTCGCTTTGAAAGGCGGTATTTACGCTACGTTTCATGGCTCTAGGATAGCGCGCATGGCGAGCATGGCCGAGTAGCGGTGGAGGGTTGAGGATACGGTCGCGGCTTCATCTCTGCCCCTTCAGAAGCGCAATGGGCACGAAACATGTCGGCGATGGGAAGCAGCAGGAAATGATATCCTATTCCTTTTTAGTTCTTCTTGGTCTGTTTCATCTCTATTTCATCACTTCTTACCACTTCACCTTACATATTCAGCAATCGAGCAAACTGCCCCTCCTGCTGCTTTCAATGCAGTTTAGAATCAATAAGGCGTTTGAATAACATTAGATGAATTTTTGGAAAAAAATTGCAAAATATGCAAATGCAAATATAAATAGCTTAGTCCCTTCCTCACATATAATGGCATCCCATAAATCATGAGCTGATGAGGGAATCGTGTCTCCTGGACAAATAACGATCATGGGCTTTTTTTTCAGCTAGGAGCGCCTCTAGCCCTTGCATGATCAATTTCTTACTATCAACGCTATGCTTTAGTAAGAATCACCACAATGCTACATGTGAAAACGATAAAATTGGGAGTTTCGCCAGACCTCAAAGGGAAAAAGAGAAAATCAACGTGAAGCTCTTTACAATTCCTTGGCGGACAGGAAATTGGCGAAACGAGAAGGGAGTTGCAGGATAGACTGGATGCTCAAGGCAGGGACCGTAACGAAGACAGTAGACAGTGCTATAAATAAGCTTGAAAAAGTGGGCAAGACAGATGAAATGGCCTCGGATCGAGCTCAAACGCGGACTCATAAAGAAAACTATTATAGTATGCGCTTAAAGGCACATTCCGCGCTCGCTGATGGGTGGAGTAAACTGACTCTCCACTGGTTGTCTGCAGTTGGGAGGCGGTCTCTCCACGCCCCACTGCAGGCAACAGGGCGAGGAGACCGCCTCCCAACCGCCGACAACCAATGGAGAGTCAATTGGTGACTCCACCCATCAGCGAACGCGGAATGTGCCTTAAAGGAAGGGCGGGGTCGGGAAAAAGAGGAAAAAGGAAAGAAATGATCGGTTTGAAACGAACATTGCAGGTTGAAAGCGATAATCAGTAGAAAAACCGGATTCGAAAGTGCGATTATAAGGTTTGTATTCGCATCTTCTGCGCATCTCTTCGAACTGCAACATCACCTTTCCGAGTTGCTTGCTGGCGGAGATGTCATTTGTTGTCTCGTGGGGTTTCTTTAATCATTCCTTCATGGTGATGTTAAATAAGTGAAACAACAAACTGACAGCAGTCAAGTGAAACAATAAATGGGAAAATATGCGAATGGGTACGAAAAAAGAGGTTCGTTAAAAAAAATCCAGTGATCCATTGAATTCACATTCGACGTGTTGGCAAGGTGTCGTATGTGCAATGTCTGCGACATGACCAACTGCAAGCGTTACGGTAGGTCTCACCGTAGGCAAAATTGTTCCCTCCCAGCGTATTCAATAAGCCCGTAAGCATCCAGAAAATGAACAGTTAATGCAGAAAAATGAAGCCCAAACGAACTAGTATAGGAGTTGTACCCTGTAGATAACTGCTGAAGATGTTTGGCAACAAAAGGACGCCCAACGACGACGACGACGACGACAAGAACGAACATGGCGACAAATTTCACAGCGCAAACGTCCAGGCGGACGATAAACACTCAGCCCGCGACTGCCAGCAATGCGTCAGCGATTTCGGGGAAAACATCTTGGATAAACACTCACACTCACATTCGCTGCGCCGCATACAAACACATAAAAAACAAAATAACAATCGAACACGCTGCGATCAATAATGTCGCCAGGCCGATTAACGGAGTTGGAAAACAAGAGCAAATACTTGTAGGTAAGCAGCCGCTATACACGGGCAGAGCAACATGCGGGTAGTAGTTCATCCAGAACCGAAGCTTTTACCTAAAACTCTGCACCATTGCAACAAATAATTGATTGGCTATTTAAGGAATCGCTCACGGAATTTTGAGTTTATCTCATTCTTATACTGTAATGTTGTATTTGTTACTACGGACCACACGCAAAGTTTCACGAGAAAAACCACAATTCGAAAAAAACGAATCTTCTCTAACTTTCATGCACGTGGGTAATGTGGGCGGCCCTTCGAGGGCTGTGGAGCATAACGGCCTCGGTCACGTGCTCGGTAGCACGATGAATGGAGAAAACTAAGATCTTTTAGCTCGAAAGAATTGCATGACGCCACTTCGACCCACAGCCCGAGTGACTCCGCCCACGATATCCGCGTGAGCAAAAGTTTAAGAGGATGTCTCCCCCAAATTGATTTTCTCGCGTGAAACTCTGCATGTGCCCAGTAAAGAAAAATACAAAATGGTTGCATGGAAGTGTGAAAAACTAAAATTTTTGTGGGTTTTTACCCTGGTGATTATTCTGATTATCAAAACGTCTACGCGAAGAGCTGCGAGCAAGGATCACAATGGCATCCAGTTATCCAAGATAGCTCTATTTAAAGGTAGTGAGCTGTTTCATTCTATTAGAAAGGTCAATGTGTGAGTATAAGCTGTTGATTTCACAGACCAAAAAACCATGCAGCGCCTCCGACCACCCTCCCTTGGGTGGTCTTCCCACAAAGGTGGGAACGGTTTTGGTCGAGATAGAAGCAAAGCCAACAGCAGCAAAACCCAGATAGAAATTGCTATTATAAAAAATCAATTGTACAGACAACGAAAAATAATCGAAAAAATACATCGCTTTAATGACCAAGGGGAGGTAGGAAATAAACCTATCAGAATTTCGCCTTATTCGGTCGAGTCCCGAGCTAGGCTGTTGACATATTTGGGTAGATAATAACTTTCTAATGACATGTAGAATCAACTACCTATGGATCTACAGATATATTAATTTTTAGAAAACAAATACTTTTGGCCAGAGTTTTGGTCATGAGAGCTTACTTTAAAATGAATATGACATTTGGAAGCAAAAAAACGGAAAACGAATTGAACTGAAGCGCGGCGGAAAGTGAAAACCACGCGATGAGATCAACGACTGACGTCTACGGATAGTAGGTTGACGGCAGCTTCG
This sequence comes from Trichostrongylus colubriformis, assembly GCA_963978905.1. NCBI lineage: Eukaryota > Metazoa > Nematoda > Chromadorea > Rhabditida > Trichostrongylidae > Trichostrongylus > Trichostrongylus colubriformis. The sequence continues at coordinate 47,571,976 of OZ022259.1, forward strand.
ATGTCATCAAAGCCGGTTCAGCCACTGAAGGTCGCGCAATCGACCGTTCAAATTGCTAAGCCAATAAGGTCTCAAACAGCTAAGACAGCCCCTGTCTCTTTATCTGTTCTTCCACCTCACCTTATCATCCCCACAAATTACAGAAATAGAAGATTTCCTAATAATGCTGAAGGCATATTTCTCGATAATTGGGAGAAATTTATTTCTTTCCTCTTTTTATTTCTTTGAAAGATACTCCTGCAAGTGACGAGGCTGCATCTCTATCGTGCTATCGCGGCGCAATGGTAGTTTTTACGCCATCAAAGTCGCTCACACAGCAACTAGACAGTTCCTGGCAACCACGTGTTCTGCGTCCCTGCTGCTCGTCTCCCCACTCTGGTCTCTTATCCGCCTTCTACTTATGTCATCTAGCATCTTCTTGTGTAAGGACACAGCGGGTTTTGAAAGTAGCGAGGGATGCACCCAAGTACTTTAAGCAACATGGGAAGTACATCCGGGCCACGTGGGGCCGTGTAAAACGAAGTCGTGTCACAACTATTCTTGCACCTTCTGTCCTGTGTTTCGACCGAATTTTATTCATACTATGTATCCATCATACCCATAGATTGTTGTCAAAAGCGTAGTCCATGAAGCTAGCTACAGTAGCGCTCGTCTTCGGCTAAATGCTTTTTTTGAAATAACTTTTTTCTGCTGGACCAAATCGGGCAAATTTTAGTATATTGTGCCCAAACCTGTTGTGAATATTTGCCACCACTTGGGTGCCGTCTGACCCTTTTCATGGATTTTTACAAGCATTTATTACAAAATCATCGGAAACAGGGAAAAGCTTGGTCAGGAAAAACGGGTTTTTTTTTATGTACAAAAATGTACAAAACCAGCAAACCATGAAAAACATTAATATTATTTCATAGGAAAACCACGAATTTTGATGACAGGGCATCTTAGGACGGCAGAAGTAATGCTATACTTTACTATTACCGAACTAAGAGAAAACGCTTGGATTTGCAATCATTTATTACTATATTTTAGTATATTGTGCCCAAACCTGAGGGTCGGGTCATCTGAAGCCATCCGTTAAGTTAGAATAGCTGTGGTCTCAGCGACAGCTGGTTGTGCTTACAGGTTGGCCCCACAGTGACTATAGTTTGCGACTTTTTTCTCATCTCTTCTGGTCTAGGTTGGACTGCTTTGTAAGTTTGAAATGGTGGTTGGGGGATAAATCGCATTTATCTCTGGCTTTCCAGGCTCTGACGAAGGCGACAAGGCCGAAACGTTACCCGAATGAAATTAATTAACACCTTGGCCACGGCTTCAAGAAAGACTACGTATTATAATATTATTTCACTAAGTAGCATTATTACTCCAAATAATTGGAGTAAGAAAAACAGTTGCTAATAGTCGTATGCTGTCAGATATCAGCAATCGCGGTCTCTTTATCCTGTGCATGAATTACTAAACGATTACGACTCGAAAAATAACAGATAAAACGTTTTTACAAGAAGAAATGCTTTTTTGGAGCCGTGTGGCATTACTTCGTGAGCGTGAAGAAAAAATGCACAAAAAATACGCAGTCTCACACTCCAGACAAGTGTATACGGCGCGGTTCAACGTGATAAATCGTAAGCAATGAATTCACCTTCTTGCGAATGTGCCACGCACGCGGCTTCTACTCAGATTTGTTGCGATATGTAAGTGAATTGCAAGTACACTATTTGTTGTAGATGCAGAAGCTTTTACCAAGCTATACATGTGTGGTGGTATTTATTAATCGCCTTCGGAAGAAACTACTTTTCGAGGCTGGGTTTGGTCAACGATTCCTCCCAGGACCTCTTGCGGTAGTAGCAGCTCTTGTCAACGTTATAACGTCACTACTTTCGGAATCATTGGGCCTCAAAAAGTTCGGGGCTCATCTATCGGGTCAAAACCATTGAAAGCTATAGACACAATAGTTCAAAACTCAATCAGGAACATCACATGTTGATCAGCGTAATTATGCTGCGGGGGCCGGAAATGGGTTTTCCTAGGAAGCACCGAGGAAGAACGGGGTAATGTGCTGCCGGAGGTGCTAATGAAAGAAAAAGAAGTGAAAAGGGGCGAAGGCGTGTAAGAAAGGGTCAGAAAATACGAAAACCACCGGTAACTGGGAGAGAGGCGCCCTTCTGAGAGAAGTGCGGTGGAAGCCGTTTTTCAAACGGCAACATGACGACTTGTGCGAAGCAACGTCAGTAAGCTGAACCGGTTTCTCTGGTGGATGTTGATGTACAACGTAACTACAGAGAACAAGCTTACAACACCACTAAGTGACAAGCCTGTTTGTAGCAAATCCCCAAAATTTTATGTAACTTTGATTTTATTTACACACATTTTCGATGCACTCGTTGCCAAGACGATAAACCTCACTGTTCATTCAACAATGGGATTATTTAAAGGTTACAGCATATATTGCCCACTCTCCCCCGTTACCAACCAAACGGGTCCTTCATGTGACAAATTGACCAATTGATACCAGATCTACAGAACAACAACAGCAAACGCTCTGTAGACCATTAATAACCAATTCATGCCATTATAAAGGCTGTATTATGGTATCAAATGGCGCCGCTCTCACAATTAGTCCGGTATTGAATTCAGATCGCGACTTCAACATGACGAGTCGGTAGAATGGTATCGGGCTCGTCTGGAGAGGAAAACACTGACCTGAACATGGTTGGCCCGTATGCGCTGTATAAGCGAATCGCCTCCAAAACGATTTATCAAAGGTTAAGGCCATATTTTCATGGGCCACTGTCTTTTCGAGGGGTGTGTAGCGATTGGTCGAATTTTGCGTAGCCACCGGCGGTGATCGACGCGGCGAGTGCGAGTCGTTTGCAGTTTCATCTGGTGAAGCAATAACAACAATATAGGCGAACTTCCAGAGCTTCCAACCTGCAATCTTCGAAGATCCTTCACGGTGCCAGCTCATTGCGTCTTAAGCGGATTTCCAAACGACTGCGGTAAGTCGTACTGACGGCACCGCGAGAGCGACGTGCGAAACGAGAATTCGACAAATCGCCTCACAGCCTCTTTTCGAGGGGTAGATGCATGATGTGCCCGTACTTAAAAACCAATTGTTAATCGCGGCAAGCATTTCCGGCAGATGCTATGTAGTAGCCGTCATGAACTCATAGCAGGTTACCCTAGGTGCATGGTTACAACATGTTCGCCGCTTATGACGTCAAGAAGAAATAAAAAACTAGTCGCAGATCAATCACAAATGTCCGTACTAGTTCGCCGAAGTATACATCGGAATACCGTCTCGCAAGCTTCGCCCACTCACAAGTAACACCCTCCGATTAGCTCGCAACTGTTGAAATGCTACAATAATATAAGTAGCAACAACAGGGACAAAAATGAAGATCTGATTCAGCCCAACACCTTGCGAAATCACCTGGAAGGTTCATGAAAAAACAAGGGAAGTTTCGAAAACTTGTCTCCCATCGTTTTTCTACTGGAGAGGAAATAATCCTGTTTCCTTCGCTTTCAATGCCGCAGACTGGATTATATTTTTCTTCACGTTCTTGCAATGGTAATCTTACGTTCGTCATCATCATTCCTCTTACTCTATACCACGAAACTCATTCCATATATTCAGTCGCGTACTTCAGACGGGGTCAGTAGTGAGAAATATGGCGGAGAATTAGGCGTAGTAGAGCGATAGCAACAGTATCAGCAGACCGAATCACCGTCACCTGGTGCTCTACATTTAAAGGAATCGTCCACGGAAAATGAGTTTTTGTGTTACCCATGTATTTATGTTATATTTGCCTAATGTTGGCCTCATGCGAAATTTCACGCGAAAAAATGTGAATCTGGCTGAGATACAGCGCTACAAAGTGCGCTCCCAGTGGGCGGGGCTTCAGTGTAAAAGCCTCGTACCGCGTCCGCCGTGGTCGGAGACGCATTGTAGGAACAGAAGGTTACGTAAACAGTCCTACTCTCCGTTCCCAACGGCGGCGGAAGACGGGACGAGGCTTTTACACGGAGGCCCCGCCCACTGGGGCCGCACTTTGTGGTGCTGTATCTCAGCCAGATTCACATTTTTTCGCGTGAAATTTTGATGAGACCAACATTTGGCAAATACAACATAAACATATGGGTAACACAAAAACTCATTTTCCGTTGACGATTCTTTTAAACACATGCAATGACACTTTCTTTTGACACCATTTCACATGAGGGTAAAAAGGCACTCATCTCGTTCTATAAAAACCCCCTATGCTAAGCACACAACAATCGGTGGTACAGGATTATAAGTCAAGTATAAGGAGCAAGCGCCAGTAGTCCAGCGGTATGCGCCACGCATAAAATTCCATACAGAAGCGTAGAGATATTCAAAGTGTGTTCGGCCTATCCAGTCATGGGCAGAGGCTAGTCAAAGCAAAGGGCGACGCTTAAGTCCTCCTCTACAATTTCAAAAACTCAGGTTGCTCACAAAAGAAAAGCCTCCTCAAAAGTGCGCAGTCGTGAGCAGCGATAGACCTTTGCAGGTAGGGCTAAGGTAAGACTTCGCGATTTCGCACGCACTCTTGCGATCCTGCTGTGCTATGACATCCCATGCGACACACAGCATAGCATAGAATCGTCAAGTACGGAAACAGCACAAGTGGTGGTACAACATGCTTAGGTTTCACCTATATTTCGAAGCCCCATGAAAAGACCCACCTCGCATGGCCCAAGTACCCTAGTGAAAGCAAGGTACCAATTCAAAGACGTTGGGCTCGCGAGCCTTCGCCACATCTTTGAATCAGTACTAGCTTCACCTATTGGGACCGAAATACTGACTCTTCTTCACCTTGCATATGCATCTCAAAGATCCTGAAGGAAAAGTAGAATGCGTGGCGCATTCTAAAAGAATCGTTTTGTGCCAAACTCTCTGTATTTCAATTGACGAATGCACCATTGACGAGAGACAAAGTTGAAAATTCTCACATCTTTCTGTACCTGTTCACTTTACTCTATGCTAACTTACAAAAAACCGGTTGCTAATATATAAATTAAAAATACGAAAAACTATTTTAAAGTGATGTACAAATTTGAAACTAATATACAAATTAAAAATACAAAAAACAAGATTGATCAGAGAACAGATGCAGGTTAAGCAGGGAAAAGAGAATAAAAACTGAACAGGGATAAAAGACCGGAGCAGGCGAAAAGGCCTGTCAATAATCGGATTGGTGAAAAAAATAAATCGGCGACCGGCACTAATGAGCTTTACTTGAAAAGCACGTAAGATCAAGACATACTCAGAGTACACGGATTAGAAGCTCTGGATATAGTAATCACTTTCGGGCGAGCATTCATATAAAATATTTGGAACTCACGGAATAGAAAGTCTCCACATCTTATTTTTTGGTATATTTCATAGCAAACACTAAGGAGCCGTCACCAGAAAATGAATCCGCACCATGAGATGCCATACTCTGCAGTACTCGAGCTCTGCTGATAACTGAAGATTTATTTGCTATTATAAAAATGTAATGTACGGTAGTAAGAAAGAGGAGTGAAATGGTCGAACCCCACGAAAATGAGATCGTTGGTTTTTTCCGTGGACGAGTTTCACGGCATGCCACAATCCTGTGTATCGATCAAAAACGCAAGCATCTATGATGCGAGGTAGAGACAAGCAGTTCAAGTTGAAGCGCTCACCTGTGGCAGGTGCTTGCACGCCTGGCAGAGAATAGCTGCACGCCTTAGCGGCTGTAAGAATCCATAGTACATTGATGCCGAAGCCGTGATTTATATCATAGAATTATCCCCCAGTGAGTCAGAACCATTTTTTGGATTAAGTACCTTTTTTCGGGCAGCAGCGCATAGAACTCAACTAATGAAGGGGTTTTTGGGATGTTTGTGCTTCGCTAATTCCGAATGAAATTCAATAATAAATGATTTCGTAATAAAAATGGCCCTAGTTATTAATGGTAAGGATGTGGATCCCATTTATTTAGATCTTTTCGGAAATAAAGAGCTTCAAATAATTAACTGGAACAATTTTGAAGACGATTCAATGACTTCCAGAGAGAGAACCCTCAAAAAATCGTTTACCAACTGATTATTGACAGCTACTGTACCTTAAAGGAATCGTCCACGGAAAATGCGTTTTTGTGTTACCCATACGTTTATGTTGTATTTGCCTAATGTGGGCCTCATGCAAAATTTCACGCGAAAAAATGCGAATCTGGCTGAGATACAGCACCACAAAGTGCGGTCCCAGTGGGCGGGGCTTAAGAGTAAAAGCCTCGTCCCGTGATCCGCCGCCGTTGGGAACGGAGAGTGGGACTGTTTACGAAACTTTCTGCTCCTACAATGCGTCTCCGACCACGGCGGACGACGGAACGAGGCTTTTCTCTTAGGCCCCGCCCACTGGGACCGCACTTTGTGGTGCTGTATTTCAGCCAGATTCACATTTTTTCGCGTGAAATTTTGCATGAGGCCAACATTAGGCAAATACAACATAAACGTATGGGTAACACAAAAACGCATTTTCCGTGGACGATTCCTTTAAGAAATCCCTATCTCCCAGAAAACGCATCGAGGTTAAACCCCCGGACCCTATACCTTCCTCCTTTACCAAGTCTGACGTCGAGAAAAATGTCAGATATGTAGGACCCCCTAAACCTATCCAACTGACCACCCCCTCAAAATGGGGCGTCCGGTATGCGGTATGACACCCTAGCCCACCTCTTGTCCGACCGACGACCCCTCTCCCTGGAAGATGCCTCGAAAACTTCGACCAGTTTCCCAAAGTAAGTCATCAATCAAGAATACCACTAATCCCACCTCATACGAACATTTATCGATTTTTGACAACCTTTTTGAGATCATGTCATCGCTCATCGGGTCCAAATTTTCCTCTGAAAGGGATGGGACCAACCGATGGAAACTTTGAAAAAAAATAACCCACCCTTGGGAAAAATTCTGACGAAGCTTTGACTATGGTCGCAAAAGCTCAAAAAAAACTTGTCGAACATTATCTCATCAGCACTGAAACCTCCCGGACACTTCCGATAGATCTATCCCAATATAAAAAAAGAAAACCAGAGAAAATTCGCATGGTAAAACCATTTAGTGAAAATTTCATCAATTTCAAGTAAATTTCAGAAATCTTCGAGCGAGATAACAACGCAGAATCGACGAAAAACAATACGGAAAGCATTTCATCCATTTTGAAATCGAAACAGACTCATTAATAATTAGTGCTGCGTAAAAACACCTATATAAATACATTTAAAATCATTCAGATGAAGCAGTGCTTTTTTTCTAGCAGTGTAATCGCACACCCATTATTTCATGATAAGAGATACCACCATAACTCGTTCTAGGCAATACTAGTTACTAGTTCGACTAGACTAGACACAGGTAACAGGTAACAACGACACTCAAAATTTCATAACAGTTCATCTACAAAACTTTTAAACTAAGTAGCCCCATTTATGGCTCGTTCAGCTTCGCGTAGTTTTTGCTCTTCTAGACTCTTCAGATACCTGAAAAGGTTCTCGATAGAGATACCACAGCCGTACATCCACAGTGGGCGATCATATTATAAATCGGGAAAAAAGTTCAGTACAGAACATCAGGCTCTACTACCAGTTTCCTTTGAAATGGAACCTGGGTAGTAACTACTATCATCCTGAAAAGTATATTAGTCTACCGAAGCAGTAGCCAGAGACGCAATGTTGGAATAATGAATCAGTGGAACGTCCGACCAGCGGCAAATTTTATTCTAAGACCTGCGAGGTCCTGTGCTAGCAATTGTGAAAAGTCAAATTTTAAAAGACGGCAATTAGGAAAACATGGTAGCTCGTCCCAAGTGTGGAAGAATCTCTTCCGGGCCTACAATGAGGTATCGAGCGAACGATACGGACTCATGCCCTTACAAACAAAAAAGGCATAAACTTCTATGGAAAAATGATGGGATGAAAAATGATTAATAAAGCAAAGAGACAGCGGTCGACTCCCTCTTTGATAGTCCGCTGGTCTGAGCGACGGCTGACTCATAATTCAATATAGATATTTTTTTTTGCAAATCAACAAATCGCTCCTTCGTATTCGGCTCACAAGGGAAGGATGGTAGGTCGAAGTGGCCGCTTGAAATGGGGATTATACCGGTGATAGGGCTCGAGGTGCCATTTCCCATTCTGCATTCCATATCTGCTGTGCGTCTCTATGAGAACAGTTCCAAGTGTCTAAAGGGGAGTAGCTCAGAGTATGTAGGAGGAGCAAGCGCAATTCTCCTCAACTCAGGAGCCGGAGATCAGGTCTTCAGCTCAAGTTCTGTGGTCGCGAGATCGACCCCTTGATAGCACGGTTTTAGCACTTTCCGTAAAAACATCCTGAACACTACAGACATGGATTAACATTCTTTGTGAGGTTGATGTTGCGACGAGAATGCACTTCTGAAGGGATGAATCCATTTTCGATGTTCTATTATGTCCTTTTGCAGTTCTTCGCTTGTTAGCTCACAGACATGTTCTTCACAGTCACTGTATGAATTAACCTAGCAGCTGACATGATTTCTAAAATTTCCTTCTCATGGTACGCTGCAGGGTACCTTGAGAGACATCCAGGCTAATTCCAAACGACTCTTCTGTATTCATTCCCCACAGATTTGATAAAAAAAATTGCGCGGTTATAGGCCAAGATAAGCTAGTCTTCATCCGGTGTTCGCACCGCGGGAAGCTTATTTGTTTTTATCACTACGTTGTGAAGTAACGCATTTGTTGTAGATTACTATTAGGTTGTTCGGAAAGAAATGCGCGTTGAATTATTTGACTTTGTCCATTTATTTCTCTCCTACTCTAGAAGATTTTGCAAAACAGTTTTGTCCATTAGAAAAAGATTTTTATTGTGCATCTTATGGTATATTTTTGTATATTTTTGAATGTATATATAATTTAGAATATATTTTTGAAAATGGGTACCGTTCCGAGAGACGCAAACAAGGCAACACGAGTGGCAATGGCCGGAATTCTTCTTTGTCGCTCCAAGAACAGCGGTATCTTCGACTCTATTGTTACATCAGATGAAAAGTGGATCTGCTAACGCAACGCGAAAAAGACAGTGGTCAAACGCCGGGAACACCCCGAAACCTACTCCGAAACCGGAAATACACGGCAAAAAGGTGAGCTCTGTATTTGGTGGAGCAGCAAAGGTTTGGTGTACTTCGAAGTTCTGGATTCGGGTCAAACAGTTACGATGGACATCTACAGAGATCAGTTGAACCGCGTGAACCAAGCACTGCGTCGTGGTGTCGAATCGACATCGACAAAATTACTCCACGACAAGCTCGTCCACATGTCGCGAAAATCACTTTGTAAAAAAAAAAGAGGTATTTGGCTGGGAAGTCTTGTCCCATCCGCCATACAGCCCAGACCTACACCATCCGATTACCATCTGTTCCGGTCGATGCAGCACTCCCCGGCCGAGAGAAAGTTCACAAACCGCGAAAGACTCCACCTCTGGGTGTCCAACTACTTTGAGTCGCAGCCAGCCGAGTTATTCGAAAGGGAATCCATCCTTTGCATAAACGTTGGCAACAAGTCATTGATAGTAATGGAGATTATCTTTTGAATTAATCTTGTTTACTTTCGTTTTATAATAAAAAATTTTTCGAACTCAAACGCGCATTTCTTTCCGAACAACCTAATATACAGGCAATAAAAGAAAAAACTATGAACGTGCATGATAAAACATCAAAAATGGATTTATTTCGCCAGAAATGCTATTTCGTAGCATGATCAAGCACGCAAAGAATGCAAATCCTTGTTTACAATGTTCAGGAAGTATTTACGGAAAAATGCAAAAACATGACATTCTTTAACGAACCTAACACGCGACCTAGTGAACTTGAGTCCAAGCACCTAATACTAGGCTTTCGAGGACCCAACTGCTCCGCTCGCCAATAGTACATACGCCGAGTTGCTCCTCTTTAGACACTTGTAACTCTGCCTCTAGAGCACGCGCAGATATGCAACGCAGGTAGGTATTTGGCACCCCGAGCCTTACCACTGGTATAATCCCCATTTCAACGGTTTGAAACGGCCACTTCAACCTACCATCCTTCCCTTATCAGCACACTTCCGGATTCAGCGTGGGATAGTTCAGTCAAAGGTTAGAAAATATATCATCAAGATACCGTACGAAACTATAGGGGCACCCTTTGCACTTTTACAGGTGCACTGACGTAAAATATCAACAAAGCACAAAAGTCAACGTACTTGAGTGCCCTCTTTGCTGCCGTTGTCTTCGCTATCCGATAATTCCGGCCCATTCCGGTGAACTTCATCTTATTTCCTATATCTACCGTAACTCGCACTTTTCCACTCTCGATTATTCTTTCCATTTTACTGAAACAAAATAAATTCTTCCAAAACAAAATCGTAAAGGAAATGGAGTCAGGGGTAGAAGTACGATCAAAATTGCCATAATAGTCAATATCAAAACCATGTGCTGACCTGAAACGAGTCTTTCCCGGCTCAAGTTCCATGAGCTCACGAATCGGTGATCGCGGCGGATAGGCGCAGCATTCTTCTATTGTCTGCCTCATTAAGTTGAAGAATACACGCCACACAATATCCAAATCACGATTCGCATCCTTAGAGATTGAACACATTTTAAAAGCGTTTTGCAACCAACCAAGTTTCCGCGCTATTGTACACCGTTTTATGAGCTCCCCATGGCGCGGCTCTCTCATTCGAATATGGAAACTCATATACATCATCCACGCACAAGGTACACAGCTCCGGCAACACTTTCGAAGATATCGCTCATCGCCTTCGGTACTTCAATGTCCTCTTCTTGACCTTCGTCTATTTCTTCTTCCGTTGTCACCATGTACATCTTTAAAAAAATCTCAATATACACAGTGGATGTAGCGTGCAGTTTATTTGTATAACTGGTTGCAGAACTGCCAACACTGAGGTTAAACGAGAGCAAGGGCGAATTTCAATGAAACACGATTTAAATTCACCTCAGAATTGAAATTTGCATCGAAGAAGTTCCTCTCACTGCAAAGTTTCACGAACTTCTCGATCATATGATGAAGACCGGGACACATTGCAATAAAATGCTGAATAGACGGATATTCAAGGGTATTAATGAAAAACTGAAAAGCATCAAGAGAAAACTACCTTATGAAAATCGTACTTGACAGCGAGGCTGGCAAAAATCGTGTTATTTACAAGAGCTGAGCGCAAATCTGTCAATACTCCGGGACTATACTGACGTTCATCTTCGAAAAGATATCGAGTTATCATATAGTCAAGTACAGCATCACCAAGGAATTCCAGGCGCTGAAGAAAACGAGCGAATAACCGGATATACGAAACTCATAAGTACTATTTACCTGATAACAACCCGTAATCCTGTTTTTGAAATAACTAGCATGAGTAAACGCTTGCAGTAAGTAGGCTTTATTGTTGAACCGATACCTGGAAATGAGCAGGCGTCATACAGCAACATATGTCAATACAGGAAATTGGATAAAAATTACTTCAGTAAATAAAAAATGTCCCACCCTATTCTATCTTCCAGCAGACTGAAGTTAAACTGCTGCCACATATCTTGTAACAAGCGTTCAGCCATATCAGGACATTCAGGCGTGTTAACAAATCTGAAAATAAAGCATCATCACATCAATCAAAAGCTTTGGGTTTACTGTACAAGAGTGACAAAAAAAAACCCACCTCAACAATGGATCCATTCCGACGACGTCATCCGTGAGCACTTTTAGCCCCAGCCACTTCATGACCTATGAATTAACAAAAATAAACAAGAAAAAAACATGAGAAGGAGGAAGATGGAAAACATGTGTTCTTTCTTAAGCTTATGAACACCACAAAGTTCAGTTTGCCCAAATTTAGGGATATTTAATCACGAGCGCTTGCATACGCACGCTTCTGCATGTGTATCCAAACGGTGGTGTGAATATCTTTTCATACCATCGGCTGTTCACACAAACCTTTAACGTGGGACGAGGTCCAAGAGTTAACAAATGGGCACCAATCAAGGCTTCAACTGCGTCCGCGATAGATTTGTCACTAATGTACTGCTGCGTTAACATATTGTACGGCAGTGGTGGCAACTCTTCCAACGCTGCATTACTCGCGGATGGCTAAAATTAGTCAACCAATTGGATAAAGTATACATTATTATAAATAATTATCAAAGGAAGTGAGGAAGAGTGCAAAATACGGAAAGCGCAACCAAAGACTAGTAATATGTCGCACCTTCGCAAAGTTTATTGTCTCTATACCATTCTCCAGCTGTCGTACATCACTATTCATGTCCGCTTGATCCCATCCGGTGACTGGCTTTGGCTTTAAAAATTTAAAATAAATTTCATTCATTAAGTTTGAGTAGTCCTCAGTAAATGAAGCCCCAAGGAAGCACTCCGCTTGAAAAAGCGCGATCGTGACGCCATACGATGAATATACTGCAAAACAATAGTCGCATACACTTACTCTTATAAGTACTAGACTATAAAAAAGACGTCTATCGATGCAAAAATATAAAAAAAAAGACTCTGAAAAGCCTAATATCAAATTACCTACCAACTTTTGAGCTGTCTCGTTGCCATCGAGTACATCTTCGATAAATTTGTCACGCTCTTCTGCATCTTCAGAGTTTGGTGCCTTGAAGTCATTGTTCGGCATGTAACTAGAATGAATCAGGAATTTTTGGTCCATCTCCTTCCACGTATAGTTTGAGCTCGAACAAACGAACCATGGGGGAAGCCAGGAGTCATAAACATCAAACTTGGAGGCAACAATCAGTGACGGTATGCCCAGCCGCTTACCTAGTCGATATAGATTGCAATTCGAGACCTTAAGTATAAAATAAAACACGAAACTTATTACGAGGAGGGAGAACGAGCAGTTTTTGAGAAATTGGATGACAAACATAATTCGAAACTAGGTGACAACAAACATTACATAAATGCTTATTCGCCACGAGACTACAATGAAGTGATGCAGAGATTTCTCATCTACGGGTTAGGATCAAACTAATACCAACAAAAGAAAGAAACCATCTGAAAAAGAAAAATAGTGGTATTTACCTCTTTACTTCGTGCAAAGGACAATTTGCCTTCGTGCTGATCAGGGTGTGAGTGGTACAGATAGTCTGTGACCGAGTACTTCAAGAACGAATCTCCTATGGTTTCCAGTCGTTCCAAGTTGATACCTAAAAGTGACGTTCATATGAAGTGGCCCAAAGCTGGTACGAGTTCGAATTAATTCACCGATAATCGGCCATTTTGGGAGTAATCAAGTACTAAACTTTAGTTATGGTGGCATAGAACAACTCCGATCTCAAAACAAATAATCAACGATAAAATCCCAAAGCAGGTTGAAACTCGACCAACTTCATTAGTCGCGCACTCATCCCCTATTTAATATCGTAATGGAATTTAGATGCGATTTGGCCTATGCAATGATAGCTGGGGCCAGCCGATGTGTGATCCGCTTTTTGAAATTCAGGTAACTCCAGTACCAATTCATTATCTCGGAATTGAATCCTAGATCATACTACTGGGAGCTAGCGCCACTTGTCAGTACACCACCGCCATTTTTCTTGCATGCGGCAGCAAGTAAAGCCTAGGTAAAATTGGGAGAAAGCGACGATAACATAACAAACCGTCATTCGCATTAGATGTTGTGAGAGCTGTCAGCAACAAACGAGGAGAAACACCGTAGGGATTTTCGGTGAGAAGGGATTCGGAGTGATAGTCCAGCGATGCCGCGCCATTTGGTACCAAACACGTTGATGACATTGATGCAGACGCAAACGAAAAACGATTCTGCCAAGCAGGTAGTTCTGGTGCTATAATCCCTCCCTTAATATGAATATCTTCAACAGCATTTGATTTTTCGGAAAAATTTTCAGTTTTACCTCAGACAGTTTGCGATTAATGACTACTGAGTGATCTCGCTCGTACTTCTGGCGTTCACCATTTTCTAATTGAACATACTCATCATCTGAGCAATACTCAACCGCGGTACTGCAATCCATATCGTCTGAAACAATCCGAAATGGCTTCAAGCTCCCAATCTATTATTCAACAATAAAACCACGTACCTCCCTCATCAAATTGCATTAAATCGACAATCTCTTCTTTTTGGGTACGTTCACGATCTTCCAGCATTTCCATTTTGTCCAAATACAACTACAATTTATCAAACAATTCCTAGAATCAAATGTAGGAACAGATAAACACCTACTTTCGTGGGCTCAAGAACAGTAGTGCCAATGTTCTGCAGATTAGGACCACTCGCTTTTTTCGGAGGAGTAGGTACGTTGTCAATGTCAACCAGTATGCCGGTTTTTTCTCCTGCAGGTGCCCATGCGTTTGGAAGATGAGGTAGAATTTGACTTTGGAGATCAGCCATAAGGCTTGTCATATCGATTTGATTTGAGGCACTGCCAAGAATTTGCTAAAAGTGCGCCCTCTTATTGTATACACCACACTTTCAGATGCATTGTGATCACTAGGTCATTAAAGGAAGGAACTGGTGAAAAATGCAAAAGAAAAAAAGCACTTACGAATGGTGTATCTGGCACACTTTCATCAAAACCTCCCCAACCAATAGGCTGAATATCAGGACGTGGAGCAGCAAAATCAGATTTCGTAGCACCTAAAGCGACTAGTGCAGTAAAACTCCACATGATTGATCATCCCAGCCCAGGAATCATGAGTACACTTAGAATTTCACAATCACGCCTCGACAAATGGTTTCTCACCAGCTTTCTCAGCGAGATATTTAGAGAAATCAAACATCATCACAGCATCAGCATCATCGTCGTCTGAGAGATCTCCTCCAGTTCGAACTGATGAAGACATCAGACCAACCTGATGAAAAAGCAAGTTAGGTAATAGAAGATAATTCACATGGTCGACTTGAAACAAGACACATTTGACGAATAATTTTACCGATTCCTAGATTCGGAGAAACAACAATGTCGAGGAAAAAACACTTTCAGTGGAACTCCTTCCAGAGGTCACAACAAAAAAATGAGAGAATCTGAGTGTGTTTTCTCCTCCTCCGACGAAGATTCTACCTCTAGACAGAATAAAAAAGAACTGAAACCTCACACAAGAGTAAAGAGAAAAAAGAACTGAAACCTCACACAAGAGTTAAGAGATGTTCCGAGGACAAAAATATGGCGGAAGTATGCCATGAATAAAAAATAGATACGAAAATGGACCCACGGTGTCAAGAGAGTCGCCAGCTGCAAATGATGCTGGCGGCATATTCTCGTCGTTGGTCATTTCAACGACCACTGGCTC
The DNA here is from genome assembly GCA_963978905.1 of Trichostrongylus colubriformis. NCBI lineage: Eukaryota > Metazoa > Nematoda > Chromadorea > Rhabditida > Trichostrongylidae > Trichostrongylus > Trichostrongylus colubriformis. The sequence continues at coordinate 47,587,298 of OZ022259.1, forward strand.
CCACACTCCAACTTCGAAGGTATTCTATAATAATTCGCCACTATGAACTATTGACATTTCCAAACAACACATTTCCACAAGGTGTTGATATACGTCGCAAAAACTGTATGGAAGTGCGCAGAAGCTTGCTTCACACAGTGCATCAGCATTACAACAGCAACACAGGATCCACGGAACTACATGGAGATCACTAAGTTCGATATTCTAAAGAAGCAGCACCCCTATGAAAATGCCAAAAATTGCTGAAGAATGAGACATGGCTCATTTACTCTGCAACTATGCAGCAGGATTATTAGTGCCCCACTGATAAAAACTGTAATTACAAAGGAACAAAAATAGAACCAACTGCTCATTTCAATCGGAAGCTCAACCTGTGATTAGCTAAATGGAGGACAAGGATCGGAAATGTTCAATCAAATGGATAGTGGACATTGAAATGTAGAAGATTTACAGAAGGATTCGCTATGGAATGGAACAATAATCTCGAATGGAATGAATCTTCATCTCTTAAATCGTTAATTTGCACTATAATTGAATCACCTCTGCCTCAATCTGATCTTTGGTGAGTTTTCCTGCAGCTATCTCAGTGGCGCGGTTTTGCTCCCGGAGTTGCTGGATTTTCGTGACAATAAGCGATTGTTTCTCCTCATACGTGGCAGGATAGGACAGCGGTGTCCACTCGTAATTATCCGGTACGATGGCATCTTCCTTGAATACAGAAATAAAGATTTAAAAGCTATAGCGTGAGCAGGCAGAAACTTCAATGGGAACATAACCTACTTTAGAGTATCCCAAAGCATCTATTAGAGTCTTTTGACGCAGCTCGTCCGCCAGCAACAGATGATTAATCCTGTAAGTTGAATGTGATTATAAAACTGAAAACGTCACTTTTTTCGCAATGACGGAAAACCCTTTGAAATACTGGAAAAGGTGCGTATTAGCCGAGGTCTAATTGTAAGATAGATCAGGAACTGAAAGTCGTGCAGCTTAAATTTACCCTTGTAACATTAAGATGCAAGTATTTAGTGTGTCTGATTGCCAAAAGGCTCCATGGTAGCAGCAGTGAGGAAGAACTATTGCACCGAAAATATTTTAAGATTCATAAATATGTGTGCCCACTAATTAGCACATACAGTATACATGCACCTGCTTGACCCCTTGCCGTAGTGTCAGTCGGCTGGCCATTTGTGGCCAGCCGACTGACACTACGGCGAGGGGTCGCAGGTGCATGTATACTACAGAGAGCAATAACTACTCATATGTCCTTTCAGCTTCCTTTGCCTCTCTCTCTTACACAAACTGCAAAAAGTTGTCTGCGAGTGCTACCATACCGATAAAAAAAGCTTGGTAAAGCTGATATCAAATTCCATAAAGTAGCCGATATCGGATGTCGATCCATCAGTTCGGGTACGTAGATCTGACGCTGTCGAGACAAAGCAGAATTATCTTCAGATTTAGCCGCAGCTGTTTTGCGTCGTCCTCCTCCAGCACGCGGCAGTAGTAAGTTCAGACGACTGCAACAATATTCGGTTAACGCAGATTTCGAACATCTTTCTGAATATGAAAATTATAAAGACAATAAAACGACATACAAAAACAAAATAAATCTACTTTGAAGTGAAGTCAACGTCAAGCAAATTCTGCTTCTGATCGTAAATCTCCAAATTGTACTTCTTGATGAAATACTCGTTGAACGATGAGTATTCTTCATCCGGAAATGGTGATGATGGCGTAAGGTTCTCAAGTATCTGTAAGAACGTCAAAAGTACGTAAATTAGGAAGATGACAGCATTCACCAAACAGCATGATTCCAACAACCATACATCTTCTAATTTTTGTGAAATTAGAACTGTCCTAGTTTTGTAGGTACAAGTCACATAAAAATACACATCTGCCTAATAAGAGTAAAGGTGAGCACCTCCGCAACATAATAAAACACCGGCTGTTCGATATTTCTGTACCACGGCATTACGACAGCATCCCTGTAGTCTTCGGGTCTGAAGACGCAAAATGTAAGTTGAAAATGATAATCGCTCAAATATCACGGGGACGCTCACTTGAATACGAAATTCCTTCGTTCCTCTTCGCTGGGTATTCTTGGGGTGTCACCCATCATTTGAACGACTTCCTCAACGTACTTCATATTAATGCTATACTCCCATTTGTCACTAGTTGAAGAGGCAGCTAAACGAGGGCAAATCAGTGAACAAGTGATATGAGCTAACTTATCCCAACTCTTTTATTACGAAAAGGTCTTTGGAAACCGTGAAAATTGATCTACCAAAAATAATCAACGCGCCAAAAACGCCATCCTATTAGGAAGCAAAATTTGTTAGAATCTAACGCTCTCTTCAACTGATTTTGCCTGATTACGGAATTTGTAAGACACTAATCGCGTGTGAATTTCTGGAAGAGCGATTATTGCCCTATTAGCGGTGTTGAGAAATCTATGTTCATTTGAAACTATGGAAGGATGTACAGTGAAATCCCCTCAAACTCATGGAAACCACTAATTATCGAACCGAAATCCGAATCCCCGAAAACTGAACTGACTTCTGTGGAGAGGAACAATAAGCGTATTGATGGGTGTTGACGAGTCGAGATGAAAATCGAGATTGGCTTTGCAGAGTTGTAGCACATTTTTGAAGATATAGTGATGGAAATGTTTGATCATAGTGAGATTCTGACTATTAAGCGTAACCTATAACGAGAACAAAGTTATAAACTGAAAATCATCGAATTATTCAAGCATGAAAATATTGAAGAAATCAGCTGAAATCGTCGACCTGAGTTGAAGCACGAACAAGATGTACCCGCATATCACCCTGACGTAAGTATGCCGCAAACGAGGGAACCTTAACGAAGAAATTCCGAATTTTCGCTGGTACGTTCGCCACAGAGTGCAGGCACTTTACCTTTGGTAATATTTTAGAGCTTAAAAATCCAAATAAATACTCGTAATCTAGGGGGTTAGCAAAACGACGCCGTTTCGGATTCGACTCCGGCGACGGTTCTTTGAGCAATTCCAACTCCATTACATAAATATAACACGGTTCCCCTTTGACCGGTAGAGCTTCATGTAGAGCTGTCGCAACCTAAAGAAATGTAACGAAAGCTTATTTTCTGAAAATTCGAGGAGAGTGGAAAATGCATTCTATTAATTTACATATATTATATGGCACAATTTATTAATTTATTACAAAGCGCACCCTTTTATCGTAAAGCTGTTTCCTTCTCGCCGACCCTACTTTCGCTGATATACCTGGAGGCAACTCGTCTGGATCTTCGTCCAGCTGGCTTAGCACAGCGATAGATTCTCTGCCTACTGGCAGCAAATGGTCGTTTAGTTCACCCGCCTGGTGGAGAATGCGACAAGCCTAAAATTGGTGAGCTACTCTTGTGAGAATTTGGAATATTCTGCAAAACCAGTCATTCATTATTAGAAATTGACCACTAACCTCCAGTGCCACAGCCATCTGCGCCAGCTTCTTATTTTGCAAAGGCGTTTCCAGCACTATGGGCTGCTTTATAGGTGAATTTATCGGTAACAATAATTCAGCCTTATAATAAGTTTTATCCATGACATTCACCGCAATCAAACGATTCTGAGGTACAAGTCGAGTGAAAATATCAGACGGCAGTTTTGCGCAATACCTGTAATTTGAGCGGGCCAATCTACGAATACTTCCTTTCAAAAACACTGAATGATCGCTAACCTATTCACTAGGCCTATCGCAGAAGACAAGGAAACTTGTGCACCAGTACGCGGAACCACGTATGGTGGAATAAGGGCATCCACATTTCCGATAAGGTCAAATTCGTTGTCACCATCATTACACGGATTGTGGACACTGCGACACCGACGCAGAAGCATCTAGAAAGTCAACAAGTCTGCAAGTTTGAAATAAATGAATATTACAACTTATACTGCATAAAAATGACACGACTCCGCAAATCAGAACCGCGAACGTAAATACCTTCTCAATGTTCACAAAATCTCTAAGATCTTCGAAGCATTTATCACTGTCCGACTCATCAACCAGTATGAAATACTTCGCTCCTCCATCACGTTTTCGAGCTCGACCTTTCGACTGTAATCATAACAACTCCAAGATAAACAAGTGTTTCGACAACAAAACAGAATATCGCAAAAAAGCTCCTGGGAGAAGACCAGGAAGAAGAAAGGCAATACGAAGAAAACCGAGGTCACTGCTGGACTTTACGATTTTGCAATTCTGGGAACGATTTGGGGAAGAGGGGGCTGATTAATGGTGCGATCACCCAGGTTTTTGCCGCATACAAGTGGGTTCGAACCATTGAGATCTGAGAGACTTGCACGAGACCCCCATTCCGCTCCAGAATCACGAATAAGATCCCCAATCCGTTCCAAAAAGGATAAAATTCCATTTCCAGGCCCAGTGTGAGGGCAACAAATTTGACATATAAGATTCCTTTCCCATCCACAACTTTTTGAACGCCCTGCCCACTGTCTACGATGTGTCCAAGTATGTCTAGAAGCACCCAGAGACGCGCAGAAACCATGGGACCTTGGCAATAGCGAACAACGCTGACGCAGCACCTTTTGATAGAAGCTCCACCCCATCCAACTAGTCATTTTCCGGGAAAGACATCCAGAATCCAGATTTGTGACCTTGAACTCCGACGGCTCCCAGTTTCGTTGAAATAATCGAGTTTTTCTTAGTAGCGTTTCCAAACCACGTTCATAAGAAGTGGTTGAAGCGATCTTCCAGCGGGCAGAACATTCTTTAGGCTAATCGGAAAGCGTGGTCACAAAACCGGATCTTCCGCGGAGAAGGACAAGTTGCACAAGGGGGCGGAGCTTCGGTGAAAATGGCTGTGTGGGCGGTGTTCGCTATCGCCAACGTCCCGTATTTTCTGCGCGCCTCAAGTACTTCTACGTACACTTGCGACACAACGTGGACACTGGGGCGAGGCATTCAGGAGGTTTCGGAGAGGGACTCTTACAAGTCGAATTTGGTCCCCTCGCACTAGGCCTCGAACTATACCTTTATTGTTTCTGAAGCGGGAAGGGGTCCATTCGTGCACAGGTCCCAAAGGTTCGAATACTCCCATGCTCTGAATGCTCTCACCATTGATCAGCCACTCCTTTACCAAATCTTTCCCAGAATCGAAAAATCGAGGAATCGCAGCATCGCAAAATCGCGAAGTCTAACGGCGGCCTGAGAATGATAAGTGAATTATGAACAAGAGAATACTCTGAAGCGTAACCCGCCCAATCCGAGCATGGTAACCACAACTCTTCAGGATAAAAACTCGGCTTGGGCCAATTAGATTGCCTCTGCTATTATGGAACAGAAAGCGTTGTGCATTACCAAAAAGGAAAAAGAACGCTGAATGGTTTTTGGTTTAGCAGATGTTGGCGATGGATCGAAATGAACTCTCTGACATACATTGCTGATATGGAACGGAAATAGGCGGTGAAAAAGACTCCGGCGTAAAAGGCAGAAAAGGGGGTGTTAAGAGACGCTCACAGAGACATCCTTCAATTGAAGTCCTCGCGGACAGCAACAACGAAATGATGCATACCACATATAATACGATAAACCAATAAAAGGAGGATCAAAATTGTGTGCCTTCAGTGGTTGTCCACCACATTAATGAAGGGGAATCAGAGAGAGGATGTGATTAGCGAAATTTGCTATTCCTTTCGACTGCAGGGTAAGGCCGCGGTCATACTTTGCGTTGTCTGCGGCAGGGCGTGGCCGCGTATCTTGCGTCTCCACACTGCCTCGTTGCCTGCGTCATCTCTGCACCTCCCCCGTGCCACTCTCTCTCACAGGCAGCGAGAGAGAGTGGCACGGGGGAGATGCAGAGATGACGCAGGCAACGAGGCAGTGTGGAGACGCAAGATACGCGGCCACGCCCTGCCGCAGACAACGCAAAGTATGACCGCGGCCTAAAGCATTGCGATAAAACGAACCTGGATGTAGGATCGATAGTCAATGGGCCTATCGAATTTGATCACTAGATTACAATGTCGAACATCAACGCCTTCTTCCAAAACGCTCGTAGCCACTAATAAGTTCAGTTCGCCTTGCCGAAAACGTCGAATCACCTTAAAAGAGTTATATAAGGAGAAAGGGAAAACCTTTACCGGCGAAAAGGACGACATCCCCCGACTCTTAAAGAAAAAAATGATGTGCAGCGGGCACGACGCTTTCGTGAACCAGCAGCTGGAAACACTTAGTTTACCATGACTTCGAAAAAGACGTTATTCAGTTATTCAGCTTCGAAAAACCAGTAGATAAAGTTGAGGTAATACTTTCGGAAAATCTCAGCAAATGAGGTATCATGCTTTTTAACACATGCAGCTCGGAAAAATAGATAACTTAAGGCATCAAAATTTCAATAGTAGCTCACCTCTGCCTGCCTTTTATGTAATCCTTGACTATCGTCGGATGCGAAGCTTCCACCACTGAATCCGATCACGAAATCCGACTGGATGAATTTAAAACTTTGTTCCCATCGACACACGTGCTTCAGCAATACCTGCAAAAGCGGATGCCAGGGAAGAAATTGGGCATCGGTCAATTCTGTTATAATAAACAAAGACAAAGCGAAAACTGGCCATGCGTACATTGAGAGTGTAAGCCACATAGCGCTGATCCACGAAAATTATCCCGCTCAGTGGATCATCTTTCTGGTTGGCGCCATTTCCTTTATCTGGATTAAAATGTGAAAGAATGTCTATCAATCGCACAACCTTATTCGGCAGATGAGGTTTCAGTCCTTCAAGAGTTTTAATCGGCTTCATCTGCAAAGTAGAAGTGAGTGCACGGATAAACTAGGATGAAGAGGGGCTCATGTAAAAACCGCGTTATCGGGTCTCAAAAGATTAATGTCCGCAAGTTATTACTTAAAAACTTATGTCAAGAGAGATAACCTTAGGTTCGAGCATTTTCCGAACAGTGGTCATGCAGGTTTCTCCCATGACCAGAAAGTCCACAGTTTTTTCTTGAAGAAAAGTTTGTTTCGTCAACTTGTGCAGCTCTTTCTCCCACATTTGCGAAACCTGAAGATTCACATCAAAGTCAAAACAACAACAAAACCACTACGATATCAAAAAGCACACTTTCCAAGCGGCCCACGGTCCAACTTGACGAAGTACCGCCAGCGTTCTGTTGAGTGCCTCTTGGATAGGCTTGCGAGGATCGATATCGAAATTTGGGTCGAACTCCTGAGTTGATGAGCAAAACTTCCGCCATTCCTCCTAAAAAAAACTACTCTGGCGAGAAAGTAGCAGAATAAGCAGAAGAATACTGTGTTGGACTTACCAGTAACTGGAGAATTTCTCCACCGCAGCTATCTTGTGGATTGTAATCCGTCGAAACGACGACATACTCGCTGGGCTTTGCACCATACTTCGATATCTTAAAGTTAAATAAATCTTCATTAATGAGCGTCAAGTCGCCCTACTGGCTTACGTAAAGAAAAAAATGAGAGCATACTGATGTTAGTTTCAACAAAAACTGTACGAACCGCCACCAAATCAGAGGCTGTCTCGATAGCGCTGTTCAGTATGCATTCCAATTTTGAAAGTTTCGCTTCCAGTTGATTAGGAGGTGTTTTATCGTTTATAAGAGAAGCCGTTAGACCCAATATCCGAGGCTGTTTGGCTGAAGAAAGAAGAAACGTGCAGTAAATTTGAAGGAATCGTCCGCGGAAAAACGAGTTTTTCTGTTACACCTATATTTATTATATTTTGTATATGCCTAATGTGGGCCGCATGCAAAGTTTTGCACAAAAAATGTGAATCCGGCTGAGATGCAGCACCACAAAGTCTCGGCCGGGTGGGCGGAGCTTCCAAACAATGCCCACTCCGTCGTTCGCCGCAGTCGGAGACGCACTGTAGGAACACAAAGTTACGTGAACATTCCCACTCTCCGTTTCAACCGCGGCGAACGACGGGACGGGGCTTTTACTCGGTGGCCCCGCCCACCCGGCCGAGAATTCGCTGAGGGTATCTTAGCCGAATTCTCACTTGTTCGCGTGAATCTGTGCATGCGACCTTTTTCAGGCAAATACAACATAAATATATGGATATCAAAGAAACTTATTTTTCCGTAAACGATTCCTTTGAAAACTTCAAGTCAAGATACCTGCAGGTACTCGCATTATACGATCCATGATCACACGATATGGATGTTTCACGCCAAGTGCATGATGACATTCATCAAATATAACAAGGGCAAGTTTTTCGATATGAAAGTACGCATGATCTATCAGATCGAGAAACACTTGGGCAGTAATTACCACTACCTGAAAGAACAGGAATTGGTAGCTTTCATGGCCATTAGAGACGAGAAGTGTTGGAATGCTATGCAAAAGATGCTGAGAAGCACTATGGCACATGAAACTAACATTATGTACAGACATGAAATCGTCAAATCCGCTAGGCTTATTCCAAACATCGCTGTTCAAACTACCATGCATTCTGCCAACGGTGAGTGTGGTGTGACATTGTATATGCTCAGCTTGCTGGTCCACAAGAGCTACTGAAAACAGGCAGTAAGTTTATCTCCTAAGTATCAGTGACTTCATGGGCTCACTTTATAAACAATAAAGCTCGGAGGTGCATTTTTTCGCAGAAGCCGTTCTCCACCACCCTCTTTTCTTCCTGCACATGACAGCGAAGCCTTCGGTGCGAGATATACACGTCGGTCGGTCATACTGATACAAAGTACTGGATTCCAAGACAAGAAAGAAAGACCACCCTATCCCCAGCGCCACCACCGCAACGCTAACTCTGACCACCTTTCTAACTGTTCCCGAGTTCAAAAGCCTCCCCTTCGTTAAAAGAAAAGATTCCACTACATAAACTAATACCTGCAGCTTCATAAAATGAAGTTTATATCGCTATTCTGGGATTAACTAGCTGGATATGGAGAAGCCGGAAAGTAGTCTCTAATAGGAAAGGAGCAGGAATCCTTTCATTCCCATGAAAACCAGTGTGATAAAAATGATGGCTACCTTTGTCAACCACGAAGAAGGCTCGCTTTCCGCCGTTTTCAAATGGTGCCATGATTTGAAGTCCATACTCCTTCAATAGTAGAACAGCTATGAATGTCTTCCCAGCACCTGTACCGAGTTGAACGATGACATTGCGTTTGCACGCCTTGTCGAGAAGTTCGACCTATAACGAAAATTGGTTCAAATAGAGCCGAGGGGGGGGGGGGGGGGGGAGAGAGGGTAAACGCAACTTTGCGTCTCCTCGGAGCTCCTTTCCCTCCCTAGGCTCAGGCTAAAATTGATATCCCTCCTCCCACATGAAAAGCATTTGTCAAAGCATAGGTCCATCTGCTTTAGCTTGAACCTAGGGAGGGAAAGAAGCCTTGACTCCCCCCCCCCGCCGGACTTTCTATGAGCCCGAGAACTCATAAACTCAAACTCCATAAAGGTAAAGCGATAGCTAGCATACTCCCTACAGCCATAGCTTTACCTGGTAATCTCTTGGTGTGAAACAGTTGACTTCGACATCTTTTTCAGTGATCATGGTAGTGGCAATGATACATTGGATGAGATCGAGACAGGGCAATTGAACAAAAGCGAACCTGAAATCACTAGCACAAAAGCTTGTCCGGACTTCTTTCGTAATCAAATGAAGTGTAACTTGCTCAGAACCTCGAAAACGCGAAAATGATCCACACTCCACACAGCTGACTTCAAAAATTTGAAGCGGAATTCAAAGGACCCATGTTTTTGCATCGGTGTGGTCCCGGCACGCGCAGCGTCAAATACTCAATGAAAGTCAGTGCCGACGATCTTTGAAGGGATTTTTTATTTAAATGTGGTTTTATAAATGCTTTCATGTTTGTTTGTGCTTTCATATAGTATTTTGGATATGTCTTTTTGCTATATTATAACTTCTCTGTAGTGTTGCATCGTGGTTCTCCTTTGAAAGGTCTGTTTTTGTTTCATATATTTGAGAAAGCAGCAGCCTCTTTCCCTGTGAGGAATCCTTGCAAAACGTTGCTGTTAATAAATTCCAACTTCTCTCTTCGTATAATCTCGGCATCGATATTGTATTAGAACTTTTTCTGTTGTGCCAACGAGGTTGTTAGGTGATATGGTGGTGTAATAAATATTCCACCTAACAACCTCGTTGGCACAACAGAAGAAGTTGCTGTTAATGGCTTTGAATGTTCAATAAAGCAGTTTTCGGCTGATACTGCTGAATTTTTTATCTCAGCAGTATTGGTTGCATGATCATCTTGAGCTTTCCGAAGCCATTAATCATAATGGACGTGTGACTGTCTTAGAACTTGTAGTTCCCCATTCTTTGGTGTTTCATTGCTGCTGGATGGGAATAATTTTTTGTGGAAGAAGGCGCTCATTTCTCCAGTGGCTGTGTTTGATCGATATGCTCACGGCTTAAAGCAGGGCAATTGAGTAATACATTCTAGTCCCTCAGACTGGCCTTTCGTGTCATTCAGTGGGACTTTTTCCATCTTTTGGGTCAATTAAAGTCGGGAAGGGGGAGCCGCAAAGTTCTCACCGGCGTCGGAGCTCCTTTTTGGCTTAGGGAGTAAAACAGATTAAAAAAACACGCTTTGGCAGATGCTTTTTCTTGTAGGGGGGGGGGTATAAGTTTTAGCCCAAGCCTAGGGTGGGAAAGAAGCTTCAGTGTCGACGAAAAGTGGCGTTTCCTCCTCCCCCCTCGACTTTATTTGGCCCCATCTTTTAAGTGTGCCTTATGAACAGTCGATAGCATCCTTGTCAGTCCTTGATGGGACTCTTGTATCGTTTTCCCAGTTGTTTTATGTTATCCATGGGTTGAAGTGTTCCTTACATCGCTTTCGAAGTGAGGTGACGTTTCCTTCTAACTTACTCATGTCTAGTTGTGCTGCAGGTATCAAATGGTGGGTGGAAGGAACGTTCCTACACTCGGTCGTAACTTCGACCTGTCACCTGCGGTGTCAAGATTTTCTGCCGCGAGGATGTATCTGAGGCGTGGGGCGAAGAGACCACTTGCAAAGAAGGCCCCTGAGGTTTGTTTATCAAATCTGTCATTTTTCGTTTTCTTTTTGCTATCGAGGCTAGAGTCTCTTCCATCCACTTTTGAATGAGAAGTGCTGAAATGTCCTCGTATATAAGTTGGGTACATTATGCGAGTAGGCCTTGCTTTACGCTCGCTTACTCCACCTCTTTACCACACATTTCTTACTAGTTTTGGATGATGTCGACATGACATATTACTGACAATTCAGCCTCTCATGCTGCCTCTTCAACGAACTGGGCCTAAGTTCAAGCTTGGGCACCCCAAGAAGGTTCCACTCAGAAAATCCCTCGTGCCAGGAACTGTACTCATCGTTCTTGCCGGACGTCATAAGGGGAAGCGTGTTGTCTTCTTGAAGCAGTTGGAGAAGTCTGGCTTGCTGCTCGTAACAGGTATAGATTTGAAATTTTTATTGTTTGTTTACTTCTATATACAAGTTGTCATGCTACATAGAGATTTTCTTATGTTGTTTTGTTTTCTCTGTAACTTGTAACTTTTCCATTCCACATGGAGTGACTGTGGAAGAAAAACCTATTAATTTTGAACGCCTAATTACGCGTTTTTGAATGGTTGAATTCGTGGGCAAAGTGGTTAGATTGTGTAGTACATGAACCCGTCCTCTAGAAAACGCATAGTACCACAAAGTAAAATCCTGTTTTCATCTCAGGGTCTGACTCTGAATGCTTTCGGTTGGGTTATAAAAAGTTCAAGGTAACTCACAAAAGTGTTTTGATACGAGGTTTTCCTTTTAGTTTAGGTTATTGTGGAGTTCACAACCTTTGATACAATTTTGATACTTGTGGAAAGCCTATGTCTCCAATGTACAGAGTCGAGATTGCTTTGTAGCTGTTTCGACAAACTGTGATGGAGCAGGCCGTATCCACCTATAGGTGTTCTGAGTACCGTGGCCTTCTTTTCAACCGCCTCATTTTGCATCTTTTGCGCTGGCATCTTTTTCTACGGGAAATATCTGCGATGACTGTTTTGCATCGTTTCATTCTGGTGTCTTTTTTTGTTTCAGCTGAAACAATTTGAAGCTGTTTTGTGCCGTCAGCTATCAATGTTATACAAAAAGGGTCAATTCAAGTCGGGGGGAGACGCAATTTTGCGTCAAGGTCGAAGCTCCTTTCCCTCCCTAGGCTTAGGCTAAAATTGATATCCTCTCCTTCCACATGAAAAAGCATCTGTCAAAGGTTTCATCTGCTTTAGCCTAAGCCTAGGGAGGGAAAGAAGCACGACGTCGACGTTTGCCGCGAAGTTGCGTCTCCCCCCCCCCCCCCCGACTTGAATTGACCCTACATAAATGCAGCTCAGCTGTGATCGTGTTACCTATTCTCGGAAGAATTTTGCTCTACGTTTTTTCCTGCTTTTTGATTATTACACGTAACAACATTGTTACTGCTGAGAGATACTGGTGCTTCGCAACACCATCACGAAAGTTGGGCCGGAGGTTGTCCCAACTTTACTTGTGACAGATGCGCGCAACGCCTTTTCCATGCCTGCATCTTCAAGCTTGAAATAGCTATTTCCAGGTCCTCACAAGGTGAACAACTTCCCTTTGCGAAGAATCGCTCAGGCCTTCGTTATTGCTACAAAAACGAAGCTCGATGTATCTGGTGTAAAGATTCCGGATCACATCAATGATGATTATTTCAAGCGAAAGACTTTATCTGGCAAGAAGGGAGAGAATATTTTCGCTGCTGGGAAAGTTGAATACCAGGTATGTTTTCCATTAGGGGTTTTTATTGATGGTGTAGAAGTTATCTGAATCTTGGAGCGCAGTTGCAAGTATGCTTCCTTTGAGTGCGTTTCGGTTTTTCCAGGTAACTGAGCAGAGGAAAACAGACCAAAAAGCCATTGATGCACCTATCCTGGCCGCAATCAAGAAGCACCCCGAACACAAGTTCCTTTTCGGTTATTTGGGATCGCGGTTCATGTTGGGTAAGAGGCAGTATCCTCACAACATGGTGTTCTAATTTTCTTGTTAACAATAAATTGTTTGTTATTTTCCTCCATTTTTTACTTTGTTTTGTACCGCCAATGAAGCTGAAAATATGGCAAGTGTAGCAAATGAGTGGATTTATGATCCATTGTTGTCAAAGTAAACTAGGAACGCCCACTGTTTTCGATCCCTCTCACTGTCACTCTATTCTATTTGTCAAACCGCGGAGTGGAAAGGTACCGTTAGCAAGTCGGAAGAATGAGGATATAATAGCATGGAAAGCCTCAGAACAATTCAGATAATAGTTGGGAAACTACGTAGTTCAGGGAAATGACTGCTGACTCAAAGTGGTCCAGTGTTTTTCCCGTGGAAAAGCTAGTTACGGCTAACGACGCTTGGAACCGATGATTATTGGCATGAAGTTCGCCAATAAACTAACGCTAAAAGGTCACTTTGAAGGAAGATGAGATCACAAAATACCGGTATATTCAGCATGGCATACCTCTAAATATACTGCTTCTCCCTTGAAGTACACATGTTTAACCCTTCAAAACCGTGAATCGCAAAATGTAAAATTCATCGATGAACCTCTTAGTGTCAACTGCTTACTACCAGTCGACTGTTATTAGTTGAACCAAGACTCTGCAGCGATGAAGCCCTGTGTTTCGGGTTCGTATCTATAGGCATTTCTCGCGTGCGTAAGTCATAGCTAGTTATAAGATAAAAACGAATCTCTCGAAGTCTAGAAGGAGGAGGGCAATGAAGCTTGTAGTTCCAAATGGGAAGGCTCTCATGTCTACGTCCGTGATAGAAAGTTGCGCGAAAAAATACTGCCTTTTTTGAAAGATTCTAAATACGAGTTTCTGAAGGATGAATTCTGTAGTTATTCCTACCAAAATGTTGTCTTCAGTGTAAAGAGTTACGGGATGATAAGAATTCCCAGACCTGTATCTCTACCCACCCGACGGGTGCCAGACGGATGAAGGGCAGCGTCCAGAGCACTATCAGGTGTCGAAGAAAATAGCCATTAGTCCCCCTCCCTCTACGAGAAGCAAATACGACCCCCTTTTTCCTTGAATTCTACACTATCGGTACTTGTTGCCTGGTTGTGTAGTTGCAATGCGTTCATTGCCATGTATTTTTACCTGAAGCAGAAAGATGATTATTTCAAATTTCCTCGCACTGATCGCTATGAAATAGGGCTCGCTTCTCATCTGCTTGTTGAACTTATCGTTGGCCTCTGGAGGTACAGTCCTTGAACTTATCGTTGGCCTCTGGAGGTACAGTCCATTTCGGAGTGCCTGATAGGGCGTGGCCTACGGACTTGGGTGTGAATGTATCAAACTCTCTCCGCTATACACTCACTCTTGCCATGCACTCTCACTCTCGCCACTCACCCATGTCCGTAGGCCATGTCTTATGAGGCGCTCCGAAATGGAGTATACGACCTGTCCGGTCAACTACTACCCCCTGTCAAGGAATCCTCGACTCCCGGTGGGCTCTGGCAGCGACCCATCGAGCCTAAGGGAGCTATCAAGTGAGAGAACCACCCTGGAGGAAGCACTCTCGAACCAGAAAATGGATAGCTTCAGCTCGCGACGTTGAAAACGAGTTCAACATGTGCGCAAACAGTGAAAAAATATCTAAAAACCAAAAACGGTCCAAAAAATAAGGATGTAGCCGCTGTTGGGAAAACTTTCCCTGAAGAAAACTGCAGTTATTAGCTTCCATGTAAGCCCTACATCATTACCACTGTATTTGTGATTTCTCACTCGAGTAGATTTTAAGATGTGAACAACAAAGTAGGAAATTGGGAAAAATTGAAACATGAGAAGTTTAAGATCTGTATTAGACTAATATTGGATTACCCACAGCGATTAGTTTTCTGCAGCGGAATGGTCACTTTATGAAGCACCCACCGTTTTTTCAAGAGATCGCGACATTTCGTGCCTGCACCATCTAATTTATAAACTGGATCTGATCGACCTCATGAAAAAGTGCAAGTTAAAGAACCGGTCAATTTGGTGGGAAGAGTTCGCATGCAGTGGGTTTCATGTCAGCATGTGATTAGTCTAGTTCCCCATATTTTTCGTCCCACTCAGGGTCAATTTTTTGGGAAATATGACCCTATCCCTGACATATTTGACCTGAAGTGCATGCGCCTACTACTGGGAGCAAGGCACACCCAGGTGTCAAGGAAAATGTCGAATTCAGTACGACCCCCCCCCCCCCCCCCCACTCAGCGGGAACCCAAATATGACCCCTTTCAAAATCTACATACCCTCTACAGTATCAGTTACTATTGCCGATTGCATAGTATTACTACGTATTTTATTACTGTAATTTTTGTGTTGATCACTCGAATTCAATCATATTTTCCTACATAACCAGGTCACCTGACGGACATTCCGCTTGTCATCTAGTGAGGGACCATTGCTGAGCTCTGCAATTTTGACCCTCCATCCGGCCCGTCAAATATGACCCCCCTACCGAGGGTTCTCGACTTGCGGTCTACCCTGACTGGGAGACATACCCCTCCAAGAAAGGCCGTTTCGATAATCCTATCCCTGCTACGGAGTACTGACAATCGATTTCGATTTACCAACTTTTCTAAAAATCGGCTAGTCGGCGCGATATCTTTTCTACAGCACGACTACAATCCCAATATGCCACCCGCCCCCTTTAAAACTTAAAGTAGGGCCAGGTAGAGGACTCCTCGACCCTGGTCCTGCATGTAATGTCTCGGAAACCATCCCCGGTTGTCAGTCAGCCCTAAAATTACGAAAGAACCCGTGTTTCAAATCCCGACACCACCTCTCATAAATTATCCACAAGTTTTCGCTGCACCTGGGTGGTCGTCGTTCGTAAACAGCTGGCATACATATGCTAGGGCGCATGAGCGCCGTCTTCCAGTTGTGTGATTGCAGAAGTCACCTTTTGAGCTTACGGTTATTTTCGAAGTACGGTGGACACCCGGACTTTCCAAGATTACCTCACAATTCGAGGCATGGGTCTGTTGCTCTTTGAGCAGTTGTAGCTTATTACTAACTCTTCTCTCTCCATTTTCGTCTCATATCGTTCTAAAGCGAATTCTTGGACTTGGTTTTCATGTCTGAAAAAGTTATCTTTCGCACAAGAAGGATGCAAATGTTCCGTAACTATATCTCGTTTCCCGTCAATTATGTATTTCTACATCATTTGCTTTCCCTAATTGTGCTGATCTATTCATCTTTACACGAGATTTCCATCCATGTAGTTTAACCTAATTAATAGGATATGTAGGAGAAAAACTACGGAAAGGAACGCACCAAAAGGGTACCTAGAACTGTGTCCCTGCAGTATGTGATTCGCACAAAAAAATCACTACTGGAGACCGTATTTTCTTCAGTAACCTGCAAAAGTCAATTCGGTTGGTTTATGTGGCAGCTGCTATCGGTACCGTACGTTTCACGCCGTAGGCTTGGATGCCGCGCATTCCCGAAGTTATTTTCTCTTCCTTCAACGTTAGGCGGCTTAACGATCTTCTCTCTCTTTCGATTTTTCAATTTTCCATTGGTTTTCTCACATCCAATCAAAATCTGCAAGCTGATCAACTTTCTCGGTGCCTGTTTCACGCAGTGGCTCTTTGCTCGCATTTAGATGGTTCATAGTACCATGTTATATCCAAATCGTATCTTTATCTATACGGTTTCGATAGTGAACTTGGAATCCAATTTGTTTGTTTTATCATGCGATGTTAGAGTTGAGCGTGGCTTGAAAGCGAAAAGTACCTTCAAGTGTGCGTTAAACTGCAATCCAGCATGCGGTCGCAATATTAATCGAGAGCTATTTTAATTACAGAGAAATCAATAATCGCAGTGAATGATTTTGCAGCACCATGGGCAAGCATATGTGGAGCAATGCACAAACATGCGTTACGATAAGCGGTCTTTCTATGTTTTTTTGGTACTTGCTCTCTAGGACACCCGAAAATTTAATATTTGATTGAATTGATATTAATAAGTTCATTGCCAGTATTAGGACAGGTTTCCGTAGTGAAGTTTGTTTGCTTGTGCATTTATATATCATTGGCTTTGATATTCTACTCTTATCAATTGCGGACTGTTGCGAAGAACATCGATTTTGGGTCTTAAGAATCGCGATGCACTAAGATGGCTATGCTGTTTAACATCCTAGCTTTTGTATCGTTACAGTAGGAATCTTTCTGATTTGTTATGAAGTTCACGAGTATTCTATTCGCTGTGCTACATACATTTATGCTGATGTGACCCGCAGGTGGAGGGCGGGGGAGGGGGGTCATGGATTTTAGCTGATGCCTTGTTTGATGTTTCACTTTCTTTAATTTCTCATTGTTTTATGTTGATTAATTCCCGCGTAATTGCTGTTGACGGCTCGCATATCATAACACTGTCTATCGCACGGTTTTTTACAGTTCCTTTCGAGCATATTCTTTACTTGACAGATGGCAACATAGTCCGGCCAGAGCCTTGCATCGTTTTCTCTAAAATTCTGCTCAGATACTTTTGAAGAGCTTGATCTTGACTCTAAGAAAAGCAAGTTGTTCTGTGAAGCCCTGTGGTGTCCAATTTCGACTTCAATTCCAGGGGCAATGGACAGGTGTTTACTGGGGAGCGCATGGATGATAAGTTGCATGTTATGCCGTAGACACCTATCTCCTTATCCCTTTTACCTTACTGGACCACATTTAAAATGTTTTATGTGTTTATACAGAGATATGTTTACCATATTTAATCACTAGAGGTCCAGTTAGTCCAGCCAAGGTCAATATTCTGAATGATATAGGGCCGTCTTACGAAACCGTGGATCATTTTTGAACCGCAGTTTTTCCTTGCCGCTATTTTGTAATTTGATTCGAGTTCGTGTAAAGTTGCTTTATTATTGATTTTTCGACGACAAGCTCTTAAAGGTCGCCACGCATAGACCGCGCGAGTTGTTTTAGCATTATGTCGCGGTGAATAGTAGAACGCTGTATACACAGAAGAATATCAGGAAGCAGAGCGCTTGAGTGAGAGTACCAGACGGTGAAAGACCGCATCGCTATGTGCGTGCGTAGCGGCAACTGTACGCTGCGATTTTCGGTCGCCTTTCATCTTGTATCTGTAGAATAAAGTGATATAGTTAAGCAGTTTCTAATGGTTTTTTTTTTTTCGAAGTAGCTGTCGATGAGAACTCGGAAGCATAGTGGATATAGATGTAGGGTTTCCGTCAGCCATGACTCTTCCGAAATGAACAGAGCTTGATCCTCATTTTTTTGCCATCGGATTTGTATTGTGCACATTCAAGTAAAAGCCATAGTAAATTTTGCCATGGTGATGAGGAAAACCTAAATTGTTCACGAGGTGCTGATGTCACACTACGATTTTGCGGTGCCGCGCTATCGCATGCGCAGTCGCAACGTCGCAAAATTCCAGGGTCGTAAAAGTGCATGCGAGCTTTAATGCTGCGTTCATACTCAGCGCCGGCATGGCGTGGCTGTTCACAGGCAGCGGGACAGAATGGACGGCGAAAAGCAGAGACACGCAGCCACACCCAGCACCGCGGAGTATGAACACGGTCTAACATACACAGCATGCCGTAAATGAGTACACATCGCGCCCAAATCTGTTCCACTTCTGGAGCATTGTAACTGATTCAATTTTTCGAGTACCAAAGCGAAAATATGGCGGAAGATAGGAGGAATGCCGTATAAGGGTTTGTGCATAATACAAATCCGACTTTCTGCAAAATCGCATGAGGCAGCAAGTGTTTAAATACATATGTTTCAAATTAGGGGACGTTTTTATGGGTTGAGACTTTTAATTATTACCTATTTTTGAGATCCACAGTGAGCTATTCTTTAAGAACCTAGGACGAGATCGGACAACGCTTCATTGATGTGTCTTTGTCGTGGCACACAACAATGCTTTATTTTTCCGGGTCGATTATATATCCGTCAATTAAGTTTTTGTGAACTTCGAACATCTGTTTTGTTCAGGCTGATGTCGGGTGCTCGGTCCCAAGCTCCTGGATCAAGTCGAATGCGGATTCGCAATTTTCCTGTTAGCTTATTCCCTAATTTTTTTAACTGTCAAATGTTGTTAAACATAAGTTCAGCACATTTAAGGCTGCAATGGACGAGAAGTACGTCACTCAAGTATGGGAAATGCTGAAGAAAGCCATTCAGGAGATTCAGAGAAAGAATAACTCCGGTCTTAGTTTTGAAGAACTATACAGGAACGCATATACAATGGTACGCGGTATTCAGTATTTTCGGAAGAAAGAATAATTTCGTTATCCATATATCAATTGGTCTGATGTCTTGATTAGCTCAAAGTTCTCTCATTCTCTGAAGTGTCGGATGCTGCCCTCCTTTCATTTGTCCTACGTTTCGCAACTTCCAGCATTTTCGTGACGCCTGTTGCAAATGTCCCTGTTGCCTGTTTGGTTCTTTGGCTGCTGTAACACCTTGATCGTTTTATTTTATCGATCATTCCAGGTGCTACATAAATATGGTGAAAGGTTGTACACTGGACTTAAGCAGGTTGTAGAAGATCATTTGAGGAATTATGTAAGACCGATTTCACGTACCGTTTACCTACTTGTGCTTGTGTATATTCCATGCCATCATACGTTCAGGTTCGGGTTAAAATCGTGGAATCACTGGATTCAGGAAATTTTTTGGAGGTCATCAATGAAGCGTGGAGTGATCACACAACTGCCATGGTATCTTTTTTATCCGTGGTGTATCACGAATTTGCCATTTTGTTCATGTCGGTCTTATCTGGATTATCTACCCGAGAATAGGTGTCACTACCAATATCTGTAGGTGATGATACGAGATATTCTTATGTATATGGATCGCGTGTATGTAGAGCAAAACAAAGTTGAACAAGTGTTTCATCTAGGATTGGCAATATTCCGGTATGTCTTGGTTTCTTAGATTTAGTACCATGGATAATGGTTCTACTTTCAGTGATCAAGTCCTTTATCAAGATTTTATACACCTCCACCTGAGAACGACCATGTTGTCACTCATCCAACAAGAGCGACGTGGAGCTGTTGTTAATTGGTATGCTTGAGAGCCGTTTAAAGATTTTAATCTCTGGACGCTTCTGTTTTAAGGACTGGTATAAAAAGTGCTTGTCAAATGTTGGTTGCCCTTGGTATTCACTCTCATGATGTTTACGTGGATGAATTCGAGACACCTTTTCTTGTGTCAACGGCTGAATACTATCGATGCCTGAGCATGTGTTTCCTGGGATCAAACAGTGCTAGTTTGTATGTGAAGAAGGTGGGATTTAATTTGGATTTATTCGCTTTGCTTACTTTTTAAGCTTTTAAAGAATTATCTGCGTAAGTATGTTCTAACAGAGTAATCTTGTGTAAAGTTAGTCCAAATCACTATTTATCCGAAGACTGCTTGTGGACTAAAAGAGAGCACTCGTTGTGATTATATCGACTATTGTGTAGATGAATCAGTTTCCGCCGTTTTTATTCTCTGTGTTTCACAACGTTCTATTCACCATTCGACGAAACTCAATATATTTGTTGATAGAGCTTCTTCTGCTGTACAAAACGTTACTATTTGTTTTTCGATCACTTTGATTACTTAATACTTATGAGGCTTAGGAATGAAATAATCTAAAGGTGAAAATACGTAATCTCGACATTTCCTCTTCTTCGACTGCCATCGAGGTCAAAAAATGTATGCGCATATGTTTTTGATAGGGCTTACTCAGCTCTGCAAAGTGGCAATGCGTGTTATTCAAATCGCTCAGTTATTTGCTGTTTTGAAGCTTACAAGCTACTCCACAGAAGCGCTACTCCACAGAAATAATCGCTTTCTGTATCTTCTCTTTCTCGCCCCATCGAGATTGAAGAAAATATTCGTATATTCACTCGATAGAGCTTCTTCTGCTCCACAACAAGGTGCCACTCGTCTTTTTAATCCTTTCGTAGTCTAATATTTCTGAGACTTAGAAAAGGGGCACTCAGCAGAAGCCCACCCATCCTTTTCCGCCAAAAAGGGGATGTTACCAAACACTTACTGAACAAGAAAACCTCCAATCATAAGAGTGAATTGATCAACCATGTCTTTTTACCTCATTTGATATCATCTTTCGTGGAAAAAGTAAGTTTTAGAACCTCGAGCGGATTTTTGTCAACAATTCACTCCATTTCTTGACCTTAAAAATCACAGTCGATCAAGCGATCGTAAACAATCGTCAAAACACGCGCATACATTTTTTGACCTCAGTGGCAGACGAAGAAGAGAAAATGTCGAGTATGGAATTATGTATTTTCAGATTACTTCATTGCTAAACCTCATAAATATTAAGCAATCAGAGGAATCGAAAAACAAATAGCTACATTATGTAGAGCGGAAGAAGCTCCATCGAACACACTATAAGCGGTGTTAAAAGAAGAAGAGATCGTTGTGAAACAGAGAATGAAGATTGGCGGGAACTTATTCTTCAAACCGATACATTTCATAGTCTGGATCTCACTTAGAAGAAAAATTCGGATGCTTCTCCCCAGTATAGGTAGTGACGTGTGCGCCGTCCCTGTGAGACACAAAGACCGTGTTCTGTGGTTACCGTAGTATTGCAAAAAGTTAGTAGTTATATAGGAGAGCGGAGAACGACGGCAAGTAGGACCACCGTGACAGGGTCACCTGGTGAGGAATGCCACTAATGCCAATAATTGCAGCTTTACCCATAGATGTGTAGAAATCTATAGTGCAAGCTGTATGAAGTAGCTCTGAAAATGAACGTTTTTGTGTATTCTTCTCCAGATTGAACATAATATTATTTGAACGTAATTGACCGTATACCCGTTATGCGTGAATGAATGGATGTAAGCCGTACGAGCCGTTGGGGATGAAAAGTTTTTTTTGGCCATTTGTAAATGTCTGCGGTGTTGAACCATTCATGTTTCAGGTCGAACAGTGCATTCGTGAAGAATCAGAAAGGGCAAAACGATATTTGGACCCACAGACGGAAGGCAAGGTTCTTGATGTGAGTTCCTATGTTCATACAGTTCTTGACTACCCTACTTTCGGACTCTCTCCATACGGTGCTTCCATTTATCATTTTTCTTTTTTCTTTCAATTCTATCTCTCTTTTCAGGTGTTGGAGAATGTCCTAATCAAGGAACATATGTATACGATTGTAAATATGGAGCATAGTGGTGTACATGCGATGTTGGGCAACGATGAAGTGAGTTAATGGTTATGATGTCTAATTTGGTTTCACCAGTATGTTTTCAATTTTACGTTATGTTACACTGTTCATCATCAACGTATATAATCAACCATGTATTCTGAACTGCATGCAGCTTTGTTCGAAGCACGTTCAAGTATTTGAGGAGATGTGATTTATGAGAATGATTTTGCGTTCTCCAAAATGCGCGTACGTCATCACTTTGTGCGAGCTCATGAACTTATACGTTTTCTACATGAGTTTTTTTGCTCTTTGAGTGTTTTATACTGAAACCCACTGCCGCGGTTGCCAGTGTGGGCTACGGCAAGGAGGAATTGGGAGTACGATTCCGCAGACTAACAGCGCTACATCAGATCAGAATAGTCAAAAATACCGCAATTGCTGAGCTTTTGAGTACTATGAAACTGAAGGTGATAATTATCTGAAGCTGTTATTCAGTTTGATCAATTGGCATCGCTTTATGGTCTTCTTCAACGTGTGGAGAATGGCCTATCAGTGATGGCTGATGCAATGAGCAGGTTATCTTTCTTACTTTCAACTATTCATTCGAATTTGTTCGAAGGATGATGAAGCGTTATTGGCCTCCACCCGGAACTCTTTTTTCCCTCATTTGCGACGCGCAACTGCGACGATTTGGATATAAATACATATATGAGGGAAAAATGTGGTTACTGTAAGTGGTGGCTAGGAGTCAGAGGAGACAGTGTGACCACGCGCTGCGTAAGACCGCCGCACAAGACATACCCAAGTATCTCCTCCAATTGTCGTGTCAACGATGGGGTCTGCCGGTAAACACGTGAGTCGTAGACGTTTTTGAAGAGAATAGAATTTCCATCTCAAGGTTTTCGTGTTCTTTAGTTCTTTTTTCACTGACTACTTGGCTTCTCTTTTTCTTTACCGTCTACTCTCTCGTTCCGTATTCAGTTAAATTACGTGTTTCCTTAGAGTGAATGAAGTGCTATCGCAATGGGGGGGGGGGGGGGGGGGTCTTACGAAAAGTTTCACACTTGAGTACTTATGGAAGATTATAGGGTCTCTCTGCACATTCAAGCACATACTTTCGCCGAAGCCTTGAAAGAGGGAGGAAGAAGCTTCTTTCCCCTTCTTGGCTTGGGTAAAAATAGGGTCCAGTAGTGGGATGCCCCTCCTCATTGCGATAGCACCGTGAATGACTTTTGAATAGCTGTAGTAGAGCATCCGTTTAGCTCTTGTACAAGTTCGAAGCGTCAGAATTTGGAAAGATCGCTACAAAAACATTACGGCGACCTTGGCTCTTCTAGCGAGCAACGTATTTACTCTCTTTCGGGCAGGATTTGTGAATTCTTCCTTCGCTTTTGAATTTATCATCATATTCCTTTTACTTCTGAGAACCGCCATTGAGACGGTGGCGGTGGCGCAGTGCCTGTGATTATTGAACTGTTTGAATGGTTTGGATGTGAGGTCTCAACGTTCACATGTCGCTTCCACAAAAGATAGGCAGCGATCAAGAAAGAGGACCAAAGCATAAAATTACATAATAATAATTAAAAATTAATAATTAGTAATTAAAAATATCAAAATCATAAAATTACAGTTATCTCCGACAAACTGGTACTGCAACAGTTAGAGAGGACTGTGAACGAACTCCTGTGGTTTTCATCGAAGTAAGTTGCATTTGAACGTGACATAAACTTTTTGAAACAACAGTATGAAGCAAATGAAGAGAATGAGTTTTGCAATGTTTTTTTTATGTATGTAGTGTGGGTAACCGTCGATTATAAGCTACATAATTAATCTTTTATTTTCTGTCGACTTTAAAGAGATCATTTAGGATCTCTTGGAATTAAAGGAGAGATTTGACGAGTTCTTGCTAATGTCTTTCCAACGTGACAAGATGTTCAAGAATCGAATCCAGACCGAATTCGAGACATTCATCAACCTGAACAAAAATAGTCCCGAGTATTTATCACTTTATATGGATGAGAAACTACGCAAAGGGTTGAAATCGGTAAACGTTCGAAAGTAGCATTATTGACGTCATTGTTTTTACGATATTATTTTAAGGAGAACGATGAAAATGCCGAGAAGCTACTAGACAAGGCTATGGTGCTATTCCGTTTCTTGCAAGAAAAGGACGTCTTTGAAAAGTAATTTTTTCGCTCCCATCTTGAATCTTGTACACATTTCCGTATGACCGCCGCACAATCGAATCGATCAATTCCGAATCGATGATAGAAATCATAATAAATAATCGAACAAACGGATGACATGGCTATTTAGCATCGGACTGTGATAGACTAAGTATGTTATGCTCTAGGTACTATAAGCAACATATGGCAAGGCGTCTTCTACTCGATAAAAGTATATCCGACGACATGGAAAGGATGATGATCAGCAAACTTAAGGTCGGTTCT
Source organism: Trichostrongylus colubriformis (assembly GCA_963978905.1). Lineage (NCBI taxonomy): Eukaryota > Metazoa > Nematoda > Chromadorea > Rhabditida > Trichostrongylidae > Trichostrongylus > Trichostrongylus colubriformis. The sequence goes on from OZ022259.1 coordinate 47,611,892, forward strand.
GTTGTACAAAAATTAGCAATAACGGTACAGCTGCTACGAATGACCTCATAGTTGATTGCAAAGGTCTTAATAATTGAAGGGGGCATCACTTCATGTTGCGCATATCACAAATCAGGTCGCGGTAACGCTTTTTTGAAGTTCCTAAACTCGTGAATTTTTCACAAACTCTACGAGCTGTCCCTTTTCTTATTCATGTGCTTTCCGTTGCTTGGTGAGAAAAGACTCCATCAATGGAGACCATATGCGGTACAGGATATTGTTGCTGGCGTGCGAGTGCGGATGTTCTCGATAGTGCGCAGTTCGATACGGTGAACGTCGCTTTGTTATGAGCGGATTTCCCTATTATTATTATTATTATTGTGGATTTTAAATTAGTTTTAATGCGCTTGATGTCTATTTGTATATTTCCTTTTATCTGGATATTGCTGGCGGTAAAGTTAATGAGGCTAGTTGCCCGATAGAATTCAGCCTGTTTGATGAGTGAACACATGTAGTGGATTACCAATATTATGAGTTAACGGTGTTGATGATGTCATTGTTGACTTGTTTTACCTATGTTTGCAATGATTGAGTTTCAGGCGGAATGTGGATGTCATTTCACGCTCAAGTTAGAGAATATGTTCCGTGACAAGGAGTTATGGACGACGCAATCAAATGCTTTCAAGGAGTTCCGAGAATCGGTAGTGGTCTTTTATTTTTGTTTATCCCATATCTTTGTGATGTTTGGTGGTCAAGTGAGATGCAAACATCAAGCTTTCTTGTTTCGAGTAGACTCAAACTTGACGGAGTTACAAGAAAGGTCAAGCATTGGTCGAGGAATCGCAGGGGAGTTGGATTTTGGGTTGGATAGGGGGAGGATTGGTACGAAGGTGAGACAAGTGGCGCGCACCCCACTCGCATCGTGATGGGATCAAATCAATGCTGCCCAGGCACATCATGCCTTCCATTCCTTCGCGGAAGTACCAAACTCGTCTGGGAAGATAAAAGCACTGACTTGTATCGGCTAGCCCCCGCAAGGCACTGCATTGGCCAAATCGCATTCACCTGCCACCGCGATTCTGAATGGAACCAGAATGCGTGGCGCATCCCACAGAAAGGATTGATTAACGCCAAAAACTTCAAAAATACCATACTTCCACTGAAGGTCAAACTTTAAAACTTTAGTGGGAGGACCGTATTCTTGTGAAACTTCTCATATTCTTGAAAACGTCTTAACGTTCAACTCTTTTTGAGTACTTTCTCGACCCATGAGGCATTTTTAAAATGTCGCTTAATCGCTACATTGTTAGATAGTAATGCTGTAATTATCGAATGACCGCTTTTTAGGGAGATATCCTGGATAGGAAGCGCCGACCGGGAAGGGGGGGGAGGGTGTCGTAGGTCCCAAGTAGTTCCATCCACCTAGGCTCGATCCTGGTATCCTGGTTACAGGATGAAAAGCCGCAAGACATGACAGAGGATTACATGTTTCTTGAAGATCCTCTTATTTATATATTTTGTTTGCTTCTTTCTTCTTTTCCCTTGTCTCTTGAAAATTTCGTGCAGTACGACGTGAATTAAATTTCGTTCCAGTATATACGAGGTGCTGGATTAATGGACATTTCTGTACGTGTATTGACAGCTGGTATATGGCCCACACAAAGTGTCCCAGTTTGCATACTTCCTCCTGCTTGTGAAATAGCTTTCAATGTAAGTTTTTTTTTCTAGCGAACAGTAGAAGCTCGTTACCCCGAGTAATTAGATGGATCTGTTTTTTCAGATGTTCAGCAATTTTTACGTGAGTAAGCACAATGGACGGAAACTTACTCTGAACACCATGTTGGGTACGGCTGATGTGAAAGCTGTATTTTATGGACCTGCGTCTTCACAGAAAAAGGTATGGCAGATTTTGTACGTCCAGCTGATTGTTTTTGGAAGAATTAAGCAGTTTTAAAGTACTGTGATCCTTACGACCACGCTCAAGAATTTTTTGATCTTTTCAATCGGAATATTTCCAGCCGGGAACCTCCGAGTCATCAGAAACGCGTAAGGAAGAGAACAAGATTCTTATGGTTAATACTCACCAAATGGTCATACTCATGTGTTTCAATAGTCAACCTCGCCTCACTTTTCAATCCCTTTTGGTAAGCTTTCAAGTGTTGCATGTAGACACCTTGAGAAATTTTAATGATCACGTTTAAGAACAATACAAATATAAATGAAAGAGAACTTAAACGCAATCTGCAATCGCTTGCAATGGGTAAACCGACTCAAAGAGTCTTGTGCCGAAAAGGAAAAGGAAAAGATATTGGTATGTTTTCTGAAAATATAGGTTTTTTTCTATATTCATCGAAATTTATGGTGAACTGTGATAGATTGAGCAGTTTTCGGTCAACTTCAAGAACTACCGCCTGGTATTGGGAAAGTGTCGAGACGGATAGTTGTTGACATAGTTGGGAATTATTGTCTTAACGGTGACGGTGGTCTTAGGTGCCGGGTAATTAAAACCTGGCGAAAACTTGTTTGGATGGTTGGAAATGAAGGGTTCATCTGTGTTACCACTAGGATCGGTGGGAAATTGTGCTGCTTGGGGAGGAAATCTTTTTGTGATATTCTCCCATAATGGCTATGGGAGTGCTTTTTTCCCATCATTATTGTATGAAATAAAATTTACAAAAAAGCACCGCGTCACTGGGTGGGATCTCTCACAGATGTTTCCGATATTTTTTGTATTAGGAATGCAAATATCTGTTACGATCGTTCGATTGCAGATGCTACGGATGAATTCTTTGTCAACGACAACTTTCAATCAAAATTAACTCGGATCAAAGTTCAGCTGGTTACATTCAAAGGGGAATGTGAGCCGGAAAAGAAAGAAACTAGAAGCAAAGTAGGTCGATTACTCTCTCATGAAAATAAGGCGCTCTTTGTGGATCAGCCAGTTTTCGAATTCCCCCATAAGGCTACCGTCCACCATCACTCACGTATGGTAATTGCCTTATACAGTTACTTTGCCAAACATACAGTTCCGTAAATTTATTCTTCCCCACGGATATGGTCATGTGACGGAAACTGAGATTCAAAGGCTAGGTTGTTCATGGATGAATCAGATTCACTACCCAGCCCATGAATCGTGTGTACTAGCTGCATCACTTTTCACTTCCTCACTTTCTCCTGTATGTATTGGATCATTCCATAAGTAGTGTCGTTTTTTTTTTCAAGCAGAAATTTTTGCCATAAAATCACAAGTTTTTGCAGCATATCATGTATCTTTTGAAAGGAAATTTTCTGCTCTATAAAATGACATGTTTAGTTTTCGAGTATGTTAAAATGGAGCCGACATTTAGGCTGGCGAAGAGGTAGATCCAGCCGACAAAAATTGGCCAAACCGGCAGTCAATTAAAACACTATACTTCACTTTGGGAAAATCGACCATTCATGTGTCTTGTACTTAGTCCTGACCTCTTCAACAATTTCCAATATTTAGTTGATCAAGACGTCGTGTCGCTCTTTTTCCACATTTAGTTTTTCCTTCACAACTCGGTGATTCCAGACAATTTCTTCGAGCCAAGGCAAGAAAATTTTCTCAACCAATCAGAGGAAAAAGTGGTGAAATGTTAAGAACAGGGTGTGAGTAGGAACAGGGAAATACCACTGACCGGATTCCTTATTTTTCACATGGAAAAAATGAATTGTGAAAAATGTCAGCTGGACCCCTATCACATGGTCGTAAAACTCAATCTGAATCGCAGCCAAAACAAACTAGAAAGATGTTTTCGATATAGCAGAAAAAGTTCTTTGTAGCGGTTCATAAAACAACTCTAAGCAAGGAGTATGAAAGAAAAAATTTCATTTTGAATAAGTGTGGGTGCTTTCGAAAAAATTTTAGAAGAAGAACAACACGACTTCTTGATCAACTAAATATTGGAAATTGTAGAAGAGGTTAGGACTAAGTACGAGACACATAACTGGTTGATTTTCCTAAAGTCAAATGTAGTGTTCCAATCGATTGCCGGTTAGGCCAATTTTTGTCGGCTGGACCTACCTCTTCGCCAGCTTATATGTCAGCCCCATTCTAACAAACTCAGAAACGAAATATGTCATTTTGTAGAGCAGGAAAACCTCTTCCAAATGATATATGACATGCTGCAGAAACTTGTGATTTCATAGGGAAAATTTATGCTTGACAAAAAACGACATTACTTATGGAATGACCCAATATATCACTTAGGCCACCGCCAGACTGCGATTTTGCGATGCGGAAGTGCGGCGTTGCGTGATCGCAAAATTGCAAAGTCTGACGGCGGCCTTAGGGAGATATGTTCCTGTTCCCTCATGATCGCAATGAGTTTTTTTTTCTAATTTTTAAAATGAAACCTACTCCAGGTGGAAGACGACAGGAAGCACGAAATTGAAGCTGCTATTGTTCGCGTTATGAAGTCAAGAAAAGTATTGCATCACAATAATCTAATTACAGAGGTATTTGTACTAATTACTATTTTCTTTTTATTCAAGCTAAGTACGACATTTCTGTTGTGAGTCAATTTTCAGTTAAGAGAAGCTTTTGGTTAGACTCACGTTGTTTTTCCGTGGGTTTTAAAAGACAATGTCCAGTACATTTCACAGCGCTAATTAGGGCGTGGCCTGAGTGGCGAGAGTGAGAGTGTGTGGTGGGGTGAGGGAGTCTCACCCAAGTCCGTAGGCCACGCCCTATCAAGCGCTCTGAAATGGACTGTAAGGAATGAAAGAAGTGAGTCATCGATGGGCAGCAGCCCCAGTTCTTCAGTAGGTGAGAAGAATTTATAGGCGCGAGCGCTATGTTGTTTTGTACCTTCACTCAGTTCACGTATAATCAGTAAATACATAGAAAGGAAGGGAGGATGGAGAGGTTGTGTTAGTGGGGAGAGGACTAGGAGATGATCCTATAGATAGTATATCTTTCCCCTCCCCCTTATGGGACGGTCGTTTTATAATTCTTCATCAACTCTCACTTATGGGGACTCAAAATGAAATCGTACTCATGACAAATTACATCGATATACACGTGTACCTCATCACCGGAATCTTTTGTGATCATTCCGCCTTCGAGGTAGGGTTCTAGGCTGGGTTTGCTATTGGCAATGAATCGTTATCACGTGCATTTGTTTGCTTGTCGTCTGGACGCGTCTTCGGACCGTTATGTATGTGCTCATTTGTGGAGTGCTATAACCGAATATCCGCTTTCAGGTCACGCAACAGTTGAAGCATCGTTTCCTGCCGAACCCGATTCTCATCAAGAAAAGGATAGAATCTTTGATTGAGCGAGAATACTTAGCGAGAGATGCTCAAGATCTCAAATTGTACAATTACGTTGCGTAATATATGTTATGTAAATTGTCATCCGGTGTGTTCCTGCTTTACAAAGACGTCTCTTCATGCACTTGAAGAAAGCATTTCATTCACAGCAAATGGCATTTTTTGCCTATTAACTTAAACTGGGTAAAGATTTGTACTTTAAGTTTCGGTCAATCATTTCTTTACTTCTAGTAAAGACAGTCGCAGTAAGCTGCTGGTATGTAGGAAAAGGAAGTGCCGGGAGATAGATAGGACAATTACAGATTTGCACCATAAATGCGAGGCTTCAAAGAGAAATGATGACTGCATGAGCTCTTGTATAAGGCCGCGTTCATAGTTTGTGGCACCCGCGTCAAACTCCCGCCGTTGGCGTTGCTGCTGCAAAGTGTGAACACCACCTAAGAGAGTGGTGTGCGCAGGCGATCTGTCTGATCACATGAATCGTCAAGTGGAACACTGCCTAAGGCAGCATTCATAGTGATGGAACTTGCGTTTTTGGTGAAATGTGGTATGGGTTAGGAGAAACTCACTTTCACATGGAGTTTGCGCTTCTGTGAAATGCGGAGTCGTGGAAAAGGATTATATATGTATCGATCCGGAACTAGTGAGAGACGGAATTTGTGGGTTCGTCGAATGTGAAATTGTGGAATCTGCATTTCTCCAACTCCCTTGCCTGTGCTGAGTCTGGGAGTCCATGCATATCAATCCTTTTCTGTGTATTACACATCTCCATAAAAATTAAAATTCCTCTGTGATTCTTCCAATTGATACGTAGCTTATAATTTTCCACGAATTCCGCGGTTCCACTAACCCCACCAGTATGAGCGCTGCGTGATATCACGTAAATCTTGACGGTAGCCCATTATTATTACCGGTGATAAGCGATTAACCATGAAGGGCTTTTAACTGCCCACTGCCCACGGAACTCTGAATAGGGACCCAAGACAATTCGGTGGAGTTTCGAATGCCGATTACAAATATGAAAATCAAAGGTGAGGCGGCTGCTGTGAGACGAATTATGATTGGTCAAAGTTTGCATGCGATGATTCATTGGCCGGGTACTTGGCTTGTCGTGACTCATAAAAAGGTTAAATCGAGGAGGTAAACTCACCGTTCACCATCACTAAGCCAAGAGGGCCGCCACTGAGCCAGGGCGAGCGTTGCTGCGCACTCGGTTGATGCGTCACTTCAAGTGAAGTGGCCCACCGATGAGTTCGACCTCTCTTAAGTCGCACTAAAGCAACCTTTAGCATTTTTGCTTTCGAATTTGTATCAGCATTCAAAACTCTATCGACCTGCCCTCCGATCCCTATTCAAAGTTCCATGAGAATTTGGAGGCCGTTCTTGGTGGGGGGAGTTCTGTAACGTGAGAAGTCACGTCGCAAACGTGGCAATGACGTAGCAAAACGTGACTTCGAGGCGTGTTCATGAATTCCACATGCCATTTAATTGCTCAAACTCGGTTGCAACGGAGATGTTGAGTCTTTGAAGGTATTTGCGATGTCAGAGTTCAGTATTGCCTAAAGGAAATGGTGGTGAGTGGCATGCAGTAGCTACTGTGGTACTTATTCCTTTCGATTACAATATTGTAGGCACCGACAAAAAACAACACATGAAGTTATTTTGCACTTCAGGATGTGGGAAATGTCACTGACTAGTGTTTCTAGAATTTTTAGTACTTGAAGAAAAAAGCCAAGAAAAAAAGGTGAGGTGACCACGAATGAATTAGGAAAGTGCAGTGGAGGCAGCTGAAAGGAAAGAGGGTTAAGAGTAAGTGTAAAAGTCAAAATGATAAGTAGGTCGGGTGTGTGCAGATATGACAGCTAATCGCGTGGCCGCCCGCGGCGAGCGGCGGGGCGGGTGCGAGTGCCTGTGGCAGGGCATGGCAGCCTTCAAGCGAGGCAGTGTGGCACGGTTGGAAGCGCATAAGTAATGCAGTCACGCTCTGCCGGGCTACCGAGAGCAATCGATTCGCAAGTCGTACTGGTGGCGCCGCGAGTGAAACACCGCGAAGCCATTCGCTGTCATATCTGCACACACCCAAGAAAATTAGTCACACGGAATGCGAATAAGAGATGGACGGATTCGAAAAACGTGCGGTGTAGAAGGATGGCATGACAAAATAAAAGCTAATCTCAGCTTCATAAACGCAGCCCATCTGAAAGTGAATAGGAACATCGCCGTATCCTCAGAAAGGATGTACTGGATATCGACCACTTCATTCATATGAAGGTTTATGTCATTCGAAGAGGGTTACATATCCTTTCTACGACTTCAACTCCCTTTTCTGGGGGAAAGGGAGGGGCATGTTAGAAGACAGGCCTCTTTTTGAAGTGGTTGTACTGCCAAACCCTCAAGAAAGGCAGGAGTCGCACCAACATGGGCACTTTCCATTATTGCGTTATAGCATTATATAGTATTCCATAACTATGTACGGCTCAGGCCATCGTTCAGTTTTTTGAAGCAACTGGACCGCCTTTGGAATAGTTATGGCCAAAACATGAATTGCGACAGATTTTTCCGACGCAATCCGTAGATTTAGCAGAACTTAGGAGCGGTATTGTACAAACTCAGGAATTTTCCTTACGTAATAAGAGCAATCATCGTTGTGTGTATATTTATATGTGTACATAACGTGCTCAAGTAGAAATCCGTTGTGTTTTCGTTGTGAAAACACTTGGGGAAAGGGCGCATTACGGTTCGATGAGTGGGTAGGGAGGAAGGGGGCAGTGAGGGATGAGAAATATCAAACCTGGAGCCGAACCTCTCAGGAGATGCACAGTGCTCCTCTTTGACGAGATCGGAAAGCAACGAAAACGGTTATAATCGGTTATAATTAATACATTTATAAGGCCGCCGTCAGACTTTGCGATTTGGCGATTTTGCGGTGTCGTAGCTTCGCACGCGAAGCTGCGGCACGGCACATTCCCAAGGATGACTATCGCATGCGAAAGTGCAACGTCGCAAAATCGCAAAATCGCAGTCTGACGGCGGCCTAAGGTTGCGTTCATACCTAACTGAGGTGATTTTCGTCGAATTGCCCTATCGGATTATTCGTGATTTGGTATTCTTGGCGATACCACTTACCTCCACGTCAGTCTACAGGGTGGCTGGTAAGTATTGGCGCGTTCTTCTTATTGTAATTTTCCTACATTTTTGTTTAATTCTTCTCTATTGTTATATGTCATTTTGTAGCACTTTTTCTCTGCTTTCTGATAGCATTTGCCTTCAGAGGCCATGAAACCTTGCATTCATCGAAAAGCTATTGCAAGATTATCGGAGGAGGGCGAGGCTTGAACAAGCATATCTCGTAAGCTAAAAATCCCTCTAAGAACCGTCCAGAGGATTGTCAGGCAATGGAAAGCTAATGGAAATGTTGATGTGAGGAAGCCACCCGGTCGACCTTCTTCTGTAAATACACGCAGGATTCGTTCCATCATCAAGAAGAGGATTTCAAGAAATGACGATGTAAGCATGAATTCCATTGCAAAAAGTTTACAGATTTCCCGCTGGAGTGTCCAAAACATCACCAAGAACTCGCTAGGTCTTCGTAGTTATCGTTTATACAAGGGACAATATCTATCGGACTCGGCCAAGCAGAAAAGACTTAAGAATGGTAAGAAGATGCTCGAACTTCTGAAGACGCGCCGCATCTCTGACATCCTATGGTCGGACGAAAAAATTTTCACAATTGGGAATGCTCACAACTCTCAAAATGATCGCCAATTGATCAATCCGCTTCTCAAGAATTCTCGTAAAAGAAGAATGTCCACTAAAACGTTATTTTCGAAAGGAGTCATGGTATGGGCTGGAATATCAGCTACAGGCAAGACACCACTTGTTTTCATAGAGGAAAATGTAAAAATGAATGCTCAAATTTATCGGGATGAAATTCTGAAGAATGTTGTGATGCAGTGGAAGCAGAACAACCCCAACATGATCTTCCAACAAGATTGGGCCCCGGCCCATGGAGCAAAAACCACACTGGCTTATTTGGAGCAGAATTTCCCAAGATTCCTCGACAAAAATCTTTGGCCTCCCAACAGCCCAGACTTGAACCCGCTAGATTTCTCTGTGTGGAGCGTGATGGAAGACAAACTCAAGAATAAGAATATACTTAATTTGGACTGCCTTCGAAAAGATCTAGTGAAGATATGGGACGATATAGACACAGATTACCTGCGACTCACGGTCGACTCTGTCACGAAACGTTTGTAAGCCTGCATCAAAGCTAAGGGAGGACACTTTGAGAAGTTGTTGTAGATATTGTTGTTTGCACTATTGTCAATGTTTTTAATCAATAAAATCATTCCCACAATGCATAGTTTTCATTTTATGACGATTTTGCTAGCGCCAATACTTACCAGCCACCCTGTATATGCATATGGCAGACGTCCAAAATCGCGGATTCGCCGATCCCAAATCACGGATACGGGGCTACTTTCATTTTTTTCCGATCGATACGTATCTTTTCTTGACGCTGAAGTTCTAAAAAATCCCATTCAGAGTATAAACAGGGTATAAAATAATCAGGGTATAAACGCAGCCTTACAACATGTCGGCTCGTCCATCATAGGAACAAGCGAGAAGGGTTTGCTTTTTTTGAATATTGTAGCATTCCTGCGCTTTCTCCATGGCTGACGGATTCACCAACGCGAGCTTTCGATTTCATGGTGTCATCTAGCTAACTCCTCGCATCGAAAATCTGTTCTCAAAATGAACATTCAGGTGGATGCTATGAAAGCGGCAGAATACTTATTGGAAGCGTGACGTATGGTCCTCAATCCATGAAAGGTATCAGGCAAGTATGAAAAGTACCACATTCCATTAATTCGAGTTTTTCAACGTTTGTTCCAAATGAGGAAAGGAGCTGTGCGATTTCAATCTCATTCATGAATATGAAACTAGTCATTCACGTCTGTTACTCACAGTTATTCAAGGAGGAGCCAATAAGGCAGCGTTCATACTTTGCGCTGCCGGCGGCGCGGCGTGGCTGCGTGTCTCTGCATCTCCGCCTGTGCCACCCTGTCTCATTGCCTGGGTCGCCTCTCGACCTCTCTCGTACCACTCTGCCCCGCTGTCTGTGAACGCAGCCATGCCCTGAAGGCGCAAACTATGATCGCGGAATAGGCGACGAGGAAATAAGATCTCACACCGGAAAGTGGCACGATTTCACAGCGCTAAAATTGGACTTATTCGCTGAAAAGCCATGTTTTCATGCACAACACTCTGCTTTTATCAATCAGGTGACTCCAATTTCACTATGTGACAGGAATAAAAATTCTCTTTGGTGTCTTCGGAGTTGTTTAAAGCACAGCTCAGAGGCTTACTCCCTCCATAAACGGTATCGTATTTGATTTTGATATTTCTGATTTTGGATTGCTTCTGTTTTTTGCCGCAACCCGCGATGCGAAAGTTGTTACAAGTATGCTTAAATTATGGGCAAAAGCGTCGGTTTCGAACGGGACTCGAACCCGTAATCCATGCTTTCCGGGCATATGTGCTAATCCATTACACTACCATCACACTCCCTTCCTAACTCAGCTTCTGAGTATTCGAAAGAAAGGAGTCTTGGTAGTGTAATAGGCTAGTACATACGCTCGGGAAGCATGGAATGCGAGTTCGAGTCCCTTCCGAGACCGAAGCTTTCACCCATAGCTCAGCATACTCGTAACAACTCTTGTATCGTATTTATTTGATGAATACGTTTTTCCAAATAACTTAGAATGTCGTACGACTTACATACAGCAGAGTTACCTGCGTATTCGCCTTTCTTCGGATATATGGGAGCGGCTTGTGCACAGGTATGCCTGACAAATTTTTTTTTGGCTAAGGGTAGGGATAAAGTTGGGTCAAAGAGTCACCCTATGCGGCAGTAATGTCACTGAAACAGATGCTAGATTCAACACTTGCCCAGTCAATATGGAGGTTCAGAGATGCATAAGTAAATACGTTGGCGATAGCGCAGGAAACGGCAGAATGATAGATCTTTCTGAGGTTTTTGGATTTTTTTCGGGTCGTTTTGAATTCGGGCTACTCAGCATTTTCATTTTTTTTGAAAACGACCACTTGTGGAAGGGAGTCTTCATGCCCATTACCTTCGATCAAGCTCGAAGGAAAATTTTATGATGGGAATTTGCTTATAGCAAATTTTTTAGCAAAATTAGCAAGCAAATATAATTATTCGAAGGAATGGTCCAGGGAAAAGTAGTTTTTTGTTACCCTTATATTTATGTTGTATTTGCCTAATAATGGTCGCATGCAAAGTTTTACGCGAAAAAGTGAGAATTCGGCTAGGATACAGCTCCCCGAATTCTTGGCCGGTGGGGGAAGCCTCCAAGTAAAAGCCCCCTCCCGTCGTTCGCTGCAGTTGGGAACGGAGAGTGGGATTGATTACGTAACTTTCTGTTCCCACAATGCGTCTCCCGCCGCGGGGGGACGACGAGGTGGGCACTTGCTCAGAGGCCCCACCCACTCGGCCAAGACTTTTTGGTGCTGTATCATAGCCGGGTTCACATTTTTCGCGTGAAACTTTGCATGCGGCTCACTAAGCAAATACAACATAAATATGTGGGTAACATAAAAACTCATATTTTCTTGGACGAATCCTTCAAGGCATGAAGTATGCGGGCGACTAAAGTTGAAGCGTTCGAGTTGGTTGTGGCAGAGAACCGCAACGGGCGGGACCACTTTTGCAGTGGCTTGTCGTCCATGCGATCCACTGGTCTCGTTATCTGCGATATTTCCCATATACGACTTCAGTGGGGAACAAGTTTTCGTTGGCTACTTTCCTTAACAAAGCCCATTTCAGGTTTTCACAGTCTTAGGCGCTGCCTATGGAACAGCGAAGTCAGCTGTCGGTATATGCTCAATGGGAGTAATGCGACCTGAACTGATAATGAAATCTGTGATTCCTGTCATTATGGCCGGTATCATTGGCATATATGGACTTGTTGTGGCAATTGTATTGAAAGGCAAAGTAGCTGCGGCCAGCGATGGATATACTCTTGGACAAGCATTTGCGCATTTTGCTGCCGGTATCACATGTGGTTTGTGTGGTTTGGGAGCAGGATATGCTATAGGGATCGTTGGAGACGCTGGAGTACGAGGTACAGCTCAACAGCCTCGTCTATTCGTGGGAATGGTGCTCATCCTTATCTTCTCTGAGGTGAGCCCCCATCAAGGAGCTTTTGTTTAAGATTTAATGCCTACAGAACTTTTCAGGTGCTTGGTCTTTACGGCATGATCGTCGCTCTCATTATTGGAACAGGGTGAATTATGGGCACGGGAAAGTTGCTTGCTTTCTGTAATCTTCAGCAATGAAGATCATAGTTTTTTCATCAGTTGGGCTGTTTTATAGCTCCCGCTAGTATATATGAGCGTCTGTAACTCATTTCCCGATTTAATGTGCTCTTACAAATGAACACGGTTTCGCAGTTCTAGTGAATCCGAAGTTTTCTGTTTTTTTTTTGTCGAAATAAACGGGTTTCTCAGATCGCAGGAAGTGGAAGTGGAAGGATTAAAATACAGTTAAATAAATTAGATGAATAAATATAGATTAAATATAGAAAATGGTCACTCCGACCAAGGCACCATAACGCTGCCATAAAAGTCACCTACGCTGCTACTACTCAATAACACTTGCCCTCCACGACGTGCGAAATGTGAATTTATCCTCGCACAACGACGAGTTCACCAGCCCTAAGGAATGGAAAGCCTAGTTGACTTGCGAGGGAATTGATGTGAGATTTGACCTCCTCACCAGCGATTTGGAGCATTCGCTTCCTACCACCGCACCACCTTCACCCATCTAAGTAAAAAATGAAATAATGTATGGAAGTTGCGAACTGTCAATAAAGCATCATTCAGGGTTCGCGATTCAGGCGTATCATCACCTAATCGATACGTATCTAAGTAAAAAATGAAATAATGTATGGAAGTTGCGAACTGTCAATAAAGCATCATTCAGGGTTCGCGATTCAGGCGTATCATCACCTAATCGATACGTATCTTATTCCTCCCACCTGAATCGCGTGGTCGCCCGAATTGCGAACTCTGAACAATGTCTAAACGAATTTTCACTATCTTTCCCTCTGTTTCCGCTCAAACGTGTTTTGCCTTTGGTTTTCTTTCACGAACGTGATGGCTGAATCCCATATCCGTATCCTTGATATGTCCTTAAGACAGCATTAGGGGTAACGTGTTACTGGAAAATCTCTAAGAGAAGTCACTCACATGGAAACTGTGGGCACAAGTAGCTTATTTATGGCAAAATACCCGTCAAAAAGCGCGCCCCCGAGCTGTAGGGACGGCTATTAGCTGACACCTTTGGATGACAGACCACGCCTCTAGGAGACGTGATTCCTGGTTGGTACGACGGGACCAGAGAGGGATATGTGGCAGGATCGAAGGCATTGCGTAGCGCTTTCACAGATTTAGCTTGAAGCTCACTCCAGAAAATAGATGCTGCCGCATTTCCAAACATTCCCTTGTGTTTACTTGGCAGCATGCCAATGGAAACCTCGTTCGGACTACCCGCCTCTTGACGGAAAGCTCGTCCGTTTCGAGAATCAACTGTGGGAAGGGGTCCTATTTCTCGGGTCTTTGGCCAATTTCGTCCATTTTTTCCTCGCTATCGTATTAGTAGGCATTTCGACTTTCATATTCACTACATTTTTCACTGTTCGTCCACATTTCCCCTATCGCTCCCCTTCTGGCGTATTTTGATGGTTCCATTATGTGTATACTGGATCCAACTGGGGTTCCACTAAAAGTTTGATGGATCCTGAATACTGATGAAGAACGAATGAACGTGTACAAGATGTCGTCAGCATAAATTTGTACACTTAGGCGAGCTGTTATCATACGAAAATGGAAGGGGCGGTCAATACAGCTGTATAGCTTCATTCCATAGCAATGATTTTTCGCTTTGTGTCTGCTTTGTATGACTTACCTGGATTTCTTAGTAGCTACATAGAAGTGACAGGCGGATGTCACGTCTCCTATACATGTACGTATGGCTTACGCTGACTTTGTGACGAACGTTTTATTTTTAGCTTCTCAGTTTTCTTTGATTTTCTAAGTAACTTTGAGCGACTTAAAATCCATCTCAGGGTGATTCATAAATATTGTAACAATATTGTAATACAATATTGTAATATTATGTCGCCTTCGGTCGGCCCTTTCTTAGCAGCTAACCAGGCCACATACAAGACCCCAAGCGCGCTCGACAACTTTACCTACCATTGACATTACACAGTACAACAAAGACACCGCGGTAAGCATAGAGAATTTATCTGTATGATAGAGGACATGACACTGAGAATGAGAGATCACAACGACGGTAACGGTATCAGTCAGGCTTCCGATGGGGCAAGTCCTTGACGTCGCCCTCTCTCCCCCAGCCAGCGTTCTCGGTCCTTTTATTGGCTTCCTGCCAGCGCGTCGTTCCCATCATATCTCCTTGGGATCTGAAAGCATAAAGCCAGAGCAAAGTATTGTTTACATACAATTCTGAGATAAAAAGAATAGATAAAATAATGAATAAGCAAAGTTATGCATCACCTCTTTACAGTTTTTACCCTGTAATCCTTCTCGAACTATCGAATCTTCACTATTTATTTATCTAATCTTCAAGGAAGAAAATCTCGAGAAGTTGGATCCTGAAAATCTTCCAGGATGTCATACGATTTGCATACTGCCGAGTCACCAGCATACGCTCCATTTTTTGGATTCATGGGAGCTGCAGCAGCGCAGGTATAGTCGCTCACTTCTTGGAACTCATTTGCTTTGGAATTATTTCCCAGCACAGGAGCGGTGGCGTTTTTTCGAAGCCATGTGGACGGCATACATACCAGGAAAAGAGCAAGGAAAATAGCAAAATTGCTAAATCCACGCTTTTTGCTTAGATTCAGAGCCACAGCTGGGTAGGGACGACATCACATTTTCCTGTTTCGTGATTCTACGATTTTGAGGTGCTGTGCCACTTGGAGCCGTTGAGATACTGGTGTGTCTTCACGTCTTAGCGAGTCGCCATATCGCAAGATTGCCAAATCTCAGAGTCGAAAAATCGCAAATCGTTAATTCTGAGGTCGCCCTTGACGCATGACCTCCCTTGAAAATCGAACGCAATCCTCTGCTAACCTGTATCGTTACTCAGAACGAGGGAAGGAGGGAAGAGGGGGTGGTGGAAATCGAAATCGAGAAATATCAACACTCAAGTGTTTTACTGGCCTTTGCTCTCTAGCTCCGCGGGTGGCGGTTAGGACACACGGTCGATAGGGCCGCCAGAGCACGCGACCCCACCCCCCCTTCTCTTATACCAAAGGGGGTGTGTACCCTAATGTCAGGATTCCGCACCACGGCGTGTCGCAAGCGAAGCGAGGCGCACGAGCTAAAGGTCCCGTGTTGTTGGGTCCCAAAGCGGTTGCAAGTCAAGCGTATGGCGTCCCACAACTATTTTGCGCGGCGCGTGCGGCGAGCGGCGTGGTGGATTTCTTCGCGTGTAATTACGTGCATTACGTATCCCTCTGGATATTTTACGCCCGAAGTAATGATTTTTTTAAGCAGGATTGTCATCATGTAATGTCATTTCTTCTATTACTTTTTATGTCACTATTTTGTTTTTAAGGGTTTAAAGGTCATTGTTTTTAGATAACGATGTAGATAATCAGCTATTTCTTAAAGAACCTTTATGGTACCAGCCCTTTGCGTCCTCAACGGAATTCCAACCGACCACGGCTAGTCGTGCCGATGGCTCCGGGAGTGCTACGCCGCAAAGCGAAGACTCCACATAAGGCTACACACCCGGCGGAACGTATAGCTTGCACACACCGCGTCGCGCGCCGCTCGTCGTGGTGCGAAATACTGACGTGAGGGTACTAACCCTACCAAAGCATCAAAAACATAACCTTCACCGTCGACCTGGTAGAACTTTTTCGAAATGCCCCTAGCCGATGCAGAAGAGTTACTGGACATCTAGTAAAATGATTTCTTACAGGTATTCACCGTCCTGGGTGCAGCCTATGGAACCGCAAAATCAGCTGTCGGCATCTGTTCTGTAGGAGTAATGAGACCTGAACTAATAATGAAATCTGTTATTCCAGTCATTATGGCTGGTATTCTTGCCATTTATGGGCTTGTTGTTGCTATTGTATTGAATAATAAGGTTAAACCTGCCAGTTCGGGTTATACCCTTAACCAGGGATTCGGACATCTTGCTGCTGGAATCACTTGTGGATTATGTGGTCTGGGAGCCGGATACGCTATAGGAATCGTCGGAGACTCTGGAGTCCGTGGAGCAGCGATGCAACCTCGTCTTTTTGTAGGGACCGTTCTCATCCTGATTTTTTCAGAGGTGAACTTTACACATTACGGGTTTTTTCAGCATTTTGGGTGATGGCTCTCAGTTCAGGTACTCGGTCTTTACGGCATGATCGTCTCACTTATCATCGCAACGCGCTAACGATGAGATCTTAGTTGGACTGCTTCAACATTTTGCGCCATCCAATCAGCATGCAATATCGATTGCTTGCGCGTGAAATCAATATATTTACTAATGTGCGCGGGATGTAGAAGCAATCTTACGTAGCGAATCATTGTTCCAAGCCTAGATTTTATTATTACTATATTTTTCATTTGTTATTTGTTATTTGGGAACGCTTTGTTATTCTGAGTGATTCAATGCCGTTCATTGCACCTTCATCGAGAATCATACATAGATTGCTAACCAAGAATTGAGAATAGCATATCTCTTCGAAACGTTAAACATCAAAAAGGTCCCTCACTATTTGTATTTCGTAAATGGCAGTCAAAAACCGGACCTAATGACCACGTTTCCAGACGAAGTGAGGTGTGTGGCCCTTAGTTTTCGCGGAGCATCTCCACTGTTGCAAGAAATTGGAAATCCTCTCAATTTTACGATTTATTTCACATCTTAAGGTAATCTTTACAAATTCTATTCTAACGACAATATAATAGTAACCGGACCAATGGGCAATATGACTAGATGATCGCTTAAAATCCAAACAAAAACTAATTCGCATACGAGATGGCGTTCAAAAGACATGATTTGAACGAAAACAGAGTACTTACTTAATTATACAAATCATTCGTAAACCATATTAAAGCAAACAATAAAATTAGCGAGCAGTTAATATTTGCAAATTCGAGAATGAAACAGGGAAAGTGGATCACTAATAATTCACACGGTACTCAACGCCAAGCCCCCTCCCTAATGGGGCGGGTCCGCCCTTGTTTGGACACCGCCCCGTAATGACGTTACACTCGTGCTAGTGGAGCAGCTCATATAGAAAGTCATAGGAGTATATTCACTCTATCTAGCAGCATTTTTGACAGAATACATGAAAAGCGTCAAACAACAGCGTACGCTATTCCGCTCAATTCGAACGCTATTGATTGATTTATTGATTGATTGATTACTTATAGGACACTTTTCTGAGCAGAAATGTATGTATATACAATAAAACCATAAATGATCCTGAGATTAACGCATTTACCGCATAAGCGTTTTTGAAGCGAATTCACAAAAAGAATTCTGGACATTGCCGTCGAAATAGACCCAAGATGGCTACGCGGCTGACATCGTATGACAGATGAGGTCGATATCGTTACCGTTTTTCTTGAATACGGCCTGCTGAGTAGGATCGGCTGGGAAGATCCGAACCGCACGTGTTTTGCCACCCAGGCAGACGCTTAGCGAAGGCGACACAATCACCATGGGTGGTCGCATATCCATTCTGAAAAAGCGTGAATTGGGAAACCAGCAGTACCTACGTTCAAATGGACGGAGCTTTCCAAGTACGTGGTGTACTTTTTTCACATACTGTACGTTTTTTGTGCACGTGAAATTAAACTCCATTTCAGAGCGTTTGATAGGGCGTGGCCTACGGACACGAGTGAGTGGGGAGTGAGAGTGTGTGGCGGAGTGAGAGAGTTTGATACACTCTCACGCAAGTCCGTAGGCCACGCCCTATCAGGCGCTCCGAAATGGACTGTATATCTGGTTTGCCCTCGCGTGAGTGCGCCACTGGGAGCGCGCACAAGCTTGTGATGAAAGTCACAGATGAGCCCGGATGGTTGTATTCGGGGATACCAAACGATGAGCCACTTATAGCGAAATACTACTGGCACATATCATTATACAACGAGTTCTAGTACTGCGCGAGGAGTCGCGAAACGTATCTAACGCTCGTCACCAAAACTCATGATCAAATGGAAGTATTAACTACGGACCAAGCTTGGATTGCATCGTAGAAGCACTCGAATCCTAAGCAAACCTTATGCCAGCTGGCCAACTAATTTCGGAGTGTGTAATGAGTTAGCTTGGGAGTTCCAGCCGAGAATTGACCTACACATCATGGATGCAGTAGCGGCGATACTTGCCATCTTTTTATTCGGTGGAACATTACCAGCTACAAATTCGTGAACTGGATTTTATCCCGTACTCAAGCTTTTTGGGCACTGTGCTAGTCCACTACACGAGCAGCAAAGACAGTACCTTTCAGCTCCACAACAGTACCACTTATCACACTTAAATAAATAAATAAATAAGTTTTGCAGACGATATTTATTCTGTCTCACCTCTCATATTGAGCCAGCAGGGTGCCTACGAGCTCACCAACACGCTCCTCTTCACGAGCATTTTTTGCACAACCGATGATATCATTATCAGCTACATGGATCACAAACAGACCGTTCGGCTCTGGGCAAATGGAAATTCGCGATACCTGAAAAAAGACAGTTTTTAATATCAAAAATGAAGAAAGGAGTGATTTTGGCCCATAATGGAATATGAGATTTGAGACACTACGTCTGTACAGGAATATGGATCACAACGGTTATGGCAATACTCTACGTCTACAAAGGTGCTATCGCAGCATTGGCTATAATTGTGACTAAATTTTGAGTATTTTTTCTCTTTTTTTGGTGGATTTCTTGTGACCCTACGGAATCGATTTTTTCCGAAAATTTCCAAGTAAGCAAATGTAAAAAGACATTAAAAACGTATTAAAGCCGTGATTCATGAACTCAGAGCCACGTCCTAATCATTAGCGAAAGATGGACTGCAGATGTAAGTATCATCAAACAACTCACGTTTTGTAGAGGAATTGGTTCCTTCAGCAGTTTGAAATTGACTGAATCGAACTTAGCAATGAACTTGTCGGTTATGACCAACGCTCGTAAAGAAGATTTGTTGAATCGGTTGAACTTCTGTAAAAAAAAAAGGTGAAACTAAGTTAGAGATGCACAGGCTTCACCCTCACTTTGATCACTTACACTCTGTAAAACTTTGTGATTTTGGTATTGCCACATACTTTTTCGAAGTTACATGAAACTGAAGACAGTACATGGCTGCGTCCTGTCTTGCCCCGCAAGTGCTATTTGCCTCGCATTCCGTGAACGGAGCCACCCCTGCCGCCGGCACCACCGTAGAATATGATTAAAGTCAAGCCTGGCGACGAGGTAAATTTCAGAAAAATACGATACCCCGGTCGGCGCATGTGAAGGGTATGTCTGTTCTTATTTAAGCCAGCTCCCCTTCCGAAAAAAAACCTCGAAGGAATCGTGCACGGAAAAGTTTTTTGTTACCCTGTGATGGAATTTTTCATTTTTATGGTGCTTCTGAAGCATAAGGGTACTTTTTTCATTCTCCTTTTCAGTGCATAGTAAGTGGGTAGTTATTCAACCACTGACGATGGGCTGTTTATTGGAGAAATCCCGTTCTGCTTGGCCAGGGAGTAGCACATTTGTTGGGTTCTGAATTGCAAGACGAATAATGGTCCATGAAGATTTATACATTGTAGTCAATCCTGATATTCCTACCCTCGAAAATCTCAAATGGCCTGGAAGAAGTCGTGTATAGCACAAAACTTGTAGCACGAATTATGGGTCATTCTGTAATACTAGGTAGCAGTGCTATGATTATTGTTCAAACGATACGCTATTGGGAAGAGACGCTCATAGGAGCTCTCCAGTAAGGACGCCGCTAAAAAGGCGCGCAAACCAGATCAACTAAGGAGCACGGTAGCGGGGCGCCAAGGAGCGGGAGGCGCAATGAGTGTGCGAGTTCGTGATCTCTTATCGACTATTGGGTCATAGCTGGCATATAAAAGGGCATGAGCAGTCAGTCAGCCAGTCTTAGTTTTTGCTCGCCCCCCCCCCCCCCCACTGATTGGCAGTGGGTTTTTCCCCGACTTAGTGTCAGACTCATTCTCTATTCCTGTTACCGGCTGTAGCTGCGACTTAGTGTCGCCCTCCGACTTAGTGTCGGACTCTGTTCATTTGTTAGCAGTTCGGAAAGCGGGGCCGCGACTTAGTGTCGCAACGCGTTAGAATCGGAACCCCCCGACAGTCAAGTAAAGTGAAAACTCCGTGAGGTTTTCTTCCGCTTGAGCCTCCTCCCGCTCCCAGTCGCCGTTGGTACCGCGCCTCCTCGGGCTAGAAATTGGTTAAGGAAAACCATCGTGCTCAACATTGTTGTAGTATCTGTAGTTTGTTTGTATCGCGTTATTGATTTTATTGTGTTATCGTTGTAATAAATCTTGTCTACTATCGATTTGTAGTGACACCCGCTAATTGCCGTGAACGGTGAGATATCGGTGGGCTTATCAATCTTTGTCTAAATACGTCCGGCTCTTACATGGGGGCCGAACCGCTCTAGCCGATATCTACAGTCTCACGGCAACTAGTAGGTGCCCGATCATACGTAGCGTGTGCTAATCGTCGAGAATCGGTTATAATTGTCACTCCGAGGTTACCGAGAAGCTGGGGTACCCGGAGTAAAGAACGTCAGTAAAGAAGGAAGCTGACAAGAAGGGATAAGTGTACCCGGTCCTCTCGGTAACCGGTGACAATGGTGATAGAAAGAGAACCTAGTAACACCACTCGTTCCAGAATGTTGCCGTTCCGAGACGAAAATGTGGTGGAAATGGAGGAACCGTTGGATACTCCTCAGCAGGTGAGAGAAACGATACGATTTCTGAATTTAGCATACTGAGTGAGCGGTGCAATGATGCATTGGTTAGCATGTACAAGTCAGTGATAGAGCGTTTAAGTGACTCGCGGATGACGAAAGAGAAGAGGATGGAGATAGAAAAGGAAATTAAGGTTGGGTTAGAGAAAGTGCAGAGTATATTGAAGACAGAGATAGCTGACATAGGGGTTCAGCGGGAGCTGGGGAAGGCAGTGCTGAACGTATTGGATGAAAGAGGGATAACAACAGTAGGGGACTGGATGGATTACATCAGGACTACGGAAAGAGATGGGGAGTTAGTGGCAGAAATTTGCGACATGCTTAAGACGGACGTGTTGCAGGTGAAGGAGCAAATTGTAGCGCTCCAAGTTTCCAACAAGGAAAACTCAGCAGTAAGCGGTGGGTTGTGTAATGATTCGACGTCTCAGCGGATAAATAGAAACGAAATGAACCCATTACAGGAAGCGGCGTGTTCGACTGGGCCACAATATGCAGGAGTCTGGAGGAGGTCGGAAAGCCCGACGGCGACAGAGCCAGCCTTGGACAGTTTAGGTGTGTTGGCCGCTTATCTAAAATCTATGGCCTGTGTGGACCCAGGGGTCTTTAGAGGAGTAAAGAATGAGAACTTTTGGGAATTTGTTAGGAGGTTTAGAAGGAAGTATAACGAAGTAGTACGATGTGAGGCCACCTTGGTGGAGATATTAGCAGACGACCATCTCGCTGGCCGCGCAAAGAATATCTTCGCGTCCCTCCCCAGAATGATCAAGGAGCAGGGATTCGATGCGGTAGTGAACGAAATGGCAAAGTTGCTGGCTCACGACTCTACAGCGGGTAGGTTAAGGGTCCTGACCGAGCTGAAAAATTTGAGGATACGCCCAAACCAGGATGTGGCTGAGTTCTGCGTGGTGTTAGAGAGGCTTGGGGGACAAGCATATCCGGAAGGGTCCCTGGAGGATAGGTCTCTTGAATACGCGCAGATACTATTGGATAACTTGACCTTTTGGCCGGAGCACTTCCAACTGGTGAGCGCACTTCACAAAGTGGAGCCACGGCGGGCTTATGAGGAGGTGAAGCAGTTAGCGCTGAGTATTGAACAGTCAAAGTTTATGCTAAACGCTTACAGAAAACCGGGTATATTCAACTGGAAATCCAGATCCGAGCAATACCGCAGTGCCGGTCCAAGCAACCCAAGGGCAATTGATAGAGAACAGAGCAAGCACGGTCCAATAAGGGAATTGGTTGGCCAGGAACAGAAAGGCGACCAGAAAAGTAGTCCGCACTCAACTTCACTGGTCAAAGAGTCCGTCCCAAGCCACGCATTCAATGAGAAAAGGAAGTGTTATAATTGTTCGAAATATGGCCACATTGGCAGAAACTGCCCTCAAAGAGCGACCAGAGTGAACCAGATACAGCACAAGGGAAACGAAATTGAGAAGGAGAGGCAAACCATATCCAGCCTAATCAGCATGTACGAAGTTTAGGGATGGCAGTGAGGGATCGCAGCGGAGGAACGGAACCTAAGACCAAGAACATTAACGGACTGGTGGGCGAAAGATTGGTCGGAAGGCTCAAGCTTCTGAACCAGATGAGCGAAGCACTACTGGATACTGGTTCCATGATCAGTATCATTTCGATCGAGACTTTAGTAGAAGCCCAGAACCGGGGCTATGACGTTGACTCCCTCGAGCTAATCGAGCAGTCGTGTTTGAAGCCAGTCTTTGACGCTTCAAACAACAGGATGATTTTTTTGGGAGCAGTGTGTATTGAGGCGGAGCTAGACGGTGGTAACCGTTGTTTGGTACCATTCCACATAATGGCCACCAAGAGTAAGGAGATAATCCTCGAAACGCATGCGCTTAGTCAGTTAGGAGTAAGCATTTCCATAAACAATACAAAGGATGACGGCAGTGACCAGCGTGCGTCCCTGGAAGAGGGAAGTGTGGTCGTCGCCCAAAGAGCGTATGTACCACCACGTGATTCAGCCCTGGTCCAAGTAATGTGTGTAATGGGACGCGAGGAAAACGGGGAGCGCGTTATTTGGCCTAGTAGGCAGTATGTAGGTCTAGGTGTTTTCCGAATCCAGAACCAGAGTACCGCATTACCCGTGTTCAACACCAGCGATGACCCGTTGATTTTTAGAGAAGGAGAGAAGGTGGGTCATTGGGGTACAGAGAAGTGGCATCAAAGGTGGGAGGAAGTTAATCCATTGATGCTGAGTAAGGATGAGCCATTATCAAAAGAGGAAAGATGGAACAGGTTGCAGGAGTTAATCAAGGCAAATGGGGAATCCGGTGAATGGGAGAGTAGTATAATATCATTGTTGAAACGCCATCAGGGCGCATTTGCGGTGAGTGACGAGGAGCTTTCCCAAACTGACCTGGTTGAGATGAACATAAACACTGGAGATTGTAGTCCAATAAGAATGAAAACAAGGACGGTGCCGCTGGGGATGCGATCAAAATTGAGGGAGCTTCTCGCTGACTTGCTTTCAAGGAACATTATCGAGGAAAGTAGATCGGATTGGGCCTTTCCCATCGTACTGGTTGAAAAGAAGGACGGCTCTATCCGGCTATGCGTGGATTACCGGGAGCTTAATAAGAGAATAAAGTTGGACGCATACCCACTCCCCAGCATGGAGTTGGTCCTTCAAAGTCTGTGCGGTAAGCGGTATTTCTCCACGTTGGATCTGTGCAGCGGGTATTGGCAGATCCCGTTATCTGCCGAAGCAAGGGAGAAGTCCGCGTTCACAACACCAGAGGGTCTTTTCCAGTTTCGGGTAACACCATTTGGGCTTAGCACAAGTCCACCGGTCTTTCAGAGGCTAATGGACACGGTGCTGGGGGACCTGCTAGGAACTGAGGTTTTCTGCTACATAGACGATATTATGATATGTACGCAAACCAGAGAGCAACATCTGGAGAGGCTAGAACAAGTCATAACAAGATTGGAAAAGGCAGGGTTACGGTTGAAGGCGCAGAAGTGCCATTTGTTACAGAGGAAAATTTCGTTCCTAGGGCACATTATAGACGAAGAGGGCGTTCACATGGATCCTGAGAAGACTAAGGCGATCACGAACTACCCGGCGCCGAAGAATAGTAAGGAGTTGCGAACATTCTTGGGAATGGCCTCCTTCTATAGGAAATTTTGCCTGGGATTCTCGAAGCAAGCTGGATGCCTATTTAGCTTGACATCATCAAAAACTAAGTGGTTCTGGGAAAAGGAGCATATGGAGGCTTTCGAAAAGGTTAAGGCTATGATTAGCTCGGCCCCTGTTTTGAAACAGCCGGATATAGCTGCGGCTCGGAATGGAAGCAGACCATTTTTGATTTGTACTGATGCGTCCACGTATGGATTAGGAGCTGTTTTGTCTCAAGAGGGAGATGATAGACAGGTGCACCCCATATTCTTTGCTTCTAAGAGTCTGAGTAAAAGTGAGCGAAGATATCATGTCACGGATTTGGAAGCTCTCGCGGTGGTTTTCGCGGTTCGTCGATTCCACATGTTCATTTACGGGATTCCAACAGTGGTACTGACGGACCACCAGCCGCTAACAGCGTTGTTTAAGCGAAGCAATGTATCGGCTCGCGTGCTGAGGTGGTCATTAGAGCTTCAAAGATATAACTTAGAAATACAGTATGTAAAGGGAAAAGCCAATGCTGTGGCCGATGCTCTTAGTAGGGGACTACCGACAACGGGAATAACCGCGGAGTCATTAGAGGGTATAGATGACGCTGTTGTAAACACGATCGAAGCAAAAGAAGATTCCAAATGGTTAGAGAACTAAGAAGTGACCCGCATTTGGGTGAAATTGTTCAGAGCGTTGAGCGGAAACAATGGGATGAAGTAGTGAGGATTCCGGGAGAAAGGAGACCCTTCAGAATATCAGATTTTGCATTGGAAGAGGGTGAACTCAAGATGTACCTCGATAGTGGAAGATCTGTCTTTGTGGTACCTCAAGCACAGAGGTACGAGCTGTTTCACGAAGCGCACAAAGGGGTATTCGCTGGCCACTTCAGCGCTCACAAAATTCTCAATAGGCTTAAAAGAGAGGTTTATTGGCCCGGAATGGCGCAGGACATCCACAAATGGACAAGAGAATGTCAGAAATGCTTTGTGCACAACCATAAACCAGTAATGATCCCGCCGCTAAAACCAATAGTGACATCGAGGCCCTACGAGATCATAGGAGTGGATGTCTTAGAACTTGGGCCCACTACAAAGGGAAACCGGTATGCAGTAACAGTGATCGACCATTTTTCAAAATTCGGAGCTGTTTATCCGGTATCAGATAAAGCAGCTGCCACCATTGCAAAAACGCTGTTCGTGCGTTGGATTGCAGAAGGTTGTAGATGGCCCAAAGCCATCCTTTCGGATAGAGGCTCAGAATTTGTAAACCATGTTATGGAAGAGATAGTAAAGATAACTAAGATAACCCACATCACAACCAATGGCTATAACCCGCGGGAAAATGAGTTAACTGAGAGACTAAATGGAACCATAGTTTCGATGCTGAGGAGGAGTACGATCATTCCTACGGAGTGGGACACCAGATTGCCGTTTTGCATGATGGCATGTAATATGACACCTCATCGCGCAACGGGCGAAAGCCCATATTTCCTCTTACACGGCATGGACCCACTGTTTCCTTCGGAAAGTCTTCCTAATACGGGCATCAATCGGTATACTGTGGATAAATCCCTTGATGAGTATAAAACGGAAATATTACAGGCCGTAGCTGAAGCGCATGAGCGGGTTAGAGAATATAACACTCGCGTAAGGGAATGCATGAAGAGTCAGTATGATGCAAACAATAAGGTTGACGGAAAAACTTTTCCTGCGGTGGGAGACAGAGTCTATGTCCTCTCGCCGAATGAAAAATCTAGAAGCAGTCACCCAAAACTGACATGTGAGTGGGCTGGACCGTTTAGAGTGTGGGAAACCAGTCAAAACTCGGCACTAGTAGGGCGAATAGGCGAAAACAGTGACCCTCGAGTGCAATTTGATATGTTACGAATCGTCCCCAAAGAGATTTCTGACGAAAGGGTTGACACAGGCCATACCAGAGGAAAAAAGGGTAGGAAACCGAAAGTGCGAGTTTGCAAAACTTACTGTGATGATTTCAGAGGAGCGAGCATTTCAAGTACGATGGACAAAGGGCACATTCAGTTCGAATGCCTTGATGAGTGTTTCGCGAACTCAACGCTTGGTGATATCCGTGGTATCTCGTGGCCGGGAGCGTTCGCACGGAAACCGTTTGGAGATGTTTGGTCCGCATGGAAAATTTGTTCTATTTTCATCAGATCGAATATATCGGTGCCCGAAAAGATTAAGTTGTATAAGGACAGGGTGGTAAGCCTGGACGCGGAAGCATTGTGGCATATTCTGCGGCTCGCGTATGAGGTCTGCACTGACTGGACAGAATTCGTCTGCACGAATACAGCTATTGCTAAGCACCCACCGGTCGAGGATAACTGCATTGTGGCGTTTTATAAAGTTGCGTTTCAGAAGCTGAAGGAAGAACTACGAGAGGAAGGCACCGCACAATTTTATAAGGCTCATCCGGGTGCTGCCGCTGCGAAGCACCTATATGAGGCCATTGGAAGGCAAGCTGCGCAGGTCGGATTACCGGAACTCGACCGAAACGAGTCGATGAGGACATCGACTTCCGGAAGGAGGGGCGTATTGGGAAGAGACGCTCATAGGAGCTCTCCAGTAAGGACGCCGCTAAAAAGGCGCGCAAACCAGATCAACTAAGGAGCACGGTAGCAGGGCGCCAAGGAGCGGGAGGCGCAATGAGTGTGCGAGTTCGTAATCTCTTATCGACTATTGGGTCATAGCTGGCATAGAAAAGGGCATGAGCAGTCAGTCAGCCAGTCTTAGTTTTTGCTCGCCCCCCCCCCCCACTGATTGGCAGTGGGTTTTTCCTCGACTAAGTGTCGGACTCATTCTCTATTCCTGTTACCGGCTGTAGCTGCGACTTAGTGTCGCCCTCCGACTTAGTGTCGGACTCTGTTCATTTGTTAGCAGTTCGGAAAGCGGGGCCGCGACTTAGTGTCGCAACGCGTTAGAATCGGAACCCCCCGACAGTCAAGTAAAGTGAAAACTCCGTGAGGTTTTCTTCCGCTTGAGCCTCCTCCCGCTCCCAGTCGCCGTTGGTACCGCGCCTCCTCGGGCTAGAAATTGGTTAAGGAAAACCATCGTGCTCAACATTGTTGTAGTATCTGTAGTTTGTTTGTATCGCGTTATTGATTTTATTGTGTTATCGTTGTAATAAATCTTGTCTACTATCGATTTGTAGTGACACCCGCTAATTGCCGTGAACGGTGAGATATCGGTGGGCTTATCAATCTTTGTCTAAATACGTCCGGCTCTTACAACGCTATACACTATTTCTTTCGGGCCTTTTGAGATTCTCGAGGGTTTGGAATAGCAGGACTGATTACAGTTCATTCCAAAACTAATTACAATGTATCATGGACCATCATTCGTCTCAGGCGGCCGTCTGATTTTGCGATTTTGCGGTGTCGCGGCTCCGCACGCGAGGTTGCGGCATTGCACAATCTCAGGGTCGTAGTATCGCGTGCGGAAGTGCGACGTCGCAAAATCGCAGAGTCGAAATCGCAAAACTGCAAAGTCTGACGGCGGCCTTGCAACTCATGACCCAACAGAAGTGCTATTCTCTGGCCGAGCAGAACGGGAATTTCTCCGATAAACATAGCCCATCATCAGTGGCAGTGGCAATAGCTCCCTATTTACTATGCACAGAAGGTGGGGGGGGGGGGGGGGGTTGGAAAAAGATACCTGTAAGTTCCAGCCACAAAAAAATGAAAAATCCCGCTCAGGATGCTACGCGGCCATAGAAGAAGGATCGAAGATAGTAAACGCAGCGAAAAGTGTGCACATGAAAAATGTGCCACTGATTGGGTCGAGTCAAGGTCCTAATGAAGTTTGACAAAAGTGCGTGGAGTTACGTATTTCAAGAGAAGTTACATCGTAGAAATCGCGTTGCATTTTGATGGATCACTCTGTAAGTGTGATCTTCTATTGAAATCTTTTTTTAATATTGGCTGAACGGCTCAAAATCTCTTTGGCAGCGAGCGGTTGTCGAGTATTGCTCGAATGAATTTTAAAATATGACCGTTCCTTCCTAATTCAAAACCAAAATATGACCCAGCCGTTGAGGATCCGTCTACCCAAGCCTGACTCTAAGTGCGAAGGAGGGTGCTCTCAGGTGCCTGAACATTTTTAAAAAGCTACGTGATAGGTTTTCTCACTGATTCGTGGGCCGGGTGGGCAGTTTATGGACCACCCCTCCTCCTTTTTTTGACTTTGCGATAACAATAACTGTTGTCGGATTGTATTTTTACAACGAGTTTTATTGCTTACCTGAAGCGGAAAGATATTTTTTTTACAAATTTCCTTACACAGGTTCACTATCATCTGCTTATTCAGAGTTTGGATTCTGGTGCTTATCGCTGACCTTTGCAGGTACACCCAACCCCCCCCCCCCCCACCTCTTGTTCGGTCTACTGTATACAGATTCCACAATGTGTTATCGAAAGTTCCCAGTTGTATTAAAACCAAAAAAAAATTAAATACTAGAGGAATGACATGAACTATTTTGAAGCATAAGTCAAAGAGAGTATGCTGTGATAGTATTAGTCCCTCCACCTTCCCTTGGTTAACACTTTTTATTACGGTGATACGAACTGGGCTTGAATTACTATGGTTCATGGGAGCACGTCATTCCCCAAAAGCAATACATATGGTCATTATGCCCGCTGTACTCATTACCGCTACTCCATGGAGCGCTCCGCCCACTTCCGTACAGTATGGTGGGACTTAAATTGAAACGAAAATTGAATTACCTGGAAAAATGTACTGAACAACACTTTATTGAAAGGATTTGTTGTTCGAAGTGCTGTCATGGCGCTACGATATTTGAGTGGGTTATAACTGGGCTCTTCGCTCTAAAACATACGAGATTTTTCTTGAAAGTCCATTAAACTTTAGGATGACTGCTGCGTACCATTGCCAAATAGTCGCCTTTCCACGATCTCGTGTATCCCCACCGTTCTCGCCTACCATTGAGTGCCATGAATGCAGCAAGTTTCTCCGGCAACGACTCTCTGAAGAAACAAGGGATGAGCCATTTATAATATAGCAAGGCCACGAGGACAGGACCACGGGATTAAGGGCCATCAAGCCAGAACATTCGCATCGGCTCAAGCCGCCATCGGTACGAGCTAGGGGCGCCGTATGTCGTTGGATCTTAGATGTGATAATGGTGTCCTGCTACTCATTTCAGACGTAATCACCGTAGACCCCAACCAATATGGCGTCTCGCATCCACCGCACCGCATGCCACGCGGCAGCAACGCAAATTTTCTGCTCAAATGATCCACACCCGGGCTACGGTCCTGGTCCAAATGCTCAAAATCAGAGTTACCGTACCTGAGATGTTGTGGCATTGTGGCGAGAATCGCGGCAGCTCGCCAGCGCTGGTGCATCACCTTCAGTTTACTGACAAACGGCGCGAGTACGACCGGTGGTTCAGGCCATGTGATACTTTTGCCGAGATCTGGCATCTTTCGGACACCGCTGAAAAGAGAGTTTTCAAGAAATGGCTTGACATTTAAGAAAAATGTTTGCTGTTCAAGACACCAAAATGATGAATAAGAGCCGAAAAGCGAAAAAAATATTCGTCGACATTAAAAACAAGAAATGTGTAGGAAAAAAGATGTGATCGATTAGCATTTCACTTTTTATCTTATGGATTTTTCCAAATACAGTGATAGGGGTAATGTGGGTAATGAGAAGTCCCAAAATGGGTCACGCAAATGAAAGCTAGGGGTCTAACAAGGGAAGGGTTTCAACTTCCCGTGGAAGAAGACTATATGTGGCGAAATTTCCGATGAGAAGGAGCGCCCCGGGCTTTCGAAGAGCTATTTTCTTCAACAACTTCCACTTATTTTATCCCAACTAGCCCCTATGAAAACGGCGGGAAAGGGGTCTTGTCTTGGGTTTTTGACCGTTTCATTCCGTTTCACTTTCCTACTACTAAGCACGTCGACCTTCATATTTGATGACATTTCTATATACGGCCCGAACCACCCCTATCACCGCCTTTAAGGAGAACGCAGGTTCATAGGATGCCATTAGGTCTGTTTTTGACCACGCCAATGGCCTGATAGGCGTGTAAACAACTCTATGCAATGAGCCAGCCGTTGGGTAAGTTCTTAGGAACTGCTCAATTATGGAGCGGTTACACGAGGAGCTATGAGTTTTGTGGAATTATCTCGGAATCTTCGATACACCAAGTTCTTATTAGAATATGCTGGGGGAATGGATTTCTATTATGCCTGTGATACCCGAGGATATGTGAGAGAAAAAAATGAAATTTAGAAAGGAAACAACTGTGCTGAAAACTGTTTAAAGTAGACAAGCACACTCTGTGCATGGTTATGGACAAGTCGGGCGAGAAAAGCGCAAATGGGCGGGCTAGAAGCTAGAAAAGGTGAAGCGCCCGAATGAATAAAGTGATCATTCGTCAGGAAGGACCAACAAGAGGAAAGGAAGAGTTATTAGCTCAGTACAATTCAGACAGATCAGGGGAGGAAACACAGAAATCAAGGGAATGAATCCTAGGAAAAGACCGCACAGAGTGGATAACGCAAAAAAAGTTTTCAAGTTCGTTAGATTAGAGTTAATTTTAGTTCAGAGTCAGTTGAGAATCAATTAAGTTACAAAATAGCTCATTGAAGGACTCATGAAAAAACAAAACAAAAATAGCACCATCATTAAAAGCATTGTTCTGCAGAAAAGTTGGGCATCTGTCAGAGACTATTATGTAAAAAATAAGGGCTTTATTCGGGAACCTAGGTCGAATAATTCCTCCAGACTCAGTGCCTTCATTACCAGTTCACGCAACCCGAAGGGAGAGAAGGTCTGGTTGGCCTTGTTAGGCACTGATGCGGGATACACATCACGGGAGTGAGAATGCGCGCCCTTCACACTGAAACACCCCCACCTAAATTACCCATGGTACGGTATATTGATGAAAAAAATGATTAGGTGTAATTACACTTGCTTCTTATGCTACCAACACCTCCAAAAGTTCCGTGTGAGGGACAGCTATGATTTCAATGACGATTAGGAGGAAAAGAGCTATTTGCAAAGCGTTCAGGAATGTTGAGGAAGTAGTTAGGGGACGGAGTGCGGGCGGATCACGGTCACCAACTCTGCATTGGTTTCTCATGTCTCAAAGGCGAGAACCCAGAAACAGCTGGCCCAGAAGCCGAGCTAGTTGATGGTTTACTATCAGCGATGGCTAATTTTGACCTGAACCGGCTTTTGAATGTTCCGGGAGTTTTTTTGTTTTGTTGAAATCTGGTAGATATCCACAAGGGGATCGCTGTCTCTTGATAAATGGAAAAGCTGAAGAAAAATAGCCCAGTTTTCGAACCCTGGGTAGCATGAGGCCGCTCACCTTTACCTGAACCCTAAATCAAAGAATCTTCAGAAGACGTGAAGATTCGAAGCATGGGAAGATAACCTTTTGTTTGCAAAGGAAGCAGAAAGATGCACAGCAGCTGGGGCGTAGCTACTTCATTTATGGGGCATACTGTAGATCATGTGGATTCGGTTCATGAGAAAAGTAGAATGAAGTGAGGAGGCGACTCTGGGTAAAGGCAGGCATAAGCCGAAAACAAAGGAAGCATTCGAAGAACGAATGATAAAGAGCATTAATGGGGAAATAGGCGCACTTAATGGGATTTTTTCCGCGCTCAAAGGGAAAGACAGGGTTTTCGACGGGCCGACAACAAAGGGTTCAGGGCAGCGATGAAGAGCACACTGGGCGCGTTGGATGGCTCACAAGGAAAAGGAGAACAAGGTTTTGATAATGACATGGATTATAGTTACTGAGTAATTAAGTGGCTCGGGCGGAGGTGGTGTAGTAACAGGTGGCGCGCACCCCACTCTCATGGTGCGGGGATCAAATCCCGGATCTACGCCCACCCAGGCCAACCAAGCCTTCCATCCCTCCGGGGTCGGTAAATTGGTACCAGGCTCGTCTGGGAGGAATAAAGCACTGACTTGTACATCGGCTGGCCACCGCAAGTCATTGTAAAGGCCACATCACATTCACCAGCCATCACGATTCTGAAGGGAACTAGAATGTACAGAAGGGATTAATTAACGCCAGAAACTTCATCTTTTATCTTTTTAAGTGGCTCGTTTCGCCTCCAAAACACCGACGAACTACTGTGTTTCATCAACACCGGAGGCTCGTCAGTGGGTTGGTGTTGATGAGAACAATCAGGTAGTTAAAAAGGTGGTAAAGACTCAGAAATACAAAAGAAAAATGAACATCAGTAGAAAAACGTAGAAAAGACCCCACGGTTGAGGTAGAAAACCGCTCATTTTCCATGTGTGAAACGGACATATGTCACTGTGGCACCTCTGGCAGTTGCCCGGTTCATAACAAGGAAAAGCTGAGATGCACCTGTCGAAGAATTCAGGAAGGAAAGCAGATTCAAGGAAAGAATAAAGGGAAAAAAGATTGGGCTGTGTCTCGACACTAAATTTGGGCGTTCCAGCCCCCAAATAATAGTCGTGCAAAACTTTGAAGAGGAGACCTACCGGAATGATTCGATCACATTAATCATGTAACTACGAAGTTTGTAGCGTTTATAAGCGGCCATAATCCTGTACACGGCCTTTGTTTCTTTATATCGACGTCTGGCCAAGGTGCCACGCCACATCTGTGAATCATCGTAGATGAGAGGCGTATTTGGAAAATACTGCACTATTCACATTCCTTTGGGCTGAATTCTAACCATAACATACCTTCTGTAAATGAATCACCACTTTTGGTAATTTTTCGCTTCGTAGCTCTTCAAGACGGAATACTGTCTGTGGGCTTCGGATGAACACCTTAAAAGGACACAGCAGTACCACTCTACTCACAAGCACATCTGAGTTCACCGTCTGAATACCTACCTTAGTTTTTCCAAAAACACAGTCATCGTGCATGGCAACGTATTTCAGGATTTTAGCACAATTGTCTCTAGGGCTACCACCACGGGGATTCGGCCATGTGTCCGGACAAAGTAGCTTGTACCTGTAAACTTTGAGCTGCGTATCAGAATAATCCGTTAAGGGCAGTAGTGGCAGGGGTAATTCCGTTGCACCATTCATTCCATTCTTAAATGCTGACCTCCGAACGTTTTCATGGCAGATACCGACACTTTAAACACCATGTAACTTCAATCGATACGGCTTGAGTACGTTACGATAAGTATCGTACTGCTATCATGGTCATTACTCTACACCTCAGTCATTCTTAGGCAAAGTCGACCCCAGAGGGGGAGTTTATAGGTAGGCGGGGTCTATTATGAACATGGACTCCCTAATTCTCAGTGGCATGCTTTTCTCTGGGAACAGCGCCACATGTAGTCTTCTTGGGCAATCACTTTTCATTTGGATAGCTCACTTCACGAGTTTCTCATTGTCCACATTACCACTGTCTTTAAACTGCAAAATCCTGCTCACCTGGCAATAAAGCGATCGTAGCCGCACCGGTAAACAAAACCTGCTCGCCGAACACGCACATTTTCAAGTAGTCCCAAATAGCGGACCTTGAGTACAAGAAATCACCGTAGTAATGCGCCTCTCATGAGACAGTGAATGATAGCAAACCTGATGTTCCACTCGTTCCATGTCGAAAATCGTACTGCTTTTCTCCTCATTCGGTTTGATACATCGAATATAATGTGGTTCTTTGCTGGCTAGTTGAGCAACCAACGTTGCCATAGAGTTCTGAGAGGGAAATATCATATCTTATTTTTCATCTTTATTATTTCTTTTCGGAAGAGTCGCTTCCGGACAGCTGGTTTCAGAACTTAATGGCTCAACTATCCAACATACCTTGAATAAGAATCCAGCTGTGGGCGGTCGCCGGTTCACTTCAGTCACCGATTTTGAACCATCAGGGAACAACGATGGTAGAAGTGTGCTCTTACTGCAAAAATCGCAATGGACAATAAAGCTTGCAGAACCACGTGCTTGTGCAATTTGTGAGCCATCGTCGCGTGCGGTTGCGCGACGACATTCACTAAGAATACCGACGAATTCACTCAGACATAAACCTTACGAATAAAGAACAGAGTCAAAGAAGTCGTGCTGCAAACGCACGCGGCAGCGGCACATAAATTGCACAAGTCACGGGAGATGGCATTTCATATGGACGAGACTCTGTAGAGATCTTGATAGCTGCAGAAAACTAGGTTACAAAATGTATTACTTCAAGAAGGAGCCGAAAAATCTCCGTACCTATTGAACAAGAGTCGTTTCAAGTCTTGGAACAGCGTGTCTCTGTTCTTATCCATGAACCCAATCACAGAATAGGTGACGTCGCCGGCATAATGGGTTACCCTGAAAAATGTGCTGACTTATTTTATACCCCACAGCCTTGATTAGCTCTCCAATTCAGCTATATTTGAAACTGATCGGCTCTCTAGCTGGATCCCTTGATGGCACAAAGTCATACAAGGTACAGGGCACATATTCCGTGCCACAGTAGCGTTGGCCATAAAATTAATTGCCCTTTTTATAGTCAAATTAATTATTTGTTGTTATTGCATCACATAGAAAGTAAATGAGAAGCCAATGGCATGGGCTACTGGAGGTGCGGTGTAGAGGTGACGGTTACTGTATGAAGACCCTGGCCCTGGTTCAATGGCCCTGTACAGCTTAGGCCGCCGTCACACTTTGCGATTTCGCTATTCTGCGATTTTGCGACATCGCACTTTCACACTCGAAGTTGCAGTATTGCACAATCCCAAGGTCGTACTATCGTGTGCGAAAGTGCGATGCCGCAAAATCGCAGAATCGCAAAATTGCAAAATCGCAAAATTGAGAAGTCTGACGGCGGCCTCATATGTAATCACATCTCGGTGCTTCCCCCTATAGAGAACAACAACAGCTTACAAAGGAGAGGAGTCACCTGAATTCGTCGAATTTAATGCTCTTCTCTGATTGTTTCAGCCCTCGACTAGTATAGTGCTTGTGTGACTGTAGATTCTTGTCAAGTTCACGAAGGAACACCTAAATGTAATTGATGCATTATGTCGGAACGCTTGATGAGTGCCAACAGAACAGAAAGACCGCGTTCATACTTTGCGCCACCGCCGGGTGTCGCTGCGTTCATAGGCAGTGAGGCAGAGTGGTAGATGCTGAGGCGATGCAGACAGCGAGACAGTGTGGCACAGACGGAGACGCAAAGACACGCAACCACGCTCTGTCGCCGGCACCGCAAACTATGAACGCGGCCAAAATTCTTATCCCCAAGTTTGGCTTGGCATCTGGGTACGCGATAATAGTGAGCTAGAGTCGCCTAATCTAGTTAGTTCCTAAGCGGTACCGTGTATTGCATTTTATATTAAAGCGCTTCAGAACCCAATCACACACGACGCCCCCAGCTCGCACGCCCAGCGTGCGACATGCGGCCAAACAGAACGGATTTTCTGTCCTGAAATTGCTGCTCGCCGTGCGCGACAGATTTAAACCGATTGGGGACCTTTTGTTGGGAAACTCGTCTTAGTTTCTGCGCAGATGTTTCGCAACGTCTTCAGTACTACGACCGTCTACACACCCGCACCTGCTGCGTTTGCGCAAAATTGAGAACTTCACATCACAACTATCAACCGATTACTCAAAGGGCTCAAAATCTCGATTTGCTGAAATGTTGAAAAACCGACCTCATCGGTCACATTTCCAACTGAGGCGCATGCATCATCAAGTGTGGACAGAATACCGGTTCTAGGCATTTCCACCAGATCACAGATAATCTTAATTGAATGGATCGAATCATTTGAAGCTATACTGCCAGGTATAAAAACAGTTACATACAGTACTTACTTTATTATTAAAATAATCGATTTTTGACCACTTAATGCCTTCTCGTTCGTATTCCTCTTGTTCCTGTTTCAACACCAATTCGATGAATAATTGCTGCAGCTTCTCGTTACAGTAGTTGATGCAAAGTTGTTCGAAACTAGAAGGGTAACCATGAACTGAAAGTCATGTCCGTTATGGACCCCACAGATACTTTAGATGGGCGTGGTTAAGCGTCCTGGGAAGATTGTGGAGGGATCTAGTTCTGTACAGTACACATATTACCACTGCGTAGATCAAAATGGTGAGGGTAATAATGAACAAAACACTGGCATTCTCCCCCGAAGAAATATTTCCACCCCCCCCCCCCCCCCCCTGGTAGCTGCTCGGCTGGGGAATTGCTTCAGACCTTCATTACTCACCTGTTGGTGCCGAAAATTTCAAATCCATAAATGTCAAGCACGCCGATGACGGTGCCTTTATTGTAACGAGACGTCTGCTCCACCGTTATCGATTCGTTGATTTTTTGAACAACCCACGAAAAAAGTCGGTCGTAGATGGCCTAAATACAAAACTGTAAAACAATGTGCGACAGTATATTAATTATAAGGTCAAAAAGGAGTAGTATGAAAAGGATTCGAAATGAATCAGAATTATTTATTATTAAAGTAATCGATTGATTCATTACCATGTGAATGGACGCAGGTTGCTGCACAATAAAGAGCATGGCCCTATATTTATGTTCAAAATGAGAATGCTAATGCCTTTTTAAGATGCGCCAGTCATCATACATTGATCCAGAACCGTATTGAATTTGTATGCGTCACTGATCGATACAAAATCTCTAAGATCCAGCTACCGTTACCACCAGTTACCTAGCCAAGCAAACTTCGGTTGACATAGAAGAAATCGATCAAAATTCAAACTCTTAACTTTATCCGCGGTAGGGACCCCACTTATCGCTATCTCATTTGAGTCTTGATCAATAATAATAATTTTAATAGTGGCTCTGAATAACACAAATATCTAAATATGCATTGAACAATGTGAGACTTACAAAATTAGTTCCAAAAGACTCAAAAAGGCTTTCACAAAATCGGTAGCGAAAAATCGTTGCAAAAGAAATTTTTGAGCTTTATATGTATGCAAGCTTTCGGAACCTAGCTCCTTTCTCAAGCGTGAAATGGCACAAATTAAATACAGGCGCTCGGCGCCGAAAGCTTGCCTACAAAGCTCAAAAATTTCTTTTGTGACGAATTTTCGCAACCGTTTCTGTTAAAGCCTTTTTGAGTCTACTGGAATAAATTTTGCAAGTCACACATTGTTCAATACATACTAAGATCAACACGAGGCTTTGGGACAAGACAATGCTCAATAAAAATATCGTTTGAATCGGCTCTGATGGGCTAGGACTGTGTTTTTTTTCATAAAGTTAAGAAATTATTTGATTATTCATTGTTGTAGATTGTTTTCCCTGGCAGCTCAAACCATTCCGAATTGTAAAAATTAAGCTATTATACTGGTTGTAAACAAAAGACCAATGCGAGTCTGAAGTCTGAGCCTGTGTATTCGATGGATAGAAAAAGAAAAATCCTGTTTCAGCTGTACCTTGTAAACAACGAAGGTTGCTTATGCCGCTTACTGTAGATTTCTTATAGTTAGATCTCATCAGAAAGTTCAACTGATGTGAATCACCTCTCCTCCATCGCTTCTGTTTGAATCACAGAGCGGTCAATTACGCGTTTCACCATTTCACATTTCACACTAAACGACCACAATACAACCGCGCGCGCGGTTTTTGCCTATGTAGGACATGCATATTCGCGCTCTCAACGCTGATGAGTGTTGAAAGTGGGTAGTAGACGCAAAATAATGACACTGGTTATGTATAATAAATATGCATTGTGTAGTCTTGTCCTAAATCTCAGTTTACCTTTGCCAATGCGTCTCTCGTGTACAATGCCGCATTGACATCATGTGCTT
The DNA here is from genome assembly GCA_963978905.1 of Trichostrongylus colubriformis. Classification (NCBI taxonomy): domain Eukaryota; kingdom Metazoa; phylum Nematoda; class Chromadorea; order Rhabditida; family Trichostrongylidae; genus Trichostrongylus; species Trichostrongylus colubriformis. The sequence goes on from OZ022259.1 coordinate 47,650,080, forward strand.
TAGCGACGACATCACCTCGAGCTGCAACAACCTGAAAATAGTAAATCGCGCTTACATCAATTTTTAAATATGGTAGTTAAACCGGTCGATCATTTGTTATCGATGCAGACTGGTGCTTACCTGAGACGTGAGCGCATTTTGGAGCTGATCCGCAGTAACTGACAGACATTTGGCAGCACGGCGAAGTGTCTCTTGATCAACGACATGGCAATGGCCAGTTGAATTGTCAGAATCGGCAAATGTGAGATTACCGAGGTGTAGTATACCGGCAATCACGGACCATAACTGAAAATTGGACTGTGACGAATGCTATGTGATCCAAATATTAGGTTGTCGAAAAAGTTTTTCGTTTTTTGAAGCAATTCATGACAATAATACCTATAGATGCGTGTAAACTTGTACTACATGTGTAAGTACAGAAGAAATTGCTGGAAAGCAAAGTGTAGAAAAAATATCCGTCTGCCTCAGAAAAGGATAATAGAATAAAACACATTGTAACTATTCAACCCGTCCGGCAACAGATACTGGCATTGTAGAGCTCAAAAAAGGGGGAGTCGTATATGGTCGCCGTAGAGGAGGAGTGGGGGGGGGTGCACTGAAACGGCTAATCTCCTCGATACCCGGGAGTGCTCTGCTCTGAATTAAACTTCTGTCCGTCAAGTATAACTACATGATACGAAAAGAGCCTATCGATTGGTTTTTCTAGTATTCCCACGCCAGATCCCCTCCTTTTTTCTTTTCCCACTCCATATCCACTTTTCGTGCCCCATATAAGCTATGTGATTTCGTGACTCGAGAGCAGTTGTCTGACCGTCTACCAGTGAGCGCTCCTATCTTCTGTACCGGTACGCCATCATAAACTATGAGTACTTAGTGTTTGTTATCATTTACCCGGTATCACAAACCACTGGAGCAAAAGCTTCATTACAGGACGATGTTGTAGCAGATTCCATATTTTATATGTACAGGCACTACCATTGACAGCACTTATTCATTGGTTCTAATTGTAAGGTTTTACAAGACGCGGTCAAATTAACCGGAAGTAGTGACTACATATAATAAAGTGACTAAGCATAGGTGCACAAGCATGTCAAGGATAAATGGAGAACTATAAAGTTCATGCGCGAAATTGAATTCTGAACCGCCTTAATAAGCACGTCAACATGCGTTGGTCCCGCTTTCGCTCTTTCGCTCCGCCTCTCTGAGGACGTGTTACACCACCCCGTATGACGCATAACATTTTTTCCTATCTAGAACGTTTACTTAGTAGAACCTTCTCACTGAACCTATAGAAGTAAGGTTAAATAGCAGGAGGCCGACTTTCCATTGCCACAACAAGTGAACATCAATTCGTGGGATGAGCCCGTTTCTACAAGCCCGAGAAGTACTCTCACTTGGAACTGTGTCAAATCAAAGCTTATATGCTCCCAAAGCTAAACCAATGCAGCAATCATCATCTCTATCCACCAGCTTGTCCCATTTCACATTTCGAACTATTTTCTGGTTCGACGATCTGCTTTACAGAATTACAGAATACCAAGATAGTATATGCTGAGATTGGAAATCTTCTACCTCATCAACTTCAGCATCCTGGAAACCACTGATTGCCTTGAAAGAACGCTGAACTTCCTTGAAATCTTGTGCGTCGTTTATCGAGGACACCTGAAATATGACGGAAAGTTAATTTGATCAATTCAGTGTAAAAAATTATACTTAAACTTGTTGATTTGTGCTGAAGCCTCATGCCAATCTCACTGTGTGAAAAAACAATGTGAGGCTCTAAAATTATTTTATTTTACCAATGTATAAAACTTTGGAACCTCACATTGTTTTTTACACATTTTTGATTTATGTTTTGTTTGTTTTGATTGGTCATTGTATTTAATGATTGTTAGAGCCTTAACATCAGTCAGAACTGCAGTCAGAAAAAGAAAAGCAATATTGCCTAATTAACATGACTAAGAGTGAAGAATAGTACATAATATATAAACTGGAAAGACTCAAAAACGGTCGTTGTTAACGTTCATTCCTAAAAGGAGACATTTGGTAAACTTAGCAGAAAAGCCGTTTAGCAAAAAAAAATGCTCAAAACCGACAAATAATCTTGCAGTCAACGAATAAGTCTTGGTTAATAATAGTTGATACATACTAATTATAGATAATGATCAAGCCATCGAAAAAGGCCCAGCTATTATGAGTCATGCTATCGTGTGTGTTGAAAGAGCACTATCGATTATGTAGTCACGCAAGTAGGCGTGGTGGCGTATCATAGTATGGACATAAACACTGATAGGGGAATTTCAGACATATAGTGGGAAATGGAGTGAATTTAATTGTTAGTTTTGCATTTGCTATGATTTCGTTGGCAATTGTAGAAACGCACCTACTTGTCAATAAACAACTTAAAAAACAAATAAACATCTTACCTGTAGACAATCGCCTTGTTTCAGATAATAATAGTTGTTGGGATCTTTCACTAGTCCAAGTTCCTTCAAGTGACCATCATCGAATCCTCGCAACAGATTGTAAAATACATGAAAGTTTCGTTCGCCACGTTGTTGCCGAACAACTCGGGACTGAAATTGAGGGTTTTCTTGATGAGCAATGGCCAAAAGCTGTTTAACATACCTTTTCCAGTAGATAATTGGAGATATTTCCACCGACAGGATCTCCATTGAAGTTAAAATTGATGTGCATATATTTGCCAAATCTACTCGAGTTATCGTTTCGATTCGTTTTGGCACAGCCGAGTGATTCCAATATGCAGTTTGATCGCAGAAGGATATTCTTCACCCTGGAAACTCAAATATTCACCAGGTACTCCTCGAGACACATTACTATCGGTTTCGGGCACCAAAAGTTGAGTGTGCAGATTATTTCATTCCATAAAATCGCCTATATTTAAGCCCACAAATGAATAAGTGAATATACAGGGGGTGCCAGAAAAAAGAAGTAATTTTGTCTCGTCCACTTTCACCCCACTTTAATCGAACTACAGCAAATTCTGTTGAGGTATACACATCCCCAGATTCAAGAGCAGACCTCACTCTATCACTATACTCCGTGGCAGCCTTCTGCACGAGCAGTAACGGGAGCGAGGAAATAGTGAACAAGATGTGTCACCTCAACTGGGCAAAATCCGCGATTTCGTCGCCCTCGTTCACAACCTTGCTGAGGTCCGTTCACTCTGGGTACCTAAGGGGATTCACACTGGGTGGTGTTCTTTAGGATCCCGTTTTTTCCGGGTTCCCAGCGCCCTTCGTTTTCAAGAGCCAAAACGTGCACTTACCAATGAAACCCCTCTGGAGGCGGATTTGGGCATGAAAATGATACTTCGGATCATAGCAGCCTTGTCCAAGCAGCAGGGGCTCTGTAACTTCCATGAACCGAAGGGCCAATCCTTATGAAGCCTCCCACAAATGACCTACCATGGAACCCGGCTCCACTGTTTTAAGGGGACCTTGATACCGTGGGTGCTCCGAAGCCGACTGCGCCGCTTAAAGGTTCTATATTTTTATGAAAATGAAAGTAGTGAGTCTCAGCTTGTTCCTGCTTTTAGAGGAACATTTCGGGAGTATTTTGCCCCAATACTTTCATTTCTTTCGTTTCCCTATGTTTTGCACAAACGGGAGATGTGAGCCGTGGGCAAAATTATTAGGTTGGACGGGAAGTTCTGGGACACCTTGTGAGAAAAATTCAATTTATTTTAATTTTACTCACATGTAACTTCAGTCACCAAAGTATGCACCATCGTGATCTACAATGTACTGCCAACGCTCAGGAAGATCGTAGATACCCTTCCGGTAGAATTCGGGAGACTTCTGGTCAAAGAAGTTCTGGAGCCCGCTCTTGAGATCGTCGTCATCTTTGAACTGTCGCCCGTCAAGGAAGTGGCTCAACGACCGGAATAGGTGGTAGTCAGTTGGGGCCATGTCCGAAGATTACGGTGGGTGGGAGAGCTTCGTCCAACCAAGGTCCTGGATCCTTTGACACGCCAACTTTGCCACATGTGGGTGAGCGTTATCGTGGAGGAAGAGGTCTTGGTCCATTTTTCCGGTAAGTTTTGGCGCTCCGGTGTCCAATTGCCTGCAGTAGAGATCGGCAGTGGCTGTCGTGTTGGATGGTAACAGTTTCCTATTTTTTTGAAAATTTTCAAAAAAAAAAGTTTTTTTCTCAATGCAATTTTTTGAATATTTTCCTGTTCCAATTTGAGCCGATCGAGCCATCGGGCTGCCGCCATATGAGAGACAGTACCTGGGTCCATCGACTGGTTAATTTTGTTAGTGGCCTCGCATGCTGAGGAACCGAGGCGGTGTTCGTGAATTTCGCACCTTTCGCGAAATTGCCGTAAATTCACTGCTAGTTGAAGCCGTAGAGAATATGAATGTGCTATTCAGAAGCCCTTTTCAGACGCTTCATATACCCCCCACTACCAAATGCTCCCGAAGCTTTACAGGTTTCTACAGGAAAAAACAAAAAGTGTCCCAGAACTTCCCGTCCAACCTAATACTTTTTTTTTTGGCACCCCCTGTATAAACAACATGGTTTACAGATTTTATATTCGCAGGCACTTTCCAAAAAAGGCATTGGAAGCTGAAAACTGATTGTAACGTCACAGCCTTCACGGAATGAACTACTCAGCCATGAAATCGTCATGTGAGGAACAGAACGTAATTCAGCGAACTCATGACAGGCAGGTAAGAAGTAGCCATGCATCCAACTAAAACCATGCCTATCCATCTCAAAAAAAAAATGAATTTCCACTCGAGCGCACCTTCAAGTAGCCAAGCAGGAAAAGGCAATTTGAACAGCCAGAGTTTTTTTTCGCAGACGGCAAAAACTTGCTCGATTCGTGAAATTCCAGTTACCAATAAAGGAATAGAGCAAGAAAAGCCTCGGAAGTTTATAACATTTCACGAATCCCACTCTTCTCCAGGCCCACTCAGTTAGCCGAAATAAAAACGATAAATTACATTTGAGTGATTACGAGAAATCGCACTGAACTCAAACTAACTTTATCTATTTATGCTCTCAACAAATAATACTACAGCGTTAACCAAGATGATAAAGTATGTACATAGTAGAAGCTCTAGGAATTAGCTTATTTGCAAGTCCCGCCTCCCTTCAAACCACGCCCCTCGAACAGTCCGAACAAAACGGAGATCTTAGGTTTCAATGGAAATAAAGACGCATTAAGGTTTTCCAGTTGGGTCGAGGGGTTGAGGGATGGGCATGGTCAACGAGCCAGTCCACTGTCAAATTGCCTGACTGGGAAAATGGTCAAATTTTCAGTGTTTTTCAGCTACTTCCACCACTTCTTCAGTCAAAATGAAACAGTCGCCACTATGACTTACACTTGTACGCCCTGTCATACGGGTTTGTTGCTCTAGAAGCTCTACCCATTCAGGTAAAGCCAGGCATAAGGCATCTTATACTGTTTTACCGCAATTTGCTGGAAAGTATGGCTCCCTTTAATGTTCTTTACCTCCTTCGGCACTCAGAGTCAGATTTTCAGGTTCCGGCGCCACCATATGGCGCCGAATGAACGTCCCTAGATATACCCGAGTGGGATGGACTGCCATCGTCTAATGGTGGTCATTCACGCGAGACACCACCATTATCGAGTCATTACGAAACACAATATCGCATTGCGGGTTCAGTGATTGGCACATTCGGGTGTATCAGATTTCCACGAATAATTTATGGGGCTTGAACCACTTATTAACCTATTCTACTATTCAAATTTAAAATTAAGCCTGTGAAGTACGTAGTGGAGGGGAAAAACAAATGGTTTGTCAGAGTAGTGCAGGCGAAACGAGCCACCAATCACTCCTTTATCACAATTTTCACTCTTTGAATCCTTTTCTTCCTTTTATTATACTTTGAAGGGTTCAAGAAAATGGCAGACCTGGGGGAAGGTGGAGGGCTGAATTTCATACAATCTATTCCTAATTTCATTTTTTGCCTAGGGAATATATGAACGACATAATGAGATGGTCCGACGTAGAGATTCTCTTATGCGCATTCATCATTTCTAGGATGTGGTCCCACCCATACCAGCTTAACAGTCCCAGAGTACCGTGGCCAGTAGACCCATTTGGAAAACATAACGAAAAGGGGATTTGAACATTGAGAAGCCTTCGAGGGGATGCTCAGAGAATTTAGGAATCAGCCAGTTAAAGCCACCGGATTCCCTTCCTTCACAGGAACAACGGTCCCCAGTCCCTGGGTAACTAACTGCATTACGCGGGTTGTTCGTATGTCTCGGCCATTTCAAAGCTGTCGATCATTGCCGTCAATGCGGTCGTCGTTTCCTGATTCGCTTAAATGAGCGGTCAGCCATTTGCCATTCGCATTTCCGTCATGCAAGCCCTCCCACGCCCGCACAGCTAACGTTCGCTTTGTTCGTTAACTGAACGTCACGGCTGCTGGCCAGATGGCAGCAGCGATTTCAATAGCACAACGATGCAATTACTAAGGGAATCTAAGTGGAACTCATCGATTTATCTGCTTTCAGAAAATCGAGCCTTAGCACAGCACAAGGTGGCAGACGCCCATGGGAAGTGTTAAACCGCGGTGAATGACTTCGGGCAAATTCTGGAGATCGTCTTCACTTGACCCATATCAATAAAAGTAAAAATAGAGTGCCTCCGGGTTTTATTTTCTTTAGAAGGGTCCCCAGCCTCAGAATCAATCTCTAAAACGAGAAGTCGGCAGTGGTCCCATGCAAATGAGTCGACAGATGGACGTGTCGGGCGCTAACGGATAGTGAGATAATAATTCTCATAGGAAAAGTGCTCAAATATGTGAGAGGTCACCGGTAACTCCAACATTGAAGCGAGGGTTGTAACACGGTCAGTACCATCCTTATGTAACAAAATTTGCAAAAAAGAAGTATGCAAAAAAGAAGTACCAGCTTATTTCAGGGGCTTTGGTATATTCAGCCTGAGATTTGAGCAAAGAGGTGCCTCTAACCCTTTTTTAGCAATGGCATGACATACATGCTTTAGTTTCTGTGTTATGTGTTTTGTTCTTTGCTTCTAACTACCCTACTGTTGCCGGATTTGAAGACGCACCATGCGTGCCTAGTACATAATTAAATAAATAAATAAATAAATAAATAAGTAAATAAATAAATAAATGAATCGATAGGCAGTTGGCAACACCGCTATTACCCTGAACCGAGCGTAATTTCCTATAGAACAACCGTGTGTATGTTTCTGAACAGAATTGGAGCTAATGTTGGGCTAAGAGTAGAGATAGTCGATATTGTGGTACATATACATGGAATGCACTACAAAATATGGTAACTTCACAGAATCCTGCTACAGGGATGCTGAGATATGGGCAAAATTAGTAATAAGTAAAATATCAAAAAATAACATCTAAAGAATCAGTTATATAGCCTTCATCTTAGGAACATTCAATGGCGAGAGGACTTTTTCTGTGCTGCAAGTGCACAGTTGCTCTCTGCCTTGAATGTATTTACTTCGACAACACCGACAGCAAAATTCAAGTAAAGTGCTAACCTCTCGATTTCCTTCTGCTGTTGTTGATTAGTAATTGCCGCCAGATATCTCATAATAATCTTACTGGTTTCCGTTTTCCCAGAGCCAGATTCTCCTGTAAAATTTGAAGCTTCAATTGTTGCTTCTGAATTTCCAATCGATTCCTCTGTGATGATCTCTTCTACTGAGCACGTTTCCCTATTCGTGCCACTCATAGCTCAACCCCGTCTTCACCACTAAACGTGCCTCTAATTTGCTACCCTAACCCAACTCCAATCCCAACCCACTGATTTTCCATGCATTCGTTGAAGGCTTGGGCCGTGTTTGGATGTGGCTGCGTTTACAGACAGAGAGGCAAAGTGGCACGGGAGAGGTGCAGAGGCGACGCAGACGACGAGGCAGGCTGGCATAGGCGGAGACGCAGAGACAAGCAGCCATGTCCTGTCGCGGCCACCGCAGAGTATGAACGCGGCCTCACAAGGATCTCGAACATGATTTGAAATACGTGTGCACCCACACTTGATTTTCTATTCTCCACTACACTCCCTCGAAGGGCTTCAATCGCTAGTCATCTATCTCACTTGACGCACAGTTAGCTCTGGGGGGCTACCACCATTGCATGCCGAGTCAGCCATTCCCCTACTTCCATCCGCTGACCCGGTTGGGTAAGAATAAATGCACACTCCAGGATTATTGGAGTATTAGAGCTCTCGCCGGTCAGATAGTTCGACCCACAGCCAGTAGGCTGTACCTTAAAGACATCATTAGGGGTAAGGCAGCAATGGAGAAATCCCTACAAGAAGTCCCTCACGTTGTAGTTCTGGGCCTAAGATGGCTATCTGTGGCGAAATCCCGGTGAAAAAGCGTCCCTCTGAGCTGTAGAAACGCCGCAAAACCCCGCAAACGCACTTATGTTCCGCCTCTTGACAGGTTAATCCCGCCTCCCGATGACGTGTTCTCGATTGACTGGGGTGAGAGCGGTCAGGGAGATGAGGCAAGATCGAAGGTTTTGCGGCTCGCTTTCGCAGTTTTAGCTTGAAGCTCACTCCAAACAATAGATGCTGTCATAATTCCAAGCATTCCCTTGTGTTTACTTGGCAACATGCCAATGAAAAACTAGATCAGATTACCCGCGTATTGACGGGAAGGTCGTCCACGCCTAAAACCAACGGTGGAAAGGGGGTCCCATTTCTCGGGTTTTTGGCCATTTCCATCCGTTTTTTCTCCACTGTTCTGTTACTAGACATCTCGACTTCCATATGCACTATTTCTTTTACTTTTCGTCCGACTTTCCCCTAATGATGCCTTTAATCGAGGCGTGGGTGTCAGTTCCTGGTACGTGGAAAGCCAAAGAAGCAAACGCAGCAGCGCGGGCCCGCCCACCTCACACGTGATTGTTGGCAATGATGCTGTCAACGGTGGCAACAACGTGGCAAATGAGACCTTCGATTTGTGTGATAAGATAAGATAAAGAAGCGAAGCTAATGATAAAGGAAACGTTATCGTGAGGAAACAGGTCATATCCCAGAGCTCCTTATGATACCATCCAGCGGAAGCTGTTTCAAAAGCCTGTTTTCACGCGGTAATCTTGTCCAAAACCAAATCTCAGGAGGCCTTTTTTTTTTCGAGGACTTCTTTCAGATTTTTCTTTGTCGACGTAATCCCTAGCACCTCTAACTTCATAATTCAGCGCTTTATCCCACTCAAAGTGATCCTGGAATGTGCCTTGAAGTTCAAAGTGTTCAGTCACTGACTCTAAAGGTTCTTTCTCAATCTATAGCAATTACTTTAGTTCAAAATGCATAGAAAAACTTTTCTTTCATCAACACATGCCCCTTAGTCTCTTTACAAGAGAAGCGTGACCTAAATGCGATCGTCTTGGCCTTCTATGAACACCTTTTCTTGGGAGTTCTCTGATCATCACGGTATATGAACAGAATGATAACCGAATACTTACTGACATCATCAACCCTATAAAGGTCCTGTTAAAATCATTACCCGATATGACAATACAGGAATCTCGTCCATAGCGTTTCATCGAGCGATATGCAGAATCGGCGATCGCGAACACATGTGGAGCACGCTCGTAGATTTCACGTCCCTGTAGTACAGTCATAGCACTTTCAAAATGATTCTTGAATATATTGGGTACGGGGGTTCGCTTAGGGGTACAGAGGGCATCAATGCGAGCGATACGATCGCATTACTGTTCTACGCGTTCCATTTGGATGACAAACGGTTTCTGATTAATCGGCATTCACTTACAATTAAATAACACCATCCGTTGGGTTTGAAGGCTAAGAGATTATATCACCTATGATTTTATCACGCTCCCGGGGTCAGCAGGGCAACATGTTTGGGCTTACTACCTCCCCCCCCCCCCCGGAACCACCCGATGATAGGACCCCCCACAAGATGGGTGACGTTGTTGGTGTACTATAAAGTACGCCTATGAAAAAGCTCATTTTGTCGATTCACAGTGCTATTATCCAGAACGAAGCGTTACTATCTATCTACGAAAAAGACCATTTGACCGCTCCCACAATAAAAAAAGCAGCCTGTTGTGGATTCATCAAGGATTTTACTCTCCAAAATACGATCCCCGTCCCGAATTCCGTACCCCGTGCGTGACTCTGTCGGCACTTCATCCTCCAGCATTCTTTCATAAAGTAAACACGCCTAAGCACGCGTTCATACTTTGCAGTGCCGGCGGCAAGGCGTGGCTGTGTATCTCCGCGTCTCCGTGGTGCCACCCTATCTCGTTGCTTGTGTCTTCTCTGCACCTCCCCCGTGCCATTCTGTCTCGCTGCCTGTGAGCGCAGTAACGCCCTGCCGGCGCAAAGTATGAACGCGACCTAACAAATTATTGCTACGAATTAAAATAACGACAGAGTTGGACAGTTAAACCATCATTTGAACAAATTACATCGAAAAAAGTTCTCATAATCAATAATGATTTTTTGAAAATGTTTGGGCTTAACTGCTTCTTGCGCCTCTTCAAAAATGAACTGGAATGTATGAAGGGGTTCCTTCGTTGTTTGGTTTAAGAATTAGGCAGTTTCGAGCTGAAGAAGAGAACAACATTTCTTTCTCGTGATGCAGTAATTCTATTTTTTTTTACACAGTAACGTGCAACTTTGGGATGTGAAGAGTTCACCAACCCTGTACTTTTCCACTGTATCGCGTTCATAGATCGGTAGATTACGATACGGATTCACAGCAATTAACACTTCTCCGATATACGTGTATAGTCTGCCTTTCGAGAACCTGGAATAAATAATAATTATCAAATATTTATTTATTTATTCAATAGTGGTCAATAAAGTTGTTCAGTCATAAGTTGTTCTTTTGCAAATGCTTGGAAGGATCGCATTCAGCTTTTTCACGCTATGAAAGGCGCCGCTGACTACTGTTTTAGTCGGTGATTTTCAACAATTTTAATTTTTATTGCCTTCCGAAATTTTTGAATCCATCTTGTTATTATCCATCTTGGCGTATAATTTTAAATACTTCGAAACTTGTAGGCTAGGTCATTGTAGGCACAAGAGGATCAACTCAGAAGCTGATTATCACGAAAGTTCCAGAAAACTTCTCTTTGCACCTTCTTGTTTTTGTTCTCTTGCTATAAATATTAATACTTTTGTTCTATCCGTTATTTTTATTCTCACCACTGACATCAAAATTGATTCAATTATTGCTGAATATTTGATGGATATCTTCCAATATTCAAAAAAAAAGCAAAATATCCAGAAAACACGTTCTATCCTAGCAATTGAGCGCCATCTATAATTACAGCCTTTGTATGCATACTGCATGCTGTATTTCACGAAAATTTAACTCATTGCAACGTTTACCTTCAGTTGGTTTTTTCTCGGTAAATTATAATTGAAGGCTCAGCAATGGTTTGTTTCGCACTTCGCCTACGGTTGCGATACACCTTCCTTCATTACCTCCATCAAGATACCTTCAAAACATTATTCTGGGAAAGATCGTGCTGCATGTAGTCCATTTAATAATTCTCTTTAAATTAGCTAAACTCGATCCTGCCTCCTTCAAATTCATCGAAATTTTCCCTCGTATTCTTCGAGGCATCTCACTCTTGGGACCCCTGCTGCGATTCTACGACGGGCTGCGTGACCATGGACGACCTCGCTCGCGAAACAGCCAGTTACAGAAGTAAAAAAATTTACGGAAATCGAGTTAGGACGCTTGTATGTTTTATGAAGATTTCAATTCATCCCCAGTTCTTTCATCAGACAATTCGTGGTCCTCCTAACAAGCTGTGGCTAAAATTCTAGCTTTAGAATGGGCAACTTTCATGGAAGGTGGATTAATGGCTAAATCAACTAGTCGATTTTACTTTGAGCTAATTACCAGTTACTACAAGCAGCAATACTAGGAACAGCTGCTTTCACCATCCCTTCAGCGAGAAAGTCATGCATAACTGGTCTTCCTTCATGGAGGGGATGAAACCGCGACCAGCTGCTATCCAACGACTCGATGGGGTGAGATTCACTGTTCGCGCACATGATTAATGCAATCGTAAACGGGCCAATTCAACTCGACCTAATGCCATTCTAGCCTCATACACCTCAACTAGACGTTCCCAAATTGCTGTTTCCCACAGAACGAATGTCACAATGATCTAGTAGGAGCCCAAATGAACCGGTTACGTGGAACATTTATGGCTTCAATCCAGAAACAACTCAGCTGAAAGCCTCGCATGAATGAATGGGGAGAGTGGATCGCAAAAGTAGGGTCGTATAGGTGGTGAATTTAGTGGGTCATCCACTGAGCCTTGTAAATAAATTTCAGGTTTCGTTTTAGCGCAAATTGATCGTGAATATTTTGACATTGCACCCACGTCACTAGACCCAGGGTACACCGAGAGTCGAGGATTTCTCGACAGCGGGGTCGTACTTGACAAGATAGGAGGGTGAGGGTCGTGCCTTCAGAGGTCGGCGATAAGCACTAAAATCTTAATTTTCAATAAGCAGATGAGAAGCAAAGGGTATTTCATCGCAAATCCATGTGACAAATTTAAACTAAATATCTTTGCTTCAGGAAAGGATATATAGCAATAAAAGCATTGCATCTATGCAATGCTTTTATTGCTATATATCCTGCAGCAGTTACTGGTATTGTAGAGGTTAAAAAAAAGGGGGAGGGGTCGTATTTGGTCGCCGTATAGGGGGGGGGGGGGATCGTACAGAAGCGGCTATCTCCCTCGACACTTGGGAGTGCCTTCTTTCCATCGTAAATCGTTTCATTGGAATCCAATCCGAATAGTATAACTCAGTTGAGAATCCAATATAGGATTCATGGGTTCCCAGCTGGAGGGTTTATTGCGTTTCGGTTCCCGACTTTCCAAACTTCTTTCCAACAGAGAATTTTTATCAACCCCCACCGCAGTTCACACCCAGGTGTCGAGGAACATGGCCGATCCAGTACGACCACCCTTGAACGGGGACCCAAGTACGATTCCCTGAACGGGGACACAAGTACGACCCCCTCTCAACATCTATATAAGCTCTACAGGATCAGTAACTATTGCCAAATGTACAGTAACTCTAAGTAATCGTTGCTGAGCTCTGCAATTACGACCCCCATCCTCGTGGAATACTACCCCCTGTGGAGGAATCCCAAAATCCCGGTGTACCCTGCCTAACCGTGATCCAGAGTTTGAAATTTGAAAGCGTGAGAACAAATAGCTTGTTGCATGTCCCGTTTTCGACGATTCTTCAAGTGGACTCTAGCGTAGTGAAAAGTCTTTCGCCTACCCTGCCCTGATCAATCATCACGCCGGTTCTCGTCATAATCCTCTTTAACTCGACACTGTCACCGTTTGAATGAGTTTCTTAGAACGGCGCTAAAAGGAGTGGGAAGAAACCCGTTGCTTAGTGTGTCAACACATCGAAACGAGACGTCAGTAGCGTGGCTGTCAACTCTTCTGCTCAAACCTCGCGTCCCTCGGTGCGCAGTCCGCGAACAGCTTGACCTCGTTTTCTGCTCAGGTGATCAGCTAATGTGCCAGAAGTACGATATCATAAGAGGCAACCCATTAACGTGACCAATAGAGCACCCTAAAATTTTTGAGAACAGTAAAGGGGTGCTTAATTACCGGGGTTGATCTAGAGGAAACAGTTCATAAAACGTTATGAGGTTGGTGTTGCAATTCAATTACTCCAAATTTTCGCGCCATGCATACGAACCCTTTTCGAATCGCGGCAACATTTACATGGGAGCTAAGCGATTACAGAGCATACCAACACAAAATAGCAGATTTTCATATCTGGCATGGAATATTTATGAAAAATAGTGATCAAAGATGCAGCGCCACGAACTCTGGACCTGACAGGAACAAAAGGGACCGTTTGAGTGCGCACTCATCCTATGCGACGACTTGCGCAAAGCCTGACAAAAATTAATTCAATCTTTTCAGTTCTCTTTAGAGAATTCCAGTTTATTTATTTATGCATTTCGTGACGTGCCATCATAAAATACAATGCTGTAGGTGGGACAGGGCAGGCAAGATTGAACAAGAAGCATTTCTGATATTAGAAAACTAATTAAATAATTTTATTTACCGACGATGTGTCTATGGGTATTGGAATAAGCATGAGCCGGGCGCGATCCTTTCGATCGTGCAAGCTTGATGTGGCTTCTCCTGCCTTTGCTCCTTATCTAATTTTCCCAGCTACTTAAAATCAATGAAGAAAAACGAATATTTATCCAATTATTTACTATCTAAAAAGTGTCTCAAAATTTCACCCTTTCTTTCCTTCCCCTCTCTCACACCTTTCTGAGCCTCACTGCCAAATCACCTCTTATCTTTCGATGTCGGTGTCTGACCTTCTCATGCAATATATTCAAAACGCTCAGTGCACCAGTTAAAAGGCGGCAAGCGGTGTTGGAAAGCGCCGAAATGCGCTTTCACTAAAGCGCTGCGCAAACATTTCGAACATTTCCGCAACAGGTTTGAAACCACCGTTCAAGTCCAAAATCGATTTTCATTAGAAATCTATGGATGGTGTGAAAGATGTTGAAGGTTATTCTTGTAAAGAAAGCACAAAAATCATTCTTGAACTGGTTTTGTTGACCAATCCAGAAATCTTTGTTGCGACAAAATGATAACTACTGTTCGTAAAGAGCAAGAATGCAGCGATTTGGATTGCTCCGTGTACAAGTCATGTCATTATTTAGTTGAAGGTAATTGGATGGATCACAAGGATAAGCAACACCCCCTAGCTAAATCTCATATTTCAGACGTTCCCTTTTTCCTGGGAGGACGTTTCCAATAAATGAAGTTGACAGCTAGCTTTGAACGGTTAGGCTCGTCTACTCAACTTTAATCTGATCATCTGTCTTCAAAACAGCAAGTGTCAGTGACTGAAGGGGTCGCGATTGAAACAACTGATAGCCACCTGACACAGCCCAGACAATGAACTGTTCTGTTCTTTCTTCGTTCTTCTGACATTGACATTCCATTGCAAACAAAAAATGAAAAAAATTATACAGACTTCTTGCAAAATAAAAGAAATTGAAAGGCTCCGATAAAACACTTTTTCTCATCTTCCTCATTTATCCTTTACATTTACATCGTTATTTGAAAATATCAACTCCAAACCTCACCTATGGGTGCAGCTAACATAAGTCAAAGCAGCAGCAGGCATACCAACTGAATTCGTTTTATTTTATTTTCACATCTTTCTCTATTTTATAGTTTCTTCTCAGACAAGGTACTTCGAAAGTATGAATAAATGCAAAGTTTAAATAAATTTTTCATTTTTTTTTCGATTTCATTCGTATTAATTTTTATGTTTTCTGAATTTTTCCGAATGAGCAATACCAATTTGATATTTTTGATGATTTCAACGTTCAAATTTTCAGTGGCAAAATTTGTCCGAGGTCGTTTAAACGTGCAACTAACTTGCAACATCCGGTGAACCTCTTTAAGTACGAGGCAGACTGAGGACTGTAATCAATCCAGCTGACCATTCCAGTGTAACGAATCGCCTCTTCCCACCGTACTACTTTCGCTCATATTTAAAATTCCAACCAAAAATTTACGGGAATGTCCTTTGCACGGTGTAAACGTGTCCGCTCGGCAAAACCTCTCGCCAATAAATCTCTTTTTAAACGGTCACACTCAAACATTTCCGATGCCCAATTCAGATAGCTAACCAACTCATTATGAAGTTTCAAGGCAATAAAAACAAAGTAATACTTTCCCATTAGTGGAACCATTTTAATGACTGCTTGCTATAACCCATTTCAGGAGATAAATAATCGGTGCAGCTTCTGCACGGTCAGATATTCATTGATAGGTCTTTATTGCAGCTGTGCGGCCATCACACATCACATAAACGATGCATTTTTTCGCAGATCGTTCTGGAACACAGCCAAAGTGCCACTTCCGCCGGGCGACGTGGATGACGCGTGACACGACAAAAAACCAGAGGCTTCCCACTCGGCGACGACTCATTTCTAATCCTCAGCCAAGGACACCCAACATGTGGGCTAAGTCAAGTGTTCAAAGTTCCATTGGGATCGTTTACCGAACACCCTCCCCCCTACCCCCCACCCCTTTTTATCGAGATCGTATAACTACAGAGCTGCGTCCGTAATTGATACCACTTCACAGGGGCGACACCCGCAATGTGTACACAAGCCTGCCGAGTGTACCCAAATAAGGGCCGAATACCCAAATAAGGGCAAACAGTGACAACATTCGAGGGTTAGTATTAGTCAATACATTAAAAGGTTGTTTTATATGATACTTGAGGTAGAAAAGGGTCCATGGTTGCAGTTTGTGTACTTCAAGTGTATTGCGCATTGTGTGAAAAGGCGGTTTTTAGTCACGAAACATTTGAGAACTTGTTTATTTTACAGTAAGTTTGCTATTGAATGAGGCAAAGAGTATGTAAGGAGACAAATGCGCAGGTTCAAGGACAGGAACATATGAAGGGCACTGAAAGAAGGTTCACGAAAACGTAGGGACAAGTTTTGATTGAGGTATAGCCGCGGTTATCGCATGCAATGAGTAAGGTAGCTATGTTAGGGTAAAGCCACCAACTAAGCTCAATCCTCTTCTATCTTGAGGTCAGCTCTATCCTTCGATAGACCCTTAGGCCGCCTATCATACTTTGCGCCGACAGGACGCGGCTGCGTTCACAGGCAGCGAGGCAGAATAGCACGGGGAGGTGCAGAGACGACGCAAGCAACGAGACAGGGTGGCGGAGGCGGAGACGCAGAGACACGCAGCCACGTCCTGCCGCCGGCACCGCAAAGTATGAACGTGGCCTTACTCTCGTCGTCAATTTGATCGTTCTTACTGACCTCCGAAGAGTCGTAGGGTGATCAAAAACTATATCAGGCCCTATTCCTCAGTTTAGGTCTGATCCCCCTCATCCTAGCTTTAGCAATTGTACCCTTGCCTTTTCTTGTTTCGACGTCAAACCCCACTCATGATAAGGGCTCTAAACAAACACGCACCAAAACTGAAAGAAATTGTAAAACCGTGTACTGACCGCCAGAAAATCATCCAAGTGAGTGAAAGTGTTGCAGAGATTCAGCACATACCAAAATTCAGAGTTACAAGGAAGAGATGTATGACGATGCCATCGACTTCTTCGACTTTCCCTCCCCTTTCCCGTAATCCATTGACCTTTTCTTGCCCATCGTTGATTTTGATTTCCAGAAGAGGAAAACGGAAACACGAAACGAAAAAGGGTATTGCCTTCTCGAACCCTATGAGTTTTCCCGCTGCAATCCGATTATCGCGGGTCGATGGTTCGATACTCGAAAAGCCATCAAATCATTGAAATGAAGATTTATCTATCACTGAACCCAAGGGACGACAGAGCAGACAGCTCGAGGAACCTTGTATACGCTGTTTCTCGAGCAGAGAGGTAACAAGTGAGCGGGGAACAACAACGAAATTTTCGTTTGTTTTTTTTTCGAATTTTGAAAATCTGTGACTGAACAAAAAAATTTTTGACTCATATGTTATAGTGTGCAACCGAAATCAAGCGCTCTGAAATTTAAGAGGTATGAAGACGACCAAAATTCAACTGACAAACGGTTTTTTTGAGGATTCTCCAGAAATCACTGAAATTTCCCCAAAATTGCATAAGCTGTTTACTTAGACTAATTTTTCTGTTAAGCCAACGAGGTTGTTAGGTGAAATATTTACTGACTGCCTGACATTCGACCAGATCATCTTTCTCAAAGGCCTAAACGTGACTCAAGATTTAAGATTTTGTCCACTATACCGCCAAACACCTCATCCCCCTAGCGGTTCTGGCGAAAATTAAGGGAAATCTGGAACTTGCTGGTATAGTGCAGTGTGGTCGAAAGTTCAGACCGTCAGCAAATATTCCACCTAGCAACCTTGTTGGCATTAGACAAAAAGCTTTGAACTAATATCATTGTCGAGGCTTCACGAAGAGAGAAGTCGAAATCTATTTATTTATAATTTCATAACTCCACAAAAATAGCTTGTACCACAGTCAGAAAAATTCCTGATTATCGATTTAATTGAAAACAAACAATAAATCACAAAAAGTCTGTTTGCCGACTGATTTTTTGGCTGCTTCTTGGATGCCATCACTGTGCGGTACTAGGTGTTTACCCCTTTAGTGGGCGATAGCACTATAATAGTTAGGTATGCGCTGATATTTACTATTTACTCACGGTTCGGGAATGCCAGGCGGTATGAATAAGCTGTAGCAGGGCTTCGTTTACCCCTACTCTTTGATACACTCAAATATTTGTCACTTTACCCTACCCTGACTCATAGTCTATCTGCCAATTATCCATACCCTTCCGGTAGCCCATTGAGCGGCCACACCCATCAACACCAAAGGTCAATGCGATAACACTAATTTAATTTGCATGTTGCTCGCTATCCGTGTTGTGGCAACTGAACAAACTCAAAAAAACGGCCCCAACATGACAGGCCCATTGCTCCAAAAATGGCTCCAAAACTTCTAAATGCTTGAAATGGGAACAAGACACTAAAAGATTTATTCAAATGACCTTGAAAGGCTTCATTCCATTCTTCTTTAAACCACCTGGATCCCTGGGAAATGCCTGGCGTTTCACGAACTGATCATAACAATTACTAAGCACCTTTTAGCCCCGAAATGACCATTTCGTAAGCACATTTTTTCCCAGGGAAGGCAATTTTAACCGCTGTTTCGCAACTGACGTGTAGGATGACTCATTCGATGAAATCTCGTCGCTCGCCAAAGAAAATTGCAGGCGGCCGGCGAGAATCACATTATGTTTGGACTTTAACGTTGTTTTAAGGTGACAAGGCAACGGACATTTAGCAACAAAATGAATTTTAGACAATAATTTAGAAACAGCTCCATCGAATTATTGGAATTCCTACGAAAACGTGGGCGTAGAGCAGTGACAAGAGACGTCATTGCTTTTCTGATTTACTGACGAATCTCAACCAGTTCATTTAGGCTCTAGATCATTTTAAAGGCAGCGATAGGGGTAATGTGGGTAAGGAGAACTCTTGAACTGAGTCACGCGAATGAAAGCTGGGGGTATAATAAGACTTTTTTGCGGATTTTCCGATGAGAGAGAGTTCTCTCGGGCTCTATGAGCCGTCTTTTCAGCAGCTACCATTTGTTTTATCCTAGCCCGCCCCTCTTTTCGGCTACACCTCCCCCCCCCCCTGCCCCTTTTGAGAATAAACGGCGGGAAGCGGCTCTCCTTTCTGGGGTTTGTAACCGTTTTATTCCGTTTTTCTTCACTTTCGCGGTGCGCGATTCACCTCTATCACTGCCTTTAAGGGTAATCAGAAAGGTAATCATCTTCTTATCAGAAAGACTAGTAAATGATATCGTATAGCCCCCATAACCACTATGTTAGCCCTGGGTACACATTTAACCATCCGTCCTGTTCGAAAGAAAAAGTAAAATGCGTGGTGTGAGTTTTGAAAGGATTCACCAAAGCAAACAGGTATGCCGAGCAAATCAAAAGAAAAGCTCAAATCATTTGCGTTAGGCGAAAAAGAAATCGGTCTTTAGGTATTAGAGACTTCTAATTCTTGTCGAGCCGGTTCAACCGGCTTGACCTACACCCTAATGTTTCACGGTAGTCAACCTCGTTCATGTGCAATGAAGCGTTGTCGGCCTCTTCAAGTCGTGGGCATAACTTGTTACACAAACTCGCGTCACGGTAGAAGAGATTCCAGTTATGCAAATTTTGCGCTAATTCCTCATCGCTGTCGCTCATCTCGGACCACTACCTGAGTGATCATTCGACTTATCGATGGCTCAATATTGATAATCGATATAGATGTGTGGAAGATTTATCAGGTATAATTACCAGGTATCAGGAATAATTACCGGGTATCAGGATATCACCAGATATCATAATCTATAAATTACCATTATGCGCTGCAGTGATATCAACAGCAGCATCACAATGCTCTCTGCCTCTAGAAAAAAGTCGATCGACAATTCAATGGGGAATAAATAAATAATAATAATGTGATGAAAACTATAAGTAACCAACAATAAATGCCAAGGATAATAAAACATCAAGGATCTACAAAATAGTATCAAAGGACGTTACACGCTCGGTGGCAGTAACCGTTATGGAGCGAACCCTTCGTACCGAATACTATGTATCTAGCTTATCACCAAGTATCATCATTTGTCAGTAATTATGCAGCTACTCACAGTGGTCCCCCTAAAACCACCCTAACACGATCCACTCTCTTGAAAAAAATTGGCCAATAATCATAGTAGACAATAATTAATACTAAGAATGTAATAAAGTATTATAAGTAAAAACAACAAATATCCTGAATAAAATGTAGACATTCTACAAAATAGTATTAAAAAGTATTGTACGCACAAAGTTAGGCAATCATTCCGAACAGAAACCTTCACTGTGACGAAGGAGCTATATTAAAAATGGCAAAATTAATACTAAAGCAAAGGAAAGGTCCTCGGGTGGCTTTTTATTTCATGTTCCCTGTTGGTCGGTCGCCGGTTCCTATATTTCATTTATTTTTCGGATGGATGAGTAGTTCAGATCAGTTCAGTGGAAAGTGGTTGGAAACTAATTAACTCGACTATGTTCGATCCTAGATATCGCGTGAATGAGAGTGGCGCCTGTTCACGCCGTGCCATTGCCCACAGACTCCCTGTCCACAGCTTGCAATGCCCTGTGACTCAAGGCCTACTATAAGTTAGTGGAAAGAAAGGACATACACCCATTACATAGAGGTTGTCAATAGATTCCTGAAGAGAACAGGAACCTACTTGAAAGCTAACCATTTACTATCGATTTTTTTCAGGAACGCACCATGCATCCGTTTCTTGCAAGGATCCGTGATCATAAAAAGATGCTTGCTAGGTCCATGCAGTGGCTATCCGACTAGAGAAAGGCTTTGTACTCAACGAGAAAGAAGCGTTACCGGTTAATAAATTATAGGTTATAGGAGATTGGATGGCTGAGGAATAATGATTGAAACAGCCATCGCACAAAGCCGCGCAGCACTTTTTGCCCCGTTGTCTCGACATCCAGTCATAAAAGAATGTATGCATTGATATCAGAGAATCAACGATACCATAGGCTTCGCGAATATTGACGTGAAAGAAAAACAAACAAACTGATAAGCAAAGAATTCCACCAAGAAACTGCCTCGCCATCTATAGAACTCCTTTAGAAACCTTAACAGCCGGCAAGTTTCAAGCGCTACCTATGCTAGTTCGACGAAGAATGAAGAACAAAGCATAAGGTCTTCTTCTTAAAATACGCCATATCTGTTTTTGTTACAGAATCCCAGAGGTATTTGAATGTATTTTCAGAGTGTACAAGGGTTGTGGCGACCAATCAACGTTCCCTCCCTTTACCTAGCCAAAGCTCACTGACCAAGCTTTTTTACCCTCCTGTCAATTCTCCAACAATTCCAAAAATTTAAATTTTCGAATTGAAATGAACTTCGTGTGTTCCAAATTCCACGGTCATTAATAACTCCGAGCTCGATGCTGGTGATTTAGCGCCTTTGACTGCAAAGCGCATTTCGAGCTTTGAATCGCATACTAACGAGCACATCTCACAACAAAAAAAAATGCCTGAAAGAACAGAAAAAATTCAAAGGAAGAAGTAAAAAGCGAAAAAAAAGAAAATTCGAGGAAAAAATGAGTGAAAAGTGGCTTGCCTCAGTTTTAGATTGTCTACGATGCTGGGCAGATCGAGTGTGGATAGCAGCACGAGGTCTTCGACCCCATACTCTTTGGGATCATGCTCGGCTAACGCCATGTGCTTAAAAGTCACAGTCAATGGCGAATAGTTAGCGATTGAATGAGCCACCACGTATCACAAAAAAAAAATCGCATGTGGATCAATAATTGATCGAAAATCGTGACATAAAGATCGATGATTGATTAAATTCATGAACAGCCACATAAAGATCGATAATTGATTAAGAATATGAATAAACTGCAAGAAAAGGACCGATAGTTGATTGAGATAGATCATAAATTATTGCATAAAAATCGATTAATGAAATGGCCATGTAAGAATCGATAAGATTGAAAGGGTCCCGAAGATATGTATAGTAATGGGTTGTCTATGTAATGACGAGTCAACGGAGCGATTGATTGTGAAGCGCTTAGAGATAAGACAATATGGGGCAGAACGGAGCACATTCCACGCTGACATTGTTCCCGAAGCAGATTCCTTGAGTTTTTGAAAGTTACGTCAACGTTCGAATTCCAAATGCAACCATTTCCGTACCAGTTTTCGAGAAGATTTGAAGAGGCATTGTCATTGGTGGCTATGAGCGACAAGAGATTGCTCAAAAGCGAAAATGATGAAAAACGATTTCTGAAGATCACACCGAGGCATACTTGAAGACGATGTATGAAAACCGGTTGGAAACTAAAATTTTGTGAAGGCAACGTGGATGGAGGATGAATTCGATTTGGTTTTTCGGCGAATTCTCACCCTCAACCATCCTCCTCCCCTCCCCCTTCCCCCGCTGTCGTCGAAAACATAGGCACCAGCAAAGCTAGTTAGACCGGAGTGCTTAGCCTAGGAACGGGTAGTCTACGGCATCCGAGTATGTTACTGGTGCTAAAATAAGGAAAGTGAAAGCGGTGCTCAGGGTTAGGCCTAGTGTTGAAGAAAACTTTTGGGTAATACGACCCCTCCCCTGGTCGACGCCTTCGATCCTATCTCCTTCTATACCCCACATGTCTCCCTGAAGAATGGACCGCCAACCGATAATCATAGCTTATCGCTTGAACACTTTTTTTGGAGATCTCCGCGTTTCCAAAAATTACTCAAAAAGGGTGAACGTCGAGGAGTCCTCGCGTCCATTTCCAAAAATATTATTCGATTCTCTACCCCACTTTCCAACAAAAAATACGACCCACAGGTAATTAAGGTGCCCTCTTTTGATCATTACAGACATCTAAAACCAAAACCTTACCCTGCAAACAGCTCCAGGCCAAATATTCCTGAAAGTCGTCTGCAACCCTGACTGAATAGTCCTATAGCGACTATACAACAAAATTTTGAACCCTTCGAATGGTTCAATACTTTGTTGAACTTACAGTCAGAGGTTCCACAGGTTAATGTACCCAGGCCATGTAGCACTCTATAGGGGTTGAGATTAACTTCAGGTAAGTTCCAAGCAATTTCAAAAATGATTTCCGAGAAAATTTCGCGTTTTTCCAATATCCTACAAGAGCTTAATGGCTCAAATGTCATGACCTAGCAAGCAGAAAAGCTTCTGCACAGTTTGACCAGTCACGATGGTTCTTTGCTTGAAAAAAAAAACCATGAAAACACAAAAAAAAACTGTAGCAAGCTTCCTGCGTGGCTCAAACGAAAGCATAAGGATTTGAGCTCTTCAGAGTGGACCAAAAAGGAGGTGCAATGATCCAGAGCCAAAGGATACGCCATACCTTATATGTAATACAAAAGCAAAGAGCAGATCCCGCCATAAATAGTCACAAAAACGACAATGCCATGAAGCGCGTAACGAAATCGAAATGCACCCCCCATTGCGCGTTGCCGCAATGGGAGGGTCCATGAGAAAGATGGTGACTCCAAAGGGGCGGACGCTGATGGGGGTGGGGGCGCACCTCGCCGCTCGTATCACCAAAGGCACGTTAGAAAAGTAACAAAGACCCTCATCGCGTCGAAATTATGGATCGATTTATTTGAAGAGGAACCCTGATGAATAATTATAATGGCATCAAAATTGTTTTTTGGTTGAATTTGGTCTTTTATCAGTTTGGGATTTTTGAAAGTTCGAAAAAACTCTTTTTGGTTGAATTTGTTTTTTTTTTTGTTCAAATTATAATTTTTGGAGATTCGAAAAAAATTTTGGTCGAACTTGGGCTATTTGCAGGGAAAAGCATCATAAGAACCAGGAAATATCTATGGAAAGATGGCAGTGAAGTAGTTACAAGGAGATGGAATGCCAGAAAAAGAATCACAGTGGAGCATTCATGGGATTCTGAGGCAATGACAGGATCCACTGAATCTCGTGTGTTTAGCCTATGACATCGTCTACACCTTTACAACAAGACACTCAAGAACACGGCCACTTTGTAAAAAATTCTACTAGAAAACAAAAAAGCGGCACGCAGCGTCAGGTGCCCTTGAAAGAAGGCAGACCTCTTCGTCCACCCATTGTTTTTTAAATTACAACCCTTATTTTCTTTTAAAAACTTATACCTACTGATAGACGAGAAACCCCCTACTAAGGCAGGAAGTCTTGAGCCATTGGAGTGCCATTGAGTGAACAGCCCACTATCGCAGGGCCAGGGATCGTATCCTTTTGGGTAGAATGCGCTCACACCAGGAACTCCTCAACTACAAATTTTTGAACTGGAAATTAGTTATCGGCTTATCCTACAAGCAAGCCAAAATCCGAAGAAAAGTTCTGAGAAAAAACGGTGAGGAATTATAAATTGCAGCTATTTCGGACGAAAAACCAGTAGGCAAGCCAGAATCAACGTTAGAAGGTACTACTACTACTGGCACAGCATTTGTCTTGTATAATGCTTCAGCTAGCAAAGATATCATCTCCTATGAGAGGGGATTCGGCATTATACAAGTAGGCCTATTTAAAATGCTTGCAATACGCTACACATGAAGCCACAATCTAGCGTCTTGGTTAGGTCAGAAGCCTACTACTGTATTGTATTTTGCATCAAAGCCAAATGCATGACGCATTCTGGATTAGTTCATCGATATCAATCCTTCGCCATTATCAAAATATTCTCTTCAAAATTCGCTGGACAAACATGTGCAATGTTTGCTTGAAAGTGTGAAGAGAATATGGGCTTTTGAATTATAGGAAAGGTGTTCTCTAAGCGATAATCAAAGGATTAAGAGCAGAGGAAGAGATAAGGAGTACTGATAGATGTGAATACATGCTCTCTGTAAACAAACCTTCCACTTCAGAAGAGGTAAAGCGTGGTTTATTTCGACCTTCCCGACCGTTGCACTGTTGAGCACTCTCACTTTCGGATTATACAATCTGCCAAATTTACCGCTATCGGTGTCTTCAAGATAGTAACGTTGTATCTCCGGTAGTGTCGTATCATGGTTAGTCAGGGAGGAGGTGAAGAGATGTATCTGGAGCTTACAATTAGCATGTTTATAGTGGGTAATGGCGCCGCTCGACGCCCTTTTCTGGGGTGTGTAGCCTTATGTCGAATTTTCGCGAGCCCGCGCTCGGCGGATTTCTTTGAGTGTGATTGTGTACATTGCGTACACCCCCTTCAAAGTTTCACGCCCTTATTAATTCTTGATTTGTTCTATAGTTCTTGATTAAGATTGTTACCATGTAATGTTATTGTTTCTTTTACTTTTTATGTTACTATTTTGTCTTTTCAGGGCTCAAAAGTTATTTTTTTTAGATAATGGTGAGATAAACAGCTATTTCTTCA
The DNA here is from genome assembly GCA_963978905.1 of Trichostrongylus colubriformis. NCBI lineage: Eukaryota > Metazoa > Nematoda > Chromadorea > Rhabditida > Trichostrongylidae > Trichostrongylus > Trichostrongylus colubriformis. Next base: position 47,675,533 of record OZ022259.1, read on the forward strand.
AAGGACCTTTATGGTGTCAGCCTCTTGCGTCCTGAGCGGAATACCAACCGACCGCGGCAAGTCGTGCTGATGGCGCCGCGATGGTGACGCCACAAAGCGAAAGTTCGACATAAACTACACACCCCCTTTTCTGAAAGGGGAGGGAGGGAGAGAAGAGAAGGATGGAACGCGCAATAGGTTCCACATAATTATAGAGGGTCGTATTGCGGGTCGTATTGCAGGCTTCCAAGAAGAGCGTGCGACGTCGAAGGTTCCTTCTACACTATGGTTGATTCTGGCTGAACTTGCTGCGGGTGAGAGTAGAGGATCGAAGGCTGATGGTAAGGCCACTGGATAATCTCTGGCCTATTGATAGGGGGTTAGAAATGTCAATGTCGTCGAGCGGGGTACAAACGAAGAAAGCCAAGAAAGACAGGCCGCCACACCTTCTGCCCTGGATCGAGTAAAAAAGCTAATAAATCTCTAACAACAGTTAAATGCCGACATTAACAAGCAGTGAACGGTCTAGATATCCCGACGAGAATCTTCAAAGAAGCGGCTCAAAGCCATTATTGCAACGTAAATGAGTGAGTCTGACATTTCAGCGTTGACGATCTAATTCCGAGGAAAAGGTGAAATCTGAAAAAACTGTCTGCCGCCTCCTGTATGTGCCATTAACGCTTCGAAGAACAGCCTAGTCAATTTGTAATGTGATCTTACGAAATTACAACGGCAACTGGGAACATCAGATTTTTCCACTTTTAACCAATTAGCGAGGAAATTGCTACAGAACAACTCTCAGATCAACCTACAAGACTTCAATATTGTGGTTTCATGGAATATTGTTGCAACTGTCGTAAAACCGGACCTACAATGGGGTCGAAATTCAAGAGCTAGAGGTAACGTGGATAACTAGAACTAAAGTGATCACCCAAAAGAAAGCTGAGGTCCCAAGAAAATTGTATGTGACAAAATCCCCCGTGAAAGAGGCCTCCTTCCCTCTCCCTCCCCGAGCTTTGAAGGAGGGGTGTTTTTGACAGTTTTACTTGTTTTACCCCAACCCGCTGCTTTTTACTTCGACCCAACCCATTTCGGAATCAGCAGTGGAGAGGAGGTCATACTTGTCGGGTTTCTGGCCGTTTCATCCCGATTTTCTTCACATTCACGCTACAGAACATCCGACTTTCATATTCTGTACTCTTTTGATATTCGGTCCAAACTATCCAACCCACTGCCTTTAAAACACAAGACTCTTAGTGGGAAAAGCCTCACTTTCCGAACGTGGTCCAATTCTGGCACTGACCCAATGATTCAAATTCAGTAATTGAGTTTTGCGCTCAGCAAAATGTAAAAATCAGATTAATCCTCAATAAAAATGTGATAAAAGAATCTGGCATTGAAAAGTATTTAGAAGCTGAAAACGCCTCAGAGAAGAAACCATGGAGACGACAAAGAGAACGATATCTGTGCAAAGCAACAAGTTGCTAATCAAAAAATAAACATAAATAGCCGACGCACCGATGACCAGGTCTGCTTCTTACCATGCACTCGAAAAGTTGCCACTTTACTCTTGACCCGTCAGTTGCACAGGCACACCTCGAAACTTCCCTTATTCCAATTCAAAAACCGAAAAACTGGTAGAACAGCAGCTCATTCGAATCCCACCAAGCAACATTTGAACAGCCGCTAGCGATCAGAGCGCAGTAACTTTCCGCAGACGATGTTGATTTGCTTCTCACTCTGCGTCCCTGACCACGGGACCGTCGCCTCTTTGCTATTAGAGACATCGTGGCAGCGTCTCGCCCCGACCCGTAGGACGACATTTTGAGAAGCTCTATTCAGCCAGATTCTTGCAGAACTTTTTTTTGTGGGACCCTGCATGGGGCCCTTAGTGAGCAACTGCAACAGAAATATATGGGCAACAGAAAATTTCAAATCTCCGTAAACAATCCCTTCAAGAGTAAAATGGGAAGGCGAAATCTGCCAGAGTCAAGTAAACCGCATGAATAACGGACGGTTGTGATTCGCAAACCGGAGAGCATAAGTAACTGAACAGGATAACTAACACGTTTCGCATGCGACAACGGTGGCGAACGAAAGATTGAGGAGGCCTCCCGTCTTACTATATGTCATAATCCTGGTCGCGAACGCAGGAAACCATCGCGTACGAATACATAAGAAGAAAAATGTAAAGGTGTGGAATACCGGAGGAGCACAACCGGACGCAATGTGGATTAAGTGAGTGTTCAAGATCAGCTTGTGCGCGAGGAGCAAGTTTCAAAAATAACGAAATGACCTAAGGAAATCAGCTCAACACCATTTTCAAAGCAAAGCATTCCGCGTCAATCAAGCTTTTTCAGTTGGCCATGCACTCCACTCTTATTCAGAAATGTAGGGCCACTTGCATGCGATTTGGTCCAACAACGTCAGGCGGAAGTTGTCGATGTACAGGTCAGTTGTTTTACCCGACGAGTCTGGTATTACCACATACACCGAGTCCGGATGGAATGTTGCAGCCGTGTCGGGTAAGGAACTGAAGTTCATTTTCTAAAGGGAATGGTACCACTTTTTTCTATGTAAACCTCCGCAATGCAGCTTGTTTGAGGTGGTTCAGTCAGGTTTCCGAACTTCTGCCGTTTCAAGGAGAAGAGTGAAGAGGGAAAGGCTATTGCTGCGCCAGGCATTTTTCTTTTCCAGGCCGCTGGCTTCACAACATCGAGAATCTTAACAGGCTGATTTTGATATTTTTGATTTTTGATTAGCACAAATGCACGGAAAGCATGGAGTGCGGGTTCGAGTCCCGTCCGAGACCAAAGCTTTCGTCCATAACTCAGCAGACTTGCAACAATTAACTTGACTGGAGTTTTTGAGTGAGGCAGCAGGTGCTTCCATGAGCTGTTATTAGAAAAAAAACAGGTGCATGCTGTAGAACAGCCGTAAGAATCAAGCAGTCGTGAGCAATGGTTGTGACCAAATGCTGGAGAATAGCACCATTGTTTCGGGAGTGAGAATCATCAGACTGGCTTCTGCATTAAACCCCTTGTTATTACATCACCTGGTGAAATGTATCAAAGGATAAAGGATAGAGTTTTCTAGTTCCATTCAGAATCGTGGGGGCCCATAAAAAGACCAGCGGGGGCCAGCCGATGTACAAGCCAGCGCTTTTACCCTCATAGACAATTCTGGTACCAATTCACCTACCTCGGAGGGATAAAAGGCCTGGGCGGGTGTCGGGGTTCGCTCCCCGCACCATGAGAGTGGGAGTGCGCGCCACCTGTCACTACATCACCTCCACCAATTTATCACTCACCACTGATTAGCAGATGAAAATTAAGGTGAAACTCAGAACTCTTCCCACAGATCAGGCTCCCATGGCATAAAAGCTCATTTGAGAAAGACCCAGCCCAGAGGGCACCCCTAGATGCCTCTGCTGTTGACTGAAATATATCGAGCTCAGACGCAGTGGGCACACAGAACATGTCAGTGGACTGACGATGCACATGGAGCGTTTATCGTTGGTGATCTCCCTCCCGGGATTCGCTTCTTAGTTAGGCTCCCATCAGACTTTGAAAAATCTGAGATTTTGCGATTTTGCGCACTTTCGCCGCGATACTACGACCTTGGAATTGTGCTATACCGCAATTTCACATGCGGAGCCGCACAGTATTGCAGAATCGCAAAATCGCAAAATCGTAGTATGAGGACGACCTCATGTGCCCTCATGTATTGGCTCCAATGTCCGCTGTCAGTACACCCCCACACGCTCAGTGCGCCCAGTACGGTCGCGTTCATACTCAGCGCTAGTTGGGGGCATGTAGACAACGAGGTAGAGTGTCACGAAGGAGGTGCACAGATGACACAATCAACGAGGCCGTGTTTCATAGGCGAAGACGTAGAGACACGCAGCCACACTCCGCAGACGGTACCGTAGAGTATGAACGCGGCCTGCCATTGAGCGTGTGGTGAAGAATAAATCGGAAGCGTTTATGTCCTTGCCACTCGGCTAATTGTTTTATAATCTACCCTGATATGTACGAAGTAAGGGAACGTATCAAAAAATCAGGTTGACTAGAGGTCTACGAAACGCGGAGGAACGAGTACTCCTTGTAAAGCATCGAATAGAAGAGACAAAGCGAGGGGTTCCACTATTCCTAACAATTTCATGCCGGATCAGCGTCGAAGCCACATCCTGACAGCTTTAGCGGAGCATTTTGCAATGGTGTGATCGTTTGTCCGTGAATACCGGACGCAGACCGGAGGCAATCTACACAAGTTATCGACGGATGCAATTTCATTGATTTGAGGTGTCCTGTTGAAGAAGCAGAAAGAGCTAGGCGAAAACCTACACCTAAACACGACGACTCAAGAAACTTCATCGTCGTTTACAAAATTTCAGGGCGCAGATCCAGCTTCAGTAGCTTTTTCGACTAAACCGTTTCTGCTTCACTACAGAATCAGGCTCCTCGGTTCCCAGACAAGTAAATGCCATTCACGGTACACATACCGCAGAAGTGAAAAAAACAGGAAATTGAACGAAAATCACCTCTTTTTTAGGCTTTTTGAAGCTGCGGATCACGTTTTCATCCTCCCAGACAAGGCTAATTCCGAACGCGGTGGATTGGCTGGACCAGCAACCCATACGCGCTCCGTGCAAGTGGCAGCGACGCCACTAATCCTTGTATCACCTTCGTAAAACAAGGGATACAAACTCAAGAAGTTAACTGAGCAATTCGTTAATTCGCTGAGCAGCCAATCTTAATGAGAAATTCCTTTCAATGCTGCATTCATCATTGGATCACCCGGGGTGACGTTATTCTAAGGTCTTCAGCTGAATATCTTGGTGGGTAGGCATTGGGTAAAGCATACCCAAAATATTAGGGCTGATATGCCAGACCCTTAAACTACTTCAGGAATAATTATAATCATTGACACCTTTAATAATCTACGTCAGCCACAATATTCGGAATTGCTACACGAAAATAAGCGGATTCAGTTACTCTTGAAGGCAATTATCTGAAAGCTAAATTTCAGAGAATAATCTACAAAGTGTACAAGAACAAAGAGTCTACGGAGCAGGTTAAGAGTCGGAAAAGGCATATTCTACTAGGAAAAGGTGGACCGATCGAATGAAAAAATCGTTGAGATGAAATATTGCATGCAAAACTAGGAAACAAGGATAAATTTGAGAAGCAAAAATTATTTGCGCTTATACGCAAGGCGTGGTCCCAATCGTGATCGTGCAGGTGGCCATCGAATGATTGGAGATCGCTTATTGATATTCTCCGATCACAAATACTTATTCAACTCATTTTTCTCATTAACTTTTTTCCTTCAGCCTTTTGCACCAAAAGTTAGATTCAAGTACTTTTTCAATGATGCTAGTTTACCATTCTGTTTATTCGAACTCTACGAAAATAATGGACAAAGTACCCGCGATCCATCGATCCTTTTCCAACCTTTTTAAACGGAATCATGAAAATTTTGGGTTCAGCTATGGCCAATTTAGTGATTTACTGAAGTATGACTAATATTCAACTCATTGTTTCTATTATTTCATAAAAAATTTTTACTGGGTAACTGATCCTAAAACAATGGAGGCGGGGGGAGGGGGGGCTTGGTTGGCCGGCAAAGATCCAATAGAAAGACCGTGAAATGGGTTGGTTGCACTTTCGCTACTTTCGTTTTGAAAGAGCCTTTACCTGATCGATGGTAAAAGTGTACAGCTATTCACAACCGAAGCAGATTGGTCAGCACCTTCATGTGTGAACGTTGATGCTCTCATGCTATGCCGCGGTGCTGGCAGCGCCTGTTACGATGCGCTCTATTCATAACATGTGAAACAATCGTGTTGCATGAGACACAACAATGCGTTCCAATCTGTTACTGTAAAAAAAAGTTTCCTTACGTTGTGTTCTTCTGCAACAGAGAAAGTTCGATTTATGTTCCAAAAACAGCCCGAATCCAGCAAGAATTGAGTCTACACTCAGTGAGAGGCGAGTAGAGAAGTAAATGAGCAGACTCCGTTTCCTAGCATGGTGTCAGTTTCTTTTGAAATATTTTTCTCGCGTTTGTTAAGTATTTATTCCACTGTCAATGGTAATAAAACGGAATAATTCCAACACATCCATGCACAGCCCCTAGAACTCTGTGAGAGGTTCTGTGGATGAACCAAATCCAAGAACTTATTTCGACATAAGTGGTCAACTTTTGCAAATAATTCATTAAACACTTTCTCTCACCTCAGTTTTTTTTTGCAGCCGCAGGTCATTGGAAATAACATGCAATTTGAGAGATTCTTTATGCACATAGACCAGACAACCAAGTCACTTCCAAAGTACATAGAACTTAGAATTTGAAACTAATTTTCAACAACCAATAACAGAACGACTTGAAAATTCAGGAAAATAATTCATAACAATTCATAAATTCTGAAAAACATTGATAACTACGTAACAAGTTCTGTAGCACAGAAGCTGAGCTAATTTCCAAATAATTAAACCTAAAGATAAATCAGGAGGATAAAGATTTTGATAAGTAAATTAGGTACAATTTTGAGCAACTGATCGGAATCGTAATTACAAGAGCTGCAGTTTTCGCTTATATCTTAGCAGCCAAACCGTCAAGGTTTATGTCTTCGTGTCCTAGTGGAGCAAAATATTGCTCTATGTGTGCGTCCGACACTTCTTCTAAAGTCGCAGGCTTCCATTGCGGATTTCTATCTTTGTCGATGAGGACTACAATATAGCAAGATTAGCGTATACAGAACTCGGAGATTGCAACTCTCCCGTTCTTCTTTCTAACTTTGAGTCAATATCATAGTTCAATAAGTAAGGGCAGCACGTGTACATTCGATGCGCGGTTGCGAAGCAATCAGGCTTTTTGAGCGTGGTAATATCGCAATCTTCAATCACTTACTTTTTCCGAAAATTCCAGGCTGTTATGATTGAGCATCGCACGAATGCATGCGCAGTTACCACGCATTGAGGTAATGAACGAATAACTCAATGGGAATTAGGCACTTGCATACTTCGTGCTCGCTGTCTACGCGAACGTACAAAAACATGGATGAGGGCCGATTGGTCGAATTTTCGCTTGCGCCGTCGCAATCGCGGCACCGTTAGCAGACTTGCTGCGGACGGTTGGAATTCCGCTCAGTATGCAGTGGGCTGGTATCATAAGGGACCTTCAAAGATTGCAGGTTGGAAGCTTCAGAAGTTCTTATATATTGTGGTTGTTGCTGTTTCAACCTATAAAACTACAAACAACTCGCACTCGCCGCGCGAAAATTCGACCAAACCACCCCCACCCCCAAATGGGAAGAAGTGAAAGTACTCACTCGCTCTGCAGCCTTCATAGAAGTCATGATCTTCAAGGGATCGTTGTGTGAGGCGATACTCCATCGTGAAAACCTCAAACATCATGCGGATCACTTTATTTCGGTGGTAAAAGTGGTCTCGTGAACATTGTACTCCTTCTAAGGCAGACATTGCGCAGTACTGAACTTCACATTACTCGAACAGAAACCAACCTTGCTGAAACTCATCTTGGCTCCTTTCTCGAGCTGCTTAAATGTGACCTTCATTGATGTCGGGCTCATCTTTGATAACGTTTTTAACTGCTTCTGAGCCCACTCTGAACCGTCCTTTTTAAGATTCCCAAATATTTCTTCGACCGATCTGGAAGCATTTATCTTGCTTTCGTACCAAGGTACATAGACTGTGAAAGTTGAAGGCATCACAAAAAAGAATACGGATAAAACATGGCAGTCCAGCTACGGAAACATTTCGAAAAAACATGAAATTCATAAGTCCTTACGTGGCCTGAAATGCTGTGTTGATGGCTGGAAGATGTTCCTCTAGGCTGAACACCGGAACGTCTACGGGTTCGAACTCTCGTATCATGGCGTCTACGGACTTATGACTTACTGTTTCCAATGAGACCAGTTTTTCTTGTAATTCAGCAAGTTTTGAAGAAGGAACCTACAAGCACGTGAAAAATCACTACAGTATGAGAAACCCAACCCAATTGGCGAGTGCGATATGGCAGTCTCACATAGTGGGTGGCTAGTCCGGCATGGAAAGCATCAGCGCCATGGAGTCGATAACCAGTCAATGCCAGATACAAGCCAAGATTGTTCTGAAATTAAGAGGATAAAATCTAGACCGTATAACTTTGGTAACCAGAACTTGGTGACTGTGCCAGACCTTCAGCCTTGAGAGAAAGTATGAGCCTCCAACGTCAGGGAAAAGTCCTAACGCTGTTTCTGGCATGGCCAACATAGTACGCTCGGTTGCAACCCGGTAACGACCATTTACAGAGAGGCCGCAACCCTACAATAGAAATGAGCGAAGTAAAATAACGGAAAGGGAAAGGAGGGAGAAAGTATGAAAATAGGAGAGAAGACTCACTCCGCCCATAACGATTCCGTCTATGAGAGCCACAAAAGTTTTCGAAAGGTTTCCTATGAGATGATTCAATTGATACTCCTCTCTGAAAAAAGCAAAATGTCAAGTCTTCAGATACTGTTCTAGCAAAGTTACACGGACAACAAGTCCAAAAAACTATTTGGCTTACTACGGCTACATCAGAAGTTTTCAACTAACCTAAAGAAATCCTTATGTATTGTAGAAGTTCCACCCGCTTTGGCCTCCTTTGCTGATTTTGTAACAGCTAAAACAAAAATTCAGAACTTGAATGTATGCTGGACTATTTCGGATGTTTTATGACTGCGATTGCTTTGGTTCCATATCAAACGCCAGAAACGTCAACAGAGGACCGATCACTTCGCTGAGCGACTAGAATCATCTTTACCAGTTGTCCTTTTCTAAGAGACCCGACATACATAACAGGCATGCTCGCTAGATCTGCTAATCTCAATGCTCAGTATGCAGAAGTACTGAAAGCTATATCCACTCACAAATCGTTTCTGTACGCTACATCTTACTAGTCAGAATAGATTGTAAGAGACTAGCTAGACACTAGACACATACAATTCAATATATTGCAGAGTGCAGAGTGGTGAAATCCTTACACAACAATCTTTGAAAATCACGATGGTAAATGAACTGAATAGAAAGACGCCGTCACACTTCGCGACTAAGCGATTTTGCGGCGTCGCATTTCGCAAGCGATCTACGAACTTGAGATCTTGTATTGCTGCAGCTTCACGTGCGGAGCCGCGGCACTGCAAAATCGCGAAGTCGGCCGGCGGCCTAAGTTATAAGGAATTCACAGCAAACATGACAACAAACCAACCCAAGACGTCTCCTCCAGCACAGAAGGCCTTTTCGCCAGAGCCTTTGAGTATAATTAAATCCACGTCTCCGGCATCTTCCCATTCCTAAACAGGACACGTACATACAATTAGATCCGAACTACACACCGATATAAAATTGTACAGGTAAAGGAAAAAGTGCTCAATCGACATTCAGATTCAACTCCAGATATGAACACAGCGCTGGCGATACCGCGCTATGGTAGGGATGGTTTGCTCGCCTTTAACCACATAACACGCTCAGGCTTTTCCTCTTCAATGAATCATAATTTACTGTTGACCCACTATGATTTTCCCTTGCAGTACCCAACTTTCTTATTATCTCATATATGCGGATACCTCACGTTCGCACAGCAGAATCGTCAAGAAAAGCATTCATTGTTTCTAGACACAAAAGATTGCTGATACAAACAAAAAAAAATTCACGAAAATTCAAAGAGTTCCTACCCGAAATCGAGGATAAATTTCTCGGCACATACTGAGATTGAGTGCATTTAGCGCCTTCGGCCGATTCAACGTCAGAATCCGCTTTGTTCCTTGTTTTTCGACTATTATTTCAGATGGCGCGGTACTCATCGCCATTTGGCACAAGTTCTGCAATGCAATTACTGGAATAATTCAAGTTTGGGTAGGAAAACGGAGACTATTGCCCAAAACGAGTAAATGCTATCACTTTGATACTACATTCATAGCGAAGGGTCGTTACGAAACAGTTCTGAGAACAGGGAGAAAATTTCTTGATCAAAACCTTGCTCCGTTAACGTTATCGTGGAAATTCTAACCCCTAGTCTGACGAACGGACACCAGAAAAATTCAGTCGCTGCGTGTTCCATAGCCTAAAACACCATATTTTACAGATAAGAAGGCAGACAACTGTCGATAACGCAAGCGCTCCCTCTGCCAGCGGACTGACGCCCAAATGATGACCTTAGCGGAATTGTAAGGAATGAAGGGATAGGGTGATGAAGGCATACATAAATACCTCTACAACAATGTACCGCCAAGAATGGGAGAGCATTAGCAACATTGAGAACCATGTACAAGTAGCTTTACAAAGCCACGAATTTTGGTGAGTGAAAAATGGTTCACTGCGGGAGACAAAAGTTCCCAGACCGAAAGGGTCATGTATAAGTGCAGAAGTGAACTCATGACCATCATTCCTCTGTCCGGTTCCCTTCAAACAAGCTAGCAAAAGGGCACTCCTCTTCTAAAACCAATAAGAATTTTCCAAACGTGGCTTGAATGTTACAGAAGACCTTTCTAGTAGAAACAAAGGAAATGGACGCAAGGTCCGCAAATAGAAATATTTGTTTTACAAATGCTGCCAATAAGGGAAGCAGTGAAAGTCGAATGGGGTGTAATGACCTACCTGCAGATGCAGTCTGGGAAACCGCGCGAATATCGACGCAGGAAGCATCTGGAATAGATAATAGTCATTAATTCCAATGAAATGTGAACCAACCAAAGTTGTATAATGAAATGAGGAGATTTTAACGGGCAGATAGATCGGAGATACCAGAATGATTATCGACGCCCATCAGTACAAACTGCGATGAAACCGCAACCGAACAAAGAACACCTACGAAACTGAATGCGAATGCAAAAAAAAACATAGAACAAAGGTCATCATACACCACGATTACGTTTATTTGAAACTGGAATTCAAAGAATTCAAGTCTTTATTCTACGCCTTTAATGATATGTGCTGCAGTTGCGGATGGCACACTATGCGACGGCTACAAAAAGTTGCTCTTTCGAATTTGAACGAAGACCTGAAAAAAAAACAGATTCTTGCCAGAACCGTGAACTAATTAGTTGTAAGATTTTGGTGAGTTGTTTTTCTCAAACTTCAGGTTATTAACTTGAGACCTGTTGTTTGCCCGATTTAGATGATGGAGGCTGACTCCACGGTTCCGTTCAAAGCACCATCGCTTCCTATACCAAAGGTGCACGTATCACTTGAGGACGATGCGCCAGTGATTAACGCCGAATTAGTGGATAAAACGGCGGCAGCTATCATGGTGAGATCTTCGTCGTTTAATCCTGTTAGAAATCGGGGGTCAAATAACGACAGGGTAGGAGACGCAACTTTGCGTCGACGTAAAACTAATATCCCCTTCTCCCACATGAAAAAGCATCTGTAAAAGCATAGATTTCAACTGCTTTACCTTAAGCCTAGGGAGGGAAAGAAGCTTTGACGTCGGTGATAATTTTGCGTCTCTCCTCCCCCCCCCCGACTTTATTTGGCCCGAAATCCGGTTGTCCTGCAAAGGTACTTGACCTTTCCGTCGTATTGAAGATTTGGGTGCAATGTGGATAGGGGAAGCTTTTTATACAAACTCGTTCTAATCCACATCAAAATAACATCAAAGCAAGCCAATGTGGAGAGGTGACGAGGTGCGAGGTGGCGAATGTGATGAGGTGCGGATCTCATCGAAGCCCAGCGTGAAGGAAGCGAAGGAGTGCTCTATGGCAGATGAGGCAATTTTTCTCCTTCACCTTCGCCATATTCATGTAGCACCAACCATCTCCAAATCGAAATTCGTATAAATTTGACAGGACTCCATACGCTACTAGACCGGGGTTCCAAGTTTTCTGTAAATCAGTCACAATATAACTCTAAGAAGTACTTGTTTAGCCTGATGAAGGTCCACATTCTCCATGCGAATCCGAAGGAAAAATGTCAATTGTGCACCCTGAGCTTCATTATACACCTCCTCCGTGGGCTGCTGTACCCGAGCCTGGCCTAGGTTACAAGCTTGAGGTTTGTTTGGAATTTTGAAATAATGCAACAGTCATTTTTATTAGTGTAGTCTGGGTGGGAGCTGTCTTTTTTCACCCATTAAATTAATTTTGTAGGTTGTGAAAAACGGAACCATCGTTGGTTGCTTTGATCTGGATATCAGGAAGCACAGCACCTTCATAGTAATTGGACGTTTACCGAACTGTGATGTTGTACTTGGTGAGTAGTTGTCGGAACTACCCACTGCTCATTTAATTGTCAATTCATTTGAGATGGAAACGAAGACCAACAACGTGCCCAAAATCATATTTCTTTACTATAGCAACACCTAAAAAGGACAAAATGGGATGCTGAGACACTTTCTGCTCGATGAGGGGCATATGGTAGAAAAGCAAGTTCGATAATCGTACTCACCAACATGTTTTGACGCTGTAGAGAAATACGAGGGGATGTAATGTCGGAACAACTTTTAGCCTGGAATCCAACCTAGTCTATCAAGTCTTTCTCCTATGGTCGCCATTTATGAAGCTACCGATTGTTGTGGGAATTTTTGTCATTTCTTTAACGTCATCTTGGACCTTTTTATTTTTTTCTTCTAATTTTGTAGTATAATCACATTACTGTAGCCGTTTCTAGATCACCCATCAATTTCCCGCTATCATTGTATTTTACAATACGGTGATGATCCAATGGATAGAAGCGGCAAAGGATGGCATATGTATGATATGGGTAGTACTCATGGCAGCAAGGCAAACAAGAAGAAAGTGCCCGCTAAGCAGTATATGCGTATTATGGTCGGATTTGTACTGCAGTTTGGAGGTTTTTTCTTAAACTTCGCATTTTTACTAGAGTATGTCGTCGCTTTTATGCTGTTCTGTGCGGTAAAATTAATTTATTCACCTATTTCAAGGTAGCACACGGCTATTGTCATTGCTTGGACCATCGACAGACTGTGAAGCGGAATGGGAGTACTCACCTAATGAGATGAGGGAAAAAATGCATAAAAAGGTTGTGCTATCTGCGTTGTTTAGTTTGATCATACTCATTTTCATTATATTCAGATATTGGAATCCAAGTTGGCAGCTGCAGCAAAGAGAGAGCTCGAAGAAGAAAAGGCGAAGGAAGCCGAGCCATCAGATGGTATCGACTGGGGCATGGGATTTGACGAAGACACCACGCCTGGTATAGAGGTGAGATTTTAGCTGCTTTTCGCATTCACTTTTGGCCTTCAGCTACGATTCTGAAAGCATTGTCGATTTGTTCGTTTATCGAGAATTTTAAGCTGTTTAGCTAGAGATGGATGCTCATTTGATGGAGGATCGCGAACAGTATTATCAGGCGGATCCAAAGAAAGCACTCGCAAAATTTTTCGAACGTGAAGGCTTTGATATGAATTTCCAGTTGACGGAGCAAGGATCAGGGCATACACATAAGTGGTTGTGCACCATTGAGTGAGTAAACAAACTTTCAGTATCCCTTTTTGAGTTAAATGAAAGATTTCTCTGAACCTCGCCACTATCAAATTCGTTTCTACACACTTGTCAGTAGAAAGTTGAATGCCTTCGACCAAAAGCTCGTTATAGTTAGAATCGCAACAGTGTAGGTCTCTTGGGAGCTTCTCCTAAAAATGGTACATGTTGCAGTTAAAGGTTCATGCAAGTAATAGGCTCAGTATGCGATGCCATTTGACAATACAAATTTGTTCACTTTATAATAAACTATAGATCTGGAGGAATGTGGCGTTTCTCATCTTCTCGCCTTCCCTCTGCTCACACTATTCTGTCTCGTTCGACAACCATATTCATTAGGACTAATCTATAGTTCATAGTGGCTTACGACTCAGCTAAAAGTGAATTTTCGCGCGAAAACTGCTTAGCTTCGCTGTCTTCGTTTCTTTGGACCAATAAATTGTGTAGCAGTAGAATTGCGACCGCTAGTCACCATTTTTCTGTGCTTCTTAGTGATACATAAGCGAGATGAAGAGAAGGCATCCAATCGTGAATAACGTTCTCCTTATTTCAGGCTCCCAATAGAAATCAATGGTGTTGATCGCACCTATACTGCACAGGCGATCGTTTCTACCTCGAAAAAGGACGCGCAAGTGCAGTGCGCTTTGGAAGCATGTAGAATTCTCGATAGCTACGGAGTCCTTAGGTACGATTATAACATCTCCATTCATTCGTTTAACACGTATTTTTCAGTTTTTGTCCAAGTTCTTATTTAGGTCTTCAAATTCGAAGGCCAGAATGAAGAGAAAGGAATTGGAAGAGAATGATTTTTATGATGAAGATGATGACGAATATCTCGACCGGACAGGTCAAATTGAAAGGCAAAGAGAAAAGCGCATGATGTGGGCCAAGGTGTGTCGGATATTCGTGTAGCGAAGTTTTTATTTATTTGTGGAACAAGTAGCATTACCGTGTATTTATTCAGAATAAATCAGGTGAAAAGACCGTGAAGAAGAGCACTTATGAATCGCTCTGCAAGGAACTCGAAGAAACACGGGAGAACATTGCCAAACTTAAGGAAAAGCTGGACGAAATACATGCGGTATTCTCCATCGTGGTTTTCCTTCATACAGCTTATTTTTATTTCCTCGCTTTAATGATTTTATTGCTGACATTAATAGGCCCACACTTCGACCAACACTGGGGATTCATTGGATGATTACTGCAGGCAGCTTAATGAGGGTCATGGAGTTGCACTTGACATGAAGGTCTGCAACGTTTTTTTCTGACAGCTTGAAGTTTTTGCTCGAATTCAGCTGAGAGTAACCAGTTTAGGCCAAAACTGAAACTTCTCAACTCCGACAGAAACTGGTCGCTCTCACACATGATGCTCAAAGACTAGAAAAACTAGTGAAAATTGCAAAACCAGTTGCACTTCCCGAACTAAAAGTGGCTGGTACTAACACTAGCGGTAAGGCCTCTCTTTCAAGTAATCACTGTTTTCTCGAAATTGTGATTGAGAGCGTTTCCTTTTTAGGTGTCGATAAACAAGCATTCTTAAGAAAAATGATGATGGTTGGTAGAAAGAAACCCACTGAGACCAAACCAGCTGCCGATGAGGGTACCAGCATGAAGGGTCCAGCTGGAATGCCGTCTTCTAGTGAAGTTTTCAAGCCAGAGGTGGAAGCTGATGATGAGGTATGTCCCGTCTGCGTTAAGGGGAGTAATTGCCATGCGTCTTTTTGAATACTCATAGTTAGTTCTTTCATTTTTTATGGAGGCATTCTGTGTTCATAGATGGGAGGCCAGTCGCTGAATGGCCATTTGTGGGAGGGGTCCGGCAGGGTTTTGCCACACCCCGCTACTCTTCTCTACCGCTTTCCTAACAGTAATATCCAGCTCATGCCTACATTCCAGCAAACGTGGAATGTGCTTTTATCAAGCAAGGAATGTGCTTTTATCAAGCTACCTTTCCCTATTCATGTTTTTCAGGTCGATGAACACGTTCCAATGCCTTCCACTGCTGCAGATGTGAAGAAGCAGCAGCTAGCAAGAGATGAAGGTATGGGTGCTACGATTTTTGGTGCAGTGAACCTACCGTAGGAATGTTCCTGGCGTTCTTGAGATTCGAAGAGTATTGGGCTACTCACCGCTCATAGAATTGTCGAACTTCACTTGAAATGCATCTACCCCAAGCATGCTTTCGATTTGTGCTCTATGAAAAGTACGAATCCTCGGAAATTGGATGCTTCGATTCTTGCATCGGACTTCATCGTTATAAGCACAATGCTAGAGAGTAACTTCCGTGGGACGTTATGTTGATCTAGATATGGTAGTGTACCAGTGCTATATGATATGATGGAAGTTACCGTGTGACCGTCACCTTCCGATTACGTCTTCTATTGGAGAAACCATTTCAGAATCGGAATCAAAACGGTTGCTGGAAAGTAGTGCGACAAAGCAGCCATCTCCTGATGAAATGAGTGGAAAAATCGGCAATGAGCGAAGATCAGAGATACAGTCTTGTGAAGAAGGTGAGTGAAATGCTCTTTTAAGGTCAATCGACATTCTTTTATCTTGGTTGAGTGAAATTCGGGAACATACCCACCGTAAGACATTTTCAGAGGTGGAACTACAACCTGCGCCGGTTGCTTTTAGGACTGATGAACAAATTTCTGAAGAGATATCCAGCATAAGCTTTAAAAGTCCAGCTTCGGAGAAACAATCTTCTAATGAAGAAAAGGGTAAGCGTAAAGTGCTTCAATGTATGATCTGAGCAGTGAGGCTCTGTATGTCAATGGGTCATCAATCACTAGGTTTTCGGAATTGAGTCATAGGATTTCTAAAGCGACGTTTTTCCAACTTGGAAAAAACAATGAGCTGTTCCAGTGGAGAATTCACCTCTCTTGTCCGATACCTTGGAAAAGTCTGCCCTCGGTGAGGAGAGCTCTGGCAGCGCTCAAAGGGCAGAAAAGCGATCTCTTTCTGGAGAAGGCGACACGAGTGAAACGACGAAGAAGAAGCGACGTGTTAGAGTGCGCGCGACCAGAACTTCCGTAGATGCCAGTGATGCCTATGGAGCTGGGTGAGTAACCACGATACTTATTCAGCCTCATTTTTGTTCCATAAGTGTGGAATAGCGGTGGCGATACCGTTAACATTGTCTGCGCTTTTAAGATATTCTTTAGGGTCGACGATGATCGCTATGCCACCTGGCTCCCTCCTGATAATCAAAGTGGCGATGGAAAGACTGCACTGAATGCTAAATTCGAAGGACGATATTGATAGGTTGCAATGTTGATCTCATTCACATTCGTTCAGTTTTTCAAATTGCTCTGATTATTCTGAACCACCAAGCAAATTACGAGAACTTGCATTCATTCTTAACAGTACTTGAACTTGCTGGTCATTCCGATCTTTCCTATGGATCTTTGAGGTCCTATGGCTTAACATCTGTTGTAATGAATGGATATAACATTTGCATATGAATTTTTAATTGTGAATGTTTTGATCATTGTTGTCTTGCGCTGTTGATGACTTGGTGTGGTCGTAATGTACTGTTTTAAGACTATATATTTGAATTACATATAATGGTGAATACCTCGAGGAAACGTGTAATAAATTTTGAAGTTGTGGACGGAAGGAACATGCTGTACAAGTGCAACGATCTTCAAAGAGCTCCTTTCCTGAGAGCAACTCTGTTGAGTTTATTAACTTAGCAATAATCGACATTTTGTGGTTTCTGACAAGGCTACCAACTTAAGAGATCCTCCGGACCTTTTTACAAACTTGGGTATTCGCTGAATTACATTCCACGCTCACTAGCAAGGCCGGGACCATGAACGCCCAGTAGTGGAAGGGCTTGTCAATGGATGTGGCCCGAACGCTCTCAATGCTTTCCCATTATGACGTTCCAGAATTCGCCCACCTCTTGGCGAATGTGGAATATGCCTTCAAAGTTGCTAGAGGTCTACGCGTTAAGCCAAAGAATGATTAGGACGGCTCGAGAATGTCGAGCATCCCTAGTGATCAGTAGTCTGCATATATTTGGATAGAGTTTCGAGGAGAGAAGCCTAGCAACTGCAAATGATGACCGAAGCTTAACATCACGGTTAGAATCCACCCAAAGCCAAATCTTTCCTAATTCTGATCCACAGCAATGAATGAAATCTTTAGGAAGATAACTTCTGCGGGCTTGTACCTCTGGCGGGCAGATCAAACATTTCTACATCAAATTTGATTGGTACAGGTGTACCGGAAGAGGTTGATAACCAGCAGGAACAAATCAGTCGAGATGTAACCTGAAACTAATGGTAAACTCTAAGATGTGGGTGTGAACAAACTTTGGCAAGATTGTGTGTCCACAGACCGTCGATATTGCTTGTCTATATAACTGATAGCTACAATACCATGACGTAACCCTTCGACTCAGACAAAACCTTGAAGTTGCGAGACACTCATTTTCGTCTATCTTCTGCACCCATTTCGGGGAAAGGCGTCAAGTTTGCGTGTTTCATCTGCAATTGCACACGAACGTATAGGATCAACGCCAACGGATTATTTTACGGCTGCGAGCGTGCTGAGCTGTGTGATGTGGCGTCCAGAATTTATTTTGAATTGTTTTGCGAGTTTTTAATTCATGTCGTAACTTGTGGTCGAAGTGTTATGGGGTATATGAATGCTTTGGTGCGAGCTTTGTGGTTGTTTATTTCAGTGTTTTTGACGGACACGGTTTGTACGTTTTACTTTCGTCTTCATTTTTTTTCAATTAAGGATATTTCTTGACAACGACTTTGCTTAATTTATTTTGATTGCTCTGCGACAAGAATCGTTCATCAGAATTACTCATTGGCTGCCTCGTTTCGGACATCCCTGTGGTTGGATATTCAATCCAATGGTGAGTACATTGCATTTTTTTGGTACCAATTGCCAATCGCTAAATTTTTCAGGGTGCCAACTCTTCCTCACAGCTTGAGCGTGAGATAAATGGGGAACCTCACTCAGGGAATGAACACTATTATGGCCTTGTCAATGTAAGTTTTTTGTTTTTCGTACCGTTCTTACAGCTTCTTTTTTCTTTTTTTTTTTTAGATTTTTGAGCATTCCCGACAGAGTTCCTTTACTATTATATCTAACTTCGTGATTGCTCAATAACTGCGACGGACTTGGTTCTTTCTCTTGTGCTCTCTGTATCCTGCACTAAAGAGCTGCTGATAATTTTGTTACAATACGATGCCACGAACCTGAAAACTAGCTATGACTTCTCTCTCTGGAACAGCGCATCGCTTATCCGTTTTTGGTTGTTCTAGTTTTGCTCGAACATGGATCAAGTTTGGGTTGTCGCCATTTCACTTCGAGCTCTCTTCTCTGATTATTAGAGGTCCAGCGATAACACGTGCAACTGATCCTGCAGTTACTTCAAGGCTGACTTCAAACCATGATTTTAGGATTTTGCGTTCTTGTACGCAAGGTCTTACATCAGCTTAGTGTATGTAAAGAGTGCACTAAAACAGTTCATTGTCACATTTCAATGCGTTGCAAACCTGGTCTTGAAGAGGTGAGAATGCAGGCGAACTTCTCATAAATACCTCTCGTGCCCAGCGCTAAAGCGCAATGTTACTTTTTTAAATAGGATTATGGGTAATCCCACACTCAAGCCCCGATTATATTTCGCGTGCGCCAACGTGCAATGTTTAAATGCTTCTGTTCTTTTTTCAACTGGTTTTCGATTTTCTAGAGCTTTTTAGATACCAGAGTATTCTAGATTCTTTTGTTTCACATATTTCTCATATAACCTCTGCAATTCAGTTCGGCAACACTTGCTACTGCAATTCCGTCATACAGGCGCTGTATTTCTGTCGACCATTCCGGGAAAAGATTTTGCAGTACAAGCAGCAGTTGAAGAAATCAGGTACAACATACCATACCTAACCCTCCCGAGAATTTCTTTTGGATAATCGAGTTTTTCAGCACAAATTTGTTTTTACCTCTTTATCATACTTGTTTTCAACCTGAACTTTTTAGGGAGCCAGAAAGAAAACTTGGTCACTTGTCTGGCTGATTTGTTCCACAATATTGCAACGCAAAAGCGTCGCGTAGGGACAATTGCCCCGAAACGCTTCATTACTAAATTGAAAAAGGAAAATGGTAACGAAATGTAGCTTCACTTTCAGTGAGCAGTGAGTACAGCGATTATTTCAGAGTTATTTGACAATTATATGCAACAAGATGCGCATGAATTTTTGAACTATCTACTTAACACGGTGTCCGAAACCCTGATTGAAGAGAAGAATGCCGAACGTGATCGTTTACTGAAGAATGGAACCCTTCGCAAAGGAACTTTGAATACCGACAGAGGCCGCGATGAAACTGGCGGGTGAGTAGTGTGCCAGTGTACAGGGGGCGGCAAAAAATATTTTGCTCGCCTCACTTTCGCGAAGTATTCAAAGCAGAAGGTATAAAAGGGTCAAGCAAAATATCCCTGGAATGTTTCCTCAGAAGTAGGAGCAAGCTGAGGCCTATCACTTTCACCGTCATGAAAATATAGAGCCTTGTCGGCACAGTTGGGCTTTAGAGCACCTGCGGCATCAGGGTCCGCCTCAAATAGCAGAGTCATTGCAAGCTTCCTATGGACTGACCCTTCGGTTCATGGAAGCCATAGAGCTCTCGCTGCTCGGAAAACGCTTATGATCTGAAGTGCATTTTTCATGCCTCAAACCCGCCTCCGGAGGGGTTTCAGTGGTATTGGCACGTTCTGGCCCTTTGAAACGGAGGATGTTGGGGAACCGGAGAGAACGGATTTTCCAAGATAAAATGCTGGAGAAAAAGTTACACTTTCGGCACCCCTGTATATACCAGCTTGCTGTATTTTTACTTCATATTCCTCTTGGCTTTGTATATTACTCATGGATTTTCAGTACTTCGTCAAAAGTAGACACTACATGGATACATGAAATCTTCCAAGGCACTCTGACGAATGAAACGCGATGCTTATGCTGCGAAACGGTAAGCACTTATTTTTAATGTTTGTGGCGGTAACAAACATTGTTGAGAATTTTCAAGTTTCATGCATTTCAATGCATTGAAATAAAACTGCTGGTTGCAACTTTCCACCACTTCGTTTCTTTCGTTGATTGATCGCGATTGGTCTATTTCCATCTGATTTCATTTGAATGTTATTTTCAAGGTATCAAGCAAGGACGAAGATTTTCTCGATTTATCTGTGGATATTGATCAAAACGCGTCCATCACACACTGCTTGCGAGTATTTAGCGAGACGGAAACGTTGTGTGGAGACCAGGTATGAACCTTGTGCTTCGTATTGATGTCCTATCGTTGCTATTAATTCTTACTATTTTATCGCTTTCTTTCATCTGTTTGAAAATATATATCACATGTTCCGATTTCGCTCTGACCTGGCGGGCCCTATCAGTTATTCCAAGATGTTGTCTTCAGAAGTACTTTTGTGAAACATGTTCATCGAAACAGGAAGCTCAGAAACGAATGCGTATCAAGCGGTTACCACATATGTTGGCACTGCACTTGAAAAGGTATGATGCTATCATTGTATCCGTTTGAAACGTAACACACCCAAAACTTTTCTCCATGTTAAGGTTCAAATATATGGACCAGTTGAGTCGCTACACGAAACTCTCCTATCGTGTGTTGTTTCCTCTTGAACTGCGTCTGTTCAATGTGGTGAGACTTTTTCATTTCATTGCATATGTCATGTGTTCGACATGTGTTTCCTATTCTATTTCACGATTATGAGGTTATAGTCAAGCTTGGTTCAAAAGCACGTAAACGGTGAAGAGAATATGAAAACTGGGAATACACGTTCTCTGGAAACGAACATTCCGCTTTAGAAAACGTGATGTGTAGCGCGATCGCATTAAAAAAGCGCGGCTTGGGGTCTTATCGCGATCCCGTACCTGCGAGTTGTGCTGCCGTCTATCCACCTAGGGAGCTTTTGGCGTGGGAAGGACATCGTCGCGGTCAGCCAAATTAATACCTCCGCCATCTGCATCTTACCTCACCGGCTAGTGACGCGGGACGGCGCGAAAGAGAAGGGGGTCTGGGTTCCTCCTTCAGAAGTATTTCGCCCTTCTATTCCGTTCTTTCTCTACAGTTACGTTGCTGAGCACCCCTTTTAAGCGCTAAATGTCAGATGCATGGAGTTGTATTTGATAGACTGCGATACAACATTGCCATCCCCTCTTTTTTTGTTCAAGTTGAAGAGAAATGAAATGTTCTCGGAGCGCTAAAGTCGTTAAAACTGATTACTCCAGAGCGATGATGCCTCGAACGGTGATCGTCTTTATGATCTGGTCGCGGCAGTTGTTCATTGTGGAGCTACTCCAAATCGAGGCCATTACATTACCATTGTCAAAAGTAACTCCTTTTGGTTACTCTTCGATGACGATATTGTGGATGTAAGTCTTGTTACCAAACGATATGATGTTGTCTTTATTAGCCCGTTCGAATCCGCCCACAGCTTTATTTACAGTCATCAGCATGGGGAATTTGCATGAGTTTTAAAGACAGATTATTATTTACTGGCTTTTGTTTTTTTATATTTCGTCATTTTCTTTGCTCTCGTATTCTCGGAGCGCTTTTGCTAAGCATTGTGGAAACAAACGAATGGCCTTATCAGCTGAGCTGACGGTATTATTCCTTTTTACTTTTAACCAACGTGGAGGACCTTGGATTGATTGTCCCGTCAATCTGCTGGAGCATCTTATCCTGTGTTTTTTTTCACGTTCTTTCCTCTCTGTTCTCTCCTTTGCGATTACACCTAGTCAGTATTCTTTCGTCTCCGCTACCATAGTTCCTGAACTTCATATGACGGACTTTTTCTTTTTTGGAATGTTTTCTGTTTCTTACCACGAATCTCATTTCCATCCTATCCGTTACTCCATAACCCTAATTTTCTTTCCATAACTTCGAACTTACAAGTATTCAGTGAATATCGCCAATTTCTTTGCTGAGACAGGTTATTACTTCCAATGCATTAATGCTCCAAATCTTCTATGTAATGACCGGGGAATTGACTCGTTGTATGGAGCTCGTTTCAGAAAATGGACATTTCGTCAATGGAGGACTTCTTTGGACTGTCTGACGGAGGAATACAGAAGAACTCTGAATCGGCTTATATTTTATTTTATCAAGCTCGAGACTGTCCAGATTTATTGAAATCAAATGGTTCTGCCTTTTCTAACCACGCTTCAATTTAACAGTAGGCTTGTTAGTAGCGTCGCAGAGTTTCCGTTGAATTTGTTAATAGTTTCCTGTATGTCATACTTCCCAAATTAACCTCCCTGGTTGCCGAATCTTTTACTCGTGGAGGCTTGGCGGAAAACTGTGAAGGAAGAGCTAGTAGTTCCGCGTGATGTGGACAAAGTTTCACGGACACCGGCCGAAATTCAAATTATGCGATCGATAAAATAAGGGAACTTCGCGAAATTTCAAGTAGACTCTAGGAAATTGTTATTCGTTGTTAATTTATTTTCGATTTTCTGTAGGCCAATGCGAAGCATGCATTGTCCTGACTGTTAACCTGCACTGATTCGCTCTGTGTAGCGGTCAAGAGCAGATTTTGAAGTCGATATGGCTTCTATTCAAAAATCTCGATCACTAATCCGGTCAAATGTGGGGGAATATTTTTTTCAGAGATTTGTAAAGAAGAGCATAAGTTTTAACATGTAGTGTTGCGTTATTCCAGATTCTTTTGCTTATAGAATGTCGTAGTTTCACAGACAAATCTATGCCTAGAATGTGATGTTATGAAAATTCTTGTGAACTTAATTCATGGTCGTTTAAATGTCCCATAAGTGATTATGTATATATGAGAATTGTCTAGTCATGTTATAGCTTGCGTATCTGTAAATGCTATCTGTTTTAACGCCCTGCTTTTTATTTGGTTAAGGTATGATAGGTGTAACACCTCTGGTTATGTTCTAATAATAGGAGATGTGACTGATCGGGTTAGCCATAGATCATTTGTGATTTTCAGATGTATAATACCTATGCTGCACAAATCGACCTTTTTATTAAATAAAATCTTACAACAAGGATTTTTCTTTTTTTTTGTACGTAGTCAGCTCACTCAAAAGTGACAAAGGGTAAGGTCGCACAAATTTTAAGATTTTACTATGGTTATGTACTTATTTGCTCTATTCTTATGAACTGTTTTTTATGAAGCGATATTCATGCAGAAGGATAGCTGCAAAAGGTCAGAAGCACCATCAACTCATAAGCAGAAAGTAGGGACTCGTTCATAACATAAGAATATGAACGGGTGACAATGGACTATGTGCCCATTGGCCGCGTTCATACTTTGCGCCAGCAGACGTGGATGCGTTCAGAAGCAGCAAAGCAGAGTGGCACGGGGGAGATGTAGAGAGACGACGCAGGAAAAGAGACAGGGTGGCACAGGCGATGGCGCAGGACACAACTACACCCTGTCGCGGTACCACAAAGTAAGAACGCGCTCCTTGGCGGGTCTGTTTTGAGAAATGGGTTTGACCTGTGGCTTGCCCTTACTCAAAGTTAGTTTACAATCTTGCACAAAACCCTTAGCTCAAAAAGTGCGAAGCGTAGAATAGTAATGCAATGGTACTAACATACTTTTTAATAGAAAAAGAGCTGGTTTGTACATCGACGGATCATCGCAGGGTATGAATGGTAAGGTAGAAGGGTATACAGATTTCAATACATTCCTAAATGGAAGTCGAATGATTGGCACATCTCGAACATTCAAGCACGTTTAGCGATATCGCTTTGTAACTTTTTTTCATAAAGTCGATGGATCTGTACTTTCTTTCGTTTCAGTGGATGTAATGTGTCTTTCGAAGACGTTACTAAACGGTGAAGTCGTCAAGGGCAATGCAAATGATCGATTCAGCAATGACGCGTCTGAAAGCTGCGCAAAGACGACATGTGGCCGGCCCTACCACAAGGGTTTGTTGATACTGTTCTGCTTCAATTTCCTTTACACAATCGCCTTTTTATGATGAAAGTGGCAGTTTGCGTCACTAAATTTTTTCAGCCTGACCACGACTCTAAGTTGAGACTATCTGTCATGTCTATTTGGTATACCAGCTTCATGACTGTAACAAAAATATTCAGCTTATTTTTCCCTAGGAATTTTATTTTATGAAAATTGGGAAGCTGTCAGCATTGGCAAGCTCTCTGCTAAGGACCATTCATTGGTATGTATCATAAATAAACGACTTTTACCAATTTCTCAGAGGTATATGGAAGAGCAGCCGATTCAACTCATTCACTGCTTTGCAGGGGTCACCTGGAGTTCGGACCTTCAGGGCAGCCTTGTAGTGACCGCAACTCCCCAGATGTACGTGATGCTTTGAGCGGAATTTGATCTATGGGTTGTGAGTGTCTCAGCAGTACCTCTTGCCAGTATCCGTAAAACAAGGCTCTCACTGATTTGTCGAACCTTTGCTTTCCTTATCGAGTAATCCTTGTAGAGTATTGCGCCTTAATATTCCTTATTTGTATGTGTACATAAGTTATGCCGCTATATGAGGCCTCGGAGTGAGAAGGAGGGGGGGGGGGGGGACAGAAGTGATTCACTCATTACGAAGTTCCTTTCGCTCCTAGGCCTAGGTAAAATTCACCATTGACTGGATTACATTCATTTTTCTATCACTATCCCGATTTACTGACTTGTTCCACCTGTCGGATGGGATGTGGCGCCTAGATGACTCAAATGTCAATATTAATCGGCGACCATACCAGTTGCTAATGGTAACAGTCATTCTTTCAACGTTCCAGCATTATGGGTGTTGGAGCGTTCCATAAAGCGGCATTTCATATTCTCAGCAGCATTACTTAGCTTTACCAACATTTTCACATCACATTTATTTAACATCGGCTTACAGCAAGTCTTCTTTTCGAACATCTAAACAGAGGAGAAATCAACGTGAATTCATGAGTAATTCGATTACCATCTCATCGAATTACCCGCTGAATTCACGTTGGTTTTTCGTTGTTTTTTTAAAAGTTTCCATTGTTTACCCCTTCTCCCCCCCTCCCCCCCCCGATAAAAAATCAATTTCCTTCGCTTTCACATTAGAGGCAGCAGGAGCTATAATTTAGGACTGCTGAAGAGGAGGAAATGTGACGTTCACTTCGAATGAACGGGACGGTGTGCAACGCAAAATGTGGTTAAATTCAAACTCCACGCTCCACAGTAAGGTCCTATTCTGGTCGACAGACTCCCTGTGTCCGAGCTCCACCCATAAACGAGCGTGCCATTTGACTGCGTATCACTGCCACGTATCACTAATAGGTGTGGCTGTGAGCGATAATCAGTGATGCGCCGCACTGCAAAACACGTCCACGAGAGATTAACGTTCGATTCTATCGGCTTCGCATAGAGACGTATGATAGCATTGTCAAAATGAACGTAAGAGCATCGAAAAGATTTGTAGTTATATTAAAGTAAAAGGATGAAGTTTCTGGCGGTAATCAATCCCTTCTTAGGATGCGCCGCACATTCTAGTTCATTCAGAATCGTAGTAGCTGATGAATGTGATGTGGCCTATACAATGACTTGCGGTGGCCAGCCAATGTACAAGGCACTGCTTTTATCCTCCCAGGCGAATCTGGTACCAATTCACCGACCCCGGAGGGATGAAGGTTTGGTTGGCCCGGGCCGGCGTTGATGCGGGATTTGGTATCCCCTCACCATGAGAGTGGGGTGCGCACAACCTGTCACTACACCACCTCCGCCCTTGTAGTAGTTATATCAGAAACCACAGCCATCCCTACCGGTCCAGCCTATCATTTCCCCACGCTCGTTAGGCATACATATGTACGGTAGCGCTCAAAATTTCACTTGTAACATTTTTGCGACTTGACCGATCTAAGAGAAATTCTAGTATGTTGCACTTGGAGACACTGCATACTAAATGTAATATTTTGGCGCTCAGCGGTGTAAGTCACGTGGTTAAATGCAGTTTTTTGTTTTTGGAGTGCCATCCCTATGCCGTCCCGCTGTGCCGCTGTCATCAAGAGTCATGGTCTCTCTACAAAATATTAATGTTCTTTGAAGCTTGCTCGTTTTGTTTTTGTAAAGAAAGCCGTTCCCCTTGACCAAGCCTTTTACTTTTTTTCGGTGGTTTTGTAGTAGATTCTTGTAAAAAACCTTGAAAAGTGTCAAGCGCCACTCAAGTGGACGGAAATGTTGACAATAGGTTCACGCACCACATATTAAAATTTTGTCAAATTCGGTCAAGTAGAAAAAAAAAGTTATGACAAAAAAGTGTTAGGCCGAATACTTTTGAGCGCTACTGTATGTACATGCCTCGTGATTCATGTCTCCACTGTTCTGAATGGAACTGCAGGGCGTTCTATCGAGCGGTGCCAATTTCATAAGAATAAAGACACCTTATGGCTGTGAAAAATGTGGAATCATTATGGCAGCGACGTTACACTATGAGTCAGCTGGGTGATTCAGTTTCAAGATTGCTGCCGCATTGCCGTACGGCGATTTCGAATGCAAGCATCGCTTTTGAAGGTGTGCTTTTGCAGTGCATGAATGCGTTTCGTACAACTAGTTGCTGAGAAACCATCCATTCTTCCATATCCATACCTTCAAAGCCAATATAACCACTGGACTTTTTTTCACAGTGCATTGCTATATATGCATGCAATTTTGAACTGCAGTTCCATCCACTCGATGCGCCCTCTTTCGATTTCTCCTAGATTCGAATTTTGTCTTTGTTTGAGCTCAGAAGGTCACTATTTGGCCACGAAACCATTACATTCCGTTAAATTAATCCAGCTCCAATAGACACTGCTGCAACTGGAGCGCACCGTATAAGCTCGAATCTTCTCGGAGCAACCAAGTTTTTCACTTCTTAAAGGATGATCGGCTTTGCTCTTTTGGGAGGATGGAAACACTAATCTAAGCTTTGGCAGACTTTCATAAAGTCGTCACAGAGGTAGGGTATGAACGCCTCTGGGTCATTCAAGATCGATGAATTGTGGGTAAGGCGTTTTGGTGGAACTGGGGATGACGGTCGGGACACACGTTTAGTGAGGTCACTAGGCCACGCCCATTCACCCGCGGCGGATAGCAATCACGCAGTTAAAGGCAAAAACAAAACCCTTGTTTAGTAAAACAGAAGTTGGCCGTGGTACTGGTTACTAGCGTTAATTACTTTACCTTCTATTTGCAGAACATCGATTGCCTATGTATATTGCATTGAAATCGATTATTGGTACTCAGGATTTTGTCTCGTACAATCGTAGAAAAAAAACCAAAACTAATGAATCTTTCCAGAGATGGTTGTGGGCTGCAAAGAAACATGAAGAAAATCGAAAATTGATGCGCGCGCGGTAGATTTGCATGAATGAACCGGCAGTAATGCCCATCTCCTTTTTGCGTGCAGCTTCACATGAGCTGAGCGTTTTTCCGCAGTTACGAAATTCGTGTCACCATGAGCGATAAGTGTTTCACAGCCTTTTCAATCATAGTGGTGTGTTTACAGCGTTACTTCTGAGCCATTGCCTTTATCCACGATGGCAGCCTCGAACCATGTGTCTCGTAGATACAACAATATTGTCAAAAGTCCATCGGATCAAAGAGAGGTTCGTCGCTTTCCTCACAATGGAAAAACTCCTATAAGGCTCACAATGCGTTTATCGTTCTCGATTTTGGCAGCTGAACCGATAGTAATGCCTTTTCCTCTCCTTAAAGGAATCGTCCACGGAAAATGAGTTTTTGTATCACCCATATATTCATGTTGTATTTGCATAATGTTGGCCTCATGCAAAATTTCACGCGAAAAAATGTGAATCTGGCTGAGATACAGCACCACAAAGTGCGGTCCCAGTGGGCGGGGCCTCCATGTAAAAGCCTCGTACCGCGTCCGCCGTGGTCGGAGACGCATTGTAGGAACAGAAGGTTGCGTAAACGGTCCCACTCTCCGTTCCCAACGGCGGCGGACGACGGGACGAGACTTTTACATGGAGGCCCCGCCCACCTGGACCGCACTTTGTGGTGCTGTATCTCAGCCAGATTCACATTTTTTCACGTGAAATTTTGCATGAGGCCAACATTATGCAATCACAACATAAATATATGGGTAACACAAAAACTCATTTTCCGTGGACGATTCCTTTAACGGTACACCGGGAGTCGAGGATCCCTCCACAAGAGAAGGGGGGGGGGGGGGTCGTAACTGGAGAGGTAAGCAGTGATACGCTATTTGAAAAACGGAACGTGCCGTCAGGCTGATCCGGTTATGTTAGAAAATATGATTGAATTTGAATGATCAATACAAAAAATTGCAGTAATAAAATGTTTAGTAAGGCTATGCAATTGGCAATAGTTACTGATAGTGTGGAGGTTATGTAGATGCTGAAAGGAAAGTATTGGTATTTGGGTCCCCGTTGAAGGGGAAGGGTCTACTGAACCGGCCATTTTCCTTGACACCTGGCCATACCCTGGTCTCCGGGTTCGTCATACCCTACAGATGGAGTTGGTGGAAGCGTAGGGGCAGCTGCACTCTAGTCTTAGCACCAGCTCTAACCAGGAAAGGGTTTTAGCTTCTCATGGATATTCGAAATGAGGCGTAGGTGAGTCGATAGGGTCTCGAATGCTGGTTACAATCATTAACACCAAAATTGCACATACCGCTCCGAAGCGAGCTAGGAGGGATCAAAGTTGCTTGCGATGACTCAACAAGGCGAAATGTGTGTGCAGTAACGGTCGCCGTGGCATAATGGCAGCGTTTTTGCTCAAAAGGTGCTAAACAATAGGTTTGCTTCCTCGGTTAGACATTTTGATGAATCACGCCAGGCACAGTATCCGGTCAATGAATCATCGCAGGCGAAATTTGACACATGGTTAACTTGTTTCGGGCAATTTTGGTTTTTATAATTGTAATCACCAATGGAGACCCTACCGATCCACCTGGAGACCCTATCGATCCTCCACTTTAACGTTCCATGGGGAGTTAAAACACTTTCCTGGTAAGATACGACGCACTCTCAAAATATGACTATTGAGGAGCTCAATGAAACAATGTTCAGCAAATGGGGTGCTATTGTTCTTGAGAGTCATACGTTCCCGAGAGTCGTTAGTGCAGTGGCGCGAGGCGTCGCAGTGCAGCGCAACGCCAAGGATGGAAGATCGATTTTGCTCGGGAAGAATAATTACTTGTATCTCATTATATAGTCGTCGGGGGCCAGCGAACTTGGAAATCCTAGATATGAGCTGAACTTTACAAATTATTAGACACGGTTACTCACGACCTGGGTGAAAATAAAGTGTGGCGTCGTATAAGGCCGCATTCATACTTTGCGTCGGCAAAGCGTGGCTGCGTTCACAAACAACGAGGCACAGTGGCATGGGAGAGATGCAGAGACGACGCAGGAAAGGGGACGCGGTGGCACAGGCACAGGCTTAGATACACGCAGCCACGCCCTGCCGCCGGCACCGCAAAGTATGAACGCGGCCTAGTGGGTGCAAACAAGTAACGCTTCTTTTTCCTTACTCAACTGGGTGCACATGCAATTTGATCGACGGAAGTGAAAAATTCCAATTTTTACAGTATCGAGGACTTGAACTCACAAATGGTCTCCGGGTGTTGTTGGTGTCAGATCCTACGACTGACATGGCGGCCGCTGCGATGGATGTCAATGTCGGTGGGCGACTGCCGTCTGATTCGTACTGAAACACACCACTCCTGAATGTGAACGAATATTTTTAAATCCGGTTTCGTGGGTTCCTTTGTAGAATCCCACCTTTGAGATCGCTTATCACATGTTTCTTGATACTTTACGACTTTGGAACCTTTGTTTCTCTATGTAGATATCTCTAATCATGCAAGAAATTTCAAGAGATCCGTATGCAGCTGACTCGAGAAAATTTTAACGTGGGCCGCATACTGAAGAATCCGGGGGAAGAGGTCTTACTACGATTTCTCATAAGGGGCAAATCGCATGGTGCTTAATTCTTGTACTCCATGTTTGGCGTTGATAAAGAAGGTAATTCTACGAGTACAATGATATGGTTATACAGGGGGTGCCAGAAAAGTAATTTTTTCTCCTCCACTTTCAACCCTACTTTAGTCGAACTTCAGCAAATTCTTGAGAGGTATTTTTATCCCTAAAGTAAAGAGCAGACCCCACTCTAACACTATTCTCCGTAACAGCCTTCTGCACGAGCAGGAACGGGAGCTTGTTTCGAGTGAACAAGATGTATCACCCCAACTGGGCAAAATCCGAAATTTCGTCGCCCCGTTCAAAACCTTGCTAAGGTTCGTTCACTCTGGGTACCTAACGAGATTCATATTGGGTGGTGTTCTTTAACATTTCGTTTTCCCCGAGCTCCCAGCGCCCTTCGTTCGTAGAACGCGCCATTACCACTGAAACCCCTACAGAGGCGGGTGGCATTATTACACTTCGGATCACATCAGCGCTGTCCAAGCAGCGAGAGCTCTGTGACTTCTATGTACCGAAGGGTCAGTCCTTAGAAAGCTCCCCGTAAGAGACCTCCCACGGAATCTGGCTTCACTGTTTTAAGCGGACCTTGGTACCGCAGGTGCTCTGAAGTTGATGAAGGTGAAAGTAGTGAGTCTCAGCTTGCTCCTGTTTCTTAAGGAACATTTCGGGAATATTTTGCCCCAATACTTTTTCTCTTTCGTTTCCCTATGTCTTGTATTGTTGGCGGATGTGAGCCGTGAGCAGAATTACTTTTTTTGGCACCCCCTGTATATACAGGGGGTGCCAAAAAAAAAAGTAATTTTGCCCACGGCTCACATCTCCCAATTATACAAAACATAGGGAAACGAAAGAAATGTAAGTATTGGGGCAAAATATTCCCGAAATGTTCCTCTAAAAGCAGGAACAAGCTTAGACTCACTACTTTCATTTTCATAAAAATATAGAACCTTTAAGCGGCGCAGTCGGGCTTCGGAGCACCCACGGTATCAAGGTCCCTTTAAAACAGTGGAGCCGGGTTCCATGGTAGGTCTTTTGTGGGAAGCTTCCTAAGGATTGGCCCTTCGGTTCATG
Organism: Trichostrongylus colubriformis; assembly: GCA_963978905.1. Taxonomy (NCBI): domain Eukaryota; kingdom Metazoa; phylum Nematoda; class Chromadorea; order Rhabditida; family Trichostrongylidae; genus Trichostrongylus; species Trichostrongylus colubriformis. Next base: position 47,707,025 of record OZ022259.1, read on the forward strand.
GAAGTCACAGAGCCCCTGCTGCTTGGACAAGGTGCTATGATCCGAAGTATCATTTTCATGCTCAAATCCGCCTCCGGAGGGGTTTCAGTGGTAAGTGCACGTTTTGGCTCTTGGAAACGAAGGGCGCTGGGAACCCCGAAAAAACGGGATCCTAAAGAACACCACCCAGTATGAATCCCCTTAGGTACCCAGAGTGAACGGACCTCAGCAAGGTTGTGAACGAGGGCGACGAAATTCCGGATTTCGCTCAGTTGAGGTGACACATCTTGTTCACTCTTTCCTCGCTCCCGTTCCTGCTCGTGCAGAAGGCTGCCACGGAGTATAGTGATAGAGTGAGGCCTGCTCTTGAATCTGGGGATGTGAATACCTCAACAGAATTTGCCGTAGTTCGACTAAAGTGGGGTGAAAGTGGACGAGACAAAATTACTTTTTTTTTTGGCACCCCTGTATACGGTTATGTACTGGCCTGTCTACCATAACGATCTTAATTTAGGGCATCTCATGGATCCATGGGAATTACCAGGGCTAGCGCATTTTTGTGAGCACATGGTATTTCTCGGTACTGAAAAGTATCCATCGGAGAAGGAATTCCACAAAGTAGGTCACAATGCTTTAACTTATAAAGGGTGTAGTGCAGAAGGGACCGATGCGTCGTTGCACCTCGTCACATCGGGTACCCTGCTCTACCCTTCGGTTGTCTGACCCTTCTGAATATGTTCTAACGTTCGAACGTTTAAGTTTGTTTCTGATCATGGTGGATACAGAAACGCTTCCACGGGCACTGATAACACAAATTATCACTTCCATATAAAAGCGGATCAGCTGAAGGTAGGACATTTCGTCAAACCCAAAAGTATCAATCTAAAATGTTGAATCGAAAAGCGAATGGACGAGTGTGTGACTGGAAATTGATGAAAACTACTTAAAGACAGCATTAGGGGTAATGTGGTTACTGAGAAACCCCTGAAAGTAGTCATCTACATGGAAACTACAGGGGGTAAGAAGGCTATCTGCGGCGAAATCCCGGCGAAAAAGCCCGCCTCCGAGCTGTAGAAACGGCGCAACGGATAAGAGCTGTCGCCTTTCGATAATCGACCCCGCCCCCGAGCGACGTGATTCGTGGTCGGCTATGATGAGAGCGGCCAAGGATATGAGGAGAGATTGAAGGTATTTCTGGGCGCTTTCTCAGTTTTAGCATGAAACTCACTCCAAAAATAGATGCTGTCGTATTTCTAAACATTCCGTTGTGTTTATTGGCGACATGCCGATGGGAATCTCTTTCGCACTACCCGTCTCTTGATGGAAAGGTCGTCCGCGACCAGAACCAACGGTGGGAGGGGAGTCTTACTTCTCGGGTTTTTGGCCATTTCCATCCGTTTTTTTCTTCACTCTGTTACTAGGCTTCTCGATTTCCCATTCACTACTTCTTTTACTCTTCGTCCGAATTTCCCCTAGTGCTGCCTCTAAGTATGTTTGACATATCACACCAAATCCAAGTATCGTGGTGCTTTGAACCAGTAGAGCGGGTTGAGCCTCATATTCAACGTAATACTGAGAAAATTGCAACGCTTACCCCTCTCTCTGTGCAAGTTGCCATGTGATATAGACCCGGTCTTCGAATAGTCAAGGGAAGTGTTCTCCGGGATGCCCTAGAAATTATAAAAAAATACTGTATGTTTCCCTTCCCCATCTCTCCATTCTCCTCCCTCTTCCTCCAGGTCCCTTATTTCAGCTTTTAGCGGACACATAACGAAACGACTCTGCTCTCCTCAAAGTTGTCGGATGTTTACCCTTACGTCAGGATTTCGCACAGCGCGCGCGTCGCTTGTGTGCGAGCTAGGGGTGCCGATGTACATAGTTGGGTCCTAAAGCGATTACACGGTAACTACATACGGCACCCCTAGAATTACGGCTTATGTTACACTGTAGAGCACCCCATACCTTCATATCCCAAAATCTACGAAATTTACCCCTTCCAGGTCCTTAACTACGGCAGCGCCTCGTATAGTTCGCACGCATCGCATCGCACGCTGCATGCCGCGGTGCGAAATCCTGACATAAGGGCACTCATCCAAAGGGGCCTACTACTGTATCCCTAAGTAGGTAGTAGCAAGTCTGGTTGTGCGTATAAAGTCTTAAGTGGTAGGCGAATTGTGTGGGCGCATCTCATCTCTCGGTTTTGACCATCCCAGATTTCTTATCCGCTCATATTTACACCTCTACCTTTATTTCGTTGGTGTGGCGAATTACCTGGAGCTACTTCTGACATGTTCTATCAGATTTACTCATTTAGGAAGCACTCGACCGTTTTGCACAATTCTTTTTGGCTCCCAAGTTCACAGAAAGTGCCACGAAGAGAGAGGTTTGGTCACTGAGTTAGAAGTAGTGATTCGTTGCATAAGGGTGCTTTTGCATTAGGTGAACCTACAGCTGAATATGTTAATTACATACAGCACACAGTTGATGAACAGCATATTACTGACGACTGTCTCTGCTGACATCTAAGTCGCCATTCTTGTGGCCACTGCAAAAATGTGGGTACGTACAGCCTTACTTGAATACCTTGAAGTCCGCTCTTCAAGGGTGGTCGCGCCATCCTTGCTGAACACATCCATGCTACGCGTCACGATTCCTTGCCACTTTCCGCCATCTTTGACCAATGATCTTCCTTAATGGGTCGCTCCATCTAGTTGATGGTCTTCCCAACGGCCTCTTCACTCCACGAGGATACCAGTCGGTCACACGACACGTCCTTTGGTTATCGCCGAGGCGGGCAATATGGCCGACCCATCGCTTCTTCGAATCGTAGATGGTTTTGATGACTTCTCTAACACAGGTACGCCTTCGGACCTCGCGACTAGGAATCTTTTGAATAATCGACACACCACACATAGTCCGTTCCATAGCCATCTGCATCACTGCCAGTCTTTTCTCCTCAGCCCGAGTTGTATTCCATGTCTCGCATCTGTAAACTAATGCTGGGAAGACATAGGTATCGTACACTTGTCCTAGGGTTTGAGCGTCTAGCCGCTTGTCGTGAGAACATCGCGATACTTGTTGAACGCGGCCCAACCTGCCTTACGACGCCTGCTTATCTCAGCCGTGAGGTGGACATTCATGGTGATTGCCTGACCAAGATAAACGTGCGAGAAGACTTCTTCGATCACCGAGCCTTCCAGGTGCAGACTGTACTCCTCCACGAAACTGTTTTTCATCCACTGACTTTTGCCTGGATGGATGCGGAGCTCGGTGAGACGAGCGGCTTCGCAAAGTATTCTCAACGAGTCCTCGAGAGCACATGGCTTAGTACCGATAAGGATGATGTCGTGCGCAAAGAGGAGATACTGAAGCTTCTCACCATCTATATCAATGCCACAAGGTAGCTCGACGTTTCGCATTATGATCTCGAGAGCAGCGGAAAACAGATTCGGAGAGATAACTTCGCCCTGTCGCACTCTTCGTTGGGTTTACACACGAACTGGACTGTTCAGCAATTTGATATCAGTGAAACAGCCAGTGGCGTATTACGTTAATGTATCGCTTAGGAACTCCGAACATAATGAAAGCATTAGCACCGCCTGTTGTTCGATCCTATCGAATGTTTTCTCAAAATCGATGAAGAGGAAGCGTAACGGGAGCCGGTACTCTCTACAACGTTCCTTGAGTTGTGAAACGACATGAATGTGATCGAAGGTCGAATATCCTTCATGAAAGAAGGCTCCCTGCGCGTGTTCATAGTGAGAAGGCAGCAAATGCGCTTGAGAATGAGGCGAGAAAAGAGCTTGAGCACCACAGACAGGAGAGCGATCGGACGATAATTGGCCAAGACATCGCGCGACCCTTTTTGTGCACCAAGATGGTGTTAGATCCGAGCCACTCTTGGGGAACCGTTACCGTCGCGAGAATTTCCGTGACTACGTCAGCAAGCGAACGGGTGAGGAAGCTCTCCAGACGCTTTGAATGCACTGCTCGCACGTGGTCTAATCCAGGTGCTCTTCCTATCTTTGTCAAACGAATAGCACGGAACACTTCCGACTCCAAAACTCGCCACTCCTCTCTTTCAGTTGCATCATCACATGACATAGTACACGGCTGAACTTGCATTCTGGTGGAGAACCTCCAAGATCCTGGAAGGAGCCTCGAATCTTCTTTTCCATGTCCTTGCGACTTCGGGCAACAGGGCCATCTGATTTTGTCAAATACTTAGGAGAGACAGTCCTGGGGCAGAGGCTGATGATAGTTCTTTTGATGCTGATCGACTTTTGCGCCGCTTCCCTTGCTCTCCGTACGGCGTATTCACGATAGTCGCTCTCCACTCTAGAGCGAATGACCTAGTTCAGCCCGTGCGAGCCACTGGGTCCAAAGAACTTGTCATCTTTTTCGACTAGCCAGCATCCGTAGGGTCCCAACACTTAGCCGCAGGCACGGCTTGCTTATAATACGCTCCGAAGCAGCTTCAACAACGATTCGGATGACAGAGATCATCTTCCCAAATCTGGCATGAACGCTTCCATCACCACCGGAGAAGCCTGTCATAGAAGCGAGCAACCTTACACGTGTTGTCGCACAACTCGAATCGAACTCTTCGTTATTAACTCGCAGCTAACCGTCTCCTTTCTTTATTGAGATTTAACGCAATGATCGCTCGGACTAGACGATGATCGGAACCGATGTTAAAATGCGAGTTTCCGATGACTGTGACGTTATGGCACAGGCGCAGACAGTTTGTCATAATAAATTCGATCTCATGAAACGCTTGTCTGTTAGGAGTATGCCACGTCCATCGACGTCACCAACGCTTCTCGAAAAATGAGTTCGTCACCCATAGTCGACATCGTTCAGCGAATAAAGCCAGGGCATCACCTCGAGAGTCTCGTCCAGGTCTCCCATAGGGACCCACGAAGCTCTACCCGGGCTCGCCTAGGCTCAGATGGGCATTTAAATCGTCAGCACAAATGACAAAGTTTCCTTCGGGCAGGTATTGATTGCTCTTTCAAGCGCGTCGTAGAACCCCTCAACAGCGCCATCGTCATAAGCGCACGTGGGCGCATACACAGACAGGACCTTTAGCATTGCCGTATTGCCGATTCGAGCACAAGCAATGCGATCCTCTCTGATAGGACTTTACAATATGCGACACGAGCCGCCAGTTGCGGTGATACGATGAAACCGACGCCACCAACTCTGTCTTCTCTTGAACCAGCTCCTAGTAGGACTTCCTGACCCGTGTGTCATTTCCACCTCCCCGCTTCTCGCCTTCGCGTCTTCTAGATGCATGCCACGCTTATCGCACATCTGTCCAAATCAGAAATTAGCAAATCAATCCTGGCGTGGCTGTTGAGGCCTCGAGTGATGACAGTGCCGATATTCAAAAAACGGTTTGGCAGATCGCTTGCCGTGAGATTTCTCCCCCTCTGCCAGGAGGGGCTGGCCGCACGGGAATGAAGGTACTGCTTTTTGAACTTTATACATGGATGTTGATGGCCTGGACTTACCCCTCACCGCCTTGCCAAATCTGGCGGTAGCACCACTGCCGGAAGTGGACTCGCCCAAGAAGGGGCCCGCTTTTAGCCTCACTCGACACGTCGTTTTTCCGGCAACAACGCAAAGCAGCTTCAAGTAAGTTTGCACCACCGCACCACTTTGAGGCAACCGGGTTAGGGATGGACGTGCAGCATATAGTATAATATCGACACCAGCAAGACCGCGTATCAACGTGCCACGTTTGCTGGGGTGTGTAACCTTATGTCGAATTTCCGCTTTGCCGCTTCGCACTCGCGGTCCCATCAGCACGACTTGCCGCGGTTGAAATTCCGCTCAGAACGCAATTGGCTGGTAACATGAAGGTCCTCTAAAAAATAGCTGTTTATCTCATTATTATCTAACAACAATAACTTTTGCACTCTAAGAAAGCAAAATAGTACGATGAAAAGTAAAAGAAACAGTGGCATCACATTATAACAATCCTAATCAAGAAATAATCAATTCGTAAAACTTGAATGGGAGTGTACGCAATGTACGCAACCACACGTGAAGCTCGTGCTCGCCGCGCCACTCACAATGCGCGGCCGCGCGGAAATTCGACATAAGGCTGCACACCCCTTTTGTAGTAGTCGATACATATGTTCTATATTGGGCGTCTATTGCAATATCTCTGAGTGTAAACGCAGCCCAGAGAATGTGTTATGCTTAGCAGTTCTACCTTAAGGTACTGGCCATTGATTCGGAAAATTCCAAGAGTCTCAAAGTTGACAGGTATCGTATTACACTAGTAGAAAGGTGAGTACTTTTCAGCTGAATCGAAATCGATGGATATTTGATGCACGTAAGTGGAAAACTTAGAATTTAAAAGCTTGAGTTACAGTTACAGACAGTCATCACATAATACGAGAATGCTCTTAGCATTTATCTTTTATTTCTGGAAGAGAATTTTTTATTTCTTTCTCTATTGAAGTAATTGAGGATTATTTTTCAAAGAAATAGGCAAAAATTACGCATTTTTAGTCCCCATGTTATCCCTTACTGGAACCGCGATGAGAGGTGCCGTTTGTTTTTCCTTCTTCCCAATCCGCACTAGGCTAGCAAATTGAGGAGCATAGGGAAATGACATTGTTGTTAGGTGCTCTTGTTAGAGCCTTTTCGAGATTCCAGTATCCTGTATGAGACGTGAAATTGTCGGCGTCTTCACCATCTTTAGGCCGCATTCATACTTTGCGGAGTCGGCGGCAGTGTGTCGGTGCTTGTCTCTGCGTCTCCGACTGTGCCATCCTGTCTCGTTGCCTGTGTCGTCTCTGCATCTTCCCCCGTTCCACTCTGCCTCGCTGCCTATGAACGCAGTCACGCCCTGCTGCTGCAAAGTATGAACGCGGCCTTAGAGCTTGAAAAGTTGAGAAAACGTCAGGCTGTTCCGTTCATAGACTTATCAATCTCGAGAACATTTCCAATAGTGTAGCGGACCACCTTTCAGTACTGCTTAATCTGTGTATGCAACCGCGCGCAAAATGTACCACAAAGTTTCGCGACCAGGCATCCGAAATGGACCACAAGTAACATAACTTTTTGGTGTACAGGGTGCGTGGAAAGTATAGGACACAATATTTCTTGCCATAGATCCACGATAGGGATCAGATAAACAAACTAATCGAAGTGAAAAATACACGACAATTTTACGATCATTGTATAACACAACGTGCTTGAAATCCGATCCTTTTGCTCTGATGCCAGATTTCAGACGTTCGAAAACGGAACCTACAGTGCGCCGTCCATAGTAAATTCGGTATCGTAAATGAACTCGAATGCACCAAAAGCTTTTTTGGTGGTTTGTTGCCCTGGGTCACTAATCACTTTGCTCAGCTCTGTTCATCCTTCAACAAGATTGGGCTCCTCCTTATAACCCCCATTTGAGAAAGCTGTGCCGCACGCACATTTTCGTGGATATTGGGACAGTGGACTTGTGGACTACCTCCTAGTCGGATTTCAGTCCGATATGCTTCCCTGAACGGGAGCACTTGTAGAGCAGGCCTGTAGGGTAGCCCCACCGCTCTGGCGATGCTCCGAAGTTGTCGCTTCAGAAGGTGTTGAGCGATGTCGACTCGAGTGACTGCGGCGCACTGAGGCTCAGATTGGAACATCTGATGGCCTGCATCTAAGCAAATTCCCATCGAATTACAAGCGCCTTGTATGATATAAAGGTCCCACAGGTGTTTCCTACTCACTAGACCTACTACTTAGATTCATTTGTTTATCTGGTCTCTATCTTGAAAGATACAGTTAGAAACATGATGTCCTATACTTTCCAGCCACCCTGTACTGGAGAGCTCCACCTTGACCTACTAGACTTTGACTTCGTATCAAGTCAGAGGCTCAGAGGCCACGGGAGGGCGCGCCATCATGGTTCATGTCCACACTCACTTCTTTGATATTAAATTTAGGGTCTTTTGTATTGGTTCGATACGCTTATAATAAATTTCAAGTGATGGTTTCGAAATCGAATGCCAAGAAGGTGACTGAAACTGCAAATTTGGTGTCTCCATGGCAAACATGACGCATTTTCGAAGAAGTTTGTCTACTTGGTCCAAGACCCTCTAAGTGCTCCTTAACCGTGCGTGCGAAGGTTATGTGGTTTGCTTTGGCGTGCAAAACTCATCAGAGAATTCTGGATTCCCGCAAGAAAGCCACGCATGGATGATCCTAACCAGTGTCTTCCCACACTGTGAACTGTAAACCACAGTAAGGGCGATGTGCACAGCAGCAGTTTCCGATGTACATCGTCAAAGCATCAAGTCAATAAGTCTGATTGGTCGGTTTCGATACGTGTGAATTAGGTGCGAGCTTCTTCTTCGCTGGTGGAAACTTGGATGAGTCTGCTACCTCATTAGGTCGCCGTCAAAACTTGCGATTTTGCAACTTTGCGACGTCGCACTTTCGCACGCGATAGTACCACCTTGAGATCGTGCAATGCCGCAACTTCGCGTGCGGAGCCGCGACACCGTAAAGTCGCAAAATCGCAGAATCACAAAATCGCAAAATCGCAAAGTGTGACGGCGGACTTACCGAATTGTAGGGGCGAAGCGCTAGACGGGTGTGTGCACTTATGACGGAAAATCGCGTGGCCGCCCGCGGCGAGCAGCGCGGCGGGTGCGAGTGCCAGTGGCAGGGCATGGCGGCCTTCAAGCGAGGCAGTGTGGCGGGGGTGGAAGTGCAGAGGTGACACAGCCACGCTCTGCCGAGCTCCCGAGGGTAATCGATTCGGCAAGTTGTGCTGATGACGCCGCGAGTGCGACGTCCGCGAAACGATTTTCCGTCATAAGTGCACACACCCGCGCTAGACGGAAGGATAGAAGGAGGAGGTGCGTTTTGATACCTCGCGAATCACAAAGTTCGAACCATCTTCAGGTTTCTAAAGGAGTCGAAACGGCCGAAACATAAGGCCTAGAAAGGTTGCACCTGCTAACATGGTATTGGTAAAACAAAAGAAATTCGTCTATGCCCATTGAATGAATCGTGACATTCCGAACCTGATCGAGGCATATAACGTTAAACATCCGTTGATCCAGTTTGCTCGTTCTTTCTAATTATGTTGCTTACAAGGAAGGATTGAACTGGTTTCAGGCATCTTTCCAAGGCGAATCATGATTATCAAAAATTTAGTTGTGGCAGTAAGGTTCGTCATAAATCGCCCACTTCAAAAGCACAATTCGCGTTCACCGGAAACAGTAATTGAGCTGAACGGAATTGGTACGAGAGCTTCACGGGACGTTTACGCCGCGCCCTCTGCTTTGTGAAGGGGCGGATACAACATTACATCAGTGCTCTCTAACCAGTGACAATCCAGCTCAGTTCCTACTTCCAGCAAACACGAAATATACCTTTAAAAACTACTAATTCGCTGAGTCATTTAGACAGACATTTTCAGAAAACTCTACTGGACGACCCACGTAAGATAGGTATTGAAGTTCGAAAGGCTTTACTGGATTTTCATGAGCAGTGGTACAGTTCGAACATGTAGGTTGTTTAATTTTTGCATGATAAATATAAGATCCGCTCTCGTTTCAAATAAAAGAGTCTGAACATAAAATTCCTACTCTTCACATACGGTCAACGTCTAAAAGTACAAAAATCGACGGAATATTCAAAAAATACAAAAGATAACAAGAATTCCTCCCAGAGGGAGTATTTTGCTCCCTTGAGATTGAAAATTACCTCTGTAAATAACATTAGTAGCCGGGTATTGCCTTTGAGAAGGGAATGAGCAAAACAAAGCTGAAGTTCTAAAACCATTTTCAAATGCTTTTCAATATTATTCAAGCCATGCTACCTTCAACTTTACCCTCATAGCAAGCTTTTTATAGCATGTCGCTTTGTATTGTCGGATCAGAATCATTGGATGCATTGGAGTCTCTCGTGGAAACCTTGGACTTCGTAGCCATAAAGAACAAGAACGTGAAGCGGAAGGAATGGTTGGAGAGTCCGTACAGAAGAGAACAACTGGGTAAACGTATCGAGGTAACGTCACTGAAGCACTTAATCTCTCTAGAAATGTCCGGACCATCTTCGAATTTTAACTTGAGGCACATTCCGCGCTCGCTGATGGGTGGAGTAACAGTTGATTCTCCATTGGTTGTCGGTGGCTGGGAGGCGGTCTCTCCACGCCCTATTGCCTGCAGTGGGGCGTGGTCGATCCGCCCCCAGCGCACGACAACCAATGGAAAGTCAACTGTTACTCCACCCATCAGCGAGCGCGGAATGTGCCTTTAAAGGAGTCGTCCACGAAAATCCCGTTATTCTAATTCTCTCCAGAATCAGTGTATTAAATAAAATGCTTCAAGGAAAACACAAAAAGAGTGAAAGAATTCCTTTTGTTCTATTTAAAAATCTTAAAATATGAAGAAGATGCAGTTCGTTTGAATTCCCGCCAAAAGATCTTGCAGCAGTCACCAATGAGCAAATAGCTTCTTGACGGCGGAGACGCAGACAGCAATTGGGCGCGTTTCTTCGCGCCCAATTGATGTCTGCGTCTCCGACCACCGTCCCCGATCGCGCATTTGCTCCTCAGCTCTCCATGGCCGACATCCGCCTGGACGTCACATCCAGTCCGCCCCAGTCTTTGAGGAGCTATATCTCAGCCGGATTGTAATTTTTTCACGGGAAACTTTGCATGCGGTTCTCAGTAGGCAGAAAGAACAAAAATATATGGGTAACAAAAAAACTCTTTTTTCCGTGGATGATTCCTTTAGGTTTTTCTTTAAGTTGAGCTTAATTATTAGACGATTCTCGGCTATTCATCATCCGGGGTAGTCGCAGAGCCAGCTCATAATTTGCAAGTGACTTTCAAAGGAGGATGGAGAGAAGGTTTTAGATTATGAGTGGGATCCTGTAAGGCCGCGTCCATACTCAGCGCCGGCAGTGCATTGCTGCGTTCACAGGCAGCGAAGCAGAGTGGCACGGAATGATGAGACATGACGCAGGCAACGAGGCAGGTTGGCATAAGTTGAGACGCAGAGACACAAAGCCACGCCCTGCCGCCAGTACCGCAGAGTGTGAACGGGGCCTGAATTCAAGGCCGAAACATTACTATCGTAAGTTGAGCAATTCATGGTTGTTTTCAGATTGTACCTATCGAAGATACTCGCAGTCTGACCATTGAATTTCCGATCCCTGACTTACGGGATGAGTACAAGTCGGAACCTGCACGATACATTTGTGAGTTTTCTCTAAATCTTTCAGAAAACCCAAACAAAGTTCGTTGCTATGGGAATACGGACACTTTAAAGGCATGTAAATTGTCAGGTTAGCAGCCTTCTTTGGAGATATTGATTGGAGACAGTCGATGCGATAATTAAGAAAGCCAGAAAGCTGAAATATATTTATTAGTGAACTCCAGAAAACCAAACAAACGGTATGTTACGCGTTCCGCCATGACACTAGAAGGAACTGAATAAGGCCTGAAAGGGTAGTTACGCTTGCAAGTCTACGCATCATGTCATAGAACTGCACAGCGCTGGTCGATAAAACACATCACCGGGGAAAGGTCTTTTTCCTTGGGGTTTTTGCCAGCTCTATTTTATTTTTTCCACTGCCTTATTGTTGAGCTCTACCTTCAATTTTCAACATTCCAATCTGCCAAACTATTTCATCCGTTACATTTCTTGCCTCTGAACCGGGGATTTTGGCTTATTGGCCTACTGGAGTGGAAGGCGAGCCTCCTACAGAGCGTACATTGACTCGTAGACCGTGCATGACCGCCTCACATCATAGATTCATGTGGCTCCGGTCAATACGCGAGCGACAGGGTATGCAAAAAAACGCGCCCATACCTGGCTCCTCGAATTACACTAATGTTTCTTGTTCAGCATTTCTTTTCAGCGCATTTGCTCGGTCATGAACAAAGAGGTTCTCTGTTTTCCGAACTTAAGCGGCTGGGCTGGGTCAGCTGGTTATCTGCTTCTGCATGGAATCTTGCTAGAGGAATTAGCGTTTTTCGAATCGATATAATATTGGGTGCTGGTAAGCTCAGTAAAGTTAACAATGTAGAATTTTATATTGTTTCTGACCTTATTATCGTACACAAATTCCATCTTACAGACGGTCTGGATCACGTTGACGAGATAATACGCTTGGTTTTCAATTATATTGGCTTACTCAAACGTAACGGTCCCGTTGCATGGATCCAAGAGGAGCTTCGCGATTTAGGAGAACTTCAATTTCGCTTTATGGTAGGTCAGTTTGAGGACACCAGGAGGATTTCGAAGGTTCATAAAGGTGATTTTCGCGATAAAGAACTGAAAAATGGCTGAAACTCCGAAAAATGGAGGAACCCCCTTCCGTTAATTCTCATAGCGGACGCTGCGACGAATGCTCCACCCTCCACGGCTGCTCGGTTATCCGTGACCACGGATCGATGTTTGTTCAATTTTAGGATAAAGCTGAGCCATTGCAAGCTGTGAAAGACTATTCTTCTAATCTGCAATTTATTCCCTTCCAAGACATTCTATCGTCGGATTATCTCACACCGGAATTTGATCCTGGTGGGTCATTGACTCATTCTTCCCCAATTCATCACGTTTACCAGTTTTCAAAAGTTTCAGTTTTCAGAAACATTATTTCAAAAGTTGCAATTTCACAAAATCCTTCTGATCGCTATCCATTGCAATGAATAAAATCGCAGTAATCGATCCATAGATATTTATCGATCCGTTTCCGAGATACTCCGCGCCACCGACTTCTCCATGGATTGCAATGGTTGTTGATTACGCATTCGGCTTATTTGTGTTAGACACCTAGAGCCCAATGTTCCGAACAAGCATGGTGTCTATGGTGGCCGACCCCAAAGAAATGGATGATCTGTTGGAATCAGTAGAGCTCAATTCAGAGGGTTTATGTAGCCCTGATGGCGCTGCTTATCACTGCCCATCTTCACGCAATTTAACGCTATGAAAACGAAGTCCGGAGGAGATCTCGATTCTAGCGCTATGTAGATTAGGTTAAGCTCTAGCTGTCCCTTATTGTTGATGCGTAAATTTTAGTCGAATCTGATTTTATCAAAAATTGGCTGATTCCAGATCGGATTATGGAGATAACTGATATGCTAACTCCGAGTAACATGTTCTACTTGGTGATTGCAAGGAAATTCGCCGGTCAGCAAGGAAATGTTCATGAGCCGTACTATGGCACGGAAATACACATCAGGGATATAGATGACGTGGGTTATATCTTTCTATACTATAAAGTACATAGTAAGCCTACAAATCCAAAACCTACATAGTAAACCACGTACAATACCGCTCGCGTTCCGTGAATAATCTTCGCCTTGCGACGGATTAGTCGCGAACAAACCGTCGCACCGTCATAACATTCTTCAAAGTGAATGAAATGGAAAGATTAAAAACGCATTGGATTCCTCCCGATGCGGCGAGTTCTACGATGTATGAAATGTCAAATTTTGTCAAGCAATTAATTTGAAAATCGCGCGAAAACGCGTTTTCGCGTCTTTCCGCTATAAATCAATTGCTTACTGATTTTTTATCGAAGTTGTACACATTTTCGTGACCAGCCCGTGGAGCTCTACAAGATGGTATTACTAATTTTCGGTTTTCTCGAACTCGATACTAGGCCATTTTTTACATTCTGAGAAGTTTGAGGGAAATTTTCTTTAAAACCTGATAAGTGGAGATAAAAAATTTTCATAGTCTTGATCTAAGCTCACAGAAGTGTAACGATTTTGAAGTCGCGGTCATTTCAGATCAGCCCTTATTCCTTTGTGTGGCCCTAAACAGCGTCTCCGTGTATGTGTACTCTGCCTGAGAAAACTATTTCTTACCTCATTCACAGACACAGATTCTCCAATGAAGTGTACGCCGTTCGATTCCTCATAAAAAATGCTATCGAATGACATACAGTGACCTTTATGGTAATAAATATAAAATTTTCCCCATTTCCAGCGCCGACCGCTTTCCCACGGTCGTGCACGTGAATAGCCCGGTGGCGCCATCGATGATGAACCCTCTCCCCTGGCGGGCACATGAATCACACGCTGCCCACGAGAGATTGAGAGGTCGACCCACGAAGGCTGGAACTGGGGAAAATTTGATATTTATCACCACAAAGGCTTCTGGATGTCATTCGATAGCATTTTCCATGAGGAATCGAACGGCCTACATTTCATTGGAGAATCTGTGTCTGTGAATGAGGTAAGAAATGGTTTTCTCAGGCAGAGTACACATACACGGAGACGCTGTTTAGGGCCCCACAAAGGAATAACGGCTAATCTGAAATGACCGTAACTTCGAAACTGCTACACTTCTGTGAGCTCAGATCAAGACTATGAAAATTTTTATCTCAAACTTTTCAGGTTCCAAAGAAAATTTCCCTCAAACTTCTCAGAATGTGAAAAATGGCCTAGTATCGAACTCGAGAAAACCAAAAATTTGTGATACCATCTCGTAGAGCTCCACGAGCTGGTCACGAAAATGTGTACAAGTTCGACAAAAAAATCAATAAGCAATTGATTTATGGCGGAAAGACGCGAAATTCGCGCGATTTTCAACTCGACGAAATTCGACATTTCATATATCATTGAACTCGCCGCATCGAGAGAAATCCAATGCTTTTTTAATCCTTCTTCATCCACTTTGAAGAATGTTATAACGGTGCGACGGTTTGTTCGCGACTAATCCGTCGCAAGGCGAAGATTATTCATGGAACGTGAGCGGTATCATACTATGCAAGCTTATCTGTCGATCTGTCAGTCAGATTTGTCGGATAGAGGTAAAACTGCAGTGGTGCCTCTCACTACCTTATGAGCACCCACTGTTAGGTTGTATAGAAAGTTTTGGACATTTTTCGCAATATTTTTTCATTCAGAATAAGCCCTATTCTATAAATTTGTCACTACGTCATCTCACTGAAAGCCTGACTAACAGAAATGCACGAAATTCCAAGAAAAACTGCTAGTCGTAGCGATTCTCCTTGAAGAACACCTTGTTAAGGACGCATTCATACTCTGCGGTGTTGCCTTTTTTCTGGGTGTATAGCCTTATGTCGAAAAACCACGTGGCCGCACGCAGCGAGTCCGGTTAGTTTTTCGCGTGCGATTGCGTACAAGTTCGTTGTTGAGTTTAGTTGTTTCGGACGCTCAAAGATCGAGCTGCGGTAAAGACCACTGGGAAGAAGGGGATCGAAGAGCGCAGGGGGTATCTTATTATGGACATTGATTACCATAGAAGGGGATACGAATTACTTCTCTGCACTATGGTCCGGCGAAAATGAAAAAAAGCAAAAATATTCAACTTAGACTGCAGATCAACCCCTCAAAAATCTTTTCAAGGTGCTTAAAGGCACCATTAGAGGTAAGGGAAAACTGAGATCTGGGAGTACATGTTTTCTGAAAACGAACCTTCTTCTTCAGAAGAGGTCACATGTGGCTAAAATCGCATTAAAAAAGCGCGGCTTGGGGTCTTATAACGACCCCGCAGCTCGGCATGCCGTTATTTGGGTATGCGGCCGGGGGAGTCGCTATGGAGGGGCAGGGCAACGATCGCACCGGATGACTCGGACTCTGGCCTGTCTTCAGTCCACTCCAGCTAGTGACGCAGAGGACGAGAGAGAGAAGGAGGGTTTTCGGGTTTCTGTTCCTCGGTTTTTTCGCGGTTTGATGTCGTTCTTTCTCTACTACTACATTGCTGAGCTCATCTACTATTGTATTGCACAGTCTGCCAAATTACCCCTTCTGGTGTCTTTAAAAGGGCAACTTTTTATCAGATGCAACACTCATTGCGATAGCACCCTGCAGATATACAGTCTACATCACTGCATCATGGTTCTCAGCTATCAAAACACAACAAATGCAGCTTCTTTTGAAGGGCTCCCACGGTTCCATAATTTTGGGTCATGGGCGGAATCCCAGCAGACAGCGGCAAGTCGTGCTGATGGCGCCGCAGATGAGACGCAACGAAGCGTTTTTTTGACATAAGGTTACACACCTCTAAGTTCTGCCAGGGTCAGAACTTTTTTGCGTTCACAGACAGCGGGCAGAGTAGCACGGGCGAAGACGCAGAGACGACGTAGTCAAGTTCTGTCGCCGAGACCGCAGAGTATGAAGACGGCTTGAAGGCATATTCCGCGCTCGCTATGGGTGGAGTAGCCAAATGACTCTCCATTGGTTGTCAGCGGTTGGGAGGCGGTCTCTCCACGCCCCATTGCGGCAATAAGGCGAGGAGAGACCGCCTTCGAACCGCCGACAAGCAATGGAGAGTCAGTTGGTTACTCCACCCATAGCGAGCGCGGAATATGCCATTAAAGGAGCTATACGGATGTTCGCAAAACTGGAAGTCAGTAAAAGCTAGGTACGACAAGTATGGTGCACATGAGAGAATCTCAATGCGCAAATAATTTAAATTCTGGAAGAGAAAGGCGTTTAATAATAAGTGGGATTACGCATTGCTGGCGCCGACTACGAATTAGTGAAACTCTGACGATCAACAAAGCGTAGATTTTGTCCATTTTCTTTGGAGTGAAAGGACTACGAAGGTTACCGATGCGAAGTAATTTTTTTATGATCAATCTTGAAATAACTAATTTTAAGGCGACAATGGAAAGTTTCAATGTTGCATTAAAGACGGTAAATCCTGCTTTACACTTACCAGTCAAAAACGAGTACATACCCACGCGAATGGATCTGAAACCACGAGAAGCTGTCAAACGGTGAGTATTCTATTCTTCTGTGACTTTGTTTTACATGCATAGTCCGAAGGGTGTATATCGCTAGGACAAAAACGTCGCGTGGCCGTGTTCGGCACGCGACGGTTTTGTCCTAGTGATATACACCCATAGTCCGAAGACCAAATTCAGTAGGCAGTTCTGTCTAGGCCAATCAAGTCTATTGATCTAGGATTGATTTATTGATATTGTACCCATCTAGCGGGACTAACGCCCTACCATGTTGGTTGTAGTAACCCTCACTGATCATGTTTTTTGTATCCTTGACATTATTTGATCAGTACCCCATGATGGTTTGATTGGTCCCGAATCGAATTGCACAAGCTACATGCCCAGCCCCAGTAAGACATTGTAGAGGACAAATATGAATAAGAAGAGTCCCTCGCTAGTCCTCGGCTCTCATGGAGTTCTATGCGTGGCGCATACCAAAACGAGATTGATTGAGGTTAAGTGAATTTGTCTTGTTTTGATTATGCTTTTTCATCTGTTTTAAATTTGACTTCAAATCTTGCCGGCGTGCAGCACTGCAAAATGTAGTAATCAAAATTCGTAACTTGGCTGCATGCAATCCCTAAAGGAGGGTATTTGAATTTTTGTTTTTGCGCGAGCCAAATGGCAATTCAAATGAGGGAAAAAGATCGGCGAATGAAGAATGACGGAAAAGTATTAGGTTGGACGGGAAGTTCTGGGACACTTTTTGTTTTTTCCTGTAGAAACCTGTAAAGCTTCGGGAGCATTTGGTAGTGGGGGGTATATGAAGCGTCTGAAAAGGGCTTCTGAATAGCACATTCATATTCTCTACGGCTTCAACTAGCAGTGAATTTACGGCAATTTCGCGAAAGGTGCGAAATTCACGAACACCGCCTCGGTTCCTCAGCATGCGAGGCCACTAACAAAATTAACCAGTCGATGGACCCAGGTACTGTCTCTCATATGGCGGCAGCCCGATGGCTCGATCGGCTCAAATTGGAACAGGAAAATATTCAAAAAATTGCATTGAGAAAAAAACTTTTTTTTTTGAAAATTTTCAAAAAAATAGGAAACTGTTACCATCCAACACGACAGCCACTGCCGATCTCTACTGCAGGCAATTGGACACCGGAGCGCCAAAACTTACCGGAAAAATGGACCAAGACCTCTTCCTCCACGATAACGCTCACCCACATGTGGCAAAGTTGGCGTGTCAAAGGATCCAGGACCTTGGTTGGACGAAGCTCTCCCACCCACCGTAATCTTCGGACATGGCCCCAACTGACTACCACCTATTCCGGTCGTTGAGCCACTTCCTTGACGGGCGACAGTTCAAAGATGACGACGATCTCAAGAGCGGGCTCCAGAACTTCTTTGACCAGAAGTCTCCCGAATTCTACCGGAAGGGTATCTACGATCTTCCTGAGCGTTGGCAGTACATTGTAGATCACGATGGTGCATACTTTGGTGACTGAAGTTACATGTGAGTAAAATTAAAATAAATTGAATTTTTCTCACAAGGTGTCCCAGAACTTCCCGTCCAACCTAATATTATGCTATTATTGGCATTTGAATCAATCGTATAAATCGTATTTGCTTTCGTGCCAACGCAACATATGTACTAGGCCTAGATTGATGATTGCCTAGCTATTGAAAAAAGCCTAAAGGGAACAGTAAAATGGTGAGGGTGAAAGCAGGGGTACAAAGTAGTGTGGCAACTTGGAAAAAAATCTAAAAATTGTTAGCTCCAGAGGAATGGCTACTTATTCATTTCGATCTTTACTCTAGATGAGTTTACCGGTGATTGTATCAATGAGCTATCGATCGAATTCCATGCGGATCTAGGATATAGAGCGGTTATACTCAGTCGCGTGTGTATTCACAACCATTTGGAGGCGGATCACCGACTAAGAAACGGAGCTGTGACATGGCGAACTGTGCAGGCGTTTGTTAAATCGCTTTCAACACAAAAATTCCCTTCAACACCAAACACGACACATATTAGCTCTCCCTTCCCATGAACATGACCCTATTTGGTGGTGAGAACCATCAACTACAAGCACATTTGATGTGTTTGTTATAGAGATCATCCGAGTGTTATCTATGACTGTGAATGGTGTCGTATCTGGTTCAAGCAAGATGACGAGTATAAACGTCCAAAAGCAGTGACAAGGGTAAGCGTTTACAGTGACTTAAAAGATCTAAATATGGAAGAAACCCCATTTAAGGTTGCTCTCATATCTCCAATGTCGACTGCGTGTGCAAAATCAGTGATGCTTTTACGAATGTTCATATTGTGTCTCGAAGTTAGTCACAAAACTTTTCCCTTTATTATTAGAATCAAGTCTTTTTTCTGTGTTGCTTTTCATCTGATTTCTATATCCATATACACTTCTAGGATGCCTTAGCTGACGAAATTTGCTATGCAACACAAGCTGGGTTGTACTGTCGTATAGCAGACGAGGAATACGGACTGATCCTGAAAGTGAGTGGTAATCGAAACACGTGAAAAAATCTTCATCTTAATTTATGATCCTAATTGTTTTGCTCACACTGGCCCCACTCTTCACACGCTACCTGTCGGAATGCAAGGTACCCACATCGTGGAAAACTAGCAGAACTGTGTTGCTGTATAAGAAGGGAGATCCACACGACATCGGCAATTATCGTCCAATCTGCCTGCTGTCTGTAGTCTACAAGCTCTTCACTCGCGTCATCGCGAATAGGATCGGTAGAACTTTAGACGAAGGACAGCCATGCGAGCAAGCAGGGTTTCGGAGAGGATTCAGTACAATCGATCACATCCACACGGTCACTAGACTCATCGAAGTATCGCGAGAGTACAAGATGCCGTTATGTCTCACATTCATCGATTTGAAGAAAGCCTTCGACTCTGTTGAGACAGAAGCGGTTATCAAAGTCCTGGGAAACCAGGGTGTGCCTACTCTGTATATAAAAATACTTCGTGAGCTCTACAGCAACTTCACGACCAGGATCTCGCCATTCTACAAGGAAGTCATCATCGACGTGAAGAGAGGGGTTCGACAAGGCGACACTCTCTTGCCTAAACTATTTAGCGCCGCTCTTGAGAACGTCATGCGTCAACTGGAATGGGAAGGAATGGGAGTGAAGGTCGATGGCCGGCATCTACACCAACTCCGCTTCGCTGACGACATTGTGCTAACAGCATCGACAATCCAGCAAGCAGAGCGAATGCAAGCCGATTTTGACTGCGAATGTAGAAAAATCGGTCCACAGCTGAACCTGACGAAGACGATGTTCATGAGAAACGGATTGGTACCTGACGCCCCATTCACGCTCAACGGAACGAACGTCACCGAATGCTTCAGCTATGTGTACCCAGGTCGGGAAGTCAATATGATGAACGACTTAGCACCAGAGCTGAGCAGGAGGAAGAGAGCGGCATGGGGAGCCTTCAAGACCATCGAGGGAGTAGTGAAGAAGACAAAGAACATTCGGCTCCGCGCCCATCTCTTCGATTCCGCTGTCCTTCCTGCCCTAACATACGCCTCAGAGACCTGGACTCTACGTAAGCAGGAGGAGCATGCGGTCGGCGTCATCCAACGCGCCATCGAGAGGGCAAGTGCAGAGGGGAATCCGGAGTTCCGAACTCCGTCGTCGATCAAAGATCAGGGACGCCGTCGTCTTTCCCAAGGAATCGAAGATTAGATGGGCCGGACACGTTATGCGATATCGTGATGACCGTTGGACCAGAGCGGTTACCGACTAGATCCCTCGGGACGTCGAACGAACACCTGGACCACCGCAGGCCCGATGGTCAGGCTTCTTCACGAAAGCTCTGCGCGAAAGGAACGAGACGCTACGTGTCTCTGGAGCCAGAAACGTTCACTGGACTGCTTTGGCTCGCGACAGGGATGAATGGAGATGTTGCTGGCGCCCGCTCGAGGCTCTCGATGATCAACGGGACGACAAGACCGGTGACACGTGAATTGTTTTGCTCATTTGAAAGATAAAGGCAATAAGAATGCTATGTGTGTGGGCGGAGTGGCGACGGACTCAGCGCGCTTTGCATTGGCAGATTTCTCCTTTCGGGGATGGTGGCGCTTATTGATGTCCATCTGCTCATCCCCTATCGCCGTTGTCGCTCCACCCAATCCATTTAGCGTGCCCATTGCCTTCAATCAATATTTTGTGAGGGAACGCGAAAGGCGGTGTGGGAACGCCAAGTCACGCTCAAGGATATACTTACATGTTTGAAAAATGAGAACGCAGCTCCCGCTCCTCACTGAAACCCAACATCGTGTATGTATGTATGTTCTAACATACATTCCAAAAAATAAAAATAGTGTCCCTCCTCATAAGCTAATTTCCCCTTTAGGTGAGTGGTTATGATGAGAAACAGCCACAACTCGTTGAACAAGTCATCAGGCGAATGATCAACTTCAAGCCGGGCGAGTACTAGTATATTTGTTTGTTATATTTGTTGTTTGTTATAGTATATCTTGTTTTGTTATATTTGTATATTTGTTATATTTACTCTTAATTTTATTCTGTCTACCCAAACCCCAATCCACGAATGCGCTGATTTGTTCCGGACAACCACTTATTTGGTGTCAAGCTCAAAGAAGTCATTGGCAACGTTTTCAGATCCACTTCGCTTCGAAGTCCTCTTTGATGAGCAAAAGCGAACATTGAAAGACGCAGCACTATCGGAGCCCCTCACACTGTCTTCTTACTACTTGGCGCTGTTACTCACCGATAAATCCTTTACCAACGAACAGCTGCTTACCGTTTGTAAAGGAAAGTGGATTTTTTGAAGGCTTAAATTTTAAAAACCACTAAAATACATACAATGAGCTTCCCATGCACCTTGGTTTCTTTTGGTCTCTCCAGTGCGCGAATATTTGACGAATTATTTTGTGTGAAAGATGCAAAGAAGAAAAGCGGTGAACAGATAGGAGGGGAGAAAGACGAGAGACAGCATTGCGATGTCTTACCGCTGATGTGATGCTCTTTCATTACCTTTTCGAATGACGTCCAAGTTCGAGTGTCCTGTCGCACCCCTCCACTTTTAAACTACTAGGTTGTCCCAAGTCTTGCAGGATTTTTTTCGATCATCACTTTTTATTATTTTTTTCAACAAACAACAATTAGGCAACGACGTATTCAAAATTGTTATCGACAACACTCTGCCACCTCATAGGTAGCTCGTTGATTCCCTCCTCCCAGAACTTTGGGTTCTGTGAGTCGAAGAAGTCAGCGATCGCCTTTGCAAGCAAGTCATAATCAACGAATTTTCTCTTGGCCAGGAAGGATTGGAGCGGATGGGTAAGGTGATAGTCTGTAGAGTATGGCGGGTGGGGCAGCACATCCCAGCCGAGATCCTGTAAGCTTGGCATAGGTACTTTTCGCGAAACGATAGAGGGAGCCGTCATGAAGGAGGGTGACCGCGGACCTTTTCCGGCGCTTTTCTCGAACAGCGACGGCTATCTGCTGAAGCTGGTGAGTGTATACGGAAGCGGGTACTGTCTCGCCTTGTGCCAGCACCTCTTGGAAAAGCATTCCTCTCGCGTCCAGAAGCAGCAGAGTAGAACCTTCTTTGGATGCAGGTCGGACATGGGCTGCGTTGGCGGCTCAGAGTCACGTAGCCAAAAGGCGCGGAGTGCGTTGGTATCGTACACGTCCCAGCTTTCATCGCCCGTAGCGAGATAGACGAGAAAGTCGTTGCGATGCTGGCAGAGCACCACCGATTGACAGATGCTCACATGGGCACTTTCGTGAGTATCCGTCAGGGCATGAGGTGCATCGCAACAGCACCTTCCGATAACCAGGCTCGTGGAGGCGACGATTTATGGTTAAGGGTGCTTGTCCATTCCTCTCCGCCAGCTCCCGCATGACGGTTTCAGGACCGGCGCGAACGGCAAAGAGCAGCGTCTCGTCGTCAAATTCGTGTGGGGGTCCTGTGCGTGGCTTGTCTTCCATGTCAATCTCGCCGTTGCTGAAGCTGATGAACCAGCTGCGCACGGTCTCGTAGCTCACACATACCTTGCCCAATGCAGCGTTGATGGAGTGGCAAACATCCGTCGCTTTGGTGCCGCAAGACCACTCATAGTAGATGATACCGCGTGTTGGTGGGTTTAGACTATGAGCATTGTACCTCTCTTCACGAAATCTGGTGGGTCAACATATATTTTGTCAGAAAGCTCAAGAAAGCTTCCACCATATCCCTGAACCGCCTGGAATTGCCTCGGAAGAACAAGAGGTATTAATTTTTTTTGGAAAAATCCTATAAGACTTTTGGGACAACCTAATATTAAAAGCAAACAGGAGCTGCAGAGTGACACTGTAAACTATGAAGTGATTTCAGATCTGAGTGTGCACGAGGTTGAGGAGTTTGGAAAAGAGATGCTGCGCACATTATTTGTGGAGTTTTTCATACATGGCAACGTAACGGAGCAGGTAATAGTATACTGCGCATAATTGGAAAAAAGCCCCTCACCTGAACTCTCCTTAAATTCGCCATAATCGGCTCTCTATGAGCTCTTCTTCAGCACGGCCTTCACCAGATCCATGAGATCAACTGCCGCCATTAGAGATTTTCGAGTGGGCTACCTCCATATATCCGATTTTGAATAAATAAATTCCGTAAGCGAGATTATGAGCTAGCCTTGTTACATGCAATTGTAAGCACCACGTGGGTTGTATGGAGGTGTGTCAATAAGCGCGTTCCATCTTTGACAGCTCATGGCGGCCACGTTGTTTGTGGTAGAGTGTCAAACCTAGTTGTTATTATTCAGTGTATTTTCACAAATCACCATGCACCAATTCAGCCGCGAGCAACGTGTGCAAGCCATTAAAAATTATTACAAAAGTCATTCATCAGTTCGAGCAACGTTCCACGCGCTCCACCAGTTTCTATACAGATCCATGATAACGAACTTTTTCTGGCATGAAATCGACAATATGGATGTCGAGGAAATGTGGTTTCAGTAGGACGGCACTACGAGCCACACAACACGCGCCGCAATGGATCTTCTGCTTCGGAGGAAAGGTTATCTCGCTCGGAGGGACATCAACTGGCCACCGAGATCGTGCGGTCTAACCCCACTAGACTATTTCTTGTGGGGTTTTCTTAAATCGCAGGTCTACGCAAACCAACCACAAAACACTGATGACCTCAAAATCAACATACGCCACGTCATCGATGACATACAGCCCGATTTGTGCGGCAGAGTCATTGAAAATTGGACTTTTCTTATGCGCGCCACCAAGCGAAGCCGAGGAGGCCATTTGAACGATGTTATTTTCCATACATAATGTCTTTGAATACTCTTTCGAACAATAAATAAATTTCATTTATACCTCTCACACAACTTGCTTTATATCATTTTAAAGATCGAGCGCCTTTATTGGCACACCCTATATAATCTACGGCTCTCATTTTAGGGTTCACCTAGGAGGATAGACCCATCAATGAGACCATCTAAGAAATTCTAAAAGGCTTCCCGAATAGGGAAGTTCGCCATACCATCCCTCTCTGCCAGCTTCATGATTTCACAAGTGCATGTGTCGTCTGGCAACCAACTGAGATCCCATTCCACTCCTTGCACCCTAGCATGAGGTGCTGATTATAAGGGATCAATCATCCACTATCATCTGTAGAACACTGGCTCATGTAGCACAGCCTAATCAAAAATATCTTTGGAAATTACTAAGAGCTTCACACTGCCTATATTCATTAAAAATAATGAATCAGTCTTGTGTCTATGACAAGGTAAAAAAGACACCTAAATTTTAAGCATGTCTTATTTACTTGTTTATCTTTTCACTGTTCGTACATGAATAGACTCATATACTGAATTTTACCAATGAAGTACTTTTTTAGGAGGCACTTACACTCGGCCATACAGTGGCGAATTTGCTGCGTAGTGCTACCAACTTCCGTCCTATGTTCAGAAACGAGTACCTACGGACGAGAGAGTACGCCGTAGAAGACGGTTCGACTTTTGACTTCCTAGATTCACCGTTTTTCCAGAGCAGGCACGATTTTCGCTTTATTTTTGTTTCAAATGAGCTTCTAAAATTAGAAGAACTTGTATTCGACCACTGGAACGCTATTGGGTTGAATTCCACGGGAGTACACCATCAAGACGGAAAATTCGCGCTGCAGCGTCAGGCATGCGACGCGATGATGCAGGTACGCGCGCCCTATTGGATAGGTCCTCAAGCGATAATGGTGCATTTCGCCTAGTGCTAGGCATAATCGTTTCTGGACTTAACTAGTACGCCCCCCCCCCTAATCTCGCACCATTTCGTCCGCGTCAAATGCGGCCATGCGAATTTTGTATCCTAATGGCATGCACCTATACACCACATCTGGTCTAGCTGAGTGGAGAACAGGGATGATATAAAGTTGAGTTCTTCTCATTCGTAGCACTATGAGAATTGCAGTCTTCCCTAACCCCTTTCCCGCTCCTTACTCAACGTTCTTCTCCTTGAGATAGGGAAATACGGGAGGAAGCCGTATGTGTTCTAATGCAGTTGCATCACCAGTTTCTCAGCTCAGATAGGGGGTCCTATGACACGACTGACTTCTCTGGCACAATGCTCAGCACCGGAGCTGTTGCTGTTTCATGCCACTACTTTCACCCCTTTCACCGCAGGCACCGCAAAGCTGTTTTGTGGAAGGTTGCTGAAAGGATGGACAGCTTTCATACTCGGCGCCGGCAGGGCGTGACCGTGTGCACAGGCAGCGAGTCAGAGCGGCAGGTGTGAGGTGCAAAGACGACACAGGCAACGAGGCAGGGTGGCATAGCTGGAGAAGCAGAGACATGCACACCCTACCGCAGTCACCGCAAAGAGTTAACCTTACCAGCCTTGCCGAATTAATTCACTTACTATAAGTAAAACATAGTTAGGAGATTATTAGAGGCAAGTGTATGCAGCCACGCCCTGCCGCCGGCACCGCAAACTGTGAACGTTACCAGTCTTCTCGAACTAATTCACTTACCAATAGTAATATATAGTTAGGAGACGGCTGAAAGCAAGCGTTACCTTACCCTATACGATGACCTTTTAGGTAATGCTTATGTGTATCGTCATTTCCAGAAGACCCATGATGAGTCTAGTGTAGAGGTGTTATACCAAGTTGGAGTTCAAGTAGGTCACGTTATGCTGAATCAACGCATTTTTCAAAGCTTTTTCAGAGTTACAACAGAACTTACATTACAGAACACGAAAGAAAATGCACTAATGGACCTCATTGTACAACTTTTGGAAGCACCAGCATTTCATCAACTGCGGACTGTAGAGCAATTGGGTACGTTATTTTGCTGCGATAGCATTTTTCAATAGCAATTTCACAGAATGCAGTTTGGCAGTTCTGAGTACAACAAATCGAGCACACTGCATGCGGGTGGGTTGGCAACGGCGGGGTCTCACCAATTAAGAGTGGAAAAGGCCATAATCACTTCACCTACACCTTTGACCTACTCCCTACTTTTGGGAAGACATCCCTTTTTGAGGTTCACAATTTCTTGGTTGCTCCGGATTTGCGGACACATTCCACTGTGTGATTGAGCTTCCCAGAGATTCTCAAAGTTAACTAAGTTTCATTCAAACTCCTTTTGCCTAAGACAAGCCTTACAGGAAGCCAACGTACTCAGGAAAATATTGTTTAAGTCGTGCTGGCTCGAAAAGTAGTCCCGATTGGGTGTTGAATCGCATTCGCCTGTTTTCCTCCCTCCATCTGTAGCGCCGGAACGGGCGCTTCTTAACCCGCAATATCACATGCCTCAGGGGCATTATGCATCGGGATCTCCCGACGGGGTTAGCGCCAGTGTCTGCGTGAGGGTTACCACGTGTCCTACGCCGCGCTCGCTCTCGCCAGAGCCTACGCAAGTACACCGGCAGGCCCTAGCTGCCCCTACTTTGGAGGATGCATGAGACACCCGTCCTCTCGGAGAGGACCTTCCCTACGTTTCGCACCACGACATTTTCATAGCTTTGACCACATAGAGAGTGAATCCACACTCCTTCCACGCTATCTCGACCGACCGATTCCCTTGTGATAGATCAATACCAATGTGGGTTATAAGTGTTTATGTCTTAAGCAATGAAAGTCGATGGCAACAAGGAATAGAACGGCAATACAAGGAGTAAATAATGACCATACAAGCAAAACGTAAAGACTCATGGGTCGAACCCAGGATCTCATCTCTCACGGGGGATTAACAAGAATCCATCCCTCTGCTGCACGTCCACGTGCGGCGTTCGTGGCAACGTTGACTACGGCCAAACGATAGCAGGTGCAGGAGTACAGACGACGTGCTACGGCCGTGCCTGAGCAGGTGCCTTATACTGGCTACGGTCGGATCGGAGCTGGATAGACACAGCACACTAGGACGACGGTTGACGGGAATGAACGGCGACTGACGACTCTCGGATTGAAACACACAACGGCAATGAAGAGCTTGGGCGCCTTATAAAGGCGTTTGCCCATGTTCCAGAATGTTCAACCGGCGAGTCGGGACCCGCGCTTCTGCCAGGTGTGATCTACGGTGTGTCGGACGGAAGTGCACCCACTCCCTTATTTCGTTTCGCTTTCGTTCCATCCCTTCTCCCAGATGAGTGTGGAAACGGAGGGAGTGAAAGGATATAAGCATGAAAAAGGGATTGGTCAGCTCCACAACACTTTCTGGGCGAGTGGTCGTATTGCAGCATATTCATAAGAAGTCGTATGACTCGACGCACGTTGCATTTTTAGGGTCCTGGGATTCCCCAGCACTTGCTTTCCCATATTCTGCACTCTTTCGTACCCGTGATAAGCTTATTGTTCAGGATACACCGTTTATACAAGCAAAAGAACGAGCTCAGGGACAACTGCCCTACAGCTTATTGTGCAAGGTCCCGGTAATCCCGTTCATGTTCACGGAAGAATAGAGGCATTCCTCAAGAAGATAAGGGTTAGTTTTTCAAGAGAATCAAAATTTGTGTAAGCGTTATACAGCGTTTAATTGGCAGAACGCAAAAACTTCACGAGTAACCATAATTTGATGAGATAAAACTGTAGACGGCAAAGTACCACCCCGGTAGCTACAGTAAATTTCAGGCGTGAATGGTGATGTTTTCGTCATCTTGATGATTTCGTTATTGCACGCATGTTACAGTTACATAAAAACAAAATATTCGCGCGTATCGAGCCTCAGCGATAATCGGCAGCTATCAAAAATCGAAAATAGGGCTGCATAGTTAACCTTTTCAGGAGGAGATTGTCTCCATGACGGAAGAAGAATTTGATAAGAAAAGGGCCGGCGTAATCGCTAAAAATCTGGATCAACCGAAAACGTTGGCAGCACGCTCATCGGAATTTTGGTGTGAAATAGAATCCAGGCGGTACGATTTTTACCAAAGTGAGTTGTTTTGCTAGGACTTTTGCCTGGTATTCAACATTTGTTCATGACTTCTGAGACAATCTCTCTTCTTTAACTACCGCATTCTTTTTGAAAAAAGAATAATGGAACTTGAAAAGAGATTGTTTGGGAGATGT
The DNA here is from genome assembly GCA_963978905.1 of Trichostrongylus colubriformis. Taxonomy (NCBI): domain Eukaryota; kingdom Metazoa; phylum Nematoda; class Chromadorea; order Rhabditida; family Trichostrongylidae; genus Trichostrongylus; species Trichostrongylus colubriformis. Next base: position 47,735,241 of record OZ022259.1, read on the forward strand.
TGTTGAATCACCCAATTGCATGAGAATGATTGGTGCCCCTAGAAAAAAGCTTGCTGTGTACTAAAAATGATTCCCATCCATTACATGTTCACATGTCTCCGTTTTGACAAACGTTGCACGACGCCACCGGCGTCGCTACTCTTTCCCTAGTGATTGCTATGAACAGGGAAAAGTAGCTAGAGATCTAACAGTGAAAGCAAGCACGAAGAAATAGATGATGTCAATGAACGTTCCCGCCAGGGCACACCCAGGTGTCGAGGAAAATGGCCGCTTCAATACGACCCCCCTCCCTCAGCAAGGACCCTATACAAACCTTATTTTCAACATCTTCATAACCACTAAATAACTGGTAAAAGCATTGCCGTTCGCATAGCACTGCCAAGTATTTTGATACTGTAATTTTTTTGTTTACCACTCAAATTCAATCTCTCTTACATAATCGGGTGGGCTGAATGCGCGTTCTGCCTATTGTCTAGCTTGGGACCGTTGCTGACCTCTGGCATTACGACCTCTCATCCCGTCCGTCAAATACGGCCCATCCTGCCAAGGAATCTCAGCTCCCGGTGCCCTGGTTCCCGCGAAGGTATACCTTCAAGTACTCGCGAAGGAGTGATACCTTCAAGCACGATCCGCTAGAACACGCATTTCTAGATTAAAGTTCCTGTTAGAAGACTTGGCCAGGTGGCCCTATGTACTTCTGGTGTTCATGGTGTGTTTGTTCGTTTTTCTTTACTGCTGGCGAAAGGATAGAATTATGAGCAAAAGCTTTGGCCTCGGACAAGACTCGAACCTGCACTATGCTTTCCTGGTATATGTGTTGACGCATTACACTATCGGAGCCCAACTCACTTTAACTCAGCTTCTCAGTGGTATTAGGTTGGCGCATAACTCTCGCGACACATGTGACTTTTTCAGAAAGTTATTACTTTATAGGTGACAAATATCAGTCTACAATATAACTGCCATTGCTTTCTATGATACGTCCCCAACGTATCGGTAGCTCCTGAATGCTCTTTGCCTGAAGCTCTGGAGGCTGCGAATCGAAAAAACGCTGGCACACAGGATTCCACATCAGCTTGTTCGTCGAACTTCTTCTCCTTCGAATATGTATGTTTGAGAGCCCTATAAGTGGTAGTCAGAAGCAATCAGGTCGGGAAAGTACGCGGAATGGGACAGAATTAACAGCCAGGCTCCTTGAATTATCTTGTATTACGAAAGACGCGAGAACAGCATTGTAGGAAAGGATTTCAGAAGTGTCGCGAAACTCATGCACCAATCCATAAGTATATGTACTTACCATAGCTTATCAGCATTCACCTATATAACGGTCACTTCACGCGCTGCGGTCAGCAGCTAAAAACAGAAGCAATGGAAACCAAGCAATAGAAATACAAACCACCGATCAACATTAAGGAGGGAATGAAGATGGCAATGAAGTTGATAGCAATGTAAACAATGTGATACGTGTGGAACGGTTACTTACATGACAAAATGAAGATCTGTCCTTCTCCGTCATTTTAAGTCGACATCTAGAATTGTTACCCCCTACCTTCTCGTGGCGGCATATTATCGCGCTATAGGATTCGGTTGGTGGTTTTCATTCATTTCATTGTTACGTATCCTTCGTGTGTGATGAAACGTCATCAATGAAGATAAGAGAAACAAAAATCAAAATTTCAGTGCTGCGTAAATCCGCATTTCTTTTACCTTATCTTTGCAGAGTCCTCAAAAGGATTCCATTGTAATGGTCGACGTTATTCTGGGTAAACCCAGATCCTCAGGGTTTAGGTTTGGGGGATTTCATACCAGTGATGTCAAGTCTGTGGCTTCAGTCGAAATGCCAACTTAGTTTTTTTTTCTGATGTGGCTGTCACTGAACAATGGAGTAGACGCTTATGTGATTTTGTTTAAACTGAAGCTAACTTCAAAAAAAATCGATTTCGTAAGTTGCACTACTTTTAGGAAATGCTGAGGTTGAAGCGTTGCGCTCTATAACCAAAGACGATGTTTTGAAGTTTTTCGACCTCAAATTTACAGCGGATGCACCGCAGCGACGGAAAGTAAGTATAGCTCATTTTGCATTAGGTTTGACGATAGTGACAGCCGACGACCAATAAGAGCCTATTGTCCTGCTCGAGAGCGGCTTGAAAGAAACAGCAATTTTTTTCACGATTTGGCCCTGATAAAATTAGGGCAAGGCCGTACCAATATGCTGGATAACAATAGTTTTAAGAAAAACTAGTTCTTCTTTTTCATCGCGAGCGGCAAATTTTCAAAGTCTCGGCTCCAAAACACTCTATGAACTGTTGTGTACAAATGCGATAAACATTTTTAATACACCTGATATATTTACCAATTTTATTTCCGGTAATTATAGCGACAATCATTGTGCGTAGAAAGCAATCAGACTTCCCAAATTGTTGAATTTTGTCGAAGTAAATATTCTGAAATACTGATTTATTCATCCTAGTCATACAAATATGAAATTACAGATCGCTGCATTCGTTTACAGCAAAGATGACAACGGCGACAAAATTGAAAAGGAAGCAGAGGCCGAGAGCAAAGAGAATCTTGTGAGTGAATTCAAACTCGTTCTACGAGCTGCAGCCTGTACGCCATTGTTACACCAAGGTTTTGGTAGCTTCGCATGATCTTTGATCCTTAAAGTTCTAGGCCCTTTCACTCATCCGGCAAAGACGTCAGCATTGTTTCAGTTCTATAGTGTGTGGTAGTCACTGTTGTCGGTGTATTTGGTGGTTTTTGGAGGGTTTCAATTTGGGAACGAGTAAGTACCATGCATGCGCAATTTGCGTGTATAGATCCATAGACTAAGTATCTATTGGATTTGTGTGCAGCAGGAATAACACCAATTTTAATGAAATAGTAATAAAAATAATAAGGTAGCTGTAGTATTATGCTAATAAGTGTGGTAATTGTAGGAACGTCGGTGAGGAAGTTCACTGTGATACGTGGTAGTTCAGGAACTGCACAGCACCGGACAGGGCAATAGAATTCATTGCAGTAATTACATACGTACATAAACGCGAGTTCCCTTCGACCGCTTTTCGTATGTCCTTCTGAATTGATCCAAATCAAAAATCCAAAATTGCGCACAAGCGCCAAACGAGCGAAAATACTGTGTTCTGTGGAAAAAATCCAGAAAGCTACGAGTAGAAGCTAGAAACCTGTAGCCTCAGTAACTGATGGTATGGGGCGGGATAATCTCAGAGCGAGACCCTCTTGTTATTGTTAATAAAATCATAAAAAACAACTCGGACATCGTTTAATTAGCTAGTGCCCTTTGAGGTTGATTGATGGAACATTTATTGTGACGGCTCAACGTTTCAACTGAATCGTCGTCTTCGGAAGCTCTCAGGTTCCACCCCTTTTGAGCAGAAAAATCCGCTGCCACATTATCATGACAATCAGTGGTAACAACTCGGAAACTTATCAAAACGCCTTTCTGAGGGAAACGCTAACGCTGCGGGCCCACACACAGTTAGGTGAACGAAATTGCATATGGCAACAAAACTGTACATCAGCGCCTTCTGAAAACGTCATCCTCTGGGATTCTGGGATGAACGCATGTGTTCGGTTAATACAGAGCTGAACCCAGTGGGCTACTACGTTTGTGGCTGTCAGCAGTAGAAAACGCTTTTCTCTCTCGACAGCAATTTGGAACGTCTGAAGGCAAAGCTTCAGAGTGAATGGAAGAACATTGGAGTAGACTATATGCGGCCCATCATGGAGTCGTTCAGTGGGAGACTGGAAAGTTGTATAGGGGCTGAAGGCGATCATTTCGAACAATACATCCCTACTATATACTATAAAGGCGTCGTCTGTCTGCCTGTCTCTCCATCCGTCCGTCCGTCTGTCGCGAAATTAGGCATAACATATAAACTGCGAGATGGGGACAAATTTGGCTGGGTAATGCATGGGACATGAAGAAAAGAGCTTACATGAACCGCGTTAAGCTCCGCCCCCCGTGGGCGGAAGTGCACTGAAACGTTCGCTTCCCGGATGGTTCGGTTCGAATTAGGTGCAGACGTGAAGAAAACATGGTTTAGGAACAGCCATGAGTTTCTGATAATCATGAAAGAGGCCTGGGCAAGGTGGGCTGAGCGCACCCCTAATGGGAGGTCCGTACAACCAAAATTCATAATTCGGTTAGAACGCAGCCTCAATAACAGGAAAAAGTCGCTAGAATTAACCAATGCCCACGTTATTTTGAGCACATTTAAGAAGAGTGAAGACCCGCCCACAACGTGTGAAGGTTTATGGGGTAATAAGTTAAAACTGAGTAAATTTATAGAAAAACGCAGTTCCGATCGTTACTACAAGGATGCTGGGTTATGGGCAAAAGCTTCGGTGTCGGACGGGACTCGAACGCGCACCTCATGCTTTCCGGACATATGTACTAATCCATTACACTACCGACACCCCTTTCACCTTAACTCAGCTTCTGAATGGTATTACTACAGCTTATCAGCACTCACACGTATAACGTGTTGAGCCGTCCGACACCGAAGCTTTTGCCCATAACTCAGCATCCTTGTAGTAACTTTCGCATCGCGAGCTGCGACGATAATCAGCAGCTATCGAAAATCAGCAATTCCGATCGACCAACTGACGCCTCCGCGCAGTAGTGTGCGCTATTCCAACTGGTGGTATAAATATCCCATTTCTGTTCACTTTCAGTTATAATTTCGTGAACAAATACTTCTGATCTATTTCTTAGAAGTGAAATAGATATCGGATCATACCAGTCCTTTATACGATTGATTAAGCTAGGAAAAGGGTATTCTGTTCGAAATTTTGTCATCTGCTTGCGGTGAATCAATTTTCAAGATGCTCGCAATACTCCTTCAAGGCTAAATGACCAATAAAAACTGTATATATGGTCAGACGGTCAAGTGTGTTAATGAGGAGTTTTTATTGATCCTTGTTCTCCTGAAAGTATTATGTAACCGTTTCAAAAAAAAAAGACTTGTGAGTTTTCACATGCTTACAAAATTTGCTAGTTTCTATGTCTGAAACCAGCTCATTTATTCCAGGAAGAAATCACGTGCATGGAACAGTTCCGCCATTCTCTTCCTCTGTATGGTCTTCCCCGTCCGAAACTGAATTTGCTTCCTGTTGGTGCTGATCCGTTGGCCGAAATAGCTTGACCTTATTGACTGCTGAGGATCCATTCTACTTGGAAAGGGACCAGAGAATACCAGAGTAATATCACTTTTGCTCGGTGCCGGTCTTGTCATTTTACTGTGATAAATATTTGATGTTTCGATAGTACTGAATGTTTCCTGGAAACATGTCGTTACGGTCATTCTCGAGTACTTCTCAAAGCCTAAAGAGCTGAAACTGCCACTAGGTGGAACTCAAAAAATATTGATCCCAACGAAACTAATTGCTTTTTGCAGGGTTTTAGGGATAAAGCCAGTAAGAGTGATAGGTTTGAAGAAATTTCTTTCACTGTTCTTTTCATCCTTGCTACAGCTGGCGCGTTGTAAAGGCACTGATCACTAGAGAAAAGGTGAACGAATTGAAAGGCGGTTATTCTTCGAAAATTTCGTTGTACAGTATCCGCCCTAAGTGTCAAACGCATAAAACGCGGCTCTGCGTTTTATCCGTTTTTTCGTCGTAGCTCTAGTTCCATTCATAATTTCTATCTAAAAATATATACCACTGAACTCAATTCGTCAAGCTCTACTACAGGGTGAGTTCAGAAACTGGGAAACCTTGATTTTGATAACTTCACTGCTCGAACCAGCGAGCAAATGCGCCCACTGATGGTATGCCACAAATTTTTACCAGATATCCTATGTTTAGTAGGAAACATACGGATCGTGGTGTTCCTTAAAAGATATAATTCTTTTGACACCAGTTTTTCCCAAAGGACGGCTGTCAGTTTCATGTCTCCGTATGAAAACCGCATGAAATTTTCTGCTGAAAGAAGGACTTTGGGGGAAAATCTGGTATTTCAAATTCCGGTAACTTCTTAACTCCTATAAGAATCTATAAACAAGACTCTCCATATTTTTCTGAACTGACACACAGCTTACCTCCCTTGTCCGAGCCCTCGATTTCCTTAACCTCGATCTCCCCTTAATTAGTTGGCTCGGGGTGGCTGAGAGGGTGTATGTACTTCGACAAAAAATCGCTTCGCGGCGTCGCACCCGCGGCCATCAGCACGGTTTGCCGCTGTCAGCTGGGATTCCGCTGGACCCAAAGTTGTGGCACCGTGAGAGCCCTTTTAAAAAAAACCGCATTTGTTGTGTTTTGATAGCTGAGAATCATGATGCAGTAATGCAGACTGTATAATTGCAGGTTGCTATCGAATGAGTAGAGCATCTAATGAAAAGCTGCTCATCGATGCATTTAAGGTGGATTTTTAGGGGTCAATCTGCAATCTCAGGCAAATATCACATGGATGCAGAATAATCATACTCTATATCTAATGAAAAGCTGCTCATCGATGCATTTAAGGTGGATTTTTAGGGGTCAATCTGCAATCTCAGGCAAATATCACATGGATGCAGAATAAATGGCCAAAACAGGCCTTTTTTTCAAAACGCCATAACTTCGCTTGGACGAAACCTTATTTGTCGAAACGAAAACCATTCGAATCTACACATTTTTGCCAACGATCTGGTAAAGGAAATATGCCATCATGATAAAATTCTGGATTGCGAGAATCAGTAATGTCAACAATGGCATTTCGGTTGATGATCGCAGTTTATGTGCGGTAAGGTAGATGGGTATACAGATTTTAAAATATTTCTTAATGGAAGTTGAATGTATGGCACATCTTGAAAAACAGTCACACACGTCCAGCGATATCGTTTTTTTAGCCTTTTTCTGATGGAGATGGTAGATCATTACTTTTTGTCGTTTCAGTGACTGTGATGTGGCTTTTCTTTCTTCGAGGACGTTACTGAACGGCGAAGTCGTCAAGGGAATCAATGTCGTTATACATTGCTATGCAATGCAAATGGTCGATTCGGCAATGACGCGTCTGAAAGCTGCGCAAAGACGACGTGTGGCCGGCTCCTCCACAAGGGTTTGTTGAAGCTGTTAGCTTCGATTTTTTCCATAATCTCCTTTTTATGATGGAAGTGGCAGTTCGCATCACTCATAGTTTTCTTCAGCCTGACCGTGACTCTAAGCTAAAACTATATGTCATGTCTATTTGGTATACCAGCTTCATTACTGTATAAAATACTCAACTTATTTTTCTTTTGAAATTATTTCAATGAAAATTGGCAAGCTGTCTGCTAGGGATCATTCATTGGTATGTTTCATGAATAATCGCCTTTTTCCTCAGTCTTCTAGAGGGATATGGAAGAGCAGCCGATTCAACTTATTCACTGCTTTGCAGGGGTCACCTGGAGTTTGGATCCTCAGGGCAGTCTTGTAGTCACCGCAATTCTCCAGATGTACGTGATGCTTTTAGTGGAATTTGATCTATGGGTTGTGAGTGTCTCAGCCGTACCTCTTGCCAGTATCCGTAGAACAAGGCTCTCACTGATTTGTCGAACCTTTGCTTTCCTTATCGAGTAATCCTTGTAGAATACTGCGCCTTAATATTCCTTATGTGTACATAAGTTATGCCGCTATATGAAGGCCTCGGAGTGAGAAGGAGGGGGGGTGGGGGGACAAAAGTGGTTCACTCATTACGAAGTTCCTTCCGTTCCTAGGCTTAAGTAAGTTCACCATTGACTGGATTACATTCCTTTTTCTATCACTATCCCGATTTACTGACTTGTTCCGCCTGTCGGATGGGATGTGCCCCTCTTGGCGCCTAGATGACTCAAATGTCAATATTAATCGGCGACCATACCAGTTGCTAATGGTAACAGTCATTCTTTCAACGTCCCAGCATTATCGGTGTTGGAGCGTTCCATAAAGCGGCATTTCATATTCTCTGGTTCACATCACATTTATTTACTATCGGCTTACAGCAAGTTTTCTTTTCCAACATCTAAACTGAGGAGAAATCAACGTGAGTTGATGGGTAGTTCGATTACCATCTCATCGAATTACCCACTGAATTCACGTTGGTTTTTCCTTGTTTTTCAAAAGCTTCCATTGTTTACCCCTTCTCCCCCCTCCCTCCCCCCACAAAAATTAATTTCCTTCGCTTTGATATTAGAGGGAGCAGGAGCCATAATTTAGGACTGTTGAAGAGGAAGAAATGTAACGTTCACTATAAATGAACGGGACGGTGTGTAGCGCAAAATGCGGTACTTTCTGTGTCCGAGCTCCACCCACAAACGAGCGTGTCATTTGACGGCGTATCACTGCCACGTATCACTAATAGGTGTGGCTGTGACCGATACTCATTGAGGCGGCGCGCTGCGAAACACGTCCAAACGTTCTCTTTGATCGTGTTTAGTCACTTTCACTTTTCTTCACTGTTGCACAATTTAGCGCCTCTACTTTCTAGTTCGACGAGCGCCAAGTCACGCCTGCTATCGGTAAATTTTATGTAGAAAGATATAGTGTTATGGAAGATATGCTACGGCTTGAACATTACACAAGTTATGGGACATATGTACAGTAGCGGTCAAAAATATATGCGGGTTTGGATCCTTACCATAACTTTAGTCGATGTTTACATTTCTCTTTGGCTTTTTTGTGTGTTGAAGGCCATTGTTATTTAGTAAAACAAATTATCTCGGCTGGGTAGGGCGCAGGAGGAAAACCAAAAAGTTTATTTATTACTGAAAATAACTAAACCTTTCAAAAACCTAATTGACAATGAAAAGCCTATAACTTACCGAAACGAGCAGGTGTCAGAAAGTGACGGAATAAGGCTAGAACTTTGTTACACGTCATTTGGAATTATGACAGCGCTTTACAGCACAGAAGCACCTGTGCTTAGTCATTCTCAGAGTTTTCAGTCAAATAAATTGTCATCCTTAAGCTTGCACCCCTTTCTGCTGATAGCCTTTACTTCATTGAGTACCAATTGTTTTTGAAACACAGAAAAAACTGGAAGAGGAATGTAATGTCAACCAAAGTAAAGGTTAGAATCCAAAACCGCATATATTTTTGACCGCGTCTGTATGTCACGGGAGATGTGTGTCGGAGGGCCATTGCTGATATCGGATTCGCATTGTGAAGAATGAAAGCATTGTCAGAATGGAGGTAAGAGCAGATGGAAAAGATTTGTAGCTATATTATTATAGAAATACCATCTGTACCGGTCCGGCCTACCATTTCTCTAGGCTCGCTAGGCATATGTATGTATGTGTATGCCTCATGGACATTCATGTCTCTGCTGCTCTGAATGGAACTGCAGCGCTTTCTATCGAGCGGTGCCAATTTCACACGAATAAAAACACTTTATGGCAGTGAAAAATGTGGAATTATTATGGCAGCGACGTTACACTATGAGTCATCTGGGTGATTCAGTTTCAAGATTGCTGCCGCATTGCCGTACGGCGATTTCTAATGCAAGCATCGCTTTTGAAGGTGTGCTTTTGCAGTGCATGAATGCGTTTCGTACAACTAATTGCTGAGAAACCATTCATTCTTCCATATCCATATCTTCAAAGCCAATATAACCACTGGACTTTTTTTTCACAGTGCATAGCTATCTATGCATCCAATTTTGAACTGCAGTTCCATCCACTCCATGCGCCTTCTCTCGAATTTCACCTAGATTCGAATTTTGTCTTTGTTTGAGCTCAGAAGGTCACTATTTGGCCACGAAACCATTACATTCCTTCAAATTAATCTCAGCTCCAATAGACATTGCTGCAACTGGAGCGCACCGTATACCCTCGAATCTTCTCGGAGTAACCAAGTTTTTCACTTCTCAAGGGAATTTGGCTTGAATATTTTGGGTGGATGAGAACACTAATCTAACTTTCACTTTCATAAAGTCATTGCACAGGTAGAATATAAACGCCTCTGGGTCATTCAAGTTCAATGAATTGTGGGTGAGGTGTTATAATGGAACTGGAGGTGACGGTTGGGACACACGTTCAGTGTGGTCACTAGACCGCTGTGGCCACGCATATTTGCGCGCGGCAGACTGCAGCCACACAGTAAAACAAAAACAAACCCCTTGTTCAGTAGAATAGAAGAATACCGCACTGAAATACTGGCCGTATTGACCGTTTTTGATTGAAGCGGGGGGAATCCATAGCTTGGCAACATACCAGTGCAGCCGGCTTTGAAACAACTCGGACAATTTGCGAAGAGTCGCAGCGCGCGGCGAGCACACCCCAGGCCGAGGTCAAAGGTCCGTGTGTCCTAACATAGAGCCGTAGAAGTGGTTACTAGTGTTAGTTACTTCACCTTCTACTTGCAGAACAACGATTACCTAGCCTCCGTACAATCGTGCAAAAAATACCAAAATTAATGGATCATCCAAAGATGGTTGTGGGCTGCAAAGAAACATGAAGAATATCGAAAATTGATGCGCGCGCGGTAGATTTGCATGATTGATCCGGTGGTGATGCGCATCTCGTTTTTGCGTTGTAGCTTCATTTGAGTTGAGCGTTTTTCCGTAGTGGCGAGACCTTTGTCACCGTGACCGCGAAAAGTATTTTCACAGCCTTTTCAATCATAGTGGTGTGTTTACAGCGTTCACTTCTGAGCCATTGCCTTCATTCACGATGGCAGCCACGAACCATGTGTCTCGTAGATACAACAATATCGTCAAAAGTCCGTCGGATCAAAGAGAGGTTCGTCGCTTTCCTCGCAATGGAAAAACTCCTATAAGGCTCAGAATGCGTTTATCGTTCTCTATTTTGGCAGCTGAACCTCTTCCTCTCCTTGAGGGTACACCGGGAGTCGAGGATCCCTCGACAAGGGGGGTTCGTATTTGACGGGTGGGACGGGGGTCGTAACTGGAGAGGTAATCAGTGATGCGCTATTTAGAAAAGGGAACGTGCCGTCAGGCTGACCTGTTTATGTTAGAAAATACGATTGAGTTTGCATGATCAACACAAAACATTACAGTAATAAAATGTTTAGTAAGGCTATGCAATTGGCAGTAGTTACTGATATTGTGGAGGTTATATACAGTAGCGCTCAAAAGTCTTCGGCTAAAACTTTTTTGTCATAACTTTTTCTCTACTTGACCGAATTTGACAAAACTTTGATATGTGGTGCCTGAACCTATTGTCAACATTTCCTTCTACTTGAGTGCCGCTTGACGCTTTTCATGGTTTTTTACAGGAATTTACAATAAAACCACCCAAAAAAGAAAAAGGCTTGGTTAAGGAAAACAGCTTTCTTTGCAAAAACAAAACGAGCAAGCCTCAGAGAACATCAATATTTTGTAGAAAGACCACGACTTTCAATCAGCGGCACAGCGGGACGGCATAGCGATGGCACTCCAAAAACAAAAAATTTCATTTAAGCACGTAACCTATACCGTTGAGCGCCAAAATAGTATATTTAGTATGCACTGTCTTCAAGTACAACATACTAAAATTTCTCTTAAATCGGTCCAGTCGCAAAGAAGTTACAAGTGAAAAACTGTAAGTGAAAGACCATTTGGCCGAAGACTTTTGAGCGCTACTGTAGATGCTGAAAGGAATGTATTGGCATTTGTCTCCGTTGAAGGGAAAGGATCTACTGAACCGGCCATTTTCCTTGACACCTGGGCATACCCTGGTCTCCGGGTTCGTCATACCTCTAGATGGAGTTCGTGGAAGCATAGGGGCAGCTGCACTTTAGCCTTACATCGGCTCTAACCAGGAAGAGTTTCAATTTCCCATGGATCTTCCCATGGATCTTTGAAATGAGGCCTAGGTGAGTCGATAGGGTTTCCAATGCTGGTTACAGTTCTAGACACCGAAATTGCAAAATACCGCTCCGAAGCGAGCTAGGAGGGGTCAAAGCTTTCTTGCGATGACTCATCGACGGGTTTTCGTCTGAATTGGACGCATCAATGGGGCTGGTAGTGTGTGTAGTAGCTGTCGCCGTGGCATAATGGTAGCGCTTTTGCTCAAAAGGTGCTAAACAATAGATTGGCTTCCTCGGTTTTACATTTTGATGAATCACGTCAAGCACAGTAACCGGTCAATGGATCATTGCAGGCGAACTTTGACCCTTGGTTAACTTATTTCGGGCAATTTTGGTTTTTATAATTGTAATCACCAATGGAGACCCTATCGATCCACCTGGGTTCTACTTTAACGTTCCATGGGGAGTTAAAACAATTTCCTGGTAGGATACGACGTACTCGCGAAATATTACTAGTGAGGAGCTCAACGAAGCAATGATCAGCGAATGGAGTGCTATCGTTCTTGACGGTTTTTCGTTCCCAAGGTCATTAGTGCAGTGGCGGAAGGCGTCCTAGCGCAACGCCAAGGAATGGAGATCGAATTTGCTCGGGAAGAAAAATTACTCGTATCTCATTAAGGTCAACTGGAGTCAGCGAGCGTGGAAATCCTAGATATGAGCTGAACTTCACAAATTATTAGACACGGTTACTCACGACGTGGGTGAAAATAAAGTGTGGCGTCGTATAAGGCCGCATTCATACTTTGCGCCGGCAGAGCGTGGCTGGCTGCGTTAACAAGCAGCGAGGCAGAGTGGCATGGGAGAGATGCAGAGACGACGCAGGCAACCGGACACGGTGGTACAGGCGGAGACTTAGATACACGCAAACACGCCCTGCCGCCGGCACCGCAAAGTATGAACGCGGCCTAAAGGGTGCAAACCGGTAGCGCTTCTTACTCAACTGATTGCACATGCAATTTGATCGCGGGAGTGAAAAATCCCGAATTTTTGCAGTATCGAGGACTTGAGCTCACTAATGGTCTCCGGGTGCTATTGGTGTCAGATCCTACGACTGACATGGCTGCCGCTGCGATGGATGTCAATGTCGGTGGGCGACTGTAGTCTGATTCAAGCTGAAACGCACTACTTCTGAAAGTGAACATATATTTTTAAATTCAATTCCGTGGGTTCCTCTGTAAAACCCCACCTGTAAAATCGCTCATCACATGCTTCTTGACAGCGATTTTGGAACCTTTGTTTCTCCATGTAGGTATCTCTGATTATGCAAGAAATTTCAAGAGATTCGTATGCAGCTGACTTGAGAAAATGGGGGCCACATACTGAGGAGTCCGGGGGAGCAGGGTCCTATTGGGGGCCACATACTGAAGAATCGCGGGGAATAGGCTCCTATTGCGATTTCTCATAAGGGGCAAATCGCATGGTGGTCATTTCCTGTGCGCCTCGTTGTTTGACTTTGATAAAAGAAAGTGATTCTACGAGTACATTGATATGGTTACAGTCCATTTCCCGACGGCTGGCAGGGCGAGGCTTACGGACTTGTATCGATCTCTCTCACCCCGCCAGCCTTCGGGAACTGGACTGTATATACTAATCTGTGTACCATGACGATCCTAATTTAGGACATTTAATGGATCCATGGGGATTACAAGGACTAGCGCATTTTTGTGAGCACATGGTGTTTCACGGTACTGAGAAGTATCCATCGGAGAACGAATTCGGCCAAGTAAGTCACAATGCTTTAACTCATAAAGGGTGCTGTGAAGAAGGAACCGATGCGTCCGCCACATTGGCTATCCAGCTCTACCCTTCGGTTGTCTGTCTTTTCTGAATATGTCTTAACGTTCGGACGTTTAAGTTTGTTTCTGATCATGGTGGATACAACAACGCTTCAACAGGCACTGATAGCACAAATTATCAATTCAGTATAAAAGCGGATCAACTGAAGGTAGGACATTTCGTTAAACCCAAAAGTGTTAATTTAAAATGTTGAATCGAAAAGTCAATTGACGCGTAAGTGTCGGGAATTGCTAAAAACCACGTAAGTAAATTTCACAGATCACACCAAATCGTGGCATCGTGGTGCTTTGACCAGCAGAGTGGAATTGAGCCTCATATTCAACATAATACCGAGGAAATTCAACGATCGTCCCTCTCTGTGCAACATACCATATGATAGAAACCTTGTCTTCGAACGGTCGAGCGAAATGCTTTTTTGGGAAACCTAAAAATTATGATAAATAATGCATACTACCCCCCCCTCATCCCTCCCTTCTCCTCCGTCTTCCTCCGGAACCCTTATTTCAGCTTTTAGCGGACACATAGCCAAACGACTATGCTCTCCTCGAAGGTGTTGAATGCGTACCCCTACATCAGGATTTCGCACCGCGCGCGTCGTTTGTGTGCGAGCTACGGTAACTACGCACGACACACCTAAAATTACGGCGTAATTGCTCTGGAACTTAAAGGCACCGCGAGGTGTAAGACGAAAGTGAGAACTGGAAGTACATTTTCTGAGAACAAGCATTCTACTTCAGGAGCGGTGCCGTTCGGCGACACTCGCATTAAAATAGTGCGGTTTGGGGTCTTATTACGGTCCCGCAGCACGACTTGTCGTTCTACAGTTCATCATCCAGGCGAGCTGCGGGCGAGGGCGGATGTACGTTCGCGACCGGCTAATTTAGCCCCACGCCCGTCTGCACCTATCCTACCCGTCCACCCGCTAGTGACTCAGAAGAGCCCGAAAGAGAAGGATTGGGAAGGAATTTCCCCGTCCCCAATTACTTGCAGTTTTTGCCATTTTATTTCTTTCTTTTTCTACTCTTATACTGTAGAGCAACCCGTACCTTATATCCCAAAATCTGCCGAATTTACCCCTTCCAGTGTCTTTAACTACGGCAGCTAGTTCGCACGCACCGCGTCGCACGCTGCATGCCGCGGTGCGAAATCGTGACATGAGGGCACTCATCCAAAGGAACCCATAACTGTGTCCCACCGTAGATAATAGCGAGTCTATTTGTGCGTATAAAGTTTTAAGTCATAAGCGAATTGTGTGGGCGCATTTCATTTCTCGGTTTTGGCCATCCCAGGTTCCTTTTCCGCTCATATTTACACCTCTACCTTTTTTTCGTTGGTCTGGCAGATTGCCTGGAGCTACTTCTGACATGTCCTATCAGATTTACTCATTTAGGAAGCACTCGACCGTTTTGCACAATTCTTTTTGGCTCCCAAGTTCACAGAAAGTCTCACGGAGAGAGAGGTTTGGTCACTGACTTAGAAGAAGTGATTCGTTGCATAAGTTGCTCTTACACTCGGTGATTCTGCAGCTGAATATGTTAATTACATACAGCGCATAGTTGATGAACAGCATACTATTACTGGCAACCGTCTCTGCTAACATTTTAGTCGCCATTCTTGTGGCCACTGCAAGAATTCAGTATAATATCGGCACCAGCAACACCGCGTACCTACCGCTGCCACGTTTGCTGGGTGTGTAGACATATGTCGAATTTTCGCTTTGCGGATTCGCACTCGAGGCGCCGTCAGTACGACATGCCGCGGTTGGCTGAAGTTTCGCTCAGGACGCAATGGGCTGGTACCATGAAGGTTCTTCAAAAAAAATGGCTGTTTATCTCATTGTTATCTAAAAACAATAATTTTGCACCCTTTTAAGGGAAGGTATTTTACTGCCCATGGAGCTTTGAAATGGGACCCGGAGGGATGGATAGAGCTTCGAACGCTGATTATAATTGTGAAAACCAAAATTGCTAAATGGCATCCTGAAGCGAGTTACGAGGGGTCAAAGTTTGCCTGTGACTTACCTATGACATCTCAATTGCGAGGCTCTTCGTCATCAGCATGACTAGTGCAGAACCACCAACGGCCTCCGTGGCTCAGTGGTAGTGTCCTGGCTCTGTAGGCGCGAGTTTGTAGCTTTGCCCCCCGTCGGGACGCACTCTTTTGCATTTCGTGTTTTATTGTCAGTAAGTGCTTTTCTTTCACTTCTAAACGTTTCCTTGTATGATATCCGCGCGTAGGGGGTCGAATTACCCCTCTGTGCAAATTTCCAGCCGGATCCAGTTTTTGGCCCAACTTCGGAAAATTAGGGGTGGCCAGGGGTTAAGTAGGAGTTTTTGAATTTCCTTCCACAAAAATTCTGCAAGCTGAACAAGATAACATAAACATACCTATCACACTTGCCCATCACACTAAATGCACGCAAGAAGCGCCAAATAAGAGCATTTGCTGGGCGAGGGTCAACGACTACTCCTTTTTCAAATGGGTTTTCAGCCAATAATAGCCCATCAATTTTTCCGAAATTTGGTCAAATTCTCGAATTGGCTGAAAACTTGTCCCACAGGGTAATTTGATCCCCTGAACACGAATATCACACTGGTTTTGCGTGAAAACGTATGGCTCGCGCGCTATGGGCTTCCAAACATACCATGAAATGGTATTACTCTTTTTTTCCAGAAAAACCTTCATAACTTCATTCAGGTAATTGCTCGACCAATTCTGAATACAGATTTGAGATCAGCAATTAAAAGCGCGTACAGTGGTACGTGTCCCATTGCAAATGGCCATTTCGACAAACCGTCCGATGGCAAAGTGCCTCGCCAATGAGGTGTCACAGGCAAACTTTGACCCCTCGTCACTCGCTTCAGAATGCCATTTAGCAATTTTGGTTTTCAAGTTATAATCAGCGTTCAAAGCTCTATCGATCCCCCCGGGTCCCATTTCAAAGTTCCATGGGCAGTAAAATACCTTCCCTTGTTAGAAGATAAACTAGTACGATAAAAAGTAAAAGGAATACATAGCATCGCATGATAACAATCCTAATCAAGAAATAATCAATTCGTAAAACTTGAAGAGAATGTACGCAATCACACGTGAAGAAATCAACTCGCCCTTGCCGCGTCACTCGCCGTGAGCGACCTCGCGAAATTTCGACATAGAGCTACACACCGCGTTTGCTGCAGTCGATCATACGTTTTGTATGGGCATCCGCTGCAATATCTCTGAGTGTAAATGCAGCCCAGAAAGTGGGTTATGCATAGCAGTTCTATCTTAAGGTACTGGCCGTTGATTCGGAATGTTCCAAGAGTCTCAAAATTGACAGCTCTCGTATTGCACAAGTGGAAAAGTGAGTGCTTTTCAATTGAATCGAAATCGATGATTATTTGGTGCATGTAAGTGGAAAATTAGAATTCAAAAGCTTGAGTTGCAGTTACGGACAGTTATCACATGATACGAGAATGCTCATAGCATTGTATCTTTTTATTTCTCTGAAAAATTCTCTATTGAAGTAATTGAAGGCGTTTTTTTTATAAATGGACAAAAATTACGCGTTTTTAGTCCCGATGTTATTCCTTACTGGAACCCCGATGAGATGTGCAGCCTGTTTTTTCTTCTTACAATCCGCACTAGACTAGCATAAGATTGAGGAGCATAGGGAAATGACTTTGATGTTAGTTGTTAGAGCCTTTTCGAGATTTACGGTATTCTGTATATGACGTCAAGTTGTCGGCGTCTTTACCATCTATAGAGCTTGAAAAATTGAGAAAAGTTGAGACTGGTGGAAAATTGGATGTGTCTGTTTACCTCATTAGACCGCCGTCAGACAGCGATTTCGCGATTTTGCGACTTCGCACTTTCGCACGCGATACTACGACCTTGAGGTTGTACAATGCAGCAACTTCGCGTGCGGAGCCGCGACACCGCAAAATCGCAAAGTCTGACGGCGGCCTTACGGGATTGTTGAGGCGACAACGCGAGACGGAAGGATAGAAGGAGTAGGTGTGTTTAGACACCTTGCGAATCACAAAGTTGGAGCCATCCGGGCTTCTAAAGGGACAAAACGACAGAAACATAAGACCAAGAAAGATTGCATTTGCTAACATGGTAATGGTAAAAGAACGAAAAACAGTCTGTACTTAAGTGAATTAATCGTGACACTCCGATCCCGATCGAGGCATATAGCGGTGAACATTCGTAAACCAGTTTGCTCCATCTTCTTAATCATTTTGCTCACAAATACTCAAGTGATTTCAGGCATCTTTCCAAGGCGAATCATGATTATCGAAAATTTGGATGTGGCAATAAGGTTCGTCATAAAGCCCACTTCAAAAGCACAGTTCGCGTCCACGTCCACCGGAAACTGTAACTGAGCTGAACGGAATTGGTACGAGAGCTTCACGGGACGTTTACGCCACGCCCTCTGCTTTGTGAAGGGGCAGGTACAACACTACTTAGTGCTCTCGAACAGTGACAATCCAGCTCAGTTCCTACTTCCAGCAAACACGAAATATACCTCAAAAAACTACGAATTCGCTGAGTCATTTAGACAGTCACTTTCAGAAAACTCTACTGGACGACCCACGTAAGATGGGTATTGAAGTTCGAAAGGCTTTACTGGATTTTCATGAGCAGTGGTACAGTTCGAACATGTAGGTTGCCTAATTTTTGCGAATAAATATAAGATCTGCACTCGTTCCAAATAAAAGAGTCTGGACGTAAAGTTCCTACTCTTCATATCACGGTCAACGTCTAAAAGTACAAAAGTCGACGGGCTATTCAAAAAATACAAAAGATAACAAGTATTCCTCCCAGAGGGAGTATTTTGCTCCCATGAGATTAAAAATTACCTCTGTAAATCTCATTAGTACCTGGGTATTGCCTTTGAGAAGGGAATGAGCAAAACAAAGCTGAAGTTCTAAAACCATTTTCAAATGCTTTTCAATCTTATTCAAGCCATGCTACCTTCAACTTTACCCTCATAGCAAGCTTTTTTATAGCATGTCGCTTTGTGTTGTCGGATCAGAATCACTGGATGCTTTGGAGTCTCTCTTGGAATCCTTGGACTTCGTAGCCATAAAGAACAAGAATGTGAAGCGGATGGAATGGTTGGAGAGTCCGTACAGGAGAGAACAACTGGGTAAACGTATCGAGGTAACGTCACTGAAGCACTTAATCTCTCTAGAAATGTCCGAACCATCTTCCAATTTTAACTTGAGTTTTTTTTGAATTGAGCTGAATTACTAGACGATTCTCGGCTATTCATCATCAGGGGTAGTCGCAGAGCCAGCTCATATTTGCAAGTGACTTTCAAAGGAGGATGGAGTGAAGGTTTTAGATTATGAGTGGGATCCTGTAAGGTCGCGTCCATACTCAGCGCCGGCAGGGCATTGCTGCATTCACAGGCAGCGAAGCAGAGTGGCACGCAGGCAACGAGGCAGGAGACATGACGCAGGCAACGAGGCAGGTTAGCATAAGCTGAGACGCAGAGACCCACAGCCACGCCCTGCCGCCGGTACCGCGGAGTATGAACGCGGCCTAATCATGAATAAACATTATCTATCGTACCGAAGTTGAGCAATTCATGATCAATTTCAGATCGTACCTATCGAAGATACTCGCAGTCTGTCAATTGAATTTCCGATACCTGACTTACGGGATGAGTACAAGTCGGAACCTGCACGATACATTTGTGAGTTTTTTCTAAATCTTTCAGAAAACCCAAACAAAGCTCATTGCTATGGAAATACGGACACTTTAAAGGCATGTAAATTGTCAGGTTAGCAGCATACTTTGGATATATTGATTGGAGGCAGTGAATGCGATAATTTGGGTGGCCTGAGCCTAACTGCATTCACTAGGGAACTCTAGAAGACCGAGCAAACGGTCACCGTCCATTCCGGAGCGCCTGATAGGGCGTGGCCTATGGACTTGGATGAGAGTGTAACAAACTTTCTCACCCCGCCACACACTCTCACCCTTGACACGTACTCTTTTTCTCGCTACTCACCCAAGACCGTAGGCCACGCCCTATCCGGTGCTCCGAAATGGACTACTGTACGTTACGCGTTTCCCCTCGAAGGGGCCGGATACGGCCTGTTGGGATAATTACGCCTGCAAGTCTACGCGTCATGTGAAGGAACTGCATGGCGCTGATTGATAAAACACACGCGAAAACATCACCGGGGGAAAAGGTCTATTTTCTTGGGGTCTTTTGGCAGTTTTTACCCTTTCCATTACCTTATTGTTGAGCTCCTCTATCAATTTTCAACAATCCAATCTTCCAAACTATTTCATCCGTTACATTTCCTGCCTCTGGACCGGAGATTTTTGCTCATTGCTTACTGGAATGATAGGCGAGTCTCCTAACAGGGTGTACATTAAAGGAATCGTCTACGGAAAATGAGTTTTTGTGTTACCCATGTATTTATGTTGTATTTGCCTAATGTTGGCCTCATGCAAAATTTCACGCGAAAAAATGTGAATCTGGCTGAGATACAGCACCACAAAGAGCGGTCCCAGTGGGCGGGGCCTTCGTGTAAAAGCCTCGTGCCGCGTCCGCCGTGGTCTGAGACGCATTGTAGGAACAGAAGGTTACGTGAACAGTCCCACTCTCCGTTCCCAACGGCGGCGGAAGACGGGACGATGCTTTTACACGGAGGCCCCGCCCACTGGGACCGCACTTTGTGGTGCTGTATCTCAGCCAAATTCACATTTTTTCGCGTGAAATTCTGCGTGAGGCCAACATTAGGCAAATGCAACATAAATATATGGGTAACACAAAAACTCATTTTCCGTGGACGATTCCTTTAACTCGTAACACTCTCCGCACACAGGGTCCACAAGAATCCGTGATGTACTACGGTCATGTACAGCACATTCACCTGTGCGGCTCCTCGAATACATTTTCAGCATCACAAATTGTCGTACACACCGTGAAAAAAATAAAATTTACACAAAAGGGAGATTTGAACATCGAAATCTGTTAAGTTTCTGATGTTTCTAGCGTTTTTTTCCAGCGCATTTGCTCGACCATGAACAAAAGGGTTCTCTGTTTTCCGAACTTAAACGGCTGGGCTGGGTCAGCTCGTTATCTGCTTCTACAGAGAATCTTGCTAGAGGAATGAGCATTTTTCGAATCGATATAACTTTGAGTACTGGTAAGCTCAGTATAGTTAATAATGTAGAATTGGATCTTGTTCCTGACCTTATTACCCTACACACATTCCATATTACAGACGGTTTGGATCACATTGACGAGATAATACAATTGGTTTTCAATTATATTGGCTTACTCAAACGTAGCGGACCCGTTGCATGGATCCAAGAGGAGCTTCGGGACTTGGGAGAACTTCATTTTCGTTTCATGGTAGGTCAATATGAGGACACCAGGAGGACAATGAAGGTGCACAAAGGTGATTCTTGCGATGGAGAAGAACGGAATGAAACGGCTAAAAATCCGAAAAATGGAGGCACTCCCTTTCGTTGATTCTCGTAGCGGACGCTGCGACGAAAGCTTCACCCTCCGCGACTGCTCGGTTATCCGCGACGAGCGAGTCACCGTAGGGCCATGTTGTCGAGCTTAAAATGCGCTTCTCAACGAGAGTTCGTCCATTCATAGTGAGCGCTGTCTTACCAACTCCTGTACTATACCCGAATTATTCCTCTTGGTGTTTTCAAATCCAATTTCAAACGTTTGCCAAGGATTAATACTTGTTCAATTCTAGGATAAAGCAGAGCCACTGGAAGTTGCGGAAAGCTATTCCACTAATCTGCAATTCATTCCCTTTCAAGACATTCTATCGTCGGATTATCTTATACCAGAATTCGATCCTGGTGGGTCATTGAATCATTCTTCCAAATCGATTCCGCCTTTACTCCCAATTCATCTGTTTCACTAGATGGCATCCATTATCGAAAATAGTAATTTTGCCAGCTTCTTCTAATCGCTATTCATTGCAAGGAATAAAATCGCAGTTATCAATCCATGAATATTTATTGATCCGTTTCCGAGATACTCCGTACCTCCGGCATCTATTCGGGCTGCAATGGTTGTGAAGATGCATTCAGCCTATTTGTTTTATTTATTTACACTCTGTGGTGCGCCACAAAAAAAACGATATTAGACGCTTGAAGGCCAATGTTTCGCACGAGCATGGTGTCTATGCTAGCCGACCACGAAGAAATGGATGGTCTGTTGGAAACAGTAGAGCTTGATTCGGAGGGTTTATGCCGTAGCCGTGATGGCGCTGCTTGTCACTGCCCATACTCACGCAATTTAGCGCTGTGAAAACGAAAGAAGAAAGAAAGAAAGGAAGCAGAAAAGAAAATCTCGATTGTACCCCTTTGTAAATTACGTTGAGCTCTACTTGTCCCTTATGTTAATGCGTAAACTTCAGTTTTTTTTAAATCCGATTTCACCAAATTTGGCTGGTTTCAGATCGGATTATGGAGATAATTGATATGCTGACTCCGAGTAACATGTTTTACTTGGTGATTGCAAAGAAATACGCCGGTCAGCAGGGAAATGTTCATGAGCCGTACTATGGCACGGAAATACACATCAAGGATATAGATGACGTGGGTTATATCTTTCTATACTATAAGATGTCGGTCAGATCGGGTAAAATTGCAATGGTGCCTTTTACTATCATGTATGCACCTATTATTAGGTTGGACGGGAAGTTCTGGGACACTTTTTGTTTTTTCCTGTAGAAACCTGTAAAGCTTCGGGAGCATTTGGTAGTGGGGGGTATATGAAGCGTCTGAAAAGGGCTTCTGAATAGCACATTCATATTCTCTACGGCTTCAACTAGCAGTGAATTTACGGCAATTTCGCGAAAGGTGCGAAATTCACGAACACCGCCTCGGTTCCTCAGCATGCGAGGCCACTAACAAAATTAACCAGTCGATGGACCCAGGTACTGTCTCTCATATGGCGGCAGCCCGATGGCTCGATCGGCTCAAATTGGAACAGGAAAATATTCAAAAAATTGCATTGAGAAAAAAACTTTTTTTTTTGAAAATTTTCAAAAAAATAGGAAACTGTTACCATCCAACACGACAGCCACTGCCGATCTCTACTGCAGGCAATTGGACACCGGAGCGCCAAAACTTACCGGAAAAATGGACCAAGACCTCTTCCTCCACGATAACGCTCACCCACATGTGGCAAAGTTGGCGTGTCAAAGGATCCAGGACCTTGGTTGGACGAAGCTCTCCCACCCACCGTAATCTTCGGACATGGCCCCAACTGACTACCACCTATTCCGGTCGTTGAGCCACTTCCTTGACGGGCGACAGTTCAAAGATGACGACGATCTCAAGAGCGGGCTCCAGAACTTCTTTGACCAGAAGTCTCCCGAATTCTACCGGAAGGGTATCTACGATCTTCCTGAGCGTTGGCAGTACATTGTAGATCACGATGGTGCATACTTTGGTGACTGAAGTTACATGTGAGTAAAATTAAAATAAATTGAATTTTTCTCACAAGGTGTCCCAGAACTTCCCGTCCAACCTAATATTAGGTTGCAGGGAAAGTTTTGGACGATTTCCCCAATATTTTTTCTTTTAGTATAAACTCTATTCTAAAATTGTGACAATAATGCCAACGTGATATCTGCTTGTATTTGTCATCTCACTGAAAGCCTGACTAAGGCTGCGGGCCTACTTTGCGCACCGCCGCCGACACCAGCGGAGCATCTAAATCGTGTGCCTGCTGCCGACCACGCAGCACCCTGGTGGCGCGCTCCCTTGTGAAACACTCGACCCAGCCACACACACTATGATGATCATGGCGAGAGCCACGAATTCGAATTCGAATCTTGGCATTGTACCAAACTATACCTCGTGACGGAAGCCGACGAATTCAAATTAGAATCTTGGCATAGTTTGGTACCATGTCAAGATTCGAATTCTAATTCTTACTCTCGCTACGATCATCATGTTACTGTAGTAGGGCTGGGTCAAGTTTTACAAACGGAGCGCGCCACCAGAGTGCTGCGTGGTCGTCGGCAGGCACATGGTTTTGACGCCAACACCGGCGGTGCCAGTGTCGATGCGCAAAGTATAACCGTGGCCAAACAGAAATGCACGAAAATCTAAAAAATGTACTCCTAGTCGCAGTGATTTTCCCTGAGAAGCATCTCAATGTTAGGGACGCATTCATTCTCTGCGGTGTTGCTGCTTCACAGACAGCGAGGCAGAGTGACACGGGCTGAGACGCGAGACGACTGGGTGTGTACCCTAATGTCAGGACGCCGCGCGGCAGAAGGCGGCGAGCGACATTTTCGCACGAGTCCATTGCCTCGGTGGAAATGGCGTGTAATTGCACCAGAAGGGCGGCGACCGTATCGACGCCTACTTTTATTCATGTTGACGGTGATATTGGGTTTGCTTTTGAATTTCTTAATTTTAACCCATTGACGACCGCGGCATTTTTGCTTGTCTGTCGCGTGGGAACGCGCGAGATTTTCCCACGCTCCGCGTGTGACACGACGTCGTGTCACACGGTCCCACATTTTTTGAGAAGCCATCATTTTTCACCTTTTTGCATTGTAATTAGGCTCTCAGCTGCATATATAATAATATACAGACCACATTTAAATTAACTTTCTTGTATTAGGCTTTGTAATAAGCTTCTAGGCGAATTATCGCAGGCGATGCGTTAGCTGTTATGAAGAAATGTGCAAAATTTAAGGGCGCAACTACGCTGCATCTAATGCCAGAAGAGTCTGTACCCGTTGCAGCAGATGCAGACGCTATTTGTGTATCGATTGTTTCCAAAATAACTGATATTAGGTTGTCGGGAAAGTTCTTTCGTTTTTTAAGAGCTTACTTTTTTCCCCTCACTGCTTTCCAGAAATTTCTCCTGTACATATATATGTAGTACAAGTTCTCACGCATCTATAGGTATCATTGTCCTTCATCTCCCGGATAACCTTTTTCGGCAAAATAAATATATCAGAGGTCAATGTCGTCTTCATTACCGAAGGCTTTTTTTGAATGGCGTCCGATAGGGAAGGGAAAAGATGATAATCCGATGGAGCAAGATCAGGGCTATAAGGTGAATGGGGTAGCACTTCTCATTCAAGCTCGAGTATATTTTGTCAAGTCGCTTTTTCAATATGTGGGAAGGCTCGCCTAAAAATTGACTCGCCAAAAAATTCTCGAACTTGAATGAGAAGTGCTACCCCACTCACCTTATAGCCCTCTGCTCCATCGGATTATCATCTTTTCCCTTCCCTATCTAACGCCATTCAAAAAAAGCTTTCGGTAATGAAGACGACATTGACCTTTGATATATTTATTTTGCCGAAAGAGGTTATCCGGGAGATGGAAGACAATAATACCTATAGATGCGTGAGAACTTGTACCACATATATATGTACAGAGGAAATTGCTGGAAAGCAGTTCTGAGGGAAAAAAGCAAGTTTTTGAAAAACGAAAGAACTTTCCCGACAACCTAATATTTATCTACCCCCTGTTAAGAAGCTCAATAACTCAACAACCAAAAGTTATTTTCTTGGACCATGCTCTGTGTAGGAAACCTTCAAATTTGAGGTAGACATAATTAAAAAAGTGGCTGAACATGTTGCAAGAATTTATAATGGGTTACACCTTTACAACACCACCATATAGTAACCACAACCTTTTTAGGGTGAAGGTCGGATTCAGGAAACGTTTTGAAGAAGCTCCTGTTATCCCGAATAACCCATTTTTCATCTACAGTTATAATACGGCTTACAAATGGCTCATTTTCATGGCGAACTAGGAGATTAGAGCAGGTGTCGAAACGTGCCAGACGCTGCTCGTCGGTCAGGTCATGAGGCACCCACTTCGACATCTTCTTCACCTGGCTGATTTCCAGCAAATGTCTGGCCACTATAGGGTAATGTACGCCCAGGTCTTCTGCTGACGTACGAGTATTCGTCTCCGGATTTGCTTCGATTTCTCTCCTTATATCTTCATCATTAAGCGACCACCTGCGGCCGCGACCCGACTTTCCTTCGGGATCAAAATCGTCAGAAGCAAATTTGTAAAACCAGAGCTCCACTGTTCGTCCGGAAGGACAATTCGTCTCAAGAACACTGCTGAGATTACGGGCTGCCTCCTCTGCGGAGTGTCCCAATTTAAATTCGTGAAGCATGATGACTTCATAGTCGCGTCGGTTCATGATTATTCACAGCCCTGGAAAAAGCCGGCTGGGAAAATTAGAGCGAAACTCATAGGATTTTTTAAAAGAGCAGAAAAAAAATCTATCACATGGTATGTCTGACATTTCTTGAGATGGAATAGTTCACGGTAAAAAATCTACTTATTTATACATATCTTGGAACCAAAATTGATTTTGCAACAACCTACTATTTTTAAGGCGACAATGGAGAGTTTCAATGCTGCATTGAATACGGTACATCCTGCTTTACATCTACCAGTCAAAAACGAATACATACCCACACGAATGGATCTGAAACCACGAGAAGCTGTCAAACAGTGAGTATTATATTCTTCTGTGACTTCGTTAGTCAAAGGCAGAGCAAGAGCAAGTGGTGCTGCTTTTACAACTATGGTCCAACGACCTATGGAATTCCATCCAGGCCAGCCAAGTCTATCATTGATCTAAGATTCATTTATTGATATTGTACTCACATAGCGGGACTAACACCCTGTCATGTTACTGTAGGAACCCTTAGTGATCATTGGCTTCTTTGTACCTTTGATCTTACTTGATCAGTACCCCATGATCGTTTGACTGGTCCTGGATCAACTCATCTACTTGCGCAAACCATATACGGTAGCGCTCAAAAGTCTTCGGCCAAAACTTTCTTGTCATAACTTTTTTTCTACTTGACCAAATTTGACAAAATTTTAATATGTGGTGCCTGAAACTATTGTCAACATTTCCTTCTAATTGAGCGCCGCTTGACTCTTTTCATGATTTTTACACGGATTTACTACAAGACCACCCAAAAAAAGTAAGAGGCTTCGTCAAGAAAAACGGCTTTTCTTACAAAAACAAAAAGAGCAAGCCTCAGAGAACATTAATATTTTGTAGAAAGACCACGACTTTTGATGACAGCGGCACAGCGGGACGGCATAGCGATGGCATGCCAAAATTAAAAAATTTCATATAACCACGTAACCTACACCGTTGCGCGTCAAAATAGTATATTAAGTATGCAATGTCTCCAAGTACTACATACTAGAATTTCTCTTAGATCGGTGCAGTTGCAAAAAAGTTACAAGTGAAAAAACCCAAGCGAAAGACCATTTCGCCGAAGACTTTTGAGCGCTACTGTACATGACCAGCCCCAGCAAGAAATCGTAAATTGTTAACACCAAAGGAGTGGCTACCTATTCATTTTGACCCTCACGCTGAATGTGTTTACCGCTGTGTCGTATCAATGAGCTATCGATCGAATTCCATGTGGATCTGCGATATAAAGCGGCCACACACAGTCGCGGGTGTTTTCACAACCGTTTGGAGGCGGATCATCGACTGGGGAGCGGAGCTGTGACATGACGAACTGTGCAAGCGTTTGTTAAATCGCTTTCAACACTAAAATTCACTTCACCGTATTAGCTTTCTTTTTTATGAACATGGCCCTATTTGATTGTGAGAACCATCAACTACAAGCACATTCGATGTGTTTCCTATAGAGATCATCCGAGTGTTATCTATGACTGTGAATGGTGTCGTATCTGGTTCAAGCAAGATGATGAGTTTGAACGCCCAAAAGCAGTGACAAGGGTAAGCGTTTGCAGTGACTTATAAGAAAAAGTATGGAACGAATTTCATTCAAGGTCGCTCTCATATCTCCAATGTCGACTGCGTGTGCAAAATCAACGATGCTTTTACGAATGTTCATATCGTGTCTCGATGTTAGTCGCGAATTTTTTTTCTTTTTATTTAGAGCTAAGTCCTTTTTTCTGTGTTGCTTTTTATCCGATTTCTATTTCCATATACACTTCTAGGATGCCTTAACTGACGAAATCTGCTATGCCACGGAAGCTGGGTTGTACTGTAAAATTGAAGAGGAAGAATACGGACTGATCCTAGAAGTGAGTATAGTCGGAACACGTTGAAATCTTTATTTTAGCTTATACTGTAGCGCTCAAAAGTATTCGGCCAAATGGTTTTTCACTTGTAACTTTTTTGCGACTAGACCGATCTAAGAGAAATTTTAGTATGTTGTAGTTGGAGGCACTACATGCTAAATATACTATTTTGGCGCTCAACGGTGTAAGCTACGTGGTTAAATGCAATTTTTTGTTTTTGGCGTGCCATCGCTATGCCGTCCCGCTGTGCCGCTGTCATCAAAAGTCGTGGTCTTATTACAAAATATTGATGTTCTCTGAGGCTTGCTCGTTTTGTTTTTGTAATGAAAGCCGTTTTTCTTGAGCAAGCCTTTTTCTTTTTTTTCGGTGGTCTTGTAGTAAATTCTTGTAAAAAACCATGAAAAGAGTCAAGTGGCACTCAAGTAGAAAAGATATTGACAATAGGTCCAGGCACCACTTATAAAAATTTTGTCAAATTTGGTCAAGTAGAAAAAAGTTATGACAAAAAAGTTTTGGCCGAATACTTCTGAGCGCTACTGTATGTATATACAGTCCATTTCCCAAAGCCTGGCAGGGCGAGCCCTACGGACTTGGATGAAAGTGTATCGATCTCTCTCACCACCACACTCCCGCTCTCGCCACGTACTCTCCCACCCAAGTCCGTAGGGCCACGCCCCGCCAGGGGTCGGGATATGGACTGTACTATTGTTTTGCACATTTCAAAGATAAAGGCAAAAAGCATGCTAAGCGTATGGGCGGAGTGACGACAGACTCAGCGAGCGTTTCATTGGTGAATTTCTCCTTTCGGGGATAGTTGCGCATTATTGGTGTTTCCCCGCTCGGCCCCTATCGCCCGTTGTCGCTTCGCCCAGTCCACCATTGCCTTCAATCAATGTTTTGTGAGGGAATGCCAAAGGCGGAGAGGGAACACCAAGGTGCACTGAAAGGTATACTTTACCAAAAAATGAGAACCAGCTTTCGTGAACTTCTCGATTCTCACTGCAACCCAACAATGTATTAGGTTGATTCATAATAAATCGGACAAATTGACCAATTTTAATCATTGTCGTACAACTTTTTTACGACAACAGGGATTCACTTGAAATATACTCCATCTTTATCGATGACCTTCTGCCACGGTATAGGCAGATCATGGATGCCCTTGCTCCAGAAGGCCGGAAGCTGGAGCTCGAGGAAGTTGCCGAGTGCCGCCTTGACCTCGTCGCGAGTTTTGAAGTCTTGGCCGTCCAGGTGGCATTGGCTGTGGGAGAAAAGGTGGAAATCTGAAGGGGCCAGGTCTGGGGAGTACGCTGGGTATAGAAGTACGGTCCAACTGTACGACAGCAGCTCGGCCTTGGTCGATCTTGCGAAGTGCGCTCTGTGGAAGTAGACACGTTGTCGTGCTGGAAGTAGACATGTGACCGCCGCCGTAGCGAACTTTGGACATTGGCCTTCAATTCTCGTAATTGACGAACGTAGACGTCGGCGGATACTGTGGTACCTTCATCGAGCAGCTCCCAGTACTCTACGCCGTGTACGCTCCACCAACCGCGGTTTTCGTCTTCGATGGAATAGTCGCCTGACGCAAACTTCGAATGCTACAACTACAGTGTACTTCTGCCCGGGGGCATGCTCCTTGTGAACTTCTATCAGACGTCTGCCGATATCCGCGGGTTCCTGGCCAGATAGCGATATAAATAGTATGACGTTGCGGATGTGGTCTCTGGACCGCTTGAAATCGTGCGGCATTGTGGCGGAATGAATTTACTTTGGAGTGATTATTTTGCGGTACTTTGAAGAGCTTCTCATACTCATTCCAACGGTACCTCGCGCGTCCATTTTCGTTAATTCGTTACTGAGTTATGATCTCTAGAAATCATCACTACCATTTGTCCGATTTATTATGAATCAACCTAATATTTCAACATGCATTCCAAAAAATAAAAATATCAGAGAAAGGGGAACATCGGTACCTCCTCGATAAGGAACTATCGCTTCAGGTGAGTGGTTATGATGAGAAACAGCCACAACTTGTTGAACATATCATCAAGCGAATGATCAATTTCAAGCCGGGCAAGTACTTTTGTTTTAGTTTTCCGGAACTCTTCATATGATTCTTTCCACTCTAACTCGGGTGTGTAGACATATGTCGAAATATCGCGCGGTGAGTTGCGCCGCGGATCTTTTCGTGTGTGATTGTGACATTACAATACTCTCTTCACAGTTTTACCCCCCCCCGCCCCCGATGAATTATTTCTCAATCAGAATTGTTATCAGGTAATGCTATCGTTTCTTTTGCTTTTCATGTTACTATTTTGTCTTTTTAGAGCACGATTACTTCTTCTAGATGATGATGAGATAAACAGCTATTTTGGAGATTCTTCATGCTACCAAACGCTTGGGTCCTGAGCGGAATTCCAACCGACCGCGGCGAGTTGTGTTGATGGCGTGCGACCTTGCAAAGCGGGAATTCGACATAAGGCTACACTCCCTGAAACCCCATTCAGTGAATGCGCTGATTAGTTCCGGAGAACCATTTATTTGGAGTAAAAAATCAGAAAAAGTCATTGGCAAAGTTTTCAGATCCACTTCGCTTCGAAGTTCTTTTTGATGAGCAAAAGCGATCATTGAAGAATGCTGCATTATCGGAGCCGATCACACTGTCTTCCTACTATTTGACGCTGTTACTCACCGATAGAACCGTTACCAACGAACACCTGCTTACCGTTTGTGAAGGGGAGTGGATTTCTTTCAAAGATTTGAATTTGAAAAACCACTGAATATACACACATTGAGCCTATCATGCGCCTTGGCGGCCTTTGGTCTCTCCAATACACGAATATTCGACGAATTATTTTGTGCGAAGGATGCAAAGAATAAGAGCGGTGATTAGATAGGAGGGGAGAGGACTAGAGACAGAATTGCGATGACTATGTCATTCCTTTTTGCGTGACGTCCGAATTCGAGTGTCCTGTCGCACCCCTCCACTTTGATCTACCAAAAACAAACATGATTCGCAGAAGCGGAGTGCTCCATCTGCTGAGGGATGGCACTACTCATTAAATCTGCAGTGGAGAGCGCTTTCAAAGTCACCCAATTAATATAACCGCACCAGAATGCCCCTCGTGCAGGAACTTTGCAATGTTAAGCGGATGCAGTTTTATGATCGAATTTACCTGATAAGGAAAGCCGTTTTTGCAATGCACGTATTGCTCGGAATTTCCAAGTGAAATGAGTTTTCGAACAGTGATCATTACAGCAGGAATTTGGCAGGTTCATTATGCTTGATATTGTGACGCTGTGAATCACGAAGTGATTTCAGATCTGAGTGTGCACGAGGTTGAGGAGTTTGGAAAGGAGATGCTGCGCACATTCTTTGTGGAGTTTTTCATACATGGCAACGTAACGGAACAGGTAATAGTGTACTGCGCATAACTGGGAAAGGGGTTCACACCTGTATTATCCTCTTATCCTCCATGTTCGACTCTCTATGAGCCTCGGCATTGTTTTGATTTGCTCGGAGGAGCTTGATAACAACTTTTATTGGCTTATGTTTCGGTGAGTTCGCCTTCTGCAGAGGCATCACCACATCCACGAGATCAACTGCCGTCAGCAGAGTTTTTCGAGTGAACTGCTTCCTATATTCGATTTTCAATAAATAAAATTTGTAATTGTGAATAAGAACTAGTCTTGTTACCTGCAGTTATAAACACCTCGTGGGGTTGTATGGTATACTACGTGACTAAAAAATTAATTTTTGCCTTCGTCTATAAGCCAACTAAGAATGTATTCCACTCCTTATACCCTAGCATGGGATGCTGGTTGTCCCTACTGTATATAACGCTTCGTTTGTCTGTACGTCCCTCCTTCCGCCCTTTGTCCGTTTCTCCGTCCGTTTGTCACGAAATTAGATATTATATAAAAAACGACCTATGGAAATGGGGACAGTTTGAGATGGGCAGGGCATGGGACAAGAATTAAAGAGCAAACACGGACCATGTGCTCCGCCCACAATGGGCGGGGCGCGCTCCGAAGTGTTCTATTTTCAGACCGAAAATTGTAAATTGGGTTCCAATATACGTCAGACGTGGGGGAGAGATAGATATGGGTCAGGAGTGAGTTTTTCAAGTCATGGAAGAGGCCTAGACACAATAGACGAAGCATTTGTGGTGGTGGGCGGAGCTTGGACATTACAAAACAACTCGTGGAGATGGGTTGATTTCGGAAAGGATAGGCCGTGGAACAGGAGGTAAAGGTGCAACATGAACCTCGCCAAGTCCCACCCACGGTGGGCGGAGCGTACACTGAAATACTCTGCCCTCAAGAAAAAAGGCATTTTCGGTCGATCTACCTGCGCCCGTAGTGTTTCGCGCACAGTGGTGTGCGCTAGTCAGTTGGTAAGAAATCATTCACCCACCATCGTCTCTAAAACAGTGGCATGGAGCCACTTTGAAAAATTTCCAGAACCTCACATTGCCTTTATTTATGAAGAAAACTACGGTCTTGCAGTTGAGACAAGGTAAAAAAGGTCTTCTAAATCCCAAGCATATCTCATTCAATTAATTACCTGTTTATTGTACGTACATGAATGGACTGATATACCGAATTTTACCAATGAAGTAATTTTCTTGAGGAGGCACTTACACTCAGCCACACGGTGACGAATTTGCTGCGCAGTGCCACCAACTGCCGTCCTATGTTCAGAAACGAGTACCTGATGACGAGAGAGCACGCCATAGAAGACGGTTTGACTTTTGACAACCCAGATTCACCAGAGCAATCACTATTTTCAACTTAATTTTTGTTTCATATGAGCTTCTACACTTACGAAACCTGTATTCGACCACTGAGACTTCATTTGAGTTATATACCACGGGCGTGTCATCAAAACAGAAAATTCGCGTTGCGGTGTCCGGTATGCGACGCGTTGATGCGAGCTGCGCGTCCTATTAGACAGGTCGTCAAGCGATAATGATACCCTACGCCTTCTTCCAGGCGTGATCGCTTCATGACCTGAACAGTACGCCCCCACCCGAACCTCGCACAATTTCGTTGCGTGTCAAACGCGGCCGCACGAACTTTCTATCCTAATGGCACACACCCACATACCACATCTGGGCAAGTTGAGGGGAGAACAGGGACGATACGGAGTAAAATTTCATTGCAGTCTTCCCTAACCCCCTTCACGCTCCTTCCTCAATTTTTTTTTCTTGAGATGAGCGCTCCTATGGAAGGAAGCAGTTTGACAGCCCTGAGTTCTAATGTAGTGTGTGTCACCAACTTTTAGCTCAGATAGAGGGTCATACAACACGGCTGATTCCTTTGACACAATGCCCAGCACCGGAACTGTTGCTAATACATGCCACACCTTTCACCCACGTCGGTTTCGTGGAAGGTTGGTGGAAGGTAACCAGAGAATAAATGGTAGATTCACTCAGACCGCTTACATACGCAGCGGCGGCAGCGCGTGACTGCGTCACAGGCAGCGAGGGAGAGTGGCAGGGGTGAGGTGCAAAGACGACGCAGGCAACGAGGCAGGATGGCACAGGTGGAGACGCAGGGACATGCTGCCACGCCCCGCCACCAGCACCGCGTAGTATGAACCTTACCAGCTTGCTAAAGGCAGCGTACGCAGCTACGCCCTGCCTGCGGCACCGCACACCATGAAACTTACGGGCCTTACCGAACTTATTCACTTACTAATAGTAATACATAGCTAACAATAAGAGACGGCTGAAAGCAAGCGTTACCTTACCTTATACGATGACCTTTTAGGTAATGCTTATGTGTATCGTCATTTCCAGAAGACCCATGATGAGTCTAGTGTAGAGGTGTTATACCAAGTTGGAGTTCAAGTAGGTCACGTTATGCTGAATCAACGCATTTTTCAAAGCTTTTTCAGAGTTACAACAGAACTTACATTGCAGAACACGAAAGAAAATGCACTAATGGACCTCATTGTACAACTTTTAGAAGCACCAGCATTTCATCAACTGCGGACTGTCGAGCAACTGGGTACGTACTTTTGTTGAGATAGCATTTTTTAATAACAACTTCACAAAATGCAGTTGGACAAATCTGAGTACAACGAATCCGGCACACTGGGCATACGGGTGAGTAGGCAACGGTGGTGTCTCACCAGTAAGAAGTGGGAGAATCTATAATCACTTCACCTACACCTTTCGCTTACTCTCTAATTTTGGAAAGACACCCCTTCTTCAGGTTCACAATTTCTTGGTTGCTTCCGGGTTTGCGGACACATTCCACTGTGTGATTGAGCTTTCCAGAGATTCTCGGAGTTAACTAGGTTTCATTCGAACTCCTTTTGCCTAAGACAAGCCTTACAGGAAGCCAACGTTTTCTTAAAAATATTGTGGAATTCTTATTTGCCCCAAATGGGTGTTAGCGAATCGTATTCGCCTATTTTCACCACTCGCCAACCCTGCTCCCTCCTTATTTTCGTCCGCTTTTGTTCCATCCCTTCTCCCAGTTAAGTGAAGAAACGGACGGAATGAAAGGAATACATATAAGGATGAAAAAGGATCGGTCAGTTCCACAACGCTTCTTGGGTGAGTGGTTGTATTGAAGCCCATTCATAAGGGGTCGACACGACGATGCATCCGTAGGCCGCCGTCCTTTGCGATTTTGCGATTTGCGACGTCGCACTTTCCGCACGCGATAGTACGACCTTGAGATTGTGCAATGCCGCAACTTCGCGTGCGGTACCGCGACACCGCAAAATCACAGAATTGCAAAATCGCAAAATCGCAAAGTCTGACGGCGACCTAGGGTGCCTGGGATTTCCCAGCACTCGTTTTTCCATATTCTGTACTCTTTCGTCCCCGTGATGAGCTCATAATTTAGGTTACGTCGTTAGTACAGACACAAGAGTGAGCTCAGGATCAGCTGCTCTACAGCTGATTGTGCAAGGTCCCGGTAATCCCACTCATGTTCACGGAAGAATAGAGGCATTTCTTGAGAAGATAAGGGTTAGTTTTGTAAGAGAACTAAAATTTGTGTGAGCATTATTCAGCGTTTAATCGGCTGAACGCTATTTGTAAAAACTTCACGAGTAACCATGACTTGATGAGACAAAATTGTACACGGTACAGTACCACTCCCGTGGCTACAGTAATTTTCAGGCGTAAGTGGTGATGTTTTCGTCATCTTGAGCTGTTGTTATTGTACAAATCATGTTACAAGTTACATAAAAACAAAATATTTGCCCATAACGCGTGTTGAGCCTTGGCAGCTATAAAAAATCGAAAACATTTCGTACCTATGTGGTTAACCTTTTCAGGAAGAGATTTTCTCCATGACGGAAGAAGAATTTGAGAAAAAGAAGGCCGGTGTAATCGCTAAAAATCTGAATCAACCAAAAACGTTGGCAGCACGCTCATCGGAATTTTGGGATGAAATCGAATCCAGGCAGTACGATTTTGACCGAAGTGAGTTTGTCTTGTGAGGACACTTGCCTGGTATTCAATATTCGTTCATGACTTCTGAGACAACCTTAGTTTTGTTTACTACTGCATTCTCTTCGAAAAAAAATCAGGGGAAGTGAAAAGACACTGTTTGGGAGATGTTGCTGAATCAACCAATCGCATGAGAATAATGGGTGCCCCTCGAAAAAAAGCTTGTCGTGTACTGAAAATGATTCCCTTTTAACACATGTTTGCACGGTTCGTTTCAAAAAAAAACGTTGCTAGGCGCCATATGTATGTCGCTATACACCTTTACAATGATTGGTATGAGCTGGGAAAAAGTAGCTGGAGATCTAACAGTGAAAGCAAGCACGGGAAATAAATGATGCCAATGAACTTTCCCACAAGGTCGTGATACCTTCAAGTAT
This sequence comes from Trichostrongylus colubriformis, assembly GCA_963978905.1. NCBI lineage: Eukaryota > Metazoa > Nematoda > Chromadorea > Rhabditida > Trichostrongylidae > Trichostrongylus > Trichostrongylus colubriformis. The sequence continues at coordinate 47,770,708 of OZ022259.1, forward strand.
GATGCGATAGAACACGCATTTTCAAACTAAAGCCCTTGAAAGAGGCCTATGGCCAGACGGTCTTATTTCTGATAATCATAGTGGTGTTCTTCCGCTTTTCCTCACTGCTGTCATAAGGATACTGAATTACGGGCAAAAGCTTTGACCCCGGACGGAACTCGAACCTTCACTTTATGCTTTACGGGCATATGTTGGAGCCCAATCCACCTTAACTCAGTTTCTTAATGGTATTAGGTTGGTCCGTGTCGTGACTATCGTCCGACCTCAGAAAAGTTGCTCCGGACTAGTGGCTGGTAGGAAGCCGCATGCGACCGCACGCTTCCCACGCATTACGCCGGTTCTCACGACGCGCAACGTTTCCCGCCGAGTATGGAATACTCTAGAAGCCTTTGGTTGTCTGGCTCTCGCATCGCGCCAATTTGCGTTCAGTTCATCGCCTCGTGCCGTCGTGAGCAGTCGTCCACCAGCTTCGAATGTAGAGCATAGGCATGACGACTGAATAGAATGTTCCACTCAAGAAACATTCTAAGCCGCCGTCATAGCCTGCTGGTGAGTCTGTTAGTCGCTTTTCACGTCGCAATCTCGCATGCACGCAGGTGGACCAGCCGTAAGTGTTATAATCACAAATTATACGCATATATGATTACTGCAGTTTATCTTTCGCTAAACATTTCGATCGCCCGTCGCCTGGTTGTCCCCGGTTTTAATGCGCACAGTCGCAGTTAGGTATGTTTAGCGTATACATAAAAATATGCGGAGCCGCTCACATGTTAAAGAATAGTAGGTTCATATTTCTCGAGTGTCCTTAGTCATATCGATAGATAGGTAAGGGTCAACAGGTCCATTACTTGTAACGTGTCACTTTTATTTGTTGTTTCATATTTATCCACTATTAACTCCACTCATGTATTTGTGTGTTTCATGTATTTGGTTGTTTTAAGGATAAACCCTGTATATTTAACCTTTGTGCTCAGCCTCGGATAGGTAGTTATCGCTCGCTCGCTCGCTTATCGCTCACTCGCACAGTTCATCCGCGTCTTCGTCTCGGTTTCTCGCAGTATCGATCAGTTTTCTCTAGGACGTCAACGATCAGTAATTTACTTACAGTACGCAGCCGCACGCTTCAGTTTTAGGGGAAGAGAGGCTTGAAGAAATCGCGTGGCAGAAGGCAAAATATCTACTGGGAGCATTCGCAGGGCGCCGTTATCTTTCCCCAGGTGTGTGGGCAACAGGAATCCCACGTTTTGCCGCGACTCGCATTAACCACCGATCGCACATCCTAAGCGGGTCACGACAGTCCGTGAGTCTTGCGACACATGTGACTTTTTACAGGAAGTTACTACTTTATAGGTGACAAATATCAGTATATAATATAATTGCCATGGTTTTCTTTGACACGTCCCCAACGCATCGGTAGATTTCGGATGGTCTTTGCAACTCTGGAGGCTGTAAATCGAAAAACTCCACATCAGCAAATTCGTCGAACTTCCTCTCCTTCAGATTATGTTTGAGAGCTTTAAATAAATGGTAGTCAGAAGCAGCCGCGTCCGAAGAATACGCAGAATGAGGCAGAACTTCCCAGCCAGGCTCCTTAGTTTTGTCCTGTGTTCTTTACATTCTCTACAGGTTGAGACGGGAATGTCCTACATCATCCAGGTGGATGATCGCCGAAAGGCGCGAGAACAGCATTGTAGGAAGGGATTTCAAAAGTGTCGCAGAACTTATGCACCAATCCATATATTTACCAAAGCTTATCAGCATTCACCTGTATAACGTGTCGCTTTACACGCTGCGGTCAGCAGCTAACAAAAAATCAAAACTTCACTGCTGCGTAAATCTGCATTTCTTTACCTTACTACCTTTGCAGCGCCCTCGAAAGGATTCCATTGAGTTGGTCGAAGTATTTTGAGCGAACCCAGATCCTTAGGGTAGATTAGGTTTAGAGGATTCAAATCACTGATGTCAAGTCTGTGGCTTCAGTCCAAATGCCAGCTCAATTTTTCTTATGTGGCTGCCATTGAACAATGAAGTAATCGATTGTGTGATCTTGGTTGAACTGAAGCTGACCTCAAAAAAATCGATTTCGAATTTAGCTCTACCTTTAGGAAATGCTGAGGTCGAAGCACTGCGCTGCATAACCAAGGACGATGTTCTGAAGTTTTTCGACCTCAAGTTCACAGTGGATGCACCGCAGCGACGAAAAGTAAGTATAGCTCATCTTTCATCATTCATTATTCATCTTTCATTATGTTTGACTATAGTGGCAGCCGACGACCAATAAGACCCTATTTATCGAGCTCTAGAGCGGCTTGAAGCCAAAGCTGAGCCTAGCGTGGATTTTCTATACTCAAAGCCCAAGGTGTTCTTGTGGGGGAAAAGGGCAAACCCGTACCAATATGTTGGATAGAGATGGTCTTGAGAATTACTTGCTGTTTCTTTTTTTTACCGCAAGCGGAAAGTTCCAAAGTCACGGCTCCAAAACTCTGTGAACTGTATGTGTACAATTACGATAAACATCTGTCAATACACCCGAAAATATTTAACTTTTTTTTTGGTGATTATACCTATGATCAGTGTTCGTGAAAACAATCAGTCGTCCCAAATTGTCAAATCAAAGTAAATGTCTGAAATATGTATTGATTTATTCATCCTAGTCATACAAATAATTCCAGATCGCTGTATTCGTTTACGGCAAAGATGACAACGGTGGCAAAATTGAGAAAGAAGCAAAGGGTGATAGCAAAGAGAAACTTGTGAGTGGATTCAAAATTATTGTACAAACTGCTGCCAGTACGCCACCGTTTCTCCAAGATTTCGGTAGCTCCAGATGACTTCTCGATCCTTAAAATCCTAAGCCTTTACACTCATTTGGCACGGACGTCAACATCGTTTCAGTTGTATGCTGTGTAGAACCGCACAGCACTGGACAGTGCATGGCAATAGAATTCATTGCATAAATTACATATGTACATAACGCGAAAGTTCCATCGGAGCTCGTTCGGGCCGTTATTCGGTCCTTCTGAATTGACCCGAACTGAAAGTCAGGTAGCGCATCACAGCCAGAATGAGCGAAAAGTGCTGTGTTCCGTAAAAAAAACTACAGAAAGAGACAAGTAGAAGGCAAAAGCCTGTAGCCTCAGTTAATGATGGAATGGGGCGGGACAATCTCAAAGCAAGACCGTTCTGTTATTATCATTAAAATCATCGAAAACAACTCTGAAATTGTTTAATTAGTTCGTGCCTTTCGAGGTTGATTGGTGGAACATTTAATGTGACGGCTTGACGTTTCTACTAAGTCGTCGTCTTCAGAAACTCTGAAGTTCCACTTTTTGAGTGTGAAAATCCGCTGCCACATTTTGATGACAATCAGTAGTAACAACTCGAAAACTTATAAGAACGCTTTTCTGGGGGAAACGCTAACGCCGTGAGCCCGCAAATGACTGGACGGACGAAATTGCATATGGGCCCACCGTGGAATCTTTCATCAATAGTCTAGGAACTTGTATAGTGGCTGAAGGCAATCATTTCGAACAATACATCCCCACTATATAAAAACGCTTCGTCTTCTGTCCGTCACTCCGTCCACCCATCTGTCACGAAATTGGACAAAGCATAAAAAATGACCTGTGGAAATGGAGACAATTTTGGGATGAGTAGGGCATGGGACAAGAACTAAAAAGCACACATGAACCAAGTTAAGCTCCGCTCTTCGTTGGCAGAACGTGTGCTGAAACGTTCGCTTCTCGGATGGAAAATAGTTTGTTCGGTTCGAATTTTGTGCAAACGTGAGGAAGATATAGCTTGAGGTTAACCATGAGTTTCTGGTAGTCATGAGAAGGGTGAGGGCCGATTGGTCGAAAACACGCTCTGCGGAGTCGCACTCGCGACGCCGTCATACGAGTCGTATGGAATGCCGCTGAAGAAGCAGTGGGTTGGTACCGTGAAAGTTCTTCAAGGATTGCAGTTTTGAAGCTCCGGAAGATTGCCTGTGTTTCAACAGATAAAGCTGCAAACGACTCGCACTCGCCGCACCGCTCGCCGCTGGCGGCCGCGCGAAAATTCGACCAATCGACCCACACCCGTCGCCAGAGCAAGGTGGGTTGAACGCGGCTGAGCGCACCCTGAATGGGCGGTCCTACAACAAAAATTCATAGCCCGGTCAAAACAAAGCTTTGAAACCAGGAAAAAGTCGGTAGAATTGACCAACGTCTAAATTATTTCGAGCACACTTAAGAAGAGCGAAAGCCCGCTCACAACGGGCGAAGGGTGGTGTGATAGTGAGTACTGAGTGAATCTATAGAAAAAAAGCAATCCTGGTTGATTAACTGACCCCCCTCCCCCAGCGCAGTAGTGTGCGCTAGCCCAACTGGTAAATAAAGATTTCCTTTCTATTCACTTCCAATTACTTTCGTAAACAAATATTTCTGATGTAATCCTTACTAGTGCATAGAACCGGATCATACTTTGTAGCGACCCTAAACGTAGGTACTAACACAGTCCATATTAAGATTGATTGAGCTAGGTAGAGGGCATTCTCTTCAAAATTCTTGTCATCTGCTTGCGGTGAATTAGTTTCAAGATACTCGCAATCCTAATTCAAAACTATAGAGCTAATAAAAACTGTATAGATAGTCAGACGATCAAGTGTGTTAATGAGATATTTTATTAATCCTTGTTCTTCTGCAATTAATACTATATAACTTCTTCTTAAAAAAGACTTGTGAGTCTTCACATGCTTATAAAATTTGCTACTTTCTATGTCTGAAACTAGCTCATTCATTCCAGGAAGAAATCGCGTGCATGGAACAGTTCCGCCATTCTCTTCCTCTGTATGGTCTTCCCCGTCCGAAACTGAATTTGCTTCCTGTTGGTGCTGATCCGTTGTCCGAAATCGCTTGACCTTATTGACTGCTGAGACTCCGGAAGTACTATATTGTACTTGAAGAGGGACTAAAGAATACTGAAGCAATATCACTTTTGCTCTTGCTGGTCTTGTCAATTTGCTGTGATAAATATTTGATGGGTGTTATTGCACCATCGGATCACTGTCGTCAAGTTGTGAGTCAAAGGATCCTCGCAACTAATCAATGCTTCAAAGTGCTAATTTTTAGCCCGGCTTCTGTCGCACGCATATTTTTACTAATGTTCCGGGAAAGAATTGGCTTTGGCATCTCGAATTGTAATGGGACTGCAAGTTTCCTTTTTCTCGAGTGGAATAGTTTTTGCGGTTATGACCACTCTTTGGTTTTGGGCTCTACGGAATTTAATGACAGTCTAATCCGAGCTAAACCTCACCATATTTGTTTCACCATCGAGATCTTCAACTTCATATCATCCGTTATTCGTTGAGTTTTTTTTTTCGTAGAAGGCCCCCTTTTGGAGGGAAAGATTTTTTGAAAACTTTCCTCAATGCCATGCTTGACCCTGTCTATGATAGAGTCAGCGCCACTATACATCCTTGCATTGTACCGGCACTGTTACAAGATGATGCTCTCTCTGTGAATATTCCCAATAACAACATCAAATGGCAACTTGTTCGCAAAAGTCAAAAAATTTTTGGCACCGCCTACGCGGTTAACTATAGCGTTGCCTACGCTGAGGGGGGGGGCTACTCCGACTCCTGGACCCGGCAACTCTAACGGAACTGGAAGAGCATCTCTTCCAGCTCCGCCTGGTGCACCGCACGTGCGACCCTTTGGGCCCTACGGAATTTGCGCCAATACCGTTCCAGAGGAAAATCGGCGCCCCCCCCCCTGGTTCCTCCAACAAAAGCGGTGTGGTGACACTTGCAGGTCACCCGGTCGACGCTGCAGTGCTGATCAAGGTGGCGACCACCACACCTGAAACAGCGGCCATTATGGCCATGGATGTACAGGCGGTCGGACAAATAGGGGAAGACAAAGCATTCCGCGGAGAAGTGCTTCTGCCGGCAGAAGAAGCATCTCGTTTTTGTGGCGATGTTATCACCCTTGCGCGTGCGGAACTCTTCTCGAAGATCCCCCTCCGCGGTGTAGGCAACGGTTTTAAAGGTACGTCTGCCCGGTCCCGTAAACGGGTACCGAGCAGACGGCGACAGGGACCGCGGAGGGGAGTGTCCGGCCGACTGGGACATACCTGGGGAACATCGCTACGACAACAGCAACAATGCAGCATAATGCAATGCTGGTTATCACACATGATGAACACTTTGGACGGGCAACCTCTTGTAAACGCTATTACCTATAAGGAAAATGAGGTATGTGTGATGTGGTGAAATGCGACGAGACGACGTATCACGGTGGGCGAACCGTTTATAGCCTACGCAACGCAAATGATCAGGTAAGCAAAACGTTACTACGCCAACAAAAATAGGAATGTACACCGTCACAAATATTGACTACGTGAAAGAACATGTTGATGAACGAAAAGAAACGGGACGGTGAACGGCGCACCTACGAGAGAAAACTCGAGAATGTGACGGTAATTCGAAACCGCGTGGCTTCGCGGCGCTTTGGGGGTGCGGCGCGTACGCGTCGCGTGTTGGCGTCGGAGCATTGCTACGATGCCATATGGTGAGTTTTAACTACGACGGCGTTAGAACGACTACGTTATGTGTTAGTAAAAAGGAAAGATGGGCTTTTTACGACATTATAAGTTTGATTGAATGCTTTAAAGACTACTTAAAGTTGTCTATGGTGTTGTTAGTAGTTTTACTTGGTGAGAATGAATTTATGCGCAGATTTCGCTGCTCTACGCGGCTGAATGCGTGAAGAACTGTTAGGTACAGTCTTGGTGGGTGTCTCGTTTGTACGGGAATTTGGCGAGGCACAGATTTCTAACGGATACAGCTGCGTCAGCGAGCGAGTTTATTTTGCCGTTCGGCATACGAACATCGGCCGAGCGTGCGCAGTTATCCTTACTGAAATGGAGTTTTTCTATCAGACCATACGGCCATTGTCCCCTTGCTAGTTTGTCGTCGGCTACGATGACAATATCGCCGAGCTGAGGAGTGGAAATAGAGTACTTGCCTTGGCGTATACGATTTTGATGACGCTCTCGCAATGCGTTGAGGTAGTCTACGTACCATAGGACTGGTCCAGGATTGCGAGCATCTCCTTGTACCAAGGTACGAGATGATGAGAAACGTCGAAAATGGGGTCTGATTGCGACGACAAGGGCGGCAACTGGACATTTGCATACGGGGAAATGAAATCTATGGGTCTCAGGACGTATGCAAAGGCGTCCTTCTCGCGGTACGACGTGATAGGACGGGAGTTCATTGTCGCTTCGATTTCAGCGACTACGGTCTGAAGCTGGTTGATAGGTAAAACTGCGCGACCTACGTTTTTTTTTTGTACGCGTTTTTGAACAGCGCAACTAAGCGTTCATAAAAGCCTCCTTTCCAGGGGGAAAGAGGGGTTATGAACTTCCACGTGATCCTGTGCTTCACGCAGTAATTAGAAACTAGCTCCCACGACCTGGGGGAGTACAGGACCGATGTTATAGCGTTTTCTGCGGCGTGAAAAGTAGTTGAGTTGTCGCTGTACACTACGTCTGGCGTACCTCGACGTGCTATGAATTACGAAAAGCGAGCAGAAACTCCTGCGCGGAGTTATCGAGTACGATTTCGAGGTGCACGCCACGCGTGGCCATGCAGGTAATCAGACAAATCCACACTTTGTCGGAGGAAGTGTGATTGCTGCTGACCACGAGCGGGCCAAGATAATCAACTCCAATATCTTGGTACGGCCGCGATCTAGTGACACGTTTTGCTGGCAGTTGCGGCATATTGGGGTATTTATACGCTTGACCGCCCATCCTTTTGCACGTGACGCAGTCACGTATGGCTCTTGCGACACAATTTTTTACCGACGGTATGAGAAAACGTTTGCGCAGATTGGCTACGACATGATGAGTTCCAGAATGGTGATTGGAACGATGATAATGAAGCGCAATAAGATAGACCAGCCTATGTTTTGGCACTAGCAGGATGGGGGCGGTCTCAATAGGACCTATGCGTGACGGACATCGAATGAGCTGGTTTTTTGCTCGCTGCGCGTGATATTTCGCGAAGTCGAAGTGCTGTAAAAACTTTTCGCTTTCGCGATAATGAGCAAGTATGAGCTGAACTTCGGCGAAATCAATGTCCGACGCTTGTATGGCACTGGAGGACGTAACTGAGGCTACAGAAGGCAACTTTGACGCAGTTTTTTGCTGCGTAGTTTCCGATACGCGTTCGAAAACGTACCGGCGCAGGCATTTAAGTACGTACGCTGTTATACGAATCACCTTGAAATAATTATTAGTCATTGAAAACGGCAAGACCGACACATACTCACCTTCTCGTGCTACGTGCACGTTCGCATACTCTGATTGCGCGTCTTCTACGCTCTGCGGGGGTATTTGAAAGTCAATATGATTGTTAGGCCACTGATCTTTGGTATGACGTAAAAAACGAGGCCCGAACCACCAGATGTGGTTTTAGCTTCCTTGGTAGCCAGACCGCGAGTAGCGCAGTCGGTTGGGTTATCTTCGGAAGCAACATAGTGGAACTTTACTGGGATTTTTTGAGCCTGAAGTTCCGTAATTATACGACGAATGGCCTCTACGCGGTTTTGGACGAAAATTTTATAGGGTTTTACCGCGTGTATCCAATGGAGCGTGATAAGCGAGTCAGAGAATATGTGAACGACACTTATGGTTATGTTTAAGTGCTTGACGAGGTATTGCGCTAACCGGATGCTGATAAAGGCTGCTAGCAGTTCCATACGTGGCAGCGTGATTAGCTTGGGGTTATTGAGGCGAGATTTGGCCATAAGCAGGTTTGAATGAACAGCGGTAGGCGTGCGACAAACCAGATATGCACAACACGCATAAAGACGCATAGATGCGTCACCAAACACGCAGAGATCTACGGTTTTTGTTTTTGTTGGCGGCACTACCACGCGACAAATAGGAGGGATTGGATCTTTCAGATCCTCTACTATGTGCGACCACCGCTCTGACTGCGCATGTTTAAAGGAGGTGTCCCAGCCCAAATTCTGTACCCAGAGATCTTGTATAAAGATCTACGCTGGAACCAGAAATGGGGTGAGCAACCCCATGGGATCATACGTGGCTGCTAGTGCGCGGAGAGCACTTCGTTTGGTGTTGACTTGAGCACATGCGGTTTTTAGGCGAATGGTCAGAGTATCGTTCTCGAAGTCCCAACGAATGCCTAGTACACTTGCACTGGATGGATCGATGGCACGATCTCGAGAAGCAATGCGGGAATTGACGTACGTGAAGTTACTGAGGAACTCCCTAAGGTTCATGTGCATCCGAGTAAAAATGGATTTGGCAAGCTCATACTTTTTGGGTGCCTCCGACCTGGAACTGGCTCCTAGGATGACGTTATCGACGTAGGTATTACGTGAAATTTCGGCGCCTACGGGACATTGTTCACGATGGATATATAACTTGATGGCCGCAGCAAGCAGAAACGGAGAAGCGTTGACCCCGAACGGTATACGAGTAAACCGAATCATACGCAGATTGTCGGCAGAAGGCGGCTTGGAGGTATCCTTAAGCCACAAGAAGCGAGTAGCATCCTGTTGCGAACGCTGTAGCCGAATCTGGTGAAAGGCCTTTTCTGCGTCGGCTATGAGCAAAAACGGATGCAAACGTGCGCGTAGTAAAATTCCGACCAATTCTGGTACGAGGGTTGGACCTTGATAGATGCAGTCGTTCAAACTGCGAGCGTCCTTACGTTTGGAGGAGGCATCGAAGACGACACGCAATTTAGTGGTGGCAGAGGACTCCTTGCAGACTGCTTGATGAGGGATATAATACACCCGTGGATCATCGAAGACGTATTCCTCCTTTTCCTCTACGGAACCTGCTGTAATGTGATCTTCGATCACTTTGACGTATTGTTGCCAAGCTATGGGTGTTTGATTTAAACGCTTGAACTGATTCATAAGACGACAGTACGCGAGTTGTTTATTGTCTTCTAGACGAGGGTGGTCTGGTTTCCAGGGAAACCGGACATAGAGAACACCATTTACGAACTGTGACGTATCGTTAAACTCTTGAATAATGCGGCTTTCGAGTTTACTGTCTACGGAGACATCATAATCGTCGGCTACGCCGATAAGGTCTAGTGACCACAAGCGCTTGATTGCGCTGTCGTCGTCATGTTGGCTGGCTGCGACGATATCCGCGGCGTATGGGCCCTGTGATGGCCCAATCGAAAAACCGAATTACCGGAAACGACTGTACCCAACCGAGTGTGGCATAAGACCATACCAGAAGGAAGGCATATTGGGGATTCCGAAGACAGAATATCCCAATAGTGGTCGATGCCAATCAAAATGTCAGGAACTACGGACTTAGACGAGCACAGCGGTAGGGGAAGTCCATGGTTCTGAATGAATTCGACGTCTTCAAAGGACAAACGAGGTGGATATTGCGGAAGCGTGATTGTTTGCTTTGTAGTGAGCTCGAGTGTAAATTGCTCACCTAGCAAATCAATCAACGTCAGCTGTGCGGTACCGGAGACTTCCGTGGTGGGATGACCACCAAACGTGATAAACGTACGAGGATGACTATCACGAGGCCCAGACGATGAGCTGTATTAGAAGCAATGAAACTTTTTTGTGCCCCTGAATCAAGGAACAGGACGACCCGGGCTGATGACATGTGATTAAGGGCTTTACCCTTTACGAGCATGAGCGACGCAGGAGTACGTGGGGGTGAAACCGAGTTATTTGATGACACACTGGTATAGCAAGAGAACAGGGTGTTTGCCTCATCGTCGGATTCGAGTACCTGATTCTGCTGCGGGTACGGCGAAGAGCGGCGTTTGTGGGAACCAGAATGGTCCCTTACGGGAGAATGAAATTTGACCCGCTGCGGAGATTGTGAGCGTGAAGAATAACTTGAATGCGAGTCCCGGCGCGACTGGTATCGAGAGCGAGACTGTGACTGAGATCTGTCACTACGAGATGAGTCACGATCACGGCGGTGTTCTCTAGGCGGACTGCGAGACTGATGACGATAAGGTGAACGATGACGATGCCTTTCATCGCTTCGTCTATCTTTTCTGGACTGCGACGTGTGTACTCTCTTTCAGAGCGCAATAGCTCGTGATGATCTTTTCTGCATGTGCGACAAGGAGGACAATTACACGAAGACGAGCGATGCCCTTCTCTTAGGCATTTCCAACAGAGTTCACGAGTGCGTACGAGGGTACGGCGTACGACTACGGGCACATCTAACGGACAACGAGTTGAACGATGGTCTACGGCGTCGCAGAAACAGCATCGAGCAGAGCTAGACGAATATCGAGAGGTCGAAGGAGAGCGCGATGAATCTCGTTCGCGAATGGCCGAACTAACAGCGAGGCTATCGCGAAGAGTGGTGGAGTCTTCGTACTTCTCTTTCGACGAGATGATGAGGTCAAGCTTGCTCATAACCTGATTGAGGTCGAAGTCGGAGTTGGTCTGGAACTCGAGGTCGTGGAGCTTCTGCTGGATGTCCTGTGGGAACTTACTCTTGACTAGGTCAAGAAGTGGTAGGACCGTACTGAAGTCTTCGTACCTACGTAGACCGTGAAGGATGCCAGAGATGCGGAACCAAGTGTTACGAAGATCTGAACCGATGTTGCGAGCTACGGGGAGTTGCTGCAGTTATTTATGAAGGGTTGCACGATTCTTATAAGGACCATCGTACCTCCTCTTCAATGCAGCTACGAGTTGGTCATAATTGCATTCGTCGGGATCGAGATCTTGTAAGACCACCTGCGCTTCGCCTTTAAGTAATTTTTGAAGATATAGGAATTTGTAGACCGGAGGCGTATACGGATTATTATGAACTGCTAGTTCGAATGTGCACCAGAACCTATGGAACTGCGTTATGTCGCGAGTGAACGGCTCCAAGGTGAGTTTCCCGAGCTGTACGGGAGGCATGGTAGATGCATAGGGTGGCCCGCCAATAGCTGGTAAGTATTGGGGCATATTATGTGAGAAGAAGTTGGGAGCGTCCGTCGGACGTTGCGGTAGCACGTGCGGACGTGTGTTGTGGCCTACGGGTGTGGTCGGAACTTGATGAACGTTGTCGCCTACGATGGTGACTCCCGGCTGTTGCTGTGGTTGTTCTTGAGCACCTACGTTGTGATCAGATGTATCTGAAAGCGACGACGGATATTTAATTTTCACGAGTTCTTTGGTTTCATCTAAGCGAGATGAAAGAGAAGTTGCTATCGACTCCGCTGCAGCTACGGCAGCATCTACGCGATCTTTTTGATCGTAAGAATCACACGCGTCGACATCCTCGTCCTGAGCACTGGAGCTTCTGAATACGTTTAGAAGGGCTTGACGCCTATCTGCAAGCGTGCGCAATGCTACGCGGACTTGTGAGAGGAGCGCCTCTATGGTGGCTTGACGTTCCTCAAGCTCTACGCGTGTTACATCTGCAGGCGCGGCTATTGGTTGAAGTACGGATGCGGGTATCTTACCTCTGACCGTCTCCCAAGCCGTGACTGCTTTGGTCAGATTGGCCTTGAAAGTCGCAACAGTGGACATGATAGACACTGGCAGGAGGTAGTAACTGCCGAACCCAAATCTAAAATTGCTACGATGATATGTTGTTGTGCCGCAGGGTGGCTCTGGCCAGTAGCCCTTCCCTACGGTGATGGAAGTTGATGTTGTACGACGGTGGCCGAACGCGAGTAAGACGAACGTTTCTACGAGGAAGTGCACAATGGTGAAATGAATGTGACGACGATAGATGTATACGACGGCGAAGGAAGAAGGATAGGGACCGGGGGCTACATACAAATGACGATACGTGTTAACGAACACGTACGTATCATCGCCAAAGGTCACACACCCGACCCTCACAGGGGCTAGTGCTCGACTCTTTTATCCACCCGCGCGGAGTTAACTCAAGGCCCACGCATTATAACACAACAGTGCCATAAGCGCTTGTCCCTACGGGCTTGTGCCACGCAAGACACCGTAGGTAAGGACCAGGGTCCCCCATGGATAACAGAGGAGGCCCCAATATGGCGAACGTATATGCAGGTTAACCCGTATTTGCTGTTGGGGTACATGTCCTAGCATTACCCTGCAGGGAGGCGAGCGCGAGCGGACTCGATCACTAAGGCCTAACGTGGGTTTCCCCACGTTGAACCTCGGTCCGATGCACCATGTCGTGCCGGCACAGACGCTTGTGCCCCGCGATATCACAAATCTCACAGGGCTGTGCATCGGGGAGACCGGCGGGGTAGCGTCAGTGTCGGCGAGAGGGTGTCTACGGGGACTTACGCCACGCTCGCTCTCTCGCTCTGCCTACGCAGAACGCTTGAAGGCCCTAGCTGCCCCTACGACGAGCTACACACTAAACGCCGGTCCTCCTGTGGAGGACTTTCCCTACATTAACACTATAGTACAACCTACGCCCATGACGCACAACCATGGACCTACGTTATGTTTTACGACAACGGACCGACCGGCCAACACAAGAACGGTAGCAATTTAACTTTCAGATATTCGGGCATAGACACCTTATGTATATAAACACCATTTTGGATTAATCAGCCTTCATGTACTATGTACTGAGATCAATGAGCAATAATACATCGATAGCAATAAGTGCAATGAGATACGTATTACGAAATGAATACATGAAAACATATTTTACGGACTTACGAGCAGGACCCAGTCGCTCACTCTTACGGGGGGACTGGCGGGGCTCCGCTCCCCTGCCGCTTCTCCATAAGCGGGTTTCGTCGACGTTGATTACGTAGTAAGACAGCACAGCGATAATAGGACGACGGCGGGAGTGGTCGTGAGAACGGCAACAATGGACCACTGGACCGGAGCACGCGTGGTAGACCGCAACTGACGGAAGCATGAGACTGACAGACTCCAGCTCCTTATAAAGGCGTTTTTTTCCCGCCACTACGTCCGGCCGGTAGATCGGGACCCGCGCGCCCAGGTGTGATCTACGATAAGTCGGACGGAAGTCACGACAAGACGATAGGCAGTATATGCCTCCAAATTGCAATACGTGATCATACGTTAACTTGAAAATGTGAGAAAGTGGAAGCTACTTAACAGCTTGAATGCAAGGCTTGTAACAGTACGTGTATAGGAGAAATAGGAAGGGCACTAGCTATTCGCGTGAAAGATTCGCGTAGCTGAGAAACGGTGTGGCAGTATAGGGACGCTTTTTCGCAGGGTTTTCCGCCGCAGATATGCATCCTAGACCCCTAGCTTTAAAGTAAATGACATCGTTTAGGGATTCCTTATCACCCACATTACCTCTATCACTGTCTTTAAGGGTTTCGTCCTGGCGTTCGGGACAGAAATTTCACCGAAGAAAGCTTTATAATCATTCTGAATTTTTGCAAGGAAATCCACAAATGAATAGCCGCAGTGGGTGCTGTCAATTACAAATGACTTTTTGCCTTTCGTATCTCAGTGCGGGATTTAGTAAGGGCAACCTGCAAGACAACGCACTCAAGACACAAATAAGCTCTACGAACGTTACTAACTGTTATTATGGGCTCAGGTTTACCACAACTGGTGAAATATTTGGTGGGTGTATTTTCTAACTACTGGATAGTTCGGAAGGGTTCTCGAACTGATGTCGAAAACTAGAGGGCTTCAAGCCATCTTCAGGTTTCTGGAGAAGGCGCAGATGTTGAAGGCGAATATGTGAAATGTTTTGATAAAAAGAAGTTCCATTCAAAAACCTTTTTGGCAAAGCAAGAACATCATCAACCTTTGCCTTTCCCCTTTCTTCAACGACTCTTAGCTTTTGAAAACCTTTGCTTTTACAGTTTCTCCGTCAGCTATGTGAGCTATGGATGACCACAACTTGCTGTTGCGTGAATGGTTGGCAGAACAAGGTAGACTCCAAATTCTTTTTTGTGAGGGGTAATGTTGTTGAATATTTGGCTGACCATGAAGCCGATCGTGGATCACCATTGACGCGATATCCAGATGTTTGTCGTCATAAGCGCACTCTTTCTTGAATTTCGAATAATATAGACTTATTCATTCGTTTAGAGCAGAGACTAATCGCCTGTGCAGAAGGGAAGGCAAACATCTATGGCCATCACATTTCGGCCGTTGACCGTTTGTGGATGATGTATCAACTATTGATGTCAGGAATGAACCGTAGCAGGAAGGAAGGAAGGAAGGAAGGGGAGCAGGAGTTTCCTGGCCAACAAATGGCTTGGTTGTAAAAACAACAGCACGCTTGGCCTTGCTATTAAAGCGAGAGGAAAGTACTTCGATTCGAATTATCGTAATCAGTGGGTTACCCCATCCAGAGAGTGGGAGCCTTTTTGAAGAACTCAGACGACGCTTGGACTAACGAATGCTATAATGAGTAACTATGTGATAATCGGACAGCGTTAGATCTGATCTACAGAGAAGGTGAAGTCGAACTTTTCAGAATGACTTCTCCACTTCTCATACGTGATTTTTGCAATCTAGAGACTTGCACATAGAAGACTTTCAAGCTGACCATTTTGATTCATGACGCACCACAACATTACTGTGGGTGCAGTCAAATCTCACTCTTCTAGTTTTCGCTGAGTCCGTATAGACCGTGCCCTCCCTTTTCGTAATATACAACATAAAGTAGATGTACATGCTCTACGCCCTCAAAGCTTCTATCTCCATCTCAAGCACTGGAACCATTCCTCGCACCGCCACAGAGACTTGGGCTTAGCGCCCTTTTCGTGCGAAGTCGCACATGTTTCGACTGAATACCTTTCATAAAACTGGCAGTGAATATCTCAATTGAAATGCTAGAAGACGTTCAATAGTAGGCATCCACTCATTCTGACAGCTATCAAAGTTCAAAAAGTTTGAAGTTTCATTAACATGAAAAAAGACACAAAATAAGCAACAGCCTACCTAATATCACGAGCAATCCAGCTGAGTTGGAAGACGGTACGAGTAGAAGGGTACTCTTCGACATTTCCACTGTGATGAAATGTTGAAGCATTTTTGAGGTCTTTTCATAGGCGCACCGGTGCCATTAGCGTAAATAAGCAGTGTACAGCAGTATAGAGGATGCTGAAATTTGAAGATAACTCACTAAAAAAATGAAGTTTGCGCGCAATATGGTCGATCATCAATTGAACATGTTAATGTAAGCGCAAAAAAGTCGGAGCCTTGCCTGAGGGTAAAAGGAAGGGAATCTTTGCAGCTTACACCGAGAAGCTGTTGACCTACTAATCGAAATTCGACATCTTATAGGTCGTAGAAGTCGTCGCATCGAGAAGAATCCTTCCCTGCTAATTCTTTCCCATTTTATTCACTTTTAACCAAGGTATGGGTATGGGTAACCAAGGTAGGGCGACGGTTTATCCCGTTTAATCCGTCACCAAAAGCGTGAGCGGTATTGTATCTCCTCTGAATTACACAGTTGAACACAGAAGATACGCCCAAATCAGTTAAAAACAACGACAGATGGTGTGGTGGAGTTTCTGGAAGGATATCTAGTCCACATGAACGATACGGTGTTCAAGACCACCGTGAAAGTTGAGAGAGTTCATATGGTACGCGAGACGGAATGCTGTAATCAGCAATAATCATGCTAACTTTCCTTTCATATCAACAAGCAATAATATGAAATGCCCAGGGGGTAAATCGATGTTGAAGTTTGTCAGTAATGTACTTAACTGTTTTGGCCGGAAACGTGCCCATTGTTCGAAGCTGTAAGGTTACCGTATGGATTGGGTGGGGCCTGTGCCTTCGAAAAGAACCTAGTAGTACAACCCACCTAACGGAAAACACTTCAGGCTTTTCCAGTGTGTACACCCATATCAGAACCCGTCCAACAGCTGTTCATACTGACCTCTCGTCCTGATTGTTCAGGGAATTTGCATTGTTTTATTTGCCCATGCAATGAGAAAAATTGTGCAACACAATGCGAAAGTGTTGCACAATTTTGCGAAATCTGCGCCAAGGGGCGGGTCTTTGGCGAGTTATGCTCTGGGGAAGGCATTCTTTTCATACTGATGTGACCGGTTGCGTGGCAGTTTCGGATATCGTCTTTTCTCCGCTTTATTCTTCAGGAAGAGTAGGAAAATATCTCGAGAGATTTGGAATGGTTCAATGCAATCTTCCTCGTACATTCTTTATGGTGCTAACATAGCCGCGGTGTCGAAAGGTGAGAGACAGGCTATCTATTTAGGCTTTCCGTTTGCTAGGGAGCGGCCACTTTTTTCACCAGTGTGAGTTATCTACACCGCAGACTTTCCCAACGACGTTGCAGTAATTCTAATGATTCTCGAACAGCTTTGTAGGTATCCATTTTCAAAATGCCGTAGCAATAACGGTCCACTATGCCTGCGAAATATCGTACTCTCAGTAAACAAATGTGTCATTCGCTATGCTATGGCAAAGCACTTGAAATTTGTGGAGGTGGGAGCCATTCCAAAGTTACGTTGAAAGTGCAATGCCTCTTATCGGATGACTCAGTGCAAAATCGATTCATAGCCCTTTTGATCGGAGCAGAGAGGCAGATCGGCATACCAGTCGTCATTATACCTCTTCGTACTGCGCTCTACATCATCGAATGGTGTAAAGTGTACTGTGTCGAAAACCAAGATTCTCCTTCACACCGTTAGCCCTCACTTCGTGTTCTATTAAGTATCCACAAAAATTGTAACGGGAGCATTCTGACGATAAAAGCTAACTCTGAACAAAAATCTTCGAGTAGAAAAAAATTGCCATTCCATTCTTTATATTGGGTCATTCCATAAGTAATGTCGTTTTTTTCAGGCATAAATTTTTCCTATGAAATAACAACTTTTTGCAGCATGTCAGATATCATTTGAAAGAGGTTTTCCTGCTCAACGAAATGACATGTTTAGTTTTTTTGTTCGTCATAATGGAGACGATCTTCAGGCTGGCGAAGAGGTAGGTCCAGCCGGCAAAAATTGGCCAAACCGGCAATCAACTGAAACACTATGATTCACTTTAGAAAAATCAACCAGTCATGTGTCGCGTACTTAGTCCTGACCTCTTCTACAATTTCCAATATTTAGTTGATCAGTTGTTGATCAAGAAGCCCTGTCGTTCTTTTTCTAAAATCTTTTTTCGAAAGCACCCACACTTATTCAAAATAAAAGTTTTTCTTTCAAACTCCTTGCTTAGATTTGTTTCAAGAACCATTTTGAGAAACTTTTCCTCCTACATCGAAAACATCCTTCTAGTTTGTTTCAGGTGTGATTCAGAGAGTTTTAATACCATGTGATAGGGGTCCAGTTGACATCTTTCACAATTTTTTTTCATGAGAAAGTTAAGGAATCCGGTCAGTGGTATTCTCCTGTTCCTACACACCACCTGTTCTTAATATTTCACCACTCTTTCGACTGATTGGTTGAGAAAATTTTCTTGTCTTGGTTCGAAGAATTTGGCTACACCGAGTTGTGGCGGAAAAACTAAATGTTGAAAAAGAGTGACGTGACTTTCTAAGCAACCGACTGGTGGAACTTGCAGGAGAGGTCGGGTCTAAGTGGGGAACACATGACTGGTTAGTTTTCGTCTAGTAATATAGAGCGTTTTAATTGATTGCCGGTTTGGCCAATTTTTGTCTGCTGGACCTACCTTTTCGCCAGCCTAAATATCGGCGCCATTCCATCAAACCCAAAAACTAAACATATCACTTTGTAGAGCAGAAAATTTTCTTCCGAATGATATATGACGTGCTGCAAAAACTTGTGATTTTATGGCAAAAATTTTCACTTGAAAAAAAAACGACACTACTTATGGAATGACCCAATAGTAGCGGGTTGTACACATCACTCTTCGATAAAAGATTAGACTACATTGAAGGTGGTTCATTAGAGCAATTTATAGTGATTGAAGGAACATCTACCAACTCGATTTGCATGCTCCTTCCCACATCAATTTATCCTTCTTCAAGTAGTTATTTCTTTGTGTGCAGTGCACTTACTGTCTGGATTTCAAACCCCATCCTTTCTCAGTCTACTTTGACTATTGGGTTGGGGAATAAGTCCCCGCCGTTTTTTTCAACCCCATTTTTCACATTGTTCCCTTCATCTTTCGACAAAGCTCATATTTGTGTTCGGTAGAGATTTTTTTGCTCTACAAAATGCTTATATCTGTTTTTCGATACTTCCGATTGCCTGATATTTATGAGGTTTGGAAACGAACTAAGCTGAAGGCAAGAAATTGGCTTTTGCGCACCTCATCTTTCCCGTCTGCCATCAAGACCAAAAAATGTATGTGTATATGTTTCGATAGAGCTGAAAAAGCTCTATCGAAACATATACACATACATTTTTTGGTCTTGATGGCAGACGGGAAAGATGAGGTGCGCAAAAGCCAATTTCTTGCCTTCAGCTTAGTTCGTTTCCAAACCTCATAAATATCAGGCAATCGGAAGTATCGAAAAACAGATATAAGCATTTTGTAGAGCAAAAAAATCTCTACCGAACACATATATGAACTTTGTCGAAAGATGAAGGGAACAATGCGAAAAACGGGGTTGAAAAAAACGGCGGGGACTTATTCCCCAACCCAATAGTATATTGGTTATGTAGTCGCCATTTTCTGCTAATATTGCGCTTCAAGAGGGTAGCTTGCTGCACTTTACCAACGTCCTAATATGGCTGCTCCTTTTTCTACTCGCTGTACCCCGCATACATTCTACATTCGTAGGCTAAGACGATCTAGACGGCCACACTTGAAAGACCACCTTCCGCAACAATCATGTAATAGAGCGTGCGTAGCTTGGTGCGTTAGCCCTTAGTATATCACCAAACCAGTAAGGTACCAGTAAGGTTACTCTCGTTGAAGCGCAATGGTAGCGGCGCAGGACATCTCCCGCCGTCGCGCGCGCGGTGGTTGTGACGTCATCCAGTACGCGCCGCTTGCGCGCACTGGTGAGTTCATCCGTGGAGCCTTTTTACAGGGTGTAGTGACAAGAGGGAGTGGTCGTTACAGATTCTGCCTACGCTGCGTCGCAATCTTAGCCCACATTCATACGCTGCGCCGGCAGGCGTAGCTGTCTTTACAGGCAGCGAGGCAGGGTGGCATAGGCGGAAACGCAGAGACATACAGCCACGCTTTGCCGCCGGCACCGCAGACTATGAAGGCGGTTTCAGAAAATGACGAGCGCGCGGCATTTTTGCTACGGGCGTGGTGAGGAGCCATAGCCGAGAATTGCGCGGCGCGACATCCCGTCTGCTCTTCCTGCAATACAGCCGAAGAGCACAGTCCTGGCACTTCATTACGTAAGGTACTCCTCCTCCACCATCCTTTTTTCAGAAGGCTGATTTATAGTCCCCGCATGTGATTCTTTTCTTACGAAATATACGCGCTCCTTCTGGCACATCACGGCACGGGGCATAATTAGAACTGCGTTCATAGTTTCGAACTTTAGAATCGCGTAAGTTGAAAAATTGCGATTGCTTTTACTGATTGGACGGATGAAGTAGTCAATTTGTAATTTCCATAGATAGCTCGCAATCAGAGGATGGAGTCGAAGTTTTTTCGAGCTGGAGTTTCTTACGCTCATGATCGATGCGTATCCAGTTATGGGTCCTCTTATTCTCCAGTGAAGGAGTGCTGTGTATAAGCGCTTAGTATGAACCAGCTGATGTAACCCCACATCATGTTTTTTGAAGCTGTTGCTCCCGTTCCTATTGCGTTGTTGCTAATCCTGACTATTCAACTGTTTTTTTGCGACATTCGTAGGGCTGTCAGATTGGCTTCCTTGCACCCACCCTTCATTTAACTTTAATGTCATCTCTCGCGAGGTATCCAACGACCTCACACATAAAGAAGTTAAAGGCACTATTCGCGATAATTTGACTATTTTGGTTCCATCCGTGAGTAGATAGCCTCTTCCGCAACTGGAAATGGTGTACATTTGCCGAGGCGTTGGGATAATTAGTAAGCGTGTACAGAGCCCATACATAAGATGGCGCCCACCGTCTTAAGATGGCCGACACCTGCCATCGATTTGACCGGCCGAGCAAAAGTGGCAACTACTCGGCAAAAAAGGCTTGTTATCGATTGTGACGAGTAGGATTGACGAAATTCTAGTAGTAAGGGTAACTTTCCCAGGCAAGGAAGGCAGTATCGATGGATTTTTGGGAATAACATCAAGGGGAAATATTCGCAAACACCTACTGTGGTGCCGTGATCTTGTCCACGCAAAAGACGGAAAGGCTTCATTTCCTGGGTTTGTGAAGGTTATCTCCAATTCTTCCTCCACTTTTGGGTACCTCAACATCCTCAGAATCTTCACTGAATGCGTTGATCGACGAAAATTATCGTGAATTGTGCCTTTAAATTTACATCGTTCTTTGTCCGTGTATAGTTTTATTTAAAGGCACATCTCACGATAATCAGATCAGTGGCTTACTTTCTTGGGGCAAATAGGTCCTTGGATAACTGCTCACGCTGCACCTTTGTTGCGGCTGCACGATACACCCTTACGGTGTTGTGTCTACCTGAACACAACCGAGCCACGCCCACCCAACGAAATCACATCTATCTAATTTGGCACCCACGTGGAGAAGGACCTGTAATAAGAGAGGATAATTTAATGAAACAGCCATTTCGATGATGAAAGCAGCTTCCATATTGGAATTGTTTGTCTAAGGCCAGGTGTGATTGGGTTGGCTCGGTTATGTTTGAAGACACCGGAAGGGGTAAATTTCGATAGATTGTGGAATACGAAAGTACCGGTTCTCAGCAATATAAGAGTAGAGAATGAACGACAGAAAAGTGCGAAAAACCGAGGAATAGGAACCCGAAAATCCCCTTTCTCTCTCTCGTCCTCTGCGTCACTAGCCGGAGTGGACTGAAGACAGGCCAGAGGCTGAACCAGCCGGCCGCCATTGTTGTCCCGCCCCTCCACGGCGGATCGCGCGGCCCCCTACTGGTACCTTTAAATAGGCACAACACCGTGAGGGTGTACCGTGCAGCCGCAACGAGATGCAGCGTGAGCAGTTATCCAGGGACCTGCTTGCCCCGAAAAAATAAACCCTTTGAACGTGGTCGAATTTTGTGCGTAAAGCTCTTTGCTGTATTTAAAATTGCTCATACTTCAGGAATGAGTGGAAGCGAAGGCTTTCCTGAGTTACCAGAAAAGTACATCTACTCATTGAAAACGTAAGTTCTTGTAGGCTTGTAGTACTACCGGCTTTTCAGGCTTCGCAATTTGCTGTGGTTAGGTGAAGAAAGCAACACTTCGGTCATCGATTTTGCGGCGTCGCACTTTCGCACACGCGACACTGCAGCCATGAGAATCTGTAAGGCCGCATTTATACTCTGCGCAGGCAGGACGTGGCGTTCAAATGCAGCGGGGCAGAGTGGCACGGAGGAAGTGCAGAGACGACGCAGGCACCGAGACAGGGTAGCATACGCGGAGACGTAGAGACACGCAGGCACGCCCTGCCGCCGGCACCGCAAAGTATGAACGCGGCCTGAGGCCGCCGTCAGACTTCGCAATTTTGCGACTTTGCGGCGTTGCGGCTCCGCACGCGAAATTACGGCATCACACAGGAAAGGGGTGCCAGTCGATTGGTCGAATTTTCGCATAGCGGCGTCGCACTCGCGGAGCCGTCAGTAAGAGCCGTTTGGAGTTCCGCTCAAGACGCAATGTGCTGGTACCGTAAAGGACTTTCAAAAATTACAAGTTGAAAGCTTCGGGAGTTCGGATATCTCTAAAGGTCCCTTACGGTACCAGCCCATTGCGTCTTGAGCGGAATTCCAAACGACTCGTACTGGGCGCCGCGAGGGCGACGTCGCAAAGCGAAAATTTTACCGATCGACCCTATCGGCATCGGGTGTGAGTACTATAATAAATACTTCTGACGTAATGCGGAGCTGTCTAAAAATTGGTTACTGTTCGGGATTTAAAAATGTCCCCCCCCCCCTCTTCCTCCTCTTTCAACGCCTAAAGCATTGAATGTCAATGTCTTTGCTTCGCAATCGTTAAAGGTAGTATTGTTTCACACGCCATGCAGCGCCTATCCGTAAGTACAGTGAACGTTGAATTCTGCTTTTTACTCATCGATTTGTTAAAAAAATGGTTTCAGATGTGAGGATGACTTCCGTCGCCATTGCTTAGAGAGTCCGCCACACCATCCTGGGCAGATGAAGATAGAGAGGCATGATCAGGTGAGATTTAGGTTTTTCAGTGCATCTTGGCCATTGAATGGTACCTCTCGCCTAAATCACATTTTTGATTATCGATGATCGCATTTATTGAACTAATAGATATCTCTGGTACCACTGATAGGTAAGCATTAGGTGTAGAATTTTAGCTGTCTGATTAGATTCGATTTAACTCGAAATTATGAAATTATGTTTGTACTGAAAAAGACAAAAAAAAATGCAGCACCTCGGCAAAAGTCACATCAAAAGGCGTAAAGAATGTTTTACCGGTTACTGGTATGCGAGTAACGAAACTTGCCTGAAGCAGTGCACTCGGACTGGTGTCGTAAAACTACCATCCTACGCGTTACATTAAATATCATACGCAAATATTTCAGGTCGAAAATTGTGCTGGTGGCTTTGTTTTCGCTGTGAGTGACGAGACGAGAGTTCGTAGATTCATCATTCTTGGAAGTGCGGCTGGAGTCTACTACAGTTCGGATCAGGAACTCACCATGAAAAATATCGAAGCCCTGACTAAAATAATCGAGAAAGGTGTGCATAACATTTGATAATTTCAAACCCTCATTGTTTAAAGTTTTTCTCCCACCATAAGTCCACACAAGCTTTTGCAAGCTTTTTTTTTCTTTGAAAGTGCAGAACCCCCTTTTCGATTCACTTTTCGGAAAGTATTTGAGAAGTAGGGAAATATTGATCAGCTTGCACATACCACATACCATCCTTACTACTCGTTGACCTTGCCTGTAGTTCACGTGACTCAGGGAATCCTATCCTACCTTACTCTATATATAAAGAGAAGTTTGGTGTGTTTGTTTGTCTGTGTGTGTGTGTGTTTCTGTCTGTCCGTCTACATAATGCATCCTTAACTAAACTGCAGCCTGGAGAGATCGGGCAAGTTAGGATTGGGTAGGGGCCAACACATGTGAACGGAGCACATAAGTTCTAGGCCTAGCTCCTCCCACCATGGGCGGGGCTTGCGCCGAAATCGATGGGTGCTCAAATTTAAGTGCTCGCCTGGGTTCCAAAAATCGGGAAGGTCAGGAATGGGTCTGTTGAGGTCGTGCGAGTAAGGACTAGGTAAGGTGAAGGGAGCACACAAGGAGCAAGTTAGGAACGGGCCTCTAGAGGTAGAGCAAGTAGGGATAGCGTAGGGGCCACCACATGTGAACGGAGTACATAAGTTCTAGGCCTAGCTCCGCTCACCGTGGGTGGGGTTTCGCCGAAATCGTTGGATAAACGAATTTAGGTCCTCGCTCAGGTGCTGAAAATTGGACAAGTTAGAAAAGGGTCTGCTGAAGTCGCGTGTGTAGGACTGGGTAGGGACTGACCAAAGTGAAGGGAGCACACAATACTCACAGAAAGGGATTGAGCGCAACGATATAGTTCGGTTCGTGCAGGAATAGGACGCATATTCGAAAATTGCTGTTTCGTTCCAAACTTGCAGGATTGTTATTACTTCTAACTGGACTGAATTTTTCGTTCAGGTCATGGCAGTATGATTCTGAAGGAGATTTATGAAGTGTCACTCGCTGGACGTAATCCCAAACAAGATCCTCTTTTAATGGCTCTAGCCTTGTGTGCAAGGTAAGTTATATATTTTACCTCAATTATTTTTCAGATTGAGTCAAACGGCATCTTTTTCTTTTAAAGGCTTACCTCGCGAAAAATTGTGAGAGTTATCACGCGTATTACAGGGAGTAAAGGCCCTGCTATACCCACCAGTGAAGAAAAATGAATCAAAACCCTCAAAACCACCAAAAATAAAGCTCCCTGCCCTCAGTCTTCGTACGAGTATTGGAGATTATAGAATAGCTTTTCCCCGATGATATCGCGCAAAATGCTACGATATCACCTGTTCCTCCCTGTTGAAGCTACCTTCGCTATTGATATCGCTGCCTTATCTTGTCTTATCGCAAGTTTCCCTCTCGTCTAAGCCGGGTGTGATTCGGCTCGGTGGGCTCAACTCGGCTCAGGTCGACCAGGCCGTGCGCGGCGGGGATGAGCCATGGCGCCGCGAAAAGGGTGCAATTTTTACAACCATCAAAGGGTCTACCTGCCCGAAAAGGTAGGGACCACTTTGATTATCGCGTGGTGTGCCTTTAAGTGAGGTAGTCGAGTTAGGAATTAACGAATTGATTAATAGAGAGACCACACTTTTTTAGTTCCTTTCTTTATATTCTCCAGACCTTTCATTGGTGCACAGAATATCAGGCCAAAAGTGGGTTGTTGCGCTGCTTCACACTTTCGGCTCACCCCATCAGCGCATGAAAAACAGAGATTTATGTATCTTCTGCCTACAGAATCAGTATCTACTGGTAAAACTGTCCATGCGGGTAGTTACCAATAATTCTGTGAATATTCTCGGTTATGACTGGCTTAATTAAGTTGATTGCAGATACAATGTCTGTGAATTGGTTGCGAAAGCTGCTCCATCCGGGGGAGACGCTACTGCTGTGAGGCGAAATTACTTAAACGAATTGCACAAGTCTGCTTTCAGCATTGTGAATGACGTGGGTACCTGTTCCCTTTGATGCACTCATAAAGACCACGTGTGTAGTTAATTGTTGTCATTTTCTTACAGGTTTGTCGCATTCCAACACATTTGTTCACTTTCGTGAAATACTGCGAGATGATTTCTCAGTCCACTCAGATAGAAGAAGGAAAGAAATCAACTGGTTGGGGTCGTCTTATGCGAAGCACTATTCAGCAATGGTTAGTACTGTACAATATTCGTTCACTAATTCAGTACAGATTGTAATTCTGTTTTCAGGTATGCTAGTAAAAGCCCTGAACAACTTGCCATGTACCTAACCAAATACCGTCAGCGAGGCGGTTGGTCACATCGTGATTTGTTCCGACTTGCTCATCCGAAGTTGAAGAGGAACCCTGAGAATCTTTTGGAGTATGAACAATTGTATCATTTCGCAGTTAAAGGTATTCTTTTTTCCTTACTGTGTGACTCGCCCGTTTAACCCATAACGGACGGTGCGCCACATGGTTACTCCCGACATTTAAACATATTTCCCGACATATTTCCAAATAACCAATTATACACGTATACACTACAAGTATTGAAGGATAACATATATTTCCAGGACCGGTGCAGCGCAAATTTTCAACAAACATTATGCGAGTAACTTCAAATGCAATCCTTTCTAGTTGTACAAACAAATGGTTTTTAGTTACAATCAACAATCCATTAGAATCCATAGGCTCCGTTTCCCATTTGAAAACCCTCGCGCTCATCTTACTACTCGAAATGCATGATTTTTTTGCAGTAATAGGTAGAGAGAAGTACCGCGTATAACAGCATGAGGTGATACCACTACACAGTGATGACCCTTTTATCAGTAGCAACTGCACAAAAAGGTTACAAAAATGACCCAATTGATAAAAATTGGCGAAAGATTTGATAAAAACGGCGCAAAAACGCCGCCGTCCGTTATGGGTCGCGTGACCATGTGGCGCACCGTCCGTTATGGGTTAAAGAATCGTCCACGGAAAAATGAGTTCTGTGTTACTCATATGTTTATGTTGTATTTGCCTAATGTCAAGCGAAAAGATGTAAATCTGGCTGAGATACAGCACCACAAAGTACGTCCGGGTGGGCGGGGCCTCCGAGTGAAAGCCTCGTCCCGCCGTCCGTGGTCGGAGACGCATTGTAGGAACAGAAGGTTACGTAAACAGCCCCACTCTCCGTTCCCAACGGCGGCGGACGACGGGACGAGGCTTTTACTCGGAGGCCCCGCCCACCCGGACGTACTTTGTGGTGCTGTATCTCAGCCAGATTCACGTTTTTTCGCGTGAAATTTTGCATGAGGCCCACATTGGGCAAATACAACATAAACATATGGGTAACACGAAAACTTGTTTTCCGTGGACGATTCCTTTAACCAATGCTCTACTTGCCTAGGAGATTTGAAAACTCGGAAGCGAAATCTTTCGAAGGAAGACGCGGAGCTCGAACAGCTGGCAAGTAAATACAGCGCTCTTCAAATGGATGTTGAGCTTGGGAGCAGGTCCGATGTTTTGACCACTCTCATCTTTGCTACGGTTAGAATAACTATGTCCACGCCCACACATGAAATTCCTCGCGTTTTCAGGGCACTTGATTTCGTGGAAGCGGTTTTGGCCTTGAAAAACGAATCGGATGAGGGGAAAGTCGTCGAGGCCATAAAGAAGCATCGTTAGTTATTTTTCTTCCTTCTGGTTACTATTAGAGACTATCACGTTGGAGGTGGAAAGAAGGCATAGAAACAACCTCCCGTTAAGTGATTTCTGAATGCAGCCGTATCCTTTGTCCCCTGAAGAGTTGGTTATAAAGGACACAATTCTGGCTGTGCGCAGGCTATTTCTCCTCCCCCTCAATCCTTCATCCGTGACGTTCACTTGATGCGTTAGCACTTGTCTAATCTTTTGACTTGGTTATTAACTATAGTTTCCCAAGGAAGTTATTAGCTATAGTTTCTCAAGGACTCACATTAAATATAGTGGCATTGATGTCGTTTACCGGAAGGCTGAGCGAGAAGGAAACTGAATTTGGGGTGGTGGGTTGTTGGCAAAAGCAATGCCATTCAATTTTTAGCTCGCGCTGCAAACTCATGAAAGAACGAACTATTCATTTCCTCAGGTCCGTCTTTTAGAGCTGGTACGAGAACATGTCCCGTCTCAGATGCTGAAATCTGTTGCAGTTTGGCAAGCCCTTCTTGAGAATATGCCGATGACTGCAATGATTAGGAACCTTCGCAAAATGCAGTCAGTTGGCGCCTTGACTGGGTATAACCCTCTCTTGATTTGTAGATTTCTCAGTCATCTACATACCCGTCATATCAGCATATTCCAGTAAGTATCGCGATATTGTGGTTGACAAGCTTACTAACAAGGAGGAACTGAAACGGGCGAAGATTCATCCAATTCAGGTATTTTTACTGGAACTTGTAAGTTATGATGGCGGAGATCATGCAATGTATTACAGGTTCTTATTGCGAAAAAGGTTTATGAAGTTGGGTATGGCGATACAAGTGAATCGAAATGGAAACCAGACGAAAAGGTTTTAAATGTTCACTCATTCCCGCTTACCGTCTTATTGGGGCCGATTAATTCTATCACTTACTAGATTGACGAAGCTCTGGAGGAGGCCTTTTACAAGTCTTTCTTCAACGCTCCGCCCACAAACAAGCGTTATTGTTTCGCTTTCGACGTTTCAGGTACGTCGCGGTCGTTCCAATCATTTTAAAAGGCAAAAGGTTCAAATTTAAAAAATTAAAAAATGGTTCGAATTTTAAAAAAGGCGCAGTTTCTATTAGGTTGTCGGGAAAGTTCTTTCGTTTTTTAAAAACTTGCTTTATCTCCTCAAAACTACTTTCCAGCAATTTCTTCTGTACAATATATGTAGTACAAGTTCTCACGCATCTATAGGTATTATTGTCTTCCATCTCCCGGATAACCTTTTTCGGCAAAATAAACGTATGGTCAATGTCATCTTCATTATCAAAAATTTTTCTTTGAATGGCGCTAGACAGGGAAAGGAAAAGACCGATGGAGCAAGATCAGGGCTATAAGGTGGATGGGGTAGCAATTTTTATCCAAGCTCGAGAATTCTTTGGCGAGTAAATTTTTTGGCGAGTCTTCCCACATATTGAAAAAGTGACTCGCCAAAAAATTCTCAAGCTGAAATGAGAAGTGCTACCCCATCCACCTTATGGCCCTGATCTTGCTCCATCGGATTATCACCTTTTCCCTTCCCTATCTAACGCCATTTAAAAAAAGTCTTCAGTAATGAAAAATGACATTGACCTTTGATATATTTATTTTGCCGAAAAAGGTTATTGGGAAATGAAGGACAATAATACCTTTAGATGCGTGAGAACTTGTACTACATATATATGTACAGAAGAAATTGCTGGAAAGTAGTTTTGAGGGAAAAAAGCAAGTTTTTAAAAAACGAAAGAGCTTTCCCGACAATCTAATAGTAAAATGTGTGAAAAAAGCATTGAGTGACCACGAGAATTCGTTAGCCACGTTCGTGAGAGGGAATCAACTTTGGATAGTATTGTTAGTCTATACGAGGAATCTACAGATGACACACACTGTGTCGTTTCAGGAAGCATGACTTTCCTTATGCCTTTTAAAATGCTGTCTTGCCGTACTGCGTCTGCTGCGCTTTCACTTGTTAGTCTGAGGAACGAGAAAGCTGTGCGTGCTCAGAAAATCTTGATCAATTTGTGCAACCTCCCTTGTTGTATTGGATGTCAGGATTGCAGGTAGAATGTGTTGGCTTCTGTCATGAACTTGTTGAATTACCATTCCGCGGAGATTGGACACTCTCCAAGATCGAGGACTACATGGACTCTTTGGAGGTCAGATTTTATTTATACTATTATTAGGTGTATGCAGAATAAGTGGCCAATACAGACCACTTTTTCAAAAGGCCATAGCTTCGCTTAGACACAACTTTATTTGATAAATGATAAAATGATAAAATTCTAGATTGCGAGAATTAATAAAGTCTACAATGGCATTTTCAACTTGCATTATCAGCGAACTCCTTCCGACGCAGGTTTGCATCGAGAACCCGGAAAAAGTGGTAATACGTTGGGGATAGGTCTGGGGAGTAAGGGGGTGAGGTAGAGTCTCCATGCCTGACTGCATCAGTTTTTGCCAGGTGACTTGCGAAGTGTGAGGTTTTGCGTTGTCTGCGCACCCGGCAAAAACTGATGCAGTTAGGCATCGAGACTCTCCCTCACTCCCCTTATTCCCCAGACCTATCCCCAACGGATTACCACTTTTCCCGGGTTCTCGATGCAAACTTGCGTCAGAAGGAGTTCGCCTATACAATGCAGGTTGAAAATGCTATTGTGTTCTCGCATTCCAGAATTTAATCATGATGGCATATTCTCCTTACCAGATTGTTGTCAAAGTCGTGCAGATTCGAATGGTTTTTATTCGACAAATAAAGTTGTTTCTGAGCGAAGTTATGGCCAATTATGTTTTGACCATTTATTCTGCATACACCTAATATTCAGTGACGGCAATCGGCAACGAAGGTACTAGCATTGAGCCTTCACCAGCGCCCCGTTCGTAGCGGAGCGGAGCTTATGCCGTTCATATAGAATCGAATACTACTTAGTCATGAACCCTACACTCTCCTTTAATATGCAGTGCTGCGATATCGAACGCGAAATTCTAGAATGGCAGAAGTGTGACATCAGCTCGACAAGTCAGGCCTGATGGGAAGGGGTAGCGCTTGCGTTTATGCTGAAGGTATCAGATTCCCCATTACTTGTGAGCTCGATGAAACATGAAGCTGTATATGAGGATCCTGTTTGAGGTATTTAGTACACCTACATAACACTTCGTATCCCCCATCTTCTACATATGTTAGGTTTATAGTTGTTATATGGCGAACGGAGCAGCTGAATACCATTGATTTTATGGTTCTCGATTGATTTTTTGAATGTGTAGCCGTTAATTGGATCTGTAAACTTGTAATGAGAATATTAACAATCTATGAAGTTTAGACTGGCGCGACCGATTGTGCCCTACCCATGTTGTGGGCAAAGGAACAGAATAAGCAATTTGATGTTTTTGTTATTTACACTGATAGCGAAACATATTATGGTGACGTGGGTTTTTTTTAAATGTTACAGGGTGCGAAATAAATACTGTTACGCGGCACAAAAATATCTCTGGCAAGAGTACAACAGAAGAAACGAAATTTGGATGATAAATAAATAAATGATAAATAATAAATAATAAATAATGATTAGTAACGGTTCGTAACAATTATCACGTTTCGAAACGACCTCCCCGATTCTCTGTGACGTTGATGATTGGGGTAGGAGCCGATGACAGGATGCAGGTAGACGACGTCAAGTGTTGCCCATTCCCGTCGAAGGGCAGCCTTGAGGGACTTCAGTGAGGTGTGAGCAGATATCCCCAAATGGCGTACATAGTTCAGAGGTTTGGAATCGGACGAGGAGTTTTTCCTTCGAGAGATCGTCCTTGGATGCTCGTTGGTTCACGTCCTGTCATCGACTCCTATTCCAAACCCCGTCATCCGAAATATTGGAGGTCGGATCTAAAAGTGATGATAATATTAGGTTGATTCATAATAAATCGGACAAATTGACCAATTTTAATCATTGTCGTACAACTTTTTTACGACAACAGGGATTCACTTGAAATATACTCCATCTTTATCGATGACCTTCTGCCACGGTATAGGCAGATCATGGATGCCCTTGCTCCAGAAGGGCGGAAGCTGGAGCTCGAAGAAGTTGCCGAGTGCCGCCTTGACCTCGTCGCGAGTTTTGAAGTCTTGGCCGTCCAGGTGGCGTTGGCTGTGGGAGAAAAGGTGGAAATTTGAAGGGGCCAGGTCTGGGGAGTACGGTGGGTATAGAAGTACGGTCCAACTGTACGACAGCAGCTCGGCCTTGGTCGATCTTGCGAAGTGCGGTCTGTGGAAGTAGACACGTTGTCGTGCTGGAAGTAGACATGTGACCGCCGCCGTAGCGAACTTTGGACATTGGCCTTCAATTCTCGTAATTGACGAACGTAGACGTCGGCGGATACTGTGGTACCTTCATCGAGCAGCTCCCACTACTCTACGCCGTGTACGCTCCACCAACCGCGGTTTTCGTCTTCGATGGAATAGTCGCCTGACGCAAACTTCGAATGCTACAACTACAGTGTACTTCTGCCGGGGGCATGCTCCTTGTGAACTTCTATCAGACGTCTGCCGATATCCGCGGGTTCCTGACCAGATAGCGATATAAATAGCATGACGTTGCGGATGTGGTCTCTGGACCGCTTGAAATCGTGCGGCATTGTGGCGGAATGAATTTACTTTGGAGTGATTATTTCGCGGTACTTTGAAGAGCTTTTCATACTCATTCCAACGGTACCTCGCGCGTCCATTTTCGTTGATTCGTTACTGAGTTATGATCTCTAGAAATCATCACTACCATTTGTCCGATTTATTATGAATCAACCTAATATATTGTTCGCAACGTTTATTTGTTGCACTCTTGCCGGAGATATTCCGTTTTTTATCGAGTTACAGTATTCATTGCGCGCCCTGTATTTGGAAAATCATTTTGGCAGGAAGGATCGGCGGGTCGGCCCGCAAAAGGTTCACTGAATAGTATTTGGATGCTCTTTTTTTCCAGGTACATCCCTATCAGGCGCTTCGTGATTATCGTGAATCGTCAGGGATTATAGATGCCAAGCTGATTGTTATGGGAATGACAGCTAATGATTTCGCTATCGCTGATCCTGAGGACGCTGGTATGCTGGATATTGTTGGATTCGATTCGACTGTTCCCACATTGCTTTATGATTTCGTAAACGGAAAGTTGTAAATGGTCTATCACGAATCGGTTTTTATGAGCTAAATGCTTTATATGTACATTCCTCATCGAAGTGGACTGGTTGAAATTTTTGTGATCGTTACTTAATCTGTTATTGTTTCCCTCTATAAACAGTTTCCCTCTATAAACAATGTTTGCTTTTTGCTTTGGTGAAGTGATAAGGATATGTCGCTATTTGGGGGAGGGCTTGCTATGCAGGTATTATATCGGGATTAACCCATTGACGACCGCGGCATTTACACTTGTCTGACGCGTGGGACCGCGTGGGATTTTCCCTGTGTCACACGGTCCCTCAGGGACACCTTTCTTTTTTAAAAGAACGGGAAGGGGTCCGAAACAAGAGGAAGATGCAAAGAAATGAGCATTTTGCAACGAACACTCAAGGTTAGAAGCGATAATAGGCGAAAAACCCGGACTCAAAAGCGCGACGCTGCGATGTATATTCGCATCCCATTCGCATCCAACACACCGACTTTCCGAGTTGTCCGCTGTAGCAGACGGGCCGCGGGCCAACGTTAATTTTAGCACCTGACTCCCAGCGCAGTGGAGTGGCCATTCCCAACTACATGTAGCATCCATGTAAGTACATCTAGAAACAATATAAAAGAGAACAAAGTAAAAAGTGAAAGGAAAAAACAAATTTATAATAGAAACATCTCCTTTTGGCACCATACCAAGGCGTCAAATTGGCGAGTTTGTGCGATGGCGGCCACTCAAACTCGTCCACACTACGTCTGTTCTACCGTAAGCCAAAATTACCCCCTTCCGATGTGTTTAGGAAGCTATCATTTTTCACTTTTTTGCACTGTAATTAGGTTCCCGCTTGTATTTATGACAATATATAGACCAGATTTGTTTCGAGCATTCCCCTTTCAAATAGAACGGATGCCATTAATGATGAAAGTGAGCTATCTAAATATCGATAGGCTGCCGCTAGAAAGTGGATTTGAGGGATCAAATTGGGTCTCACGCACCGTTTGTGAGGATGATCACCATGGTGGTACACCAGGACACCAACTGAATATTTACATATTCATTTACCCCTTTAGTAAGAAGCTCAGTAATTCAAGAACCAAAAGTTATGTTCTTGGACCACGCTTTGTGTTAAAACCTTTATGTTTGGAGTATACATAAAAAAAGATCAAGCAGAAGTTCGAAAAAAGGATTAAAGTATAAGTTACAAGGTTGCGACACGACATCTTGTCACACGGTCGTCAATGGGTTAATGACGTTACGTTGGAAATGCCTGAGTACGACTGGGAAGCAATAGCTTTGCTACAATTTAATCCCACAAAAATTATATACATGAACTAATAGGGTTCTTTAAGGGACATTGTTGTGAAAAAGGTTTTCAAAGTGAGGAGTGAGGAGAGGAGAAATCCTCAATGATCTTGCGATCCTCGACATCACGGGGTAACGTGCATTCGCTTATTTTTCGTTTTCAGAGCTGGACCAAAAGATCTAGGGCATTCGTGAGGAGCGGTGCACGCGAGAAAAAATCCGACATTAAAAGCACCGGGAGGGGTAAGAAGTAAGTGAGGTCTGAGATTACATGTTCTCTGAGAGCAAACCCTCCACTTCAGAAAAGGTGATGTATAGCGGACTCGCATTGAAAACGCGCGGCTTGGGATCTCGTCACGATCCTGCAGCGGATCATGTCGCACTGCCGTTCATCCGCAGGGGGAGTTGTCGGAGGCGGGACAACGTCCGCAGCCGGCAGAGTTAACCTTTCCGCCCGTCTGTAGTGCCCCCTCCTCCCGGCTAGTGACGCACAGGGACGCGAAAGAGAGAAGGGTTTCCTCGTTCCTCTTTCTCCGGTTTTTCGCCGTTTTATTTCGTTTTTTTTCTTTTCTGTAGCACTACTGAGCAGCCATACTTTCATATCCCCACAATTCACGAAATTCACCCAGCCTCTAACCTGAACGTCTGGTCCAAGACCAAATTCCATACCGAATTCTGACAAATTAACCAAGCCTTCTGTGCAGACGGCCGGTTGGCGGTCGTTCACCGCTGTTCCGCTGGTCGGACTTCTTCGCGAAAGCCCTACACGAAAAGAACGAGTTACTTCGTGTCCCTGGGGTCAGAAGGGTTCACTGAACACTCTGGGTCGCGACAGGGAGAAATGGAAACGTTGCGTACCCGCTCAAACTCAATGAGCAACGAGACAACAGGTGATGCAGGCGATAATATGCACGAGCTGCAATTAAGTTCAGCATGTATTTTAACACGTTGGCGACAATGCGTCCCAATGGTGGGATGCAGCACAGGAACTTCCTTTTATCAACCGATTTGAAATCCACTAATAGTCAATTTTGATCAACATGCGCATGGGCATCTAGGGTAAACAGGGTCCGCTTGCATCTTTTCAATAAGTTTTTTTTCCATGCTTCAACTATATAATGGGTTGGAATAAGTTCCCGCGATTTTTTGTTCTCTGTTTTCACATTGTTCCTTTTATCTTTCGACAAAACTGATATGTTTTCGATAGAGCTTTGTGCTCTATGAAACGCTACTGTATGTTTTTCGATTCCTTTGATCGCCTTATATTCATGAGGTTTGCAAATGAAGTAATCTGAAGGCAAATTTGGCACTTCACTTCATCTTTCTCGTCTGCTATCGAGATCAAAAAACGTATGTGTACATGTTTTGGATGGAGCTTTTCCAGCTCTGCAAAACGGTTTCATTCGTTTTTGATAGTTTGATTGCTTGCTACTTTAGAGGTTTAGAAATGGAGTAGATTGTAGGAAAAAATCTGCACTTTTGGCGCATCGAGGTCCAAAACAGCTGACTTTTCCCACATCAAATGAAATCAAATGAGGGAAAAAGACATCCCTGAGCGATCTACTGTTATAATAGAGGGTTCCTTGTACGATAGCGTGTTTGGTGAAATCTCGATTCTTCGCGAAAAAAATTCGGGTGGGCTATTACTGTGTACCTCATTTCTAAGCTTCAATAATATCAAATTCTGAGAATATTCCAAAGACTAGTGGAATCATCTTGTGAAGCAAAAAAGCTCTATCGAAAACTACAGAAGTCTTGTCCAAATATGAAGGGAACGATGTGAAAAACAGAACAAAAAACCGCGGGAACTTATTCCTCAACCCAATAGGAGTGATCTTCTTAGGTAAAAGTGGTTTTTTTAAAAAGATAAGTCCAACCTAGAATATACAAAACTTCTAGTAACACACTAAATACCTAATAGATATTTTATCAACTAATAATAGATAGGTAATAAAGCTCTATGCCTATCACATGGTAAGACTTCCCATCACTACCATGCAGTATTCTCTTATAAAAGCCTTCGAGGGATATCTGAAATTTCGCAGCACTCAATATTTTGGATTAGCGCTCAGGATAGGTGCGAATTCAGCGAGTTTAGGAGAGTGATATCAAAAACTGTTCTCTGGGACAATGCGTCCCAATGCTGGGACGCAGTTCTCGGCATGTACGAGCGCGCGATGTCCCACGTGGCAGACACGTGAAAATGCGCGCGGTCGCCAACGTGTTAATGGAAGGGGGGGGGGCTACATATTTTGGTCGGCTGGAAGAGAATGATTGAAAGTGAGGCATACAACGACAAATGGAAAAATGGATTCACCAGAAACCAAAAAATTGGGTCCCTGTCCTACCCCTCGACTCTGGCCATAGGTGCTTAACGGTGAAGCGCATTGAAGCGCATAGATGACCTATTGATCTACCCAATGCGAACCTGTCATATGCAGCGTCAGACGCCATCGCGGATGCCTTCATCGTTCACTTTTAGGCAGAGAGTGCATGGTAGGTGGAACCGTAACACCTGTGAAGTGGCAGACACTTATTAAAGGCAGTGGTAGGAATAGTTCAGGTCGAATATGAAAATGTGGTTATATGAGAATATGAACTGGCAGACACTTGTTAAAGGCAGTGGTAGGAATAGTTCAGATCGAATATGAAAATATGGTTGAATATAAAAGTAGAGATGCTTATTAGTGCAAAAGCACGCAATGGAGCGTCAAATTCCCGAAAAATAAGACCCCTTCCCCACCGCTGATTCCGAAAGGGGGCGGGCCACAATAACGAAAGGGGCGAGCGATGTTCAAAAGGTGAGAGTTGTTAATAATACGGCTCTTGCAAAGGCCGAGAGCGCTCCTCTTCACCGAAGATTTCGCCACATATGGCCTTCATAGACCAGTAACATCCACTTGAATGACTCGCTTTAGCAGTTCTCTTTTTTCGCATTACCCTTACCTTTGTACTTAATCGGTTTGAGCGCAAAAAAAAAACTTTTCATCGCAAAACAAGCCACACACTAGCCTTCCCTTCTAATGAACATTGTCATACTTGGTTGTGAGAACATCAGCTACAAGCACATCGAATGTGTTGCTTATAGAGAACATGCAAAGTTTCACGCGAAAAGATGAGAATTTGGCTAAGATACAGCTCCCCAAATCCTCGGCCGAGTGGGCGGGGCCTCCGAGTAAAATTCGCTCTCGTCGTCCGCCGCGGCCGTGAACGGAGGTGGTACTGTCTATGTAACTTTCTGTTCCTACAGTACGTCTCCGACCTCGCCGGACGATGGGTGGGCACTTGCTCGAAGGCCTCGCCCAACCGGCCGAGAATTTGGGAAGCTGTATCTTAGCCGAATTCTCAGCTTTTGCGTGAAACTTTGATGCGGCCCTTATTAGGCAAATACAACATAAATATATGAGTAAAAGAAACTGATTTTTTCGTGAACGATTCCTTTGAGCAAGACGACGAGTATAGACAGCCAAAGGCAGTGACAAGGGTGACCTTCTCCCCACGACGACCAAAACGTGACAAGAACTAGAACACGAACACAAGCTACAGGTGGCTCTTGTATCTCCAATAGTGACTACGTCTACATGATCCGTAATGCTTTTAAAGATGTTCACTGCGTGTTTCCAAGTGAGCTATGACAGTACTCTCTTTGATTTCTTCACCCTCTTCAACTTTTAGGATACATTAACTGAAGATCTCTGCTATGTCAAGCTTGCTGGGCTGGACTGTACTGTCAAAAAGAAGGATTTTGGTCTGATTCTACAGATAAGTGAACGTGAAGGACTCAGATTTTATCGGTTTTCATCTTGACAATCTCCTTTTTCGCAAACCATTTATTAACAAGCATATTTCAAAGTTGAAGGTAATAAGCAACTGCTCGATGATGGCGTGCTTTGTGCGCTCCTCATTGCAGGGCTTCAGCGGGCTCCCTCTCGCCGCTGGAGGCTCATAGGAAAGACCGCGTTCATACTTTGTGGCGGCAGGGCATGGCTGCGTTCACTGGCAGCGAGGGAAAGTGGCACGAGGGAGAGGCAGAGACGACGCAAGCAAGGAAACAAGGTGGCGCAGGCGAAGACGTAGAGACACGCAGCCACGCCCTGCCGCCGGCACCGCATTGAATGAACGCGGCCTGTCTTTCTGCTGCGCTTCCGCTATCATCGTCACTTCACCCACACGCATTACGTGCCCACCCGCTTTCAAATGAAGCATATCCGACAGAAAGCAAAAGGTGGAGCGAGAACGCCATGGTGCAATGAAAGACGCACTTTGTAGGAAATGAAGGTCTAGTTCTCTTGATTTTGCCATTTTTGACTGGAACCCAAGGAGTATGTATTTTGGCATAAATCATAAAAATATAAAAATGATGAAAAAAGAGAATATCAGCGTCCTTCGACGAGTGAACTTTCCCTTCCAGGTGAGTGGATATGGCGAAAAACAGCCACAATCGTTGAACAAATCATCAAGCGAATGACTGATTTGAAACGGTAAGTGGCGGCTTCAGTGGGACTCTAAACCTCCATAAATTGTTTTGAAAGGCTACTTATTCGATGCTTGAAGCCTTCAGATCAACTTTGCTTTAATGAATAAAAGACAGAATCGAAAGCGAATCCAATAGACGGAATGAGAAGAGCACTTTGGAATAGAGGAGCAAGATGAATATACCTTCTTACCTAATACCAAACTTTCTCACACCTTCTTTCCTGGCCATACTCCAAGTGGTTGTTATAAATCTTCTTCACTAAAAGGTCCATAACAACATAGTAGTAAACACCTTATGGAGAGCAAGAGGCGTTAACGACCGACCTACAAACATCGCCTACGGCTACAGTACCTTCAGAAGGGGATAGCTAATCATACGGCATCGTCATCGATTGGTCTCATTGCATAACTCATTGTGACTTCAAATTCTGCCTTCATTTTACAGTCTCACAATGGAAACAAAATGTGGTATTCACCTTATTTCGCCTTCTCCTCAAAATTATTCCAGCGCCAACTCTGTGGCAGCCTTTCAAGAGCTAGTGAATTTCTCATAATCCCATATGTGTCTTCGAGAGCAACTTCTGCAACCTTTGCCTCGCGCTTTACGCACGCTTATGCTGTTTTTTTCGTCTGTAAAAAATTGCTGACATGAGTTTCCTTGAACTCTATAATGCCTTCGGGCGAAATTAACTCAATTTTCAAAAAACACTTGAAAACTTGTGTGATTTGGGTTTTTTCTCAGTCCCAAGTCATTTCCATAGTGTTAAAGTCCAAATCTTCCATTCCATAGTGCTCTATTACGAAGATACTAGATAACCATTAGCCCACACTTACTAAACATCAAAGAAGTTGTCCGTTGGAGGATATTCCATAAACTTAGATTGAGCACAACGGCAGAAACATTTTGCGTAGACCATCAAAAACTCTGGCTTTAAGATTGCTTGATTATTTTGCTTTTTTATTCCTATTTTCTGTTATAAGTCTTATCTACTTGCATGTTTACTTCCTTGCATCGCGAAAAATCTTACTGGAATGCTTAGTTGCGCGAAATGTCCGGCTTCGACATCCGCATCCACGACCTTCGGATCCGTGAAAAGGATTGAGTTCGGGTTCCCTTTGAAAGTGAGGCCGAAAATTCAACCCATAATTCAGCATGTTCATCACATCTTCCCGATTATTACGATTATTATTAATCACTTCGTAGTAGCGCGATAACATATGAGGAATGAGTATATGTCATGTGTTCAGCGGTTTTGAGTGGTGTCTGTTTGACATTCTAAACGTCGTCAATGTGGCAGCGACAGATCTATCCACCGTCATCTGGACGACTCTGTGCTCAATCGGGCTACGGTGTGTAGAAATTTTTAAAGGGACTTTGAGTGATTGAAAAATTCCACAACGTGAAGCAGTGAGATTTTTGTAACGTTTTGGTTGATTCTCGACATGGACGGCCTTTCCGTGAAAAGGAGGGTAGTCCGGACGAGTTTACCATTAGCTTATTGTCATAAACAGTTCAAAGTCGTAAACACGAAGGGATGTTCGGAACTAACAAAGCATCTTTTTTTCTGAAGTGATTCCAAGCTAAAATCGAAGAAGCGCGCCACGATACCACTCCCACCTCAGCAAATCAGGGATATTCATCGCTAGTAGGCGGACCGAGTCAGGAAAGACGGCTGAAGCTCAAAGGCCGCCTCTGTCACAGCTCAGTGGCGCGCCTTTCGCAGGGGATTCCACCGCAATTCAGCTTCATAGACCACTTTTTGAGTGAATGACTCCTTTCAGCGATTCCTTATCACTCACACTACCCCTATCACTGTCTTTAACGCAGCCCGAATTCATTTGTAGTGTCACTTTCCACATAAAGATGGTAGAAACAAGAATGTTGAAGTCGGGGCAGGCAAGATCAGATGCAAATGACAGTCTGCCCCACTAATGACACAAACATATTCAGACACACTACCGAAACGAGCATACCACTTTTCGGTGAGTGAATCAATGCGCCATGCCTACTACATTGGTGTCGAATTAGAACTGGACGGAAGGCAACATAACACACTACGGGTCATTGACATATTCAAGGCTACAAACTTGTAAGTAACAGCATTTCGAAGACACCAGATTTCTGAAAATGCGGACTACCACATAGTTCCTTGATATTTTCCAAAATTTTTCAGGGTGTACGAACTTTCGGAGAACCTTTCATCGATATGTATGCTCTACGAGGCTCCCAACGGTGTTGCACTTGTAGGCGCCGGTGACGACAGCAGTATTACGGTAAGAGAATAGGACAGTTTCCAGAATGATGTAAAACTCGAGTGGATTGGGTAGTAGCTTGGTTCTTATAAAACGTGAAGGCCAGAACATTGTAGAATAAATGATAAATAGTATCAAATGGAACCATGTAAATCTGCGATACGTAGCGGTCATACGCAGCACATGACATGCCTGCCGGCCAACTTACCGTGGTCACTGACTGTAAACCTAGAACAAACTTAATTTTTTCAGATATTTGAAGCAATAATAGATCATAAGTCAAGGAAGCTAACCGAGAAGAAGAATTTGTTAACGATCAACTCTGGCTATAACGAGCCAGGTACGTGGTCATGGAACAGCACACGGTAAGTATTGACAGGTAGTAAAGAAAAGAGCCAGAGGCAGCAATAAAGTCCTACCATATCTTAGTGATCCAACGTCAAAAAATTCAGAAGCGAGAACGGTATGACATTGATGGAATTGGACGATGAGAACGATATACTTCGCATATTCGACATCCGAGGCACCGGAGAAATCACGGCTTGCGCCGGTAATTTGGAGCTGATTTTTTTTCGTTAAACCAGTTTTTCATCGAAGCAATTCATTAGTGTGTACTTCATACGAATTGAGGCACTCGTAAAGGGTCGAGTGTGTTGGCTCGTTTATTGCCTCCGTAGCAACGCATACACAAATGTAGAGGGTGGTGATTGTGACGTTCCATTAAGCCGCGTTTATACTTTACGGTGCCGGCGGCAGTGCGTGGCTGCGTCTCCGCCTGTGCCACCCTGTCTCGTTGGCTGCGTCGTCTCTGCAGCTCCCCGTGCCACACTGCCTCGCTGCCTGTGAGCGCAATCACGCTCTGCCGGCGCAAAGTGTGAATGCAGCCTTACCCCTTCACTTATTTTTTTTTGTGGGTTTTCGGTTACGCTACATATGTATGTATAAGGCAATGCAGAGGAAAGGGCAAAAGTGCTATCCTTCTTCAATTTTTGGTGATTTTATCAAAACAGTTATGATTTTAATAATTTCGCCATGGAAATTCAAATTTCAGAAATAGAGCACTATCATTCACTTGGATTGGCACCGTATACGCAGCCATGGCAGGACGGGACTACAATTTCGACATTCGAACGATTACTAACACCCTTTGGAAGGCTAGCCTATACAGGGCGCATATTGAACATCAATATTCATACGAGCGAGGTTTGCTCAAATTAATTGAAAATTACATTCT
The DNA here is from genome assembly GCA_963978905.1 of Trichostrongylus colubriformis. Lineage (NCBI taxonomy): Eukaryota > Metazoa > Nematoda > Chromadorea > Rhabditida > Trichostrongylidae > Trichostrongylus > Trichostrongylus colubriformis. Next base: position 47,812,467 of record OZ022259.1, read on the forward strand.
CAATTGCAATACCTCAATAGCTGAAAGTATCGAAATCCTGCCACTCTAAAGGAAGGGTAGCAGCGGGTGCCAGTCTGAGTTTAATGAGGGGCAAGAACTCGAGGGAATCATTTCTCACGTCTGACGCACTCTCACGATCCGCTTTTGCTCGAATAAATTGTTTTCCAAACCCCGAAGCTGCTTCTCATTGCTGAGTCTAAGATACTGCGCCATACTGCGCTCTGTTACTTTTTTTTTCACATCGCTCTCGGAGACGAAATGTGGGCAAACTTTTTTGGAGACACGGTTCGACCTTTTCTTCAAGGTCTACGTCAGGACAATCCAACTAGATCAAATCACGCGGGAAAACGGCGACCACGTCCTCTACAGCACAGACCAGCAAGGCGCATTGCTAGCTCGCGGCAATGCAATTTGCGCGGCGCGGTGACCTAGTTGGGCTGTCCTGACGCACACCCCTCGTCGTAGGTTGTAGAGGAATTCTCGAGGGCACTATGGGGGAGAGGGAGTATTAGATGTGCAATCGGTATTTCCACCACACCAGATAAGTCTAGTATCTTCTAAATACAGGATTAACTACTCCCTAGGGATACATAAAAAGGGTATCAAAAAAAAAGCATTGGAAACAGAGATCGTTCTTTCCTTATTCATCTTTCGATTCCGGTCTCAACTCTGAATTCCTAACGTATTATGTCAGAAGTGGACTCCCCAGACATCCTTTTCATCCTTTGAGAGATCCGCAGAATAGGCCGTGCCTTATCTTCTATTCCCTTTTTAGGAAATTTCCACAATCAACTCTAGATATGAGTGAATAAGGTTTGCCAACTGACTATTCAGACGAATCCTTTCCCACCACGGGGAAGCTCGACACGACTTCAGTCTGATAAAATCTGTTCAATTTCAGATCGAGTATACACGTGCAGAAGGTTGCCCATTCGAAGTACATGATGGACGTGAACTCGATACCCTCATATCTGCACCACGTCTCATGAAACAGATTTATCGCAACGGTCGCTTATGGGTGGTCACCGAAACGATCGCACATATGGGAAAAGCCGTCAGCCTCTGGACAATTTCCAGTGGAAAGTTAGTCGTCTAGCAGTACACCGTGGCTGTGATAGTAGGCAAATAACGGATGTGTAGCCTTAAGTCGAATTTTCGCTCTGCAGCGTCGCACTTGCGGCGCCATCAGTACGACTTGCCGCGGTTGAAATACCGCTCAGAACGCAATTGGCTGGTAACATGAAGGTCCTCTGAGAAAAAATAGCTGTTTATCTCATTATTGTCAGAAAACAATAACTTTGCACTCTAACAATAAGAAAGCAAAATAGTAAGATACAAAGTAAAAGAAACAGTGGCATCCCATATAACCATCCTAATCAAGAAATAATTAAGTCTGGCGTGAAACTTCAAGGGAGCGTACGTAATGTACGCAATCACACGCGAAGAAATCCGCCGCGCCGCTCGCCGCGGGCGGCCGCGCGAAAATTCGACGTGAGGCTGCACACCCACAAATAACGGTGAAATATCCATGGCTATTAACGTCCTTCCTAGTCTATGCTATAAATTCCCTTTTTTGTAGGCGATGGGCATGCTCAGCGTGAGGTGAAGTGGAGGTGGGCCTTGCACACACCTCATTTGTGGGCTCTCATTGGTTGACCCCTAATCGTGTATGCTCAAACGCTCGCTGTTACTCCACTCACACGCCCTCGTGTTTACTGTCCTTGAAAGAACCTACCTGATATTGATTCATGCTTGCAGATGGCAGTATGTGATGGAATTGAAAACCAACTATCGAGACATCACAATGGATGTGAATAGTAACGACACAGCTATCATACTCATCAAGACCTCCAACACCGATGGCATGACCATGAATGTACGCATCAAAAGTCTCATAATGCTTCGATTCGGGTATGTTTTCGAGCCTATAACGTTGACATTACGTTAGTCAGACGTACCCCTTTTCCGTTCTTTCACACGATATCGAAAACCATTCGAAAAATTGCAATCCTCGAACTTCCCGAGAGAATTGGGGCCTAGTCGTACTTATTCACTGCGACTACTCCAGTAATGGCTACTACTTCGGCTTCTCTAAAAGGATGATGAACTGAGCAATAGTGCTCATTTGAACACAGTGGTAGGGGTAATGTGAGTTATGGCAATTTCAAAAGAGGTTCATTCAAATAAAAGCTGGAGGTTTAGAAAGACTATGTGCGGCAAATGACCCACCTCCTTTCAGAGTCAACAGTGGGGAGAGGGTCTTTCTATAGCTTTTCACCGCTCCATTCTTTTTTCCTTTTCTGTACTAGTGAGCACCTGAACCTTCGTATTCAGTGACCTCGTGATATTTGATCCTAAATGTCTCTACCACTGCCTTTAAAGGCACCGGGAGGAGGATGGGGCGGGGGAAGGGGAAGGGGCAAGGAAGTAAAGCGTATTTTAGAACGCTGTCCTCTGTGTCCTCTGTAAACGAACACTTGAACTCAGAAAAGATAATGTGAAGCCACAAATGAGTTGAAAAGCTCATATTTTAGGTGCTATTGCGATTCTAGCGCGCTTCATCTCGAACTGCACGTTCCGGAGCGGATGTCACCGTCGTTTGTTGTCGCGTATGGCAGAATTGATTCCAATCGCGATGATGTTAAACAAGTGAAAAACACACAACAACAATTAAGTAAAACAATCAGAGGGAGAATAAGCGAAAGAGTGGGAGAAGGGTGATATCTCGACCTTTAGGTAAGGCGTCGTGTGTGCAAAGTAACGAACTGCTTACTACCGTAAACCCATACAATAAACCAGAATCGCTCTCTCCTTGTGTCTTTAAAGAGACAGTGAGGGGGTATACTTGGCCTATGGCATGGGCTCACGGTGAAATGAAATTTGCCCTTCGCGACAGCAAATGAGAGGGGCGTCAGCCCGTTTGAGGTGCGCAGTTTATGGTGAAGCGCGCTAGAATCGTAATGTCTCATCGTTTTTTTTTTCAATCGCGATTTTCAATGAATATTATCCCTTCTGAGTTCGAATCTTCGTTTACAGAGAACAGGTTTTGAAATACGCCTTCCTCCTTTGCCTCCTCCTCCCCCCCCCCCTCCCCCCACGATGTCAGTCACCCTTGCCGCTGTCCAACTTGGATCGTTATGGCGGTTCAAACAACGCTTACAAGGCAAATCACACCCCTTTGAACTTGATCACTAGTAGCAGTAGTAACCACTTGGTATGCGTCTCTACCCCTCTGGTCCTTCTCTCGGCCTCTCTCGTCTGGTTCTGTCATTGTCTAGCTCCCTTACGAACACTCATGCAGTAGCTGAGATCAAGATAGTAAACGCAACACAAAAAACACCAGGTTACCAACAAAAATTCAGTGTTGAGGTTATTTACGCTTACAAAATAAATATCTGTTTCAGAAGTGTGCCCAAACTGACCACTATAGCACTCCTCAGTCATCTCGACAGTCTGAACTTTTCCAGTATCGACGACCATCTTTGTCGAATATTGGAGAATTCGTTCTAACATCGAAAACAACCGAAAATAAATCCCTACGTAGGTACAACTCCTGCACACTTAAGATCTGAACCTGAAAACTTTGGAAATGCAATTCAATGCCCTGAAGTGGAGATTAAATGCGTTTTCAGTACTCTTTTTTTACACACACATTTCTATTACTGCTAGCTCATTCTCGTCTAGGACCAAACCAGTCCTACCGGTCCTGCTCCGGAAAGTACAAGGTCATTGCCCTACTACCGTGATTTCATACAGCAAATTTTATTCTTTATTACAAAATATACATCAAAATCAGAAAACAGCCAGGTCCCATGAGGTTCTTGGACATATCAGATACACTTCCTAATTACAACACTACAACGTTGAAAATTCAGTAAAAGCGCTCAGAATCCGTAGGATAATGCCTTGAACTGAACTAATCGTACAGGGTTACACAGTCCCTCACCTGCATGCCTTATGCTCTTAACAACACCATACAACAGTTACAAACCGAACTTAACGTCCCTTATATATAACAAAATGTGCCATTATTTCTGTTTAGCAACCCATTATCCCCCATATGGACCTGCTCTGCATGAAGAAATCTGAGCAGAGCTTCCATAAGTTGTTCTCCAACAGGAACTGTGTAACTATTAAAGGCACATTCCAGGATTACTGGAATGCCATGCACATCTGCTGCCGTGGATGGATAGGTCGACCCAAGCTACGTAGGCTGTACCTTTACCGAGGCGTGTATGTCAGTTCCTGGAGCGTGCAGAGCCAAAGAATCTAGCGCAATAGCTCGGCCCCGCCCACCCCAGCCGGGGGTATGCTGCAAATGTTCCGGTGCTTAGTGTGGGGTCAGATCACTCAGTAGTGGGTTTTCTTCACGAGACGATTGGTTTACTGCCAATTTCAAGATCTTGACTACGTAGCTAGTCTACCGATGTCAAAGATAAAAGTCGAAGACTGAAGGCAGACCCCCGGCTGGGGTGGGCGGGGCCGAGCTTGCGCTAGATTCTTTGGCTCTGTACGCTCCCCGGACACCCACGCCTCGGTAAAGTTACAGCCTACGTGGCTAGGATCGAACTAATCATCCACGGCAGGAGATGTGATATCCCAATAATCCTGGAATGTGCCTTTAAGTCAAATGATAATTATACTGGCTACCAACAAAACCAGTAGCAAACTAAGTTTTCAAACAAATCCTTGAAGTGATTAATGAAAATGAATAAAAACACCGAATTCAATGTGAGGATCGTGTAACAATGCAGTAACGAAGCAAAATTAGCAATTATCTGTCAGGAATAACTTCGTAATCTGTTTGCACTAAGTATAAAAGTAGTCTAGCGAAACTAGTACATACGTCTCAGGAACATCGTTAGATGCTCAAAAAAAAAACACCTGACGTGAGTAGGAGCAACACGTGCTTGCAACAAACCATGAAAATGGTGACATTTCGAGAAGCGAAGAAAAAGGAGCACAATTTAGTTTGCTGGACTAGATCATCATCCTTACAGCATTTCCGCAAAACTTGACCCATATAGACAGCTCACAGAGAGGACTCCCTATATGTGCCATGCCCACATCGATAAATTTTCTACATGACATCTATTTCATCAATGTTCATTACGCTGCATTCATACTCGAGGAAGCAATCTTTGACCACAATTCACGCATCGGAAGGTTCAACGACCTGCTCGCACGCGTTGACATCTTCGAGCACGCTGATGGCAGTTTTCCTACCCTTCAGCGCTGGAGCCCGCGGCGGGGCAGGCATAGACGCAAAGCGCGATCTTTGCCCGCCCCGCCGCCGTCGCGCTCGCGACTGTTCATGAATATATCGTTAAGACCGCGTTCATACTTCGCAGTGCCTGCGGCAAGGCGAAATTGTGTGTCTCTGCGTCTCCGCCTGCGCCACTTTGCTTGTTGCTTGCGTAGCTTCTGCATCTCTCCCGTGCCACCCTGCCTCGCTGCATGTGAACGCTGCCACGCCCCGTCGGCGCAGAGTATGAACGCAGCCTAAGGCACGGACACAAATTGGAATGATGAGTCGGTATTCCTACTCACATTCTCCCCATTCCTTTTTCACAATAAAACCAAGATAAGGGGAAGGTACACGCCTTTCTGGATTTGTCCACTTTCATGCCAACCACGCATCGCTCAAAACAGCCAGTGCTTAATAAACTTGGTTAGAAGAATAACAAACAATGTAGAAAAAAAAACGTATAAACGACTAAGTCGGTGTAGCTTGGGAATTCGGTGAATCCACCGGAAATCCTTCAGACATCAAGAACTCCGTCACATCATCCCATGAGTGTGAAACATCCAAAGACAGTTGGCAGTCCATTGGTGCAGTAGTATCGGTGAGAAGAGCATGATGTGGATCTGTCTGTGGCATGGGACTTGCTGCTGAGGACTCGTCACCCAGCGGTGAGCCGATTGACGACGATGAGCCCATGAACGAACTGGTATCATATAACGGAGCCGGACCTTCAACGGTAGCTTATCAGAAAGAAAGGACAGAAAATATAATACAAAAACTCAAATGGCGCAAAAGCAGTAACCGTTTGATGACCAACCGTATCTATCCTCCCTGGATTGTCTGTGAAGGGAGCATTTCCCATCCCAAAGTACCGCATCGATTGAATTTACGGGTCGACGACAAAATGACTGCGTACAGAACGAGAACAGACGTTGATGCACATTGTAGAGCACGTGTTGAACACAGTGATTTGACATCGGTAAACAGGCACGTTCACATCTGCACGAGAGAGTTCAACGTGACGACTGAGCTTCATTGTAAAGATAGCATTAAGAATTTTACAGGTGTGTGCCACGAGTACAGAGAAGCGCGTGGCCGTGAGTGGCGCGCAACGGGATTGTAGCTGAGGACCCCGTAATGGTTGGCTCCCAAACCAATTACTCCCAAAACCTGGCGTGTATGTTTTGAAACCCGTCCAATGGCTCCACTAGTTCACAAAATGGCGTCGTATACCGGAACCCGGGTGTGCAGACTTATGTCGAGATTTCGCGAGGCCGCGCGCGGCAAGCGGCGCCGCGGGTTTCTTTGCGTGATTGCGTACATTGCAACACCTCCCATAGAGTTTTACACCCGAATTAATTATTTCTCAATTAGAATTGTTACATGTGTTGCTATCGTTTCTTTTACTTATTATGTTACTATTTTGTCTTTTTAGGGCACAAATGTTATTGTTTTCAGATAATGATGGACAAACTGCTATTTCTTGAAGGACCTCCATGGTACCAGACCCTTGCGCCATAAGAAGAATTCCAATCGACCGCGAAAAGATGTGCTAATGGCGCCGCAGGTGCGATCGCAAAGCGAAAAATCGACTTACGTCTACATACCCATGGAACCCGCCTGCAAATTTTCTGTTCCAATGGAAGACACCTTGAATACACAAATCTGGATGCACTTACCGCTGCTTGTTAGTGTTGTCCAGCAAACAGCAACGGCGCAAAGCTGCTGGAGCCAACTGCAGTGGTGGCGGTGAAGGATCTGAGCGCTGACGTAGCGCCGCGCCAACGCTCAACGGCAGTCGCCGTGATGCACACATTATGTGCGCATTCAATTGTGCCTAAATGAGAATAAGATCAGACAGAACCCCAGGTTATTCGTGTTACATTCCAACAACTGTCGCACCTGCTTCAGTAATGCATGCCGTTCTAACCGCAATTGTTTCTTGATCAGATAAAGTTGTGTGGACAAGTCACCCGAATAGCTGGACACTGCCAGGCTTGCCGTCGGAAGTATTGACGACGACGGATATGTTGCATCTTCATCGTCCGACGGTTCCAGGCCTTCAATATGGAACATTACAATCACTGAAACCTCGTGAAGTTCAAAAGCGGTGGACATGTTAAACTGGCAGTTGAGAGAGTGGAATTATACACAGTACAATGAGGAACTAGGCGATCATCAAGCCGCGTGGCGTGTTTCGCAATAGATCGCGCGCTTCAAACATATGAAGACGGCCCTACATCGGCAGCCCATCACCCCCGGCAGCGCTCCGCCTCCAAGCGAGCAACGATATGCACTCGCCGCCATGCATCACAGATGCGCGTGGCTGTGGTCGATATGGTAGTGAGACAACGCCTCGCTTAGATACAGTGGCAGGGGTAGTTAGGACCATTGAATCAAGAGATCATTGATTGAGAACGTCCAGGTGCTTAACAGTACAGAAAAGAAAAAAGGAATGGAGCGGTCAAAATCTCTCTGAGTAAGACCCTCGCCCCACCATTGACCCCGAAAGGAGGCGGGCACTGTTAAAACAAGTGATAGCTGTTGAAGAAGACGGCTCCCATGAAGTCCGGAGCGCTTCTTTTCGTTGGAAATTTCGCTACATGTAGTCTTTCTGGACCCCTAACTTTCCTTTTTGCCCATAGACTTCCGTTTTTTCCATGAACACACTCTAGCTCTCATCTCTCACATTATCCCTACCACTGTTTTTAATAGATCCCCCGCCGAAATTAACGAAATTTTTTGACTACAAGGACGCTGAGTTATGGGCAAAAGCTTCGGTGCCGGACGGAACTCGAACCGGGTTCGAGTCCCGTCCGGCACCGAAGCTTTTGCCCATAACTCAGCGTCGTTGTAGTAACTTTCGCATCGCGAGCTGCGGCGATAAACAGCAGTTATCAAAAATTAAAAATTAAAAATATCAAAATTTTTTGAATTTTTTTTATTGTGCCACTACATGGCGTCTGCAGAACTTGCACTTCCAGTGTGCAGGTAGAATAGTGTACCCGTTGCCTCTTACTGTATCCATGAGGTACACATACTGGACAGCTATATATAAATTCTAGTTTGAGGTTACAAATCCAAACCCACCTAGTGGAAACAAATCCGTTTTGTCATAATCTGCATCTTCGACTGCACGACACATCGAGTCGATTTCTGGAATCGCTCGATAGACACCCACCATCCGTCGACGTTGGCGTTTCATTCGCAGACGGATAACCTGTGTACATGAGAAAGAAATAGTTAGTGAAACTTTCCGCGTCTACAGGGGGTGCCAAAAACGTCACTTTTTCTCTTTCACTTTCGACCCCATTTTAGTCGAGCTTCAGCGGATTCTGAGAGGTGTTTCCACCCCCGAATTCAAGAACACATCTCACACTATCACTAAACTTCGTGTTCGTGCCTTCTGCACGAGCGGGACCGGGAGCTTCTCCCGGTAAACATGATGTGACACATCAACTCGGCAAAATCAATGATTCCGTCACCATCGTTCACAACCTTGCTGTGGTCTGTTCGCTCTGGGTATCCAAGGGGATTTATACTGGATAGTGTATTGTTTCCATGTGCCAGAGAGTGCCACTGCCATTGAAACCCCTCCGGATGCGGGTTTGAGGCATGAAAAATGACACTTCGGATCATAGCAGCGTTGTCCAAGCAGCTAGAGCTCTGTGACTTCCATGAACCGAGGGCCAGCCCTTCGAAAGCTTCCCGCGAAAACCTACCACGGAAGCTGGCTCCACTGTTTCAGGCGGACCTCGATGGCGTAGGGTGCTCTAAATCCTGACTGTGCCGACTGTAGGCTACATATTTTTGTGGTAAGCTTCCGCCTGTCCTGCTTCTAAAGGAACATTCCTGGAATACTTTGCCTCAATTCTTCCATGTTTTCCTTTACCCTGTGATTTGTATATTTGGCGGATGTGAGGCGTGAGAAAAATAACTCTTTTTTGGCACCCCTGTACATCAGCTAAGTTACTACCTTGTTTCCATTTGTCGTTTTGCCAAAGTCCTCTTCATCACTTGAAGGAGGTGTCCGACGTGAAATTGGCGGTGCATTCCACGGGAGAGGTTGATTTTGTCGGGCAATCGCCGCCGCTAACGCAGCAGCATAGCGAGAATTTCGTGCATTACGCACACCACCTTCCAGCAACTAAATTTTTGAAAATGATCAAGGATAGAAGTGTAAGTACCTGTCTCACGCACTATCTCTGGAGTGCGCCACGCATGCGACTTCACTCGAAATAAAAAAAGCTCCTTCAAAGTAAAAGAAACGATGAAACAAATTGTACTGCAAGTAATGCTTAAGCTACTGATGGTTCCTTTTTTATCCCGTATAAAACGATACACAAGGGATATAAACGACAGCAACATGACTTAGCCATGTGTGCAGAAGAACAGATTCATCTCTCGTCGGACAGCCCTCAAAGCTACTCATTCCCATCCTCTGTAATACAATAAGAAAACGCTTAGGAGACACGCGCCACTAAATTACAGTACTGCAATAAGTGTCGAAAAACGGTCAACATACTGAACAAGAACAAAATGGTAGCTCACTCCACAAATCTAAACTTCTTTTCAGTTCCCTATGACTTTTCAAATCTAATTAAAAAGATAAAGGTAAAAATTCGGCATTGGCCATTCTCTCGCTGGGATGAGCCACGCATCATTTTTCCACTCTCAGTCGCAGTAGCATTTGGAGGCGATTTGGCTCATACAGTGTTTTACGGGAGCGACCCGAGTACAAATAGGTGTTTTCATCCTCCCAGAGGTGCTTGTGCAGGATATGATCCTCAACCATGTCAATGAGAACGGAGCCATAATTATCACTCGAACCTTCTCCACTACAAACGTCTTCATAACCAAAAATTATCTGCGCCCATCATTTGTTTCAAGCCTCACAAATGTCACGGTAAACTGTGCCTCACCTTTGCAGCCAGTTGGGGATGATTCCGTTGAATCACGGTAGATGACAGCGAACGAGTTCTTAAGGCTTGAGCTCGTAGCGCAGCAAGTGCTCCAGGTGGAATTTGTTTCTAAAAGACAATTGGTTATCCTCACTTTTGACTACCACTTCAAAAGGTCACGCTCCTCAACAGGCAACTAACAAACCTGACTAAGCTGCCCACGTTGTTGTGGTTGTTGCTGTTGGGGCTGCACCTGTAACTGCTGAGGAATGGATTGCTGAGTTACAGTAATTGGAATACGTTGGGTAGGTCCAGTAGTAGCAGTCAGCTGAGGATCCATTACCATTGGTGTACTTAACGGTGCACCAGCAATGGAATGTTGTTCTATTCCTTGATACACCGTCATTGGCACTTGCTGCTGCATGAGCGTTCGATCTTCTTCAAGTCCAACCACTTGATGAGGAATAGTCGTCGTTATATTGTTCACCAGCTCTGAAAAGGTCGTGTTCAAGTGGTACAAAGCAGAGGCGACCATTATCTCACCTGTGCCCCCAGGCGCTACAGCATGGCCTTCCAGTGCCGACACAATCCCGGGAGGTACTCCAAAATGCCGTTTGCTCTCCATATTGAGCTGAGCTAGTACCGGTTGTCGGCCATCCCTTGAACCAGCAATGGCAACAGGAAACAATGCTGGTTGACGCGGAGGAGCAACGCTACTTGCTTGTGGAGCCAACTGTTGCCGAAGAGCACTGCTGGTCAGATGGGCGTTGCTCTGAACGTACTGTCGAAGCGTTGTGGTAGCTGATGGCGGTGGAGGCAAAAGGGATTGCCGTGTGGACGTCAACGTCGGTATCATGGGAGTTGGTGTAGCCACGGGGGGTCGAGAAGAGATGCTGGATGCGGTACATACAGTAGCAGCAATCGGTGGACTTGGCACTGTCGAAGCAGCTACCATTTCACCACAAGTTGTCGCTTGTTGAAGAGCTTCTTGCAGCAAGGGAGAGGGATGAGAAGTCACAGCGGGAAGGGTCTGAGGTACCACTTGGTGCTGCTCGCCACCAGAGAATACTGTAGGATTTGCACCATTGGCATCAACCATTTCGGCATCATCTGTGCTGACAGTTGATGAGCCCTTCTCCCTCTTTTTGGCCTCCTTAAAATAAGGCAATCTCAAAAAAAAAACATTCGGGAAGAATTCCCCTTGTCAGCAATGAAATACCTTCATTCCATTCATAATCAGATGGGTACTGCAGAAATTCTCCTCCTTATCCTTCCTGATAGCATTCGTACAGCGAGTTGCAAGGTCTTTTTTACCTAAATAATTCGTGAACTTATAGAGGTGAGAAAAATAAGACAAGTAGCTTCTAATGACCTCACAAAGTACAGCTGGGATGTGTAGAAAGCAATTATAGCTACCAGTCCAGAGAGACGGTATATGATGTCACCCTAGAGGGAGGAGTGTTTCGTTTCTGGCGTTTCCAAGAAAGCTCAACGCTGTCCTTCAGACCTTTGCCTAGCTCCTTTCGAAAGTGAGCGCGTCACATACTAGGCATGACCACCACGCATCATGAATTCGTGTAGCTAGGACCAATGGAGGGACACGCTGGGGAAAGAAGTTCGAAAAGAAGTCAACAGGCAGACGGGTTCCATTTCTGGACTTTTAGCCATCGCTTTACAAACGCTTTATCAAGCACAACCATTGAAAAAAATTCACTTATCGTGATGCCTTCAAGCCAAAACACGACAGCTGAAATATCAACAGTAACACTCACTTTTCGGTTTTCGGTGATGTTCACATTGTTTGTACGGTGCTTCCGGATCCAATAGTATATGCCGTATGCAGAACTTAAACCCAAGAATAGCCCGTTGTTTGCACTGCAATAATGTGATCACGATGTTACTGATCTTAGCGACATTCTAGTGATGACATTAACATCTTATGAAAACCCAACCACACTTTTTAAAGGAATCGTCCACGGAAAATGAGTTTTTGTGTTACCCATATGTTTACGTTGTATTTGCCTAATGTTGGCCTCATGCAAAATTTCATGCGAAAAAATGTGGATCTGGCTGAGATACAGCACCACAAAGTGCGGTCCCAGTGGGCGGGGCCTCCGTGTGAAAGCCTCGTCCCGTCTTCCGCCGCCGTTGGGAACGGAGAGTGGGACTGTTTACGAAACTTTGTTCCTACAATGCGTCTCCGACCACGGCGGACGCGGGACGAGGCATTTACACAAAGGCCCCACCCACTGGGACCGCACTTTGTGGTGCTGTACCTCAGCCAGATTCACATTTTTTCGCGTGAAATTTTGCATGAGGCCAACATTAGGCAAATACAACATAAATATATGGGTAGCACAAAAACTCATTTTCCGTGGACGATTCCTTTAAGCACTGATTGAGACAAGCAGGATACGGCTGTCTTTCGCCTCCATTCAAGAAAATCAGAGAATTTTTCAAATAAAAAAAAAACTCACCACAACACCTCTTCCAGATGTGTCTACAAACTGACAGACCACTGATGCCATATGACCGCTGGCTCTTTTCCGTCGTGAATAAGAGCTTTTTCCATTACCACCATTACCACTGACGTTACCACTACCACCTCCACCACCGCTATCATTCTGACTTGATGTTGCATGTGGCGATGATGCTGAATGCTTTGTATTAAGGCTATAACGGAGAAGAAACCTTCGAGAAAAAAAAATCAGCAATACCTCGACTACTGTGGACTGAGCCTGCTGGGCTCTCATGCTCTTGCTCATCAGTCTGATCTGCCTCATTCAGCATTTCACCCGATGATGGCAAAGGTGACGTAGAGGATTTGACAGTCGCGGCCTGTAAAAAAGCAAGACCATGCAGAAAAATACTGACACATACCGAAAACCGCCCAGGGGTACTTTCCCAGTACTCAAATACTGAGCTACATCTGTACAAATTCCGGCAACTACGAAAAGACCTGAGGTAGTTGGTGTCCAAGAAATACCTTACTTTACCAGCTTCTGTAGGGTATATATACCAGACCCACTACGAGTTCCTGCATGTAAATAAAGTCACAAGATTCGAAAAGACTGTACCACGTCCACGGAAATGTAAACAGTTCTTTAGGCGGTTACCTCTTCATCTTTGGGCTCACTTCTCACATCGGGTTTCTCCTCCGAGGCACTGAAAAGATCAATCCTCAGTGCTACAATACTTGTACAATTTAAGAATCTGCTGAATCAGACCAGTTCAGTTGCTTAGATCGCAGGCAGACTGGATAAGACAAATATGCAAGCTTTGTAGTTACAATCAGAGAGAAATACGACCCACATGGCATTTTTGACCCCTTGCACACATAAATATTTGTTTTCCAGACTGCCTTTCATTTTGTAGGCGGAGTTTTGCTCCCCTGTTAAAGACACCGAAAAGGGTAATATTGGCTGATTGTGGAAATAAAAGGTGAGGGGGGAGGCAAGTAATTGACTGGCAAAGAAAGTCAAAAAAGAGAAAAGTAAGACCCCCTCTCGCTTCCTCTGCATCACTAACCGCTGGGAGTAGATGCAGACAACGAAGGGCTATGCCAGGCAGTCGCGAACATTATCATGCCCTCGCAGCAAATCATCCGATAAAACGCAGCGGCTCAAAGTGATGTGCGATGAGATCGTAACAAATACTCCGAAAGCACTTTTTGACACGTGTTTAGCCACATCTCTTAATAACTGGCTTTTTATTTACGAGGAACATCGCTAACATTTCTGCTTTCACCCCTTCCAGTGCCTTCAAGCAGTCTTTTACGATTACAAAATTAAAACTCACCCAGGACTTCCGCTTCTATGAACTGTTTCATGTTCTTCCGTATTTACCATGTCATCAAAATCTGAATGGAAAACGTGCGAAACGAAATTCTACGAAAACTGTCCCAAAAATACGTTGCAGCTCGAGCAGTAGCCAAATCAAGAAATAAGAGACACTATCACTGAAAATTTTATGAGGGAAAACCGGTAACAACAAATAACAATAGCCTCTCAAAAACAATAACAACCATAAAAATCTGAGATCGAACAGCTCGTCAATACAACCTCTATCTTCATGCATAGTTCTCGTCTTCTGGATCCTGTTCTTCAGGATACCTATCCTTCACCTCTAAATCCTCCCCATATTGAATTGTAGTGTCAATTACGAGCAGCAACTGCTCTATACTTTCTTCATCATCTGAATTCAACGATACAAACTTCACAATTGAATAGTCTTCTAGCACCTGAAAAATCCATTTTCACTCAACTAATAGGATTCTTAAAGCAAGCCGATACCAAGGCTTTTTAATCACCTGTGCAATGGTCCTAGTCAACTGACGGTGCCGTTCGTTCCACATATGAGGTGTATCATGTTCTACGATACTCCTCGTGTCCGTCTCAAGAAAATCGTCCACCTGAATAAGTCCTATCTCACTTAACACTTCATGGACGAGACCTGCGACGAGAACACAGCAACCGCCAAGAGAATTTGTCGCACTGAACGTGAAATTTTTCAGATTTTGGCAATTTATGATTCAGCAAATCAAACCCATGAAATATTAGATTGTCCGGAAAATTTTCGGACTAAATGCATGGTAGGATTCAAAACAACATATCTTTATCACCCAATATTGTAAGCGGAGCTAACTTCAGGGATTTGTGTTTTATGTCCGGTATTTGTACCTGTCAGCAGCATGTGCGACATATCGTCTCCTGTTCCCAGTATTGCCTTCGCAATGGATGACAAGAAGATGCTCTACCGACCAGTTCTGCTTCTATTAGGTCTATGCAGAATAAATGGCCAAAACGGACCACTTTCTTCAAAACGCCATAACTTCGCTCAGACACAACTTTATTTGTCGAAATAAAAACCATTCGAATCTACACAACCTTGCCAACGATCTGGTAAAGAAAATATGCCATCATGATCAAATTCTGGATTGCGAAAATTAATGAAGTCAACGATGGCATTTTCAACATGCACCATTTCGGCGAACTCCTTCTGACCCAGGTTTGCATCGAGAACCGGGAAAAAGTGGTAATTCGTCAGAGATAGGTCTGAGGAATAAGGGGGTGAGGGACAGTCTCGATCAGTTTCTGCCGAATGACTTGCGAACTGTGGGGTTTTGCGTTGTTTTGCGCACCCAGTAAAAAAATGATGCAGTTAGGCAACGAGCCTCTCCCTCACCCCCCCCCCCCCTTATTCCCCAGACCTATCCCTGACGGATTACCACTTTTTCCGGGTTCCCGATGCAAACCTGCGGCAGAAAAATTATGCACGGTAAAAATGCCATTTGACTTTCTTGATTCTCGCAATCCAGAATTTGATCGTGATGGTATATTTTCCTTACCAGATCGTTGGCAAAATTCTGTAGATTCGAATGGTTTTTATTTCGACAAATAAAGTTGTGTCTGAGCGAAGTTATGGCCAATTACATTTCGGCCATTTATTCTGCATAGACCTAATACAATACGGCTCTGGCCGATGCGCGAATCGCTTTCTGCAGGAAACAATAAAGGGCAAGTCCCCTGTCGCTGGACATGCTTCTACTGGTACCGCAAGTTCGACAACTGTGACGAATCGCTCCTGCGGCGGGCAAATGGTTGCGTGAGTTTGACGCCGTCACGCGCGTGACGGCGTCGGTGCGCAAAGTATGAAAGCGGCCTAACATTTCTGTACGCCAACTTCAGATCTTACGAATACTCCAAAATCCACGGTACACGATGTCAATGAAGTTGTTAACTACACAACGCTTTCCGACTTCAGTCCGAAAACTTTCCGGACAACCTAATATATTTACAAATGCTGGGACTGAATACTGTATCACATAGGAGAGTTGGAGGGTGTGTACACTTATGTCAAAAAATCGAGTGGCCGCACGCGGCGAGCGGATAGGCGAGTGCGAGGCGTTTGCAGATTTATCTGTTGAAACAGCAATAACAACAACATAGGCAATCTTCCGAAGCGTTCAAACTGCAATCTTTGAAAATCCTTCACGGTACGAGCCCATTGCGTCTTGAGCGGAATTCTAAACGACTCGCACCGATAGTGCCGCGGGTGCGACGCCGCGAAGCGATTTTTTGTCATAAGTGTACGCACCCAGAGTTGAAAGATTATTCGTTACGACTGTCACTCTCCCCTTTCCTTAAATGAATACACTCGAGCACCAAACAATGACAAACGAATGAGGAAATAAAAAGTTAGATGGATAATGGCTACTTGATATTTTTCCTCTTTGCATTGAAAACCTACGGCAAGTCAAATACCTACCAAGGCTTTATTCCTTTCTGAAAGCAGATCCATTTTCGTTAGCACATTCACGCAGGGTGTTTCAATTGCCACCATTGCAGACAGAGCCGTCAGTGCACCAGCGATGAATCTAAAGAGATGGAATGAATTGTTTGATGAGATTACTGCAAGATTGTACAATATCAACAAAAAACCACACCCACTTCTCAGCCTCAAGTACAAAGTGGGTGTCAATCAGGAAAACTGAACACACGTTGAAGTCCCATGCTCTAAACACAAATACTCATTACTGGAACCATGCCGAACGAAAGTTAACGACCACTTAAGCACCTGAGGGCATCGACGAGTTGCCGCATAATCGGTAAGTGACTGTATAACTCGATTTGCCCAGGGCAATCAAAAATGAAGTAATCATCCTCGCCTTCACATAACTCGTCATGGAGCCACTCCAGATTTTGTACCAGGTATCTTGAAGTAAGTTTGTACCAGAATCACATTAAGATTAGATAAAAGAT
Organism: Trichostrongylus colubriformis; assembly: GCA_963978905.1. Classification (NCBI taxonomy): domain Eukaryota; kingdom Metazoa; phylum Nematoda; class Chromadorea; order Rhabditida; family Trichostrongylidae; genus Trichostrongylus; species Trichostrongylus colubriformis. Next base: position 47,829,374 of record OZ022259.1, read on the forward strand.
CTCTGACTGTGACTACTTACTCCATACAGAAAACGAGGGCACCGTTTGGACCAAGTGCCAATTCCTTGTCTTCCATGACATCGTCGACGCTGATCAACGCGCGTACATCTGAAAACGGTCGTGTTCACAACTCCTTTAGTAATTCTCAGAAAATCGGTAAAGGATTGAAAATTTTGAGAGAATCAAAACTCCTGAAACAACTGTGAAAAAAGGTTGTTGCTGACTTTTCTATGAATTCAGCTGACCTGCCACTGCAGGATAGTTGAACGCTTCAGCAGCGGGGTCGAGATTCACTACCTGTACGTAACGTCCTATACTTTGACAGTGGTTGTGGATGACCGAGCAATATGTGGACTGAAAGGAGCTTTCTCAGTATTGCAACAAAAGAAATAAAAAAAAAACGAAAAAGGAACACACCTTCCCACTTCCAGCAGGACCCATGACTAGTTGTGCATACTTCATGATAGCTTCGTAGTCACCCTAACTAGTGTCAGATGATATGATACGCAGAAGCCTACAACAAAGTGAGTTTTTTTCAGCGGCGGCCAAAGTGAGACTCATAGACAAGCATCCGAAGGCGGGCGCCATCTCGATCATCCTTGATGGAAAAGCATCGGTTTCGACTTTCGCCCCGCCGGAGGTATGACCAAAACGCCCTCTCCCAACGCCCTCCCACCAATGATGAACAAGATGCTGCCGTTCCTAGCGAGCGGGTAATGATCATTAAGAAGCACCTGACTTGCTGTTGCATACTGCACCTGCACTTGAGAAAATGACAGCAACTATAGGAACATCAACTATTAAGTATCAATGGATAAACCTCAAAAATACAAAGTTTCCATGTGCTTCAAAATCTTTTATGGAAGGAAGCTACGGAAATTAACAAATTATCAAATATACTAACAGGAAGCGTACTGTGATCAACTTCTGCGATGGCCTCGATGACTAGAAGGCAAAAATAACAAATAATAGATAACACGAGATACTCGTAAAAGAACCCACATCACTACGATGTTACACGTAAAATTAGCGGCAATAACAAATATGTTCATGACTACTACATATTTTCGCGAGGGAGAAAGCCGAGCACGGACCATACTAAAATGTGAGGCCACGAAGGATGACAGGCAAAAGCAGTATTTGAGGGCTTGTCGCAGTGTGTAGAATATCTGAGATTAGTAGCTGAATCTATACATTTACAGTTAGCAATTGTTTTGTACCGGGCGGAAGAGACTGGATGTACTCGCCGAGAAGTCAGATTAACACTGAGAATATGGGTCAGTCCACGCTTAACTTCACGTTCCAGCAGTAGAATATGAGGACAATCCTGAATCAAAATTGGATGAGTGACATATCTCGAAAATGAGTCAAAAGACCACTTGAACTGCTTTGACCATTTAAATCACAACTCAGCAATGGGTTTCACACCATATTCTTATTGAAAATGGTGAAATGCGTCTTTCACATCACTGAAGTTACAGGGTTATGACTTCGGTCAACTTCCACCTTTGCCCTCTCAAACAGCTTCCATTGGTCGCTTTCACAACTTTAACATTCCTAATCGTTAAAGCTTACTCATGCATGCCTCTCTGGGGTCAATACCGCGGCTGAATTTATCCATTTAACAAATTCATGTAAAACACACCGTTAACAATTAATCAGCATACCTTCAACAGTCCTACGTCACCTCAGCCGGTGAAAAGCCTGCTGATGGCTGGCTATTGGGAATTTGTGGCATCGATGTGTAGAATTCATAAAGTTTATTGTCGATATTCCCACAGTATTTTCGGAACTCTCGTAACATGTAATCTTGGAATGCTTCCGAACATTGACTGAAAGGATATCGGTCAATGAGGAATACGAGCGGTGGCATCAGTAAAAATAAGCTTGTAAGTAATAAGTTCGGTACAAAAATAGCTAGGAGAAATTGAAAAATAAAAAAGCTCAATTACATGAAATATAAAATCACCTATCCTGTCTATACTTTTTCGTGAGCATATGATTCCATGCCCAGAAGAAGAACATTGGTTTATCAGCCGGTCGTTCCAACGACACGAACATACCACCAGTCTGATGCATGTAAAGCGATGAACAGTCCCATGGTTTGCTTTCTGAATACGAACATTCTAGATATAATTTTTGCAGAATCCTATAGCCCTAGGGACTCACCGAAAGATTGTTCTCTGCTCGAAAACGATGAGCTCCGTGTTGCCATCGCGTGCTCAACTGAGCATTCCATGGCACAAAAACCAAAACAAAACAGTAGATGTTGTAGGGTCTGTTCCAACTGAAAAGAAGTTTTAAATGATCTGAGAAACCTCTGAGAAACAGATTTTATCAATACCATATGATCCGGAACAACATCCTGTTGAACTTGAACACGAATGGGGCAACGTAGTGGATTTGAGTTCACATCTTTCGGAAGCGCAATTGGATCTTCAGGGACAGGGAATAAGTAGAACTTTTCCTTTGATATCTGCAAAGACAAAATAGTAGTATGGGTAAATGCGAAAAATCAGATAGACGACTATTATACGGAGAAAAAAGCAAATAATTTCACATTACCTTGGACTGCCATGTGTAAACAGTATCCGCAACGGTCTGACCAGTAGCCATGAACCACTTGATACTCATTTCGAAGGCTTTCTGCTCGCAGAAGGATCTGTCGTATACCACCTGAAACTTCTCTATGAAAGGAGTGGCAGGCATTGAAGTTAACTTTATTAATGTGCATCCGGTGAAGCACACCAGTTTCAAACAAGGTGTTGGGGATATTATGTAATTTGACACGTTTGGTGATTATTCTTGGTTTGTTTTCTTTCCTCACGTTTCTACAGAATAAAATAAAATAAAATAAAATAAAATAAGTATGATCAGATCCACCGTGTTTACTGACCGTGATCCTAGAAGCGCCACCGTCGCGTTCTAGTTTCATTCAAAATAAAGAGAAGAGCCGTGGGAAGGGCAATCGAACAGAAGCGATGTCCATTCAGTAGGACATTTTGCACTGGACATTAAGTGTGAAGCAGCCCGAAGGCGGACTACAGCTACGCAATTATTGTGAGATTACTAGACGCTATTGATCAAGATTACAATAGGCATTGCAGTCAGTTAACCAGAGGATTCACCTGTTGAGAAAATTCAAAAAACAAGAAAAAACCATTAGCATTAGATGCCGTCCCGCGATTCTAGTAATACAGCTAAAGCTGGATACCCGAGCTTACTTTTAACTTCATCTGGGGAATTAGAACGGGTACGAAATTTTTGCGAGTGAAGGAAGAAAACTGAGGGCTTGACTCACCCTTCCCCATTCACCTAACGGACACGGATCACGGGGAGCAAAATCCAGGTCGATCGCTGATTGCTTGAATCGACATTCGCTAAGAGGGTCCAACGGTTCACATTTAGGAATGAATTCGACAGTCATAAATCTGAAAAGCACGAGAATGACTTGAAGACAGCGGAAAGTGTAAATTTGGCAGATTGTGGAGCATGAAAGTAAGGGTGCTCAGCAGTGTGACGGTCGAGAAAGGATGATATAAGACTGCAAAAAACCCGAGAAATCGGAATCCAACCCCCTCCCCCCCCCCTCCCTTCTCACTCCTTCCTTTCGCGCCCTTCTGCGTCACTAGCCGGTAGGGTGGATTGCAGACAGGCGAGGGGCCGAAGTAGACCGTGACCGTTGTCCCGCTCTCGTCGGCAACTCTCCCAACGGATGATGAACGGCAGCAGGACTTGCAGTGCTATGATCGTGATAAGACCCCAAGCTGCGCTTCTTCAATGCGTTTCGCTCCACACCACCTCTTATGAAGTGGAAGCTGTCTTTCAGAGAACATGTATTCGCAGTTCTCTTTTCTTTACCCCTCAAGGTGCGTATAGTTTAAAATGGACGCTAGAAATTGAACACAAAGATTTAGGCTACAGTCATTGGTCCAAATTGACAATACACCAGTGTTTTTGAGAGGGTGACTGACTAAACGGATCTGATCCTAAGTGACTAAAAGATGGGTGAAAACGTGACATACGTAAGAGTAACGAGGAATCGCACGACAGTAGCCAGTTGCTATACTATGCTTCTCGCTTCAGCCTTTGATCGCAGACATGCCTTACAGATACTGCTCGATAACAACAACCAAATAAATCATCGCAAAATTCTTTCATAAGAAAACCCAGGCTGCCAATTGAGATGCTTCTCTGATATGAAACGAACCGACTATACGACGGATGATCGTGTTCCTTGTCAACAAAAGCACACAACTGGAAACCGTAACAGAAATTCCTGTTTTCCGATTCCGATGAGATGCACGATTCCAAATCATCATAGTCTACATCAGCTGTAAAATACCAAAACTATCACTACAAGCACAGGAGCTATTCACACGAAGATTCAAGAGAAAAGAGGAAAATAGAAAGGATTGTCGTTGGAGAGTACTCACTGGCACGAACAATTTGTATAGCTTCCATTTCAAGTAACTCGTTTGCAAACCTAATCGCTTTTTCACGCGTCGCCAATTCTTTCACATTACCAGCTGAAATAATGAATACAAAATGATCCAATGAAGTTGGCTAGCAATGAATGTAAAGTTGATTGGAGTGAAATGTCGCAACATAATTGTCTTTTACCGAAAAAAAAGGGATGGACGTATTTTCTTGTGCCACTCTCTAATTTACTATCACTCCCACATTTCCACAGAAAAGTATTAGGTTGTCCCAAAAGTCTTGTAGGATCTCTAAGCTTTCTAGAAAAAATATATATTGACCAGCTAGATTCTGTGGAGAGAGCTACAATGCCTGTAGTCGATACCCACCCAACATGGGTGTCATCTACTATATGAGTGGTCTTGCGGCACTAAAGCGACGGAGGCTTGCAATTCCATCAACGCTGCATTGTACAAGGGATAAGTGAGCTACGAGACCGTGCGGCGCTGGTTGATCAGCGTCAGCAACGGCGAGATTGACATGGAAGACAAAAGACGCCTAGGACTGTGCACCTCTGGCAGGTGGAAAAAATGCCTTTCCAAGAGGTGCTGTAAAAGGCGAGACAGTCAACGCTACCGTATGCATCACCAGCTCCAGCAGCTCGCTGTCGCTGTTCGAGAAAAGCGCCGGAAAGGGTCAGCGGTCACCCTTCTTCATGACGACGCCCGCTCCCATTTGCGAAAAGTACCTGGCCAAGCTACAGGAGCTCGCTGGGATGTGCTGCCCCACCCGCCATACTCTCCAGACATTGCCCCTTCTGACTATCACCTTACCCATCCTCTTGAATCCTTCCTGGACAAGAGAAAACCTTGATTATGACATGCTTGCAAAGGCGATCGTTGACTTCTTCGACTCTCAGAACCCGGAGTTCTGGGAGGAGGGAATCAACGATTTACCTACGAGGGGGCAGAGTGTTGTCGATAACAATGGTGGATACGTTGTTGCCTAATTGTTGTTTGTTCGAAGAAAAAACAATAAAAAGTGATGATCGAAAAAAATCCTACAAGACTTTTGGGACAACCTAATACTAGCGGTACACAAATTTATTCGCATGTGATGGGGATATTCCATAGGCACACAAATCTACCGTATACTGGGTCCCAAGCCTTTAAGAATGGCTCCAGGAGCTAGTGAACCACGAGAGAACCACTCCTCCGCTAGCCCCGTATTATTATAAGGCTTCCGGAGCACTTAGGCGACTTTTTTCCTCACTTATTAGTACATTAGAAAAAGAATCACCTGTAAGCCAGTTCACAAAGTCGTATGACAGAAACATATTGGGCGGATATACGGCAGCAGGATTCTGACTCGTTATCCCAACAAAACCACTTTGTTTGAAGCGAGCCAAAATCTAAAAATAAACAACAGATGAAAAATATAGCCACTAAAACTACGGCAACTACCATCAGGGGTAAAGTTACGTCAGGCGCAACACGACGAATAGCTTAAACAGTCTAGCATCATGTAGCCTATTTATTCCGACCATATGTCACTGGAGATGTCTTCAAGCTGGGCATCCTAGTCCTATCTTCACCCCACGCCAGAAAGACTGCTCACTTCCCACAACCCGTTTTAGCGCCTCGGCTCTCAACTTGAAATCTAACGTGACAATTGCTCCTCTTTCTGAGATGTTGTCGTAATGTCGTAATAGGTACAGAATACATATATCAGTTAATCTTTTCTACTGTACCTCCCTTTCCTGCCCGATACTTCATCTATGAAGACGCCAATTTAAAAAAAACCAAATTTCTCACCTGGTCTAAGTTAGCCATAGGGAGCTCCCCTCGAGGAGCTAGGTTACGTTGAGGAATATTGGCAGCAGGTGAGGAGATCGGAGGACGAACAAGTCGATTGATTTGCAGAAGCACTTTTATCATACAATCGTAGCGAAGCGTCGATCGCAGAGCACCATCTACTGACCGGAATGAAGCTCCCGGCAGGTGTTCGGTAGTCATACGCTGTACGATGTTCTGCACCTCTGGTTGTGGAACCAACATAAATCTGAAATTACGCAATAATTCCAACTTCAATTTGACTTGGACACATTGTACACATCTTACACCAAAGAATATAAAAGTCACCTTGAAGAATAACTCTTCATTTCTTCTTTGAACATTTGCGGATTGTTACGGTACTTGATGTTGCAGTCCAACAAACTCCAATTCAGCTTGTCCAGGTTGTGAGGTTTGAAGCTCAAAATTAGGGAGAACCGTTTTTTAAATTTTCATATTAACCGAACTAAACCGACGTTTATAAAAAATTTTAGCAATCTAAAAACAACAAGACCTCTTGCACCTGCCACGGTTTCCTTTCATGTGCGACCAACATTCCCTAGGAGAAGAAAAAAGGTGAAAAAGGCCAGCGCGAAACTCTCAAAGCGAAGGTACAGTGATGCAACTCTTAAGTGTTTACCCTAGAGTGTAGCCATGCCGAAAATTTTCATTTGCTACCTGATAAGCCTTCTCTCCTCAAACTACAGCCTGCCACTCAGCCGAAAACACCATTTTGAGTAGCATACCATGCGCACTATTCAACTCCCCCACTCACTAAATTTCACACACGTATGTATTTCGAGGCAGTTCTTCAGAATCTTTTACCAAGCGAACGAATTATAATTAAACCACATCAACACGATGCAAGAGTTATCTAAACGAAATCTATACAAGATACATATAGAACACCAACCTAGTCGTGCTCCGTTCATAGCACTGAGCATCGGGCACCTAAAACAGAAGTAATCCACACTTACAGGATTCCGTCTAACGAAATGTAGTCATGTTACAAAAGTGCGGCAAGAAATCACAATCACAGCTAGCACAGAACAATTCATTTCACCCATTCTTCAACGTGTTGAGCTATTCGGAATGCTATAAAGGAATGATTTTCTGACGCTTACGCTCAAACATTCGAGCGCTTTTCTCACGCTCAAACACTCGAGCGGTTTTCTATCTCAGGCCTTAACACCAAAAAGGGACCAGAGATTGACGCCCGTGGAGAGGGTGTGGGAGAGATACCCATAAAACTAAATCCTAAGCAAAGCATAGCACAAAAAGCATTTAACATACACTTCAGCGAAGCGTTCTCAATCGAAAACATCAAAAAGAAAGTATAAAGCAACGGAGGGATGCAAGGCAATGAGAGGTGCTCGATGCCGTGACTGACAGAAGGAACTCTACCAGATAACTCGCAAAGGACTATGTAGGAAGACTGGCAGAATATTCCGATTTTCTTTTCTTGCAAAACGCAGAGAAGGACTGGGTGGAACCACGAACTGTACCTTGCATGGCACGAGATGACTGTTGGGGTAGACGGGTACCTGGAAGAAGTATGAGTACGGCTGCATTGAGGGAGAAGGGCTGGAGTCGGATTCACGGCTTCTCTTCGGATAAAACACTGTCACTGTGATGTCTGATCCTACCAATACAAGGCGATGAACAATCTGAACAAAGTCGAACGTTGTCTCAGATATGGCCGTGATAGAACCAACAAATACTAGATATTCAACAGCAATGAAAAAGATCGGCGAGTGTTCGCACAAAATACTCGCCTTATTCAGAGACATGCTGCATTCAGTCTGTTCTGTTGTGATCGGTGCAAATAAGCTTTGCTTGATTGCTACCTTCAAATAATCATAGGAACTAAAGCACAATTTGTAATCGAAAAAGCTTCATACATGAATGAGCGGTTTCGACATCAGAATAATTTGGAATCCTCGTTGAAGACGCTGGCAGATCAACTGTTCAAACACATGCTTCGACAGCTGATTTATATCCATTTTCGCACGTGAACCCTAAATTTCCACAGTAAGGAGCGCAGGAGGAAAAAAAGCACAAAAATCTCCCGAACAACGATGGACCAAACACCGGCTCATAGGGGCCAGGGAGAATCTAATGATGACAGCACGACTGACTGTAGGGCGAGTTTTAACGAGGACTAGATGGGAAGCCATAGGAAAGGGAACGGTGAAAAAAGCCTCATAATTTGTTCCGCAAGTAGGTTCATTACAGAATGACAATAACTGAAACCATCGGGCGACTAATCCCATACTAAGCTCAAAACATGATGGACATCAAGGGTACCGAGAGATTGAAAAATTGAACAGTACTATGCTCACGTGCTCTTGCACGACAGATATTTGATGTTCAGTATACAGATAGTCACTGATAAGCGTCAGGCGATCAGGAAAATAATCCGTTGTGATGGGGAGTAGAGCTGATCTAAAAGAGGTTTCAAAATATATTTAACTATTCTAGAAAAGCGTGAAGCTAACAATTGTCGAAGCTCACCTAACAAGTGATTTCCAGTCCATTCCTATTTCCATATCAGGATTCCATTTCTCTTCACCGGTTGATCCCCACGCCCATACACGTGTTTGCTCCTTCTTGGCTTCTCCAACTCTTCGCACCGGTGTGAAGTCGTCATTCTAGCAGAAGCGGGACAACGGTAGTACGTATTTTTCCAAAGATCCGGACAAGAGCAACATACATATAATGAGCGAAAGTACGGTTCACTCACCTTCATGTTAACAGTGGCAGTGCTGGTTGTGCTTTCAGAAGGTGGTCCAGACGTGATGAGGGGAGATTCGGGACGTTCATTACGACGAGATGGTGAACCAACGACTCCTGCACAACAACAGCATTAAGCCCAATAACAATACAACCACATAAGAATGTATTGGAATGATGTCTACGCTGAGCACGTCGATTAGACACCTCAGAAAGGAGTTGAGGGAGATTCACCAGGAAAACGAGTATGTTATCTCAGTATAGAGATTCATCCGACTAAAATGGAACGGATTATATGTAGAAAATATGATTGAGGGAAACGAAGTGGAAACCTGGAACTGAACCCTGATTCGAAAATACTGGATTCCATTCCCACGTATACCACCATCCTCCTTGCCCGAAAATATCTAAACTACATCACCATAACCACAAACATACCATTTTCGCGTAATTTCTTTTCAAGCTCGTTGCCGACGGGTGGTGCCTCGTCTATCATATTTATGTGAACGGTGCTAGTGCCGTCCACATAGTGATGAGCAAGCTTCGATCGACCCTTGAAAGAGGAGTGTTTTTTAAAAATACTTTACTGGTTGTAAACGTTTGGCACCCAACAACTATATAAAAAATCGAAAACACTACAAATGCCAGAAAAGTGAGGAGTCTCTTTTGCAATGTAAAAACAAAACAAAAAGAAACTCATAACTTAGTTGCTAGAGTACGTAGCTGTAACCTTTTTGAATCGAGCTTGACTGTAGCAAATCATCTCCAGAAATAGTGATATTCTGAAGGAATTTCCTTACCATCTCGTCAACCGGAAAAACGTGGATCCATCGACGCCGATTCGCTGTGATTCGAACGTAGAATTGATCCGGTCGAAATGGATTGATCAACGACCGATGAGGAATGGTTTCAACATGTGATCCCAGACCGCGGCGGTTTGCAAAGGTTGAGCCACGCCTGTTCGGTGGCTGGTTTAGCGAATATGCTCCTAAAAACCAAAGCAAATATGATCACATAGACGTCAAGTTTGAAATGATTGCTACTGCCTACCTAGATAGTAGAACCGTGTCATCAGAATCAACGGATGACAAGCATTATGTGGACGGACTGGAGAGGTGCATCAGCAAACACCCTGCCCGTATAACTGACCACCCCCACGTTTGCTTGTCATCGATCTTTTCTGATTATCCCATTGTAAGCATATTCACTGCTACATTTTCTGCTTATATGCATACATTACTGGCCTCCATTACAATCCTCTTTATTTTCTCCTCCAATCGCCTCCTTCTCACCTCCAACAAAGCGCTTCTGTTCGAATGATGCGCTCTCGACACCGTTTCTCATTCCAATAGCGCATCCTCCGTTATCCAAAGAGCTTGGACCAACCCGAGCTGAGAGAGACTGCAAATTCGAACAGAAGAAATTTTCTAGAAGTAAAAAAGTTTATAGTTGTTTTACCATCCCTCACCCTTTCATAAGGAGGATAGGTAATTGCATCGGCTTGAACTGGAGGCAGTCCCAGTTCCTTACGAAGTTCGTCAACAGCTTGTTGAGCTCGACCTTTCTCGCCAAATCTGAATGTGAAAAAATGAGACTACTTTAGTAATTGAGCGTGAAAGCCTAGGAAGAAAGAGAATAATCCTAGCGCTGGCGCTCTGCGTTAAACTTTGATCAGTCATCATGTTCAGTGATAAAAGAGTTTTAAATGGCTCACTGGTGATGGAAGGTAGTTCAAAACTCTTAAATTCTGAACTCTTTGCTGTCCTTTATGTGAACTACCAAAGACGCTCAGTGAGACGAGGCAAAAGAGACGAGAAAACCAGAAGGGTAGTAAAGGGACGCAGTCCGTATTCTCAACAAATTACATCCGACCAAATCTACAATCTCGGTTAAAGCGGCTTTATCAGCCTAATGGGTATTACAAAGGGAAGCGAACGTAAAAACCTTCAAGCGCCACATGAATGGTACCAATATACCTGGTCTGAGTCAGCAGCTTGGAAAACGCTTCAGTATCATAAGCATGCATATCACAATGTTGTACTGTCTCCCCATTCATTACTAATGTACGCGGTGCAGACTGAAAAAGTGTCCATTTATAGTTACAACATTCAGTGGCTGCACTTTATTCAGAGCAATTCTACCCACCAGCATCACATTAGGCAAGTTAATCCGTGGGCAAAAATTAATGGATATGGCACTTCGTTTACTCATCCGATAATACGAGTAATTCATCCAATGAGGTATGAAATAATCTTCAAAAGGCTGCGATGAAGTCCAACGATTGTGAAACACAAACAGTGGAACAGCATGCAAAGGTTGCTCTCCCAGACACACCTAAATACGATTTAATCAATGACGCCCACTTCTATAAACGGCATTCTTTGTTACCATATCGAGCGAAATTCCCATATCAATAATTCGCTGTTTTGTCATGTTTACCATCTCCCGATCCACATTCAAAACACCACCACCAGGAGTCACAAATATAATCTAGAACATAATTAAAGAACTGACTTAACTGCGATCAAAACGCATAAAAAAATAAGACACGAGTTTATTATAAAAAATAAAGGAAATCTGAACAAGAGGTCAAGTTATAACCTGTTGGCCGGTAGTCTCAAACCTCCTATCCGTGTGATAAACACTGAACGAGTTCATACTCATATTCAGCACTTGTAGAAAGTTCCCGTCCGCGGCTGTCGAGATCTCCCACCGCCCTCTGAATAAACATTCATTACACAATCGTCATTGGTTACATAAAATGGGTAAGAACAGAGAAAGTACTTCAGAGTGGGGTAGTTTGCAGCCAGCACTTCCTGTATCGTATCTTGGTAGTGGTTAAACGACAACTTTATCTGAAGCATAACCATTTGAAACATTCAAAGACAAAATCCTCAATAAAAAGTTACTATGATTCTGAGTGTGAAACAAGGATAATGTCAGGCAAACACGTAGAGCAGCATAAAAATGACCCTTCTCAGCAGGATAATATTCTTCCTGTTCTCACTACTCATGGAGAGACAACAAATTGCAGACACATTTATAGAACAACATGTGACAAGCACAACTGGTTGAAGTGGCGCCTTTCGAAAGTAGTGAACATACCGTGGAAAGAACGTGACTCCAATCTTCATAATGTTCGTTTTGAACCAAAAGACGATAGAAATCCTGCAGCAGCATTTAATAGCAATTATGGGTAACGAACAAAGAAAGTCTCAATGCTAATAAAACGTCTGTAATATGAAATGTAATTGTTTTTATTCACCTGAAAGTAACGTCCCCGATGATCACGAGCAGTAGGCCCGAGCAGCTCGTCAACATCTTTGTCAGTTTCACCAAGAAGGTAAAACCGAGAGCACAAAATGATCGACACGTAATGAGCGCTGGCATTCAAATACCACTTCGAGAAAAGTTCCGTCATGAAGCCTTAATATACGGACCCCTATATGGGTGAGCAGTGAATCGGAGAATCACTATCCAAGGTATGAAGGTGGACTTCTATGAGGCTACATACTTACCTTTCACACACTTTTCGAAGTAAAGATCGCCCTGTGGATCCAACTGCCACATTTCTGAACTCATCTGGATATATATGAGAACCTGAATGCAGCAAAATGGAGATAAGTTTTAGGATTTGAAAAAGGCGAAAACTGGAGAATTCCAACTCACCGAGCTACTACTTGAACGAAACACTACACGAGTGTCGCTTGAGACAAATCCACTGCGGACAACGTTACCTTTCTGCCAGAGATCAGAAATTTTGGTGCTGATATTGAAATGTCGAAGCTGAACAGAATAGAATGAGCACTAAGACTAGTACAACAAGGGTCTTTAATACAGAAAAAAACAATTTTTCAACTGAGAAAGCTGATAAAAACTATCGAAGAGATGTTAGAGATTACCTGTTTATCAAGATAAGCGCAAGTATTTATCAGCCTTGATCTATAACGCCACATATCTGCTCGGCTCATGTACAACTCTTTGAATGTTAGCTGTATATTATCCAAGGTTACCTATAATAAATTATGCTTGGGCGAACAAGAACGAAGAAAATCATAAAAACATTACCTCAATCAACAAAATTTCCAATTAAAGCGCATATATAAAAACTCAAGAAAGTACCTCCTCAATCTTCTTCTTCTCTGCCAACACTGATACACCACCTGTTGAGCTGAACGTTTTCGAGAGAGATTCACCAAGAAAAGAACGCTCTATCGATATAGCTACTTCCTGTATAAAGACATATTAAAGATCTCCATTAAGCTAACGAGTTTAAAATGAACCTTCTACCTTAAGTTCCTTTTCGATGAATTCGTCCACATGAATGACTATTTGAGTACGAGCTTTATCGATAGTTTCTATGCTGAAGAAAGTTCCATGGGCAAACAATTTGCCCATTTCACTGTTTCCTACCTGAAATTGTCTTAAGGAACCTCTATCTTGGAAACCAAGCAATGAACACTCACCACTATAACATTGTGATTCTTCTGACACTGATGCCCCTTTACCTTCTGAAAATCAACTATAAACAATAGTAAAACAAGGAATAAAACCCCACAAATATGACTAGAGATAGGTTTCACTGAGTTGTACATTTCAGAGCAAAAAGATGAGAACAAGTTATTAACAAGCACTTAAAAAACAAACTGACCGGTACTGCCTCTCGTAAACAGCGACATTGATCAGTCGTGTGTAAATCGACCCGAGCTCGTACAGGAAATGTTTGAGTTTCATCACTAGTTGATGGTACCTCTACAGAGGACATCACATCCTATGCTATTTACTCCTGCAACTTGAACTTCTTAGTGACTTTGATTCGAAACAAAACGTATCTATACTGTAACCTACTACTTCCTCATTTGCGATTCTACGACTTAGCAATCGCAGAACCGCTTTATGACCAAAACATCGGACCCCACCTAGCTGAATCTTACGACATTTCTCACTCAAACAACCAAGTAAACTTCACTAGAAACGACAGCGATTTACAAGTGCCACGAAAGCAGCGGTGCTGACCCTCCAACCTTTTAGAGATCATAATCTGAAGCTAGGTCAAACGCTTATGAGCTGGTAGACGAAGCCTCATTCCACCCGGTGAACCTTTACCACCATCCAATAGCAAAATCGCACTCGACGCGAGGTATATTTCGTGCTCACGAATGCTCGTTTTTCCAAACGCTTCCTCTGACCCCTTAACCTATATACGTACCCCATTACTCTTCAGTTTGCAATCCTACGTCTTTGCAATAGCAGATTCCCTTTGGGGGTTGACACTCATCCGATGTACCCCAGACACAAACACTCCAAATTTCGCAATGTACAATTGCGGGCTGCTCACTACCACCAGAGCCTGCCATTTGCCACAAGAAAAAGCGTATCGTATCCACCAGATGAAAGGTGAAATTAAAGAAACCGACAAAAGATGGTTTAAGCATGAAACCACCACGTATCCCACACTGACATCTCGCATAGCAACTGCTAGCGGAAGGTTCAATAACAACTTCAATCAATAGGTGAATTTTGACGTTTCCCCAACAGTATCATTTAAGGAAGGTATTTACCCTACATCAGTGAAGCGATAGATAGAGATTTCAAGAACTTCATTCCGCAACAAAGAATGAAATTATACAACCAATTACTCTGGAGTGAAAATTAATACTTACGTTCAAATGAAACAACAAGCAACGGAGATAGATACAATTTCCATTTCAGTTCACATTCGGCTGTTTACAACACGACATCACTGAGAATCCAAACAGACAATCCACATTCGACCAGTAGCTGGAAACTGTTGCCAAACAAATAACAGAAGGTCGTCGGGAAGGAGCGATCAACAAATGGTCATAACATTTACAAAACGAGCTAGTCAGAGATGCCAAACTTTGCACTTTCCAAAAAACATGTGGAACTACTTTTCTAATGGCAGAACCTCTGATCTCAATAGCTCATGTGCTAACAGGAAAAAAATCGAAGAACCAGTATAGCTCATCATACACTTCACCTAAATGATTCAAGTCCATCGCCATCTCTAACACATAAATTTTATAAAGTGTAATCCAGTTCGTATCGCACGAATGTGTGCTTTTCCGTATCTTCAATACGCGGGTAACCGGCAACGAGCGCGTCTTGTGCGCCGAGGATCAGATTGTTGTAAACCTAAAAAACACCAACTTATTTTTCTTGAAAACTAACGGCAACGTCCAGACTTGGAAGGAGTACTGAGGCATGTAGAAAAATATTTTTGTAGCAATACAGACAGAGAAAATGGTTAGCCCCTGAGCTACTGAACAGTTCGGATCAGCCTCATCCAGCCAAATATCCACAAACAAAAAAATGCGTGGCACTACTGGCTTCAAGTGCCACGGCACACTGTTGGGTTTGCGTTCCATGGCATAGGACAGGAAGAAGAACGTGACCTATTTCTAGGTGTTTAGTCATCACCAGTCATTAACTTTTTCTCTTTACATCGGTTCAGCGAGTTGTGCTTGAAGGATGACGAAAGCCAAATGAAGGAAATTAGTATGCTATTGTGATAAAAAGAGAGAACCCGTCACGGTGAAGACTAAGATAAATTCTCGTCAAATTCAGAAAAAAAGATAGGTAGAAAAGAAAAAACTACGTGGATATGGGAGACACATCAAAAGAATCTATGTAAATTTTTCCTAAGGAGTGTCAGCCGAAAAGAGCGCAAAAGAAGGAAAACCACCGCTTGAGATTTAAAAATTAAAAAATGACAAACCTTCCACACTGGCTCCCTCACTTTGCGCGCTGGATGCCAAAGGGCTTGCAAACAATACTGCAGAACCTAGAAACAAGCCATTATTAATAGGTGAAAACGATGATGTAGCGGAAATAAGATAATGCCAGATGAACCAATCAAAACCGTTTCTACATGAAGTGAAGACCTCAACTAACCTTGATGGGGCCAAGTGAAACACGCATTCCTTCACAGGCGAAAATGTAACGCTGAATGAGATGAGGAGAGTTCTCCAGCATATTAGGCCAAACGTAATTCAGCAGATGTAACAACGCATCCTCACAACCAAAACCATAAACACCTAAATAAGGCAAAGAATGAACAAACACTACCGAAATCCTCTACAGTGTGAAAAACAACGAAGAATGAATTCGGAACTTACCGAGAGAGAGATGCGCTACTGCATCAATTGCTATCTGTCTGTGTACTTGGTCTCGCTCCATCATGGCATCGACAAGCAATGGCGTTACTGCATAGATATAGTCCTTCGCCATTTCACCGATATACTGCAGTGAAATCGTGATTACAAGCCTTACGTACTCCTTCGCACAAAAAATGCATCAGGCTTCTCGAGAACTTATATGAGACGTACATCATTAAAATTCAATGCCCACTACGCAGCATAAGTTCCTACATCCAGCACCTTTTGAGGCTCGTACAGCACAGATACAAACCAAAAATATCATTAAAAATTCCTACCTCAAACATGAACGATAAGGCTTTGAGCACTCCGTTCTGCACGTTCATTTCAGGTACTCGATACTCGTTCATAATTGCTGGGAGTACGGTGAATGGAGCACATGTTTCCGCAACGATAGCTATGGCTACTGTGGTACACACACGGAGTTGTCTTTCTTGTACTTTCAAATTGTTTAACAAAGTAGCAAGAACATCATGGGGACCAATGGCCTACAAAATTATCTTTTAGTTTTCTTCTGGCACGACTATTCCAAATATACGTACCTTAGCGATAAATCCAAATGTATTGATCGCAGCTCTGCGGATACTCTTTTTATGAGCTTTGAGCAGTTCGAGAAGTTCGAAGCAGATACGCATCCATTCACGAGCAGATACGAATTCTGAGCCACGATCGGCAATCGCACCAACCAAATCGATACAGTTTTCTTGCACTTTCTCGTGGCGATTTTTGAGAATTGGGGTCAATCTGAAATTCCAAAAGCATATGAAGTAAGCTACAAACACCAATTAACCCACAACGCACCAGCAATAACAATAGGAGAGAATTATGTCAGAAATAATGCTGTGCATAGCGCCTGACCTGGGCAAAAGATCCTTGATGGGAGGTGTCATTTTCGTCATCCCGATCACATTGCAGATTGATTTCAACGCACCAAGGATTGAACCAAGTACCTAACGTTAGTAAATATTTCACAGGAAGTGGACTATTGCACTCATTTTTATTAAAGTACCTCGGGATACTCTTCTCCAAGGTATTCGTACAGTACAACACCTAAATGCCCCATCAATTTTTCCTCTTCGCAAATATGCATAACAGGAGCGACTCGAGCAATCTGAAAAAGTGGTGACACAATGCAAAAGCTGTTTTGTCGTAACAACTGCATAAAAATACCACACTGAAACTTACAAGATCAGCGGCTTGCTGTCGAACTTTGGCCGACTTGTTATTCAAACGCCACAAAATAGTACCACAAATTTGTGGAAGGTATGGTTTTGTTCGTCTGGAAGAGGGTACATGGTTACGTAGGGTGGCTAGTTACTAGTAAACAAAAACAACATACCTTCCCAAACCTTTGCACACTGTACCAAAACCGTCAAGCATCACAGCATCCTCTTGCGTTTGTTCTTGGAAAGCATACAGAATACCTGCAAATTCGCTCTCGTAATATTGACTCCCACAGAGATGTGAACTGAACAAAACATAAGGTATTCTTGAATGGATAACTAACCGTCAATTAGCTGCTCTTCGAGACGAGAATCGATTTCGTTGGCACCTTGGAGAGCAACAATATTTTCCACGGTTTCCATGACCATTTTTCTAGAGTTTTCCGTAAAAGCTGAGAAGAAAACATTGAAGAGACATTGAACGATACCTGTACTGCTCATTCTCATCTTTGAGATCGTCCACAATTCTTGCAATCATTTCAGCACTACCCACCTTTTGCGCCATTTCGACTGTCGTATCCACAAGTTGTCTAGAATTAGAATGAAAATTGCCGTATAAAACAAATCCTAAACCAATTCGTGAAAAAAATCAGCGATATTATTTCCTCGTCTATTGGTAAAAACACACACCTGTAATTTCTTCTATCCATCGCCATTCGTTGCGTCCAGAATGCTTTGAAGAAATGAGGCAGAATCTCATCACGGATGTATGGTGCTTCAACACCATCAGTTGCACAACACTGCTTTACCACCTGATCAGACACAGAAATTATACTCTGTCCGGGATAACCACATCAAATTATAAATGAAATAAAGCCCACCTTGAGCACAATCTTCTTCATTTCCTCGTCAGGTGATGCAAACTCTCTGATGAGAATAAGCATCACTTCCTTGGTATAGTAAGAGGCATATTCAGCGTCCATAAGCGGAATGAGATAACCAATCGCTTTGAGGAATGCAGCTAGACCTTTTCCACGATGCATACGAATACCCTAAATATGGACGACTATATGAGGATTTCATGCACGACGGGAAACAATTCGTAGGAAACAAACAACTGACCTTCCACAGAGGTTTTAGCACAGAATCAAAAGCTTCGATACCATAAGGCGTGGCAGCTTCAGCAAGAGCGGCAAGACATAAAGCAGTGATGGTACGCACCTTAATGAATTGTTTAGCTACCTCATTCAGATGACACACGAACAACTTACCTTCTGCTGTTCATCTTCCAGACCGCCTTCGACAATTTCGACAAGAGCTTTGAGATGAGGTAGAACAGCACAACCCATGAGAATTGCCATTTGTTGCACAATTTTGATGCCTTAATAAAAAATCACCACTGACTTATCAGCTTACAATATAACAATTTACCTGTATGTCTCGCTTGCCAACTCTTTCTGCTTTTACAAACAGCTTTCAAGAAAGGAAGCAGCGCAGGTATACCAAGAGCGGATGCGACCACTGCAAAAGCGCGCGCCGTTGTGTTTCGTACGTACCTAAAGAGTCTCATTTTCGAATCATCGACTGCACAATAGTGTAAAAAGCCACCACAGCTCATAAAAAAAAAGTAAAAAAATTCAAGTACAGATGACTCACTCATCAACGTTGTCGATATCAGGCCTCATTGTGGAGATCATAGTTGCCAACCCAGCTGCTTTTGCCAAATTGGATATAATTTCACGACCTACAAGAAAAAGTGTAGATAAAGTTATGGGTACGCGATCATGAGCGTGACCGTCACCGTTTCTGACACCACAACTCATCAGAATGATGAGCTACTCGCAAGTAAATTATTCAATTCAACTCAAACCTTCAACTCTTGCATAGTAATCTTCATCAATGAGAAGAGGCTCAATCACCACAAGAATTTTATGGACGTATGGACGAACGAGGTCATCTAACTTGTAGAGTATACGATCGATCACCTAAAAAATGAAAGTAGATTTCCGTTCGCGAAGGATTTCCAAAAAGCAGATTACAAAATGGTTCACGCAAACTAATGCAACCAAATGAAAACAAATAATAAAGGACGTTGATATGAAGTTGTCGTTCCCAGTATCGTTATCTGAGACAATACTTACCGTAACTTACCGTGCGAGAATCATCGGCAACGATTCCCCTCTGCTCTGCGCGTCACTCTAAAAGCGCACGTGCAAAGAGGAACTTTGAATAATTTGTGCTTTATTTAAAACAACGTAGCGCCCATGGAAAGGCTCGGCAAGCAACCCCGCAATATTCGAAAGTGTGGGCAAAGAGAACGAAAACAGTAAAGATGGAATCAACTTGTTGTGAGACACCGAATGCTTTCAACAGTAAGTACAGGTAAGAAACAGGAAACAGCAGATGTGAGTTCAATGACTTTCCTCTCTTGCTGGGGATTTTGATGGCAAGCAAAAATGGAAACTATCCACAAAAATTCATTGGTAAAACATCACAAAAACCTAAGTGCTTGCCAAGCCTCCCCTGCATAGCATTGGGACAACTGATTGATACACTACCAATCTACCTTCATGGGCTCTTATTTGATGACTTCAAACAAATGACTTATTCCTCACCTTCACCATTAAATGGCGCTCCTGGTCTTCTAACGACGGAGACATCAAGAGCGGTAGGATCTGATTGAACAGTGGGCCCGCACCATACCTTCTCGCATTTTCAGTTATCTAAAAGAAAATATCAAGGAAAAGTGATCAACTATCCTGCATGGAGGAAACGACTGGACCTACCTTTCTGAGACCGCTCTTTCTCTGTGGCGGCAGACCGTTCTTGATTTTCAGCAAATGAGTCATGATTTCGCGTTCGTTCAATTCTTCCTTGGTCAATGTGCCTTAAAGTGTAGCAATCAATATTAAGTTTACGAACATATTTTTACGCTGAGATAAGACAGAAATTATTACTTTCGTCCACATCCATCAACAGCTTATCGAAGTACTGCATATCGTCAGGCTTTAGTGGGGGCAGATCCTGATTTTTCGGCTGCGTGTCAAGAATCCCTCCAACGCCTCAAATTTGAAATCGTGAATATGAAGAAAAAAAATCAGCAAAATATTGCTCAGCTATCAAATAAACCACTGAGAAATGCAACTTTTGCTACCAACCTCTATCACCGAGTCCTTCCCTTTCTGGTGTTCCCTGCATGAAGAATCCACCTGCAGCAATACCGCCAAGAGGGGTAGGTGTTGCCATAAGCTTCCGTGAAGGAGTTCTCAGAGGCATATACCCTGCAGGAGGAGGGAGTATCTGAAGAAGAAATAGAATAGTGATGCTGTCATCTTCACATTATTCCACA
The DNA here is from genome assembly GCA_963978905.1 of Trichostrongylus colubriformis. Lineage (NCBI taxonomy): Eukaryota > Metazoa > Nematoda > Chromadorea > Rhabditida > Trichostrongylidae > Trichostrongylus > Trichostrongylus colubriformis. The sequence goes on from OZ022259.1 coordinate 47,850,048, forward strand.
ACTCGCTTAAATCGCAGAGTACTTTATATCCAGGCGGGAACAGCGCATCCAATTCGTCATCGGTGAGAGAACGATTTCGATCATCAAGCTCCTTCTCCCACAAGAAATTTTTCATTTGGTCCGGTGTCATGGGTACTGTCACTGCCGGTGTCTTCATAACCATCGCTGGTGTTCCAAGTGGAGTGGCTCCTCCAGGCGTCAACGCTCCAGCCTTAACCAAAGATTCAGAACCGTCTCATAATCAAAAAAAAAAATCTCTCTGAAATAGTTCACTGACAGGTGTACTTCCGTGGCTTGGAGTAAAAGACGGTGTAACAGCACCGGCTTGTGGAGTCGCTGATCCAACGGCAGGTGTCTGTGACGGTGTCAAGTCCCATCGAGAACGACGTTTTGAAGCAGATGGTGTGTCTTCTACCTGAATTATAAGCTTCGCTTCGATAAAAAGGATTTCACACGATAGTCCCTCACATATTGCGGGTGAGCTCACAAGAATGGTTTCGTTTGCTATTACCTTAACATCATCTGTTCGAGCAGGGGTATCCATTCCCCAACCAGGAGTCATACCTCCAGCATCGCGAACGCTCTCACGCGGTGTTTCATCCCAGCGATTTCTTCGTGGGGTTTGCGTTGATGGAGTTGAGTCAAACCTAAAGAATCTCCCTTACCTTTCACATTTTCCAAATAAACAGAATGGCGTCATAATATACCAACCTATTTATCGAAGGTGTGGCATCGGTAGCGTTAGCATGGGCAGGAGTTTCCTCCCAGCGAGCCACGTGAGGTGTAGCAGCCTGAAACAGAAACACCATCAGTCACATGTTACGAGCCTTATTGGTTAAGCATGTGCTAAATACGATTATCATAACCAATACTTACGTCTGCACTGATGCTGGATATTCCCAACCGTTTTCGTGGGGCAGCACCCGGAGTTGCATCTGAAGGTGTGGCAGAACCTGCACCAAGGACCTAGAAGAAGTGAAATCTGTACGAATAGAACGGCTAGGATTTTTTTTAAAATATTTCTGAACAGTTGTAATATTTTCCTTCAGCGACAAAGTACCAACCTCTCGATTAGGAGTCTCGTCCCACCTTCCCTTCTTACGTTCGGGAGCAGCAACTGATTGTAATTCACCCGACTTATGACGATCTGCGAGCTCTTTTTCTACCTGAAAAAATGTGATACACCAAGAAATGCATGGCGTCCCGATTCGTACGACTAATAAAACCCGTAACGATTCGTGGGAAGTGAGACACCCACCTTTCCCTTCTCCTCTTTGTATTTTTGTTCCTTCATAATTTCTGCATATCCACGATCTCGTTGATCAGGCGTTTGATCAACTAAATACGTAGAAAATCCATTATAACAGAACGCTTCGAAGCAAGTCACAAGTGAAATCAAACACTATGGGAGATTGAAAAAAGGAACCAATCTTCACTTCTAACGGAAAACCCTGAGGGTCCTGGGCAACAATTTCAAGTCCCTTGCGTCCAAATGTGGCCGTAAAATCTATGTTCGTCTACGAAGAGACTTACTGAATGCGTCAATTCTCTCTGGAGAGATGGCCCGATGTCGTGCACGTTCGGCATATTTTGATGCTTGCCGCTCTATAATTGTCTTTGTGCGGGTTTCAGCGAAGGGATCGCTCTCCTGAAATTATTCTCACTAAATACATTAGCAAATCTAAATGCTGTTCAATTCCATTTTAAGATGAGAGAGCCAGTTTGTCTGCCGACATTAAGATCAATTTTTTGAAGGAAATACTTCATAAAATAAAAGGGAAACGTACATCGGCGCCAGTGTGCGAAGCTTCATGTATGAACTTCGCAGGTGCATTAATGGCTTTTTTGGGCATTGGAGCGATTGTATCTTCATCAATATCATCTTCGTCTGCTGTGTTGATCGAGTCGAGATATTTACCACTTCTATTCCCCCGCACGCTGCCATAGACATCCTAGAAATAAATGAAGTGAGCCAGGAATTCAAAAGTTGTACTGTCAAAATGAATGATGCAAAGACAAATTTTTGGGTATAAAAAACATTCTCGTAAATAACGCCTTCCAAATCTCACTGTGTCAAAATGCCCCGCAGCTCCAAAAGCAATCTTTCCAGCTCCATTCTCGTTGTTTTCATCCTTTTCATCTTCAGTTGCTTGCAAAATCCTTTTTCTGTTCAATTCTTGAGCGTATGCTTCTGCATCTGCAATTAAACAACTTTATGATTGTTAGCATATTTCGAACACATGAATGACAACCCACCATCTCTAGCATGTCCAGTCTTTGACATTCTAGAAATTCCTACCAAGTTTTGAATTTACAAAATGTTTATCACACGTGCTATAATAGATAGTTTGGATACAACAAATAAAATAAGCATAAAGAAAGTATGGAGACGAAACTGCTTGCTAAGAATTGATCGAAATGTTTGTTTTCGCTACAATGCACTGCAGATAACGAGAGTAAAAGTACTTAACAAGTCAAAAGCCTACGAAGCTTTATTACGAATTATCAATGACTTGAGCAAAGAAGCGAACTAGAGTCCTAACGAGCACCTCCTTAGTAAAACAAACCCAGTAAACTAAGAACAATAAGCATTCGGTGCTAAGGTAGTTGGGGGGGGGCCACTGCAGTAGTGTCTCCGCGTCTCTAACACAGGGCAAGAGCGCAGAGAAGCCATAGTGCTAGCCGAATCGGGTTCGAATTCTGCATTTAAACGATTCCATAAAGTAAATTCGTGCTTTTTTTCATCCTATGTTAGCCTAAGCCTAGGGGAAGGAGATTCCCTTCCCCTAGGCTTAGGCGAATACGCGTAAGTGGTTGTTTAGTCTAGTCGCAGCTAATTTTTCGTAATATACTAATGGAAGAATAATTCAATCGTTTTCTTAGTTACTTAATTGTGTCTAGGCATAGAATAACCTTGAGAGTGCCTATAAGCAGAAATTGGGCGCGACTCTTGCTTTTGTCGAGTGGCCCCCCCCCCCAACTACCTTAGCACCAAGCACTCTATCTAACCATAGAAGGAGGGAAATAACATGAACTCAGCTCATATACAGCAATTTATACGAACAAGCTCAGAATTCTAAACAGTAATTGGAAGCGGAGCACAAAGTAATCGATAGATGCACGAGTTCTGCGCTAGCATCAACAAACGCGCCAGTCATTCAAGGCTCGAACGGGTGTATGTCGTTTGGCGCGGCCTCTGCAGCTAATTTTCCAATGGGTCGCAGGGGCCGTTGCTCACCGTTGGGGGGTGTCCTTCGCCGTCTGGCCCTCCCAGATTTGCCTAAGCCTTTTAAGGGGAGCAGCTTTGGCTACGCCCCATTGGAAAATTAGCTGCAGAGGTCGCGCCAAACGACCGTTTCCCGGCTCGAACGGGCCGCATTTATGTACCAGACGCCGGCTGCCGTGCATTTGCGTACTGTCGGCAGGTACCGTACTTACGCCTATAATCATCTTAGTGCACAACATGAGATGGCACCTTACCACTGCACAATAGTGTTCTATGTTGCCGCTTGTTTGCGTCCTCTCATATCTTCCCTGAAGCAAAAAACTTCCACTGCTGGAGTCTATTAGATCAAAGTAGTTTTCTCACTATTCGAGGCTGCGACGGCGCCTCAAGTTTACGCTTTCAAGTTTAATGCTGCTACATAGGGTTTCAAACAAACAGGGATCGCCAACCCTGGGTTGCAGCCCAGCCAAACCTTCGGGAGACTCCTCTTTGCGTATGGGTTTGGTCGCTCATGCGCTCAGATTTAGGGCCAAAAAACAATCAAAAAACAAGCACCCAGGGTTATTATTCCAAAACAAGGTTCATAAAGGTAAGGGGAGAGTCCAATGGCTACGTTATTTCAGACTTTGGAAATAACAACGAGGGTTGCATGTGTGGTAGAACATGCAGAATTTGTAATATTACTGATACTAAAAATTATGTGGTTTCAAAAGTAACAGGACTGCGTATGAATACATACAAGGATATTAACACCGATTGTAATACAGAAAATGTTGTTTATTGTCTGACATGCAACGGATGTGGAATACAATATGTGGGCATCACTACAAGGAAACTTAAGAATAGAATCAGAGAACACATTAATAACATCAATACTCATAAAATACACACAACTCTGTATAACCATTTCTATGATTGTAAGAAAGGTATACAAGTTACGGTTCTGGACTCCATCAACTCTAATGATAAGTCTATTTTAGTGGAAAAAGAGTTGTTCTGGATAAAAATGTTGGTTACAGCTCATCCTTTTGGACTTAATGATAATATTAAGGGGTACGGGAATATTTCTAATATTATCTCACCGTTAATGATAAAAAATAATCCACCCTACTTAGCTTTCAAAGTGGTTAAAAATAGAAACAATAGAGGTACTAACAAGAAGCATAAAAAGAAAAAAGAGTGGGACTATAAACAAGTCCTAGAAGAAATCACAACAAAAGAAGATACTCTCACACCTATGGAATGCTATAGAATATTCAAAAAATTACGGAAAAAAAAAATTAATAAAATTATTAATCTCTCCTTGAATCATGACTTCCTAAGTACAGTTAAGAAAAAAACCAGGCTCCTCATATTCTGCTTGCTGGCTCGTTTTCATCATAACACAACAGACAATAAAAAAATTTCTACTAATTTTCATAATATCAAAATTGATTACTACACCAGTGTTTTTAATGAAATCCCTTTTAGCAAAATTTTAAACTCTGCTATAGTCAAACAAATACTCCTTGGAAATAATCATAATAATCCGAACAACAGAACTTTCAAGCCTATTAGAATTATTTATAAATATAATAATGCAGTCTCTAGTAAAATTTTCAATTAGAACAAGGTGCTGAAAAATCTGGACGAGAATAAACTGGCCAACATTATAAAAAATAAATGCATATGTGATAGTGGCAAAGTTGATAGTTTTATATATAAAAAACATGGACATGTAATAACAGGAGACTTAAATATAATACAGGAAAACAACCTCAGGATTCTATTACAAAAAGGTACAAAATTCAGAATTGACCAAGGGATAAAAAGAGATATCTTCAAAAAGATATTCGATAATCTAATTAGCAATAGCATTGCCTTTTTTATTAAAAATTATAAGATAAAAGAACCAAAAATCAGTGCAATTAGACAACACTTATATTCCATTTACCATAAAAAAATAAAACCACTTTTATTATACAATAATATTAGAGGTTCAGAAGAAGTACTACCCCGTGATTTAATTAACTGCTACCATAATAACTATGTATTCTGTCCATTAGATAAAGCAAGCAACAATTATGGCATAATTTGCAAAAAGTTTTATCTAATTACAATTATGAAGGAAATGGGTATAACTTATAATAATGTATTATGTAATTTCGTATACGAAGATACAGATGATACTTATGAAGGTACACCTAATAGCAATAAAGCTTCATTGATTCTCAAACATAAGATCTTTTGCATTCGTAATGAAATTAACTTTAATGCTAATTCCAACTTACCAATTATATACGCTATACCAAAATTACATAAAAATCCTTTTAAGTTTAGATTTATCAGTGGTGCTCACAATAGCAGTGTAAAGGGTATAGCTCTAGAACTACACACTATATTCACACATATTAAATCACATTTTGTCAATTACTGTAAAGTTGTGCAAGAACGTAATAAAACTATAAAAACATATTGGTCAATTAGCAACATAAACATTGGTACGGAACTTACAAATATCTCTTATGAAAATTTGAAGTTATACACAGCTGATTTCACTGACATGTTTACTAATTTGGAACACAAATTCATTTTAAACAATATTAAAGAAATTTTAATTCTGTGTTTCAAGAACGCTAGTAAAAAATATGTAGCAACAAACGGATATCATGTCTTTTACAGTAACTGTGATAATATTAAAGATAACTATAGATACTACCATATTAGTGACCTAATATACTTCACGGAATTCCTTTTAAAAAACAGTTACTGTATCTTTAGTGAACATATATACAAACAAAATAAAGGAGTACCACAAGGAGGCAATTTTAGCCCACTATTAGCTGATCTCACCCTATCCTACATTGAGTACAGTTATGCTAGACTTACTAAATTCGATGAAGCAAAGCTCTTTATACCTTACAGATACATGGATGACCTGTTAGTAATTCACAATCAAAACGAGTTTGACATAGACACCCGGTTAGTTGAAGTATATCATAACAGGTTGGAACTTAAAAAGACAAATAACACGGATTTCCATAGTAATTATCTGGACATGACTATCTAATAGAAGATAATAGAATCTATACTGAATTATACAATAAAACGGACGACTTCAATTTCAAAGTTCTAAGGTTCCCCCATAGTAATTCTAACATTTCTAAGTCAATCAAGGGAGCTGTTATATACACTGAAACCCTTAGAATTGCCAATACTTGTACTAAATTTGATGTCTTCATAAAGAAGCTTAAAGAAATGATCAACACTCTTATTGGAAATGAATATGAAATTAGTTTCATTGTTACAAAATACTTAAATGTTTATATAAAAATAAGTTCATTTCCTATAAATATGGAGTTGATAGTAGTTATAAAAAATTGAGTGATTTAGTCAATAGTGTCCTTAGTGGGCATACATCTTAAGTATTCACAAGTTTACATAGCAGCTTTGTCTGCATGCTCAGATACATTTTTCAACAAAAGTGCTCCAATTACCACGTTGTGTCTCCATTACCCTTACCCGCTAAATACAGTGCTTTAATTTAACTGCGCTGAGTATTATATGTGTTTGTATTAAAGCGTTATCTTTCCTAAGTGTGTTATTCATACACCAGTTGGCGGGCGCACACTACTGCGCGCGATTCATGGCGATGTTGTGCAAAATAGGTTTGGTCGGCACGAACACGGTTGTGTATGGAATTGAGCGGAAATTTCCTTGACTCTGCTTTCAGCTGAGCTATTGAATTGGAAGAAAGCAGAGAAGATGACGTGATAAAAATAAGGCATTCTGGTGCTATGATACTTTAGTCGCTTTGCATTGGACTCATTTTGCACGTTGCCAACATGAATCGCGCGCAGTAGTGTGCGCCAGCCAACTGGTTCAGGTCATATCGGGGAATTCGGATAGTTTAGAGATCGATAAATTGTATTCGATCGCATCGATTGGTAACAATTTATTCACCTGCTGAGCATCTAATTCCTATACATTGATGGCAGATCTATATCCCGATTATCGATGTTTTTCGTTTTCGTAAACACGCCTCACTATTTGGAATTTTGCATTGTATAGCGGTCGATACTCAAGATTGCTGCCAGTATCGCATTATAAAATGATTCCGAGTGAATCGCTTGCTTTGCTATCACAAATGTAGATTGTATCATGATTATCAATGTAGATCGCAGTATCAAGAGAAATGCACCATTTACTGGAACGCTAGGCAGTTCAGCGGTCGATACATCGGCCAGTGATATCTGAACATAAACAGAATATGTTAACCCAATGACAGTAAGCATCAGACGCGTTTGTAAAGGGTCGTATATGTAGCAGTAGCAGCAAGCGATGTGAAGGATTTCATCCCTTTCAATTCCTGACGGTTCTTATCAGCCAATGTAAGCCGTTATCAGTTTCACTGAGGCCCGTGTAACCAACAACACCATTGAGCTCCCCGTACCCTACAATACCTGCGAATTTCAACATTTCACTGTTAGCCGCAAAAGCGAACCGGCCTTGGTGACATTTCCCGTCTCACGTTCCTTATCGAATCTTATCAACTATTATCAGTTTGGATCACCCACCATTGATGTGCCCGTCCCACCCTGCTGAACAGTTATGAGTGTCAGCACTCTTGGACCAACGCGAAAGGCAAAACGAATTTGACGACATTTGCCTTCTCATGCTCCTTATCAAATCTTATCAACCGTTATCAAGCTGCATCACCCACCATTAATGTCCCCATCCCACTCTGCTAAACACCCATAACTGTCAGCGCTCTTGGATCAACGCGAAAGGCGACACAAATTTGACGACATTTGCCTTCTCATGCTCCTTATCAAATCTTATCAACCGTTATCAAGTTGGATCACCCACCATTAATGTCCTCGTCCCACTCCTCAAAACACCTTTGAGTGTCGGGACTCTAGAATCAACCCGAAAGGCAAAACGGATTCAACGACTCTGGCCTTTTTACGCTCCTTATCGAATCTTATCAACCGTTATCATGCTGGACCACCCTCCATTAATGTCCCCGTTCCAACCCTCTAAACACCTATGAATATGGGCGCTCTGGGATCATCCCGAAAGGCGAAACGAATTTGGCACCATTTTCTTTCAGGGCTCCTTATCAGCCCTTATCAGTTGTTATCAGAACCGGTCCCTCACCATTAGTGTCCCCTTGCCATCCCCAACATCACTTGCAAAAATCAAGGTCCCAGCTTTGCTGCGACGCGAGATATGAATTTCGTGACAGACAGACACACACACACACACGGAGAGACAGACATACTTAGCGGATTATATACCAGTTGGCTGGCGCACCCAATGCGCGCGATTCATGGCGATGTTGTGCAAAATGAGTTTGATCGGCACGACCACAGTTGTGTATGGAGTTTAGTGGAAAATTCCTTTCCTCTGCTTACAGCTGAGCTATTTGTTAGGATAAAAGCAGAGAAAATAGTGTGATAGGAAAGCATTTCGACAATGATATTCCTTCAGTAGCTTTGCATCGAACCCGTTTTGCACGTCATCAACATGAATGGCGCGCAGTAGTGAGCGCCAGCCAACTGGTATAGGTCATCATCGAGGATAGTCTAGAGAACGGAAGTTTTGTATTCGATTGCATCAATTGGTAACAAATTGTTCACTTGTTGAGCATCTCATTCCTACACATTGATGGTAGACCCATGTCTCGATTATCGACGTTTATCATTTTCATGGACATGTTTCACTATTTGGAATTTTACATGGTCTAGCGGTCGACACCCAGTGTTGCTGACAGTACCGCATCAGAAAATGATTTCGAGTAGAACGCTTGCTTTGCTATCACAAATATAGGTTGTAACATGATTATCAGTGTAGATCGCACTATCAAAAGAAATGCGCCATTTTTTGGAAAGTTAGGCAATTCAGCGGTCGATACATCGGTCAGTGATATCAGAACAAACAAAATATATTCAACCAATGGCACTGAGCATCAGACGCTTTTGCTAAGGCGGTCGTATAGTAGTATCGAGCGATGTCAAGGATTACATCTCATTTGATCCCTAATGGTTCTTATCAGACACTGTAATCCGTCGTCACTAAGACTCCTGTACCTATCAGTACCGTTGAGATCCCTGTACCCTACAATACCTGCGAAAGTGAACAACCCATTGTTAGCCGCAAAAGCGTACCGACCTTAGTGACGTTTTCCTTCTCACGCTCCTTATCGAGTCTTATCAACCGTTATCAAGCTGGATCGCCCACCATCAAATTCCCCGTCCCGCTCCGCAAAACACCTATGAGAATGAATGCTCCGGGACCAATGCGAAAAGCGAGACGGATTTGACGACTCTGGCCTTTTTCCGCTCTTATCGAATCTTATCAACCGTTATCAAGCTGGATCGCCCACCATCAACTTTCCCGTCTCGCTACGCAAAACACCTGTGAATATGAACGCTCCGGGACCAATGCAAAAAGCGAAACGGATTAGACGACTCTAGCCTTCTAATGCTCCTTATCGAATCTTATCAACCGTTATCAATGCGGGTCATCCACCATCAATGTCCCCGTCGCACTCGCAAAATACCTGTGAGTATGAACGCTCCAGGACCAATGCGAAAAGCGAAACGGATTTGACTTTTACGCTCCCTGTCAAATCTTATCAACCGTTATCAATGCGGGTCACCCAAAATCAATGTCCCCGTCGCACTCCGCAAAACAGCTGTGAGTATGAACGCTCCAGGACCAATGCGAAAAGCGAAACGGATTTGACGACTCTGGCCTTTTTACGCTCCCTGTCAAATCTTATCAACCGTTATCAGTGCGGGTCACCCACCATTAATGTTCCCGTCCCACCCCGCACAACACCTGTGAGTATGAACGCTCCAGGACCAATGCGAAAAGCGAAACGGATTTGACGACTCTGGCCTTTTTACGCTCCCTGTCAAATCTTATCAACCGTTATCAATGCGGGTCACCCACCATTAATGTCCCCGTCCCACCCCGCACAACCCCTATGAGAGTTAGCGCTTTTGGATCAACGCGAAAGGCGAAACGGATTTGGTGACATTTGCCTTCCGAGGCTCCTTATCAGCCCTTATCAGCTGCTATGACTTTCGGTCCACCACCTCTGGGGTTCCCTTGGCACCCCCTATATCACTTGTAAAATTCAGGGTCCCAGCTTTACTGCGACGCGAGATATGAATTTCGTGACAGACAGACGGACACACACACACACACACACACACACAGACATACTAAGCGAATTATATATAGTAGGATAGTAGGATCTTATAATACTACCCTTTTACCATGGACTCAAACTGTTTTTTCTTTCCCATTTTACTTTAGTATGTTCCTTATTTACACTTACTTATTATAACTCTCCTATTTCGTCAACCCTCTTCTCACTGAAGAGCCTCAAGGGTTGACGAAATACAGTGGTTCGTCTGAGAATGAGGCGAAACGAACCACTCTTCTAATGTAGAAGATCCAGAATTTACGGATACTGATCTTCTCCTTCTTATTAGGAGAAAATTAATCGAGGAGGCACTCATTTTGCATTGTTCTTTTACTGTGCTATCCAACAAGCATCACTTTGCACACCCGAACAATTATTTTTGCCTAGCCTCAGAGAACGTAAGTAGGGATTCATTTCCTGCCAAAATTTGGGTAAAAATATCGTCGAACGCCAAGTGCAGAGAATCCCTCCCTCCGCAACTTTTTGTTTCTTTGATTTCGAACTAATGTTCAAGATGTCGCTTCGGAAACTGGCTGTAAGCCAACGAGCTAGATTGCAGTTTCCGAAGCGACATCTTGATCGAAACGTGCGTGAAACTGTATGAGACTATAAAAAAATGACAGTCTCCTATAAAAGTATAGTTGGGGAAAGTGCGATCCAACGTGCTCTTCTTTGCTGACGCCACTATATGGGATAGAGTCCAACGATGAATGAGCACCAACTGAATCTGCTAGATAGTGCAAAAAGCCGGTTCTGATGTTGCAGACAAATGCGGAAGAAATAGTTAATTTGTGCAGGTGAGGCACTCATTTTCACGCTGTCGTTCCTCACCTGATACCATCCTGTAACCATCTGCTTGTACACTGAAGTGTGTATTTTCGTCTAAACCTTGTGCTCGATAGCACTCAAGACGAAGAGGGAGAGCGGCGCCATTAGTCATTGAAGGATATGTGATCTACAAGTGCAACGGGTCTTGCGACGACTTGCTAAGAAGGGCGCCAAAAAACGGCGCGAAGACAACAACATAGGTAAAGAAGATCCCAAAATCTTATTCGACACTTCGACGCCGCTCTCCCCCTCGTCGTCGCCCCGTTGAAAGGGAGTCCCCGATTTCATTCATTTACTCAGAGTACCATAGTCATTTCGCATTGCCATTTGTATTGTCTCATCGCTGTATATTGCATTACCCTCGTCAATTTCTAGCGTAATCATTTGAAGCAATGTATTCACGATTCATTGACATTGAATTGATGCTCATTGATTACACATCATTTGTTGCAGTACGTTCTAGCCGCGGAAGTCATCCTACTATATATAATTCGCTTAGTATGTCTGTGTGTGTGTGTGTGTGTGTGTGTCCGTCTGTCTGTCACGAAATTCATATCTCGCGTCGCAGCCAAGCTGGGAAGCTGAATTTTACAAGTGATATAGGGAGTGCCAAGGGAACCCCAGCGGTGGTGGACCGAAAGTGATAGCAGCTGATAACGGCTGATAAGGAGCCTCGGAAGGCAAATGTCGCCAAATCCGTTTCGCCTTTCGCGTTGATCCAAAAGCGCTAACACTCATAGGTGTTGTGCGGGGTGGGACGGGGACATTAATGGTGGGTGACCCGCACTGATAACGGTTGATAAGATTTGATAAGGAGCGTAAAAAGGCTAGAGTCGTCAAATCCGTTTCGCTTTTCGCATTGGTCCTGGAGCGTTCATACTCACAGGTGTTTTGCGGAGTGCGATAGGGACATTAATGGTGGGTGACCCGCATTGATAACGGTTGATAAGATTTGATAAGGAGCGTAAAAAGGCCGGAGTCGTCAAATCCGTTTCGCTTTTCGCATTGGTCCTGGAGCGTTCATGCTCACAGGTGTTTTGCGTAGCGAGACGGGGAAGTTGATGGTGGGCGATCCAGCTTGATAACGGTTGATAAGATCTGATAAGGAGCGTAAAAAGGCCAGAGTCGTCAAATCCGTTTCGCTTTTCGCATTGGTCCTGGAGCGTTCATGCTCACAGGTGTTTTGCGTAGCGAGACGGGGAAGTTGATGGTGGGCGATCCAGCTTGATAACGGTTGATAAGATTCGATAAGGAGTGTGAGAAGGAAAACGTCACTAAGGTCGGTACCCTTTAGCGGCTAACAATGGAATGTTTACTTTCGCAGGTATTATAGGGTACAGGGACCTCAATGGTGCTGCTTGGTACAGGAGTCTTACAATTAGTGACAATGGATTACAGTGACTGATAAGAACCGTTAAGGATCGAATGGGATGTAATCCTTTACATCGCTCGATACTACTATAAGACCGCCATAGAAAAAGCGTCTGATGCTCAGTGCCATTGGTTGAACATATTTTGTTTATGTTCTGATATCACTGACCGATGTATCGACCGTTGAATTGCCTAACTTTCCAAAAAATGACGCAATTCTTTTGATACTGCGATCTACACTGATAATCATGTTACAACTTATATTTGTGATAGCAAAGCAAGCGTTTCACTCGAAATCATTTTCTAATGCGGTACTGGCAGCAACACTGGGTATCGACCGCTAGACCATGTGAAATTCCAAATAGTGAAACATGCTCATGAAAATGATAAACGTCGATAATCGGGATATGGATCTACCATTAATGTGTAGGAATTAGATGCTCAGCAAGTGAACAATTTGTTACTTATCGAAGCGATCGAATACAAAACTTTCGTTCTCTAGACTATCCAAATTCTCAATGATGACCTACATATACCAGTTGGCTGGCGCTCACTACTGCGCGCCATTCATTTCGATGACGTGCAAAACGGGTTCGATAAAAAGCAACTGAAGGAATATCATTGTCGAAGTGCTTTCCTATCACACTATTTTCTCTGCTTTTATCCAAACAAATAGTTCAGCTGAAAGCAGAGGAAAGGAGTTTTCCACTAAACTCCATAAACTACTGTGGTCGTGCCGATCAAACCCATTTTGTACAACATCGCCACGAATCGCGCGCAGTGGGTGCGCCAGCCAACTGGTACATATATAATCGGCTTAGTCTGTCTGTCTGTCACGAAATTCAAAACTATCTGAAGCGCAACTTGTTTCTTATTAACGTCACAGTCCTCTAACTCGTCGCCACACAGCGAGTAGGAGAAAGAAAATTTATTCGTTGTTGTTCATTTAGTCACGCATGTGCCGCGACGTACTGGAAAACCTTGAAGTGCATTTCAAGTATTTTGCTCACCATGTTGCATCATCGTTCCGTTCCGTTACGTTATCGTTCCTAATCGTCTCACACGTCTGGATAAATGTTTAATTACCCAAGTTTGAGATTGTTCGAGCTGGCAGTGTTCGAACCGAGCCTACCGGTCAAGCTATGATTCGTTGCCAATAATCCAATCTGTTTTACTTGTAGTCAACGTGCCCGCGTGACGAAGCAGCAACGACAAGAACGGGCGGACCAGGCGCCGACGTATTTGGGACACGATACGACTGAGCCAGAAAGACGACGACATCGACACAAGAAGTCAGTTTTACATTTAATCCAGCTCAAACCTTCTCCAGGGCAGATACGAGTTCCTCCTTAAGTAAGGCTTAGGCAAATAACGCCGGCCGTCAAGAGCAGTATGCGGCCCCCTACTGCATTGAAATCATATAACTTTTCACGTGATTAGGAGGAAGAACATCGCATGTTATGCAGTGATGAAGTGACTACAAAAACCCCAACTTTGTTCCATGACGACTATAACTAGGCGTAAGGTTACGGCTCCTGCCAACAGTACGCAAATGCACGGCAGCCGGCGTCTGGTACATAAATGCGGCCGGCTCGAATGCGGTGCGCTGAAAACGACGGTATTACTAAGCGCAGTAATACAAAGATTTTTGTATTATGATGGATGTGTGGATTGGTGGTTGTTGGGAAAGTCTCTCATGTTTGTACCTAAAACCGGGAAATAAGACCCCCATGCAACGGAGTGGAATGACGATAGCAAACAAAGAGCAGGCGACACAAGAAAGCTTCCATGGTACTTAATTCGAATCTGTGTCGATTTATTCATTTATTTACTATTCAAAGGCACTAATTGAGGTAATTCAAGTGCATAATTCATTCCGATCTTTGATAGTTGTCGGTGGAGCTTTTTACCACAAAAAACCGGGACGTCAAATAACAAGAACGAATATCCAGGACGGTCGCCCGATTTCCGTTACTCTAGCCGCTGGGGCTCTCCCAGATTTGCCTAAGCCTTTTTAGGGGAGGAGCCTTTTGATGGGAGGAGCGTGTCCTGTAGCCGTCTGGGACTCTCCCAAATTACATTCTCTTTGACGTCAGGGAAACGGGTGTCCTGAATAATCGTTCTTGCCGTCAAATACCACGTAATTTCAATCGATACGGCATTAATACGATACGATAAGTATCATTCTGGTGGCATGCTCATTATTCTACATCTCAGTCATTCTTCGGTAAAGTCGACCATAGGAGGCGAGCTCTGTTGGGGAAGGCAGGGCTTGTTGAAAACGGTGCCCTCTTTGAAGGCAGCTTTAGGGGAAATTCTGACGAAAAATGAAAGAAGTAGTGAATATGAAAGTCGAAGTGCTTAGTAACACGATAGTGAAAAAACGGAAGTAAATGGTCAAAGACCTGAGAAAGAGGACCCCTTCCCACCGTTGATTCTCAACGCGGACGACCTTTCCGTCAAGAGACGAGTCCGAACGAAATTTCCATTGGTATGTTGCCAATAAACGCAAAGGATTGTTTAAAAATATGACAGCATCTATTTTCCAGAGTGAGCTTCAAGCTAAGACTGCGAGAGCGCGCCATAATACCTTCGGCCCTGCCGCATATCCTTGGCCACTCTCATCGTAGCCAATCAAGAATCACGCCGCTTGGAAGCGGGGTCTGTCATCTAAAGGTGTCAGCTCTTAGCCGTTACACCGTCACTACAATTCGGGGGCGCTTTTTCACCGGGATTTGGCCACAGATAGCCGTCTTAGACTCATAGTTTCCGTGTAAGTGACTTTTTAAAGGGGTCTCTCAATAACCACATTACTTCCAATGCTATCTTGAACCACAGGTGCGTTTTTACCGGGAACTGCGCTACATGTAGCCATCTTGAACCCCTAGTTTTCATCTGGATGACTCACTTCAGAAGTTTCTCATTGCCCACACTACCCCTACTACTGTCTTTCAAAACACGGGATAAGGAGTTAGTGAGAACTGAGAATACATGTTCTCCGAAACAAACCTTCCACTCCAGAAGATGTGATGTGTAACGAAACTCTCACTCAAAAGCTGCCACTTAGGGTCTTATCATGATCGCGCAACAGGTCGCGTGGTTCTGTAGTTTATCAGCCGGGCGAGGTGCCGATGAGTACGGGACAACGTTCGTGGCCGGCTGATCTAGCCTCTAGCCCGTCTGCAGTATTCCCCCGGTTAGTGACGCAGAGAGGCGCGAGAGAGGATGGGTTCTCGTGGTCATATTTCTCGGGACGTTCGCCATTTTTTTCGTTACACTGCTGAGCACCCCTACTTCAATATTCCACAATCTGCCAAACCTACGCCTCCCATTGTCTCAAGGGTCGGTCCTATGTGGACATGAGGACGCATTTCAGGCCAATGCATCTTTATCCACATCACATCGCCATAAAACAAACCCATAAGGACATGTTTTGCCGTGATGAAGCAATTCTACCCTAGCCCCAGATCTATAGTATAACGCCTTAGGCCGCTTCCATACTTTGCGCACTGACGCCGTCACGCGCGTGACGGCGTCGGTGCACAAAGTATGGAAGCGGCCTTAGGAACACTATACACGAATGGAGCATAAATGGTGAGATTTGTAGCCACTAATTCCTTGTCATTGCACAATCGCCCATCAGATAAAAAAACCGCCGTCAGACTTAGCGATTTTGCAGCATCACCGCACTTTGGCACGCGAAGTTGCGGCGCTGCCCAATCTCATGGTCGTAGTATCGTGTGCGAAAGTGCGATGCCGCAAAATCGCAGAGTCGCAAAGTCTGACGGCGGCCTAAGACGGCTTCAATGAGGGTCTTTCGAGCTTTTTTTTGCAACGGTCGATGAAACAATGTGTACCGTACCCATGTACAGAAGTGTCCTGCAGCGGCCTCCTACTATTTCGATAGTGCACATATATAAGTATTCTGATTAACCGAGTGCGATGCATATTTGGTGGGATCCATTGGTGATCCATATTCTAATACGAAATTAATGGTCTGCTGTGTCCAGTACTGTCGGGTGACCTTGACCGACGTCCGATTTTTGAATAGATTGCCATGATACAAAAATGCAATCAACCAGTTTTATAAAAGTTGTCGTTCACAGTAAGGCATTCACTGAATTGCCGGGGTGTGAAAAAACCGCGGATGAAGTAATCCCTAGCAGTGTATTTCTCACCGTGCACTCACGCTTTGGAAGAAAAGGAAATTCTGTAGGAAAACTACGTTAGCAGGATTATCAGCCCTTGAACATCTCACCGGTACGCGCTGACAAAAGTCAGCATAAGGGCCCTGATCACGCATTTTTGGTGGGATCGTCAGCCGCTGTCAAGCGCGCAAATGCGGCTGACGATCGCCGCTTTCCCATCGCAGTTGATAACGACTGTCTCACTTAGACTGTCGAAACGCAAATGTTGAAAAGTCTGACTGTACACAATAAAAATTTATTTGACACCACATATATATGCATGGCAAAATCAATTTTAACCCATGCAACCTCGTGATCAAAACCAGGTGACTTGTAGATGAAAAATAATCATCTAGACAAGACCCATGGAGTACTTCTTCCTCAATGTACCGCTACGTCTAGAAATCGCGAGGCGGCCCGCGGCGAGCGGCGCGGCGAGTGCAAGTTGTTTGCAGTTTCATCTGTTGAAATAGCAACAACAACGACATAGGCAAACTTCCGAAGCTTCCAACCTGTAATCTTTGAAGATCCATCTTAGTACCACCCCAATGCATCCTGAGCGGAATTCCAACCGACTGCGCTAAGTTGAACTGATGGCGCCGCGATTGCGACGCCGCAACGCGACTTCTAGACGTAACGCTACACACCCGTTGTTGAAACATCGTCCAGACAACAACTGATGAGTGGGAAAGAAGTTCCCTAATGGGCATGAAAACAGAAATTATTCATAAGCCCTATCGCTTGTGACGAAGCGGTTGTACTGGAAATACGACGGAGTGCCCATTCTCTGTGGAGTTTTCTCTCGAGTCGGCTCAGCAAACTGGAAGAAAACTGGTAAAAAGAATGAGATGTTCATCTCAATCAAAATGCGTTTCAATCAGACATTAATAGGGAATCTCATTTAGCTCATTCAATGCAGATGTTTCAAAGAAGGAACTTGCAGCTACATTAGTTATTACGATATTTGGCAGGTAGAGAAGGACATAATACACAGTGATTGACAGTGACATAATTTTTCACCCCTATTGTTTATCGCCAATGATACCATAAATTTCCCATTTCATGAAAATAAAACGCGCATCAGCTTGTAAGGACCTAAAACCCGCTCAGTCTTACAAAACCCACCAACCTATCAATCCAATCATCCAGTATCAGTTGAAAGAATGCTAATTCAGATTAGAAGAAAAAACCCAAAAGAAGCTGGGGAAAGCCTCGTCACTAATCATTCGCTTTATCCAAGAATTTGAACGCTTTCCCGGGCAAAGCAAAAGATCTCAAAAGCCCTGCAGAGCTAAACTTGCAGGGTTCGTAGGCTCGGGGGTGGGAGGGGGAGGGTGGGGTAGAAGGAGTGTAACAGATGGTGAGATATGGAACCGAATAAAAGCTCATATCTTGCATGCGAAGGAGTGTACAGGAGCAACCACTATGAAGTGGTTTACGATAAACAAGCATTGAATAATTTTTTTGAAAAAATTCAATTTTAAGGTCATGAAGCACCAGCTGACGGCAAAGATTGGACAGATAGTAACGTACTGTCTCTGCACTGCTCGGCTCTACCGGTACAGGTGGATGCAAGTCCCTGCTTAGTCGTCTATTATACATCCAAAGACGAGCATCTGAAAAGTCAACGGGTTCATGATGGACCTCACAATTCGTCCACCGCTTTGAAGTAACAAATAAACGGAACTACAAACGTCACGGGCCAAGTTATGAGAGCATTAGCAATCGAAAAAGAAAAACAAATAACAATCATTAAAAAAAACAATTATTAACACTCTACTGTCACCAGAAATACATAAGAATGGCTAAGCTATTGATTGAAAAATCCGCAAATTATCAGAAAATAGCCCGTCACAGAAAATGGAGGAAAAGAGTTCACCAGGAGTGGAAAAGCCTAAATCCTTTAATTATTATAGGTATCTTACGTAGATGCATTGCTGTGGCATTATGATGTTGGCGAGCAGCTTCATCATCAATTGTTTGTTGATATAAGCGTATCTCTTCCAGGATATCATCGTCGTCCATAGCTTAAATCGATGCACGTTGGTAATAGCGGACACTTCTTCTTTATAAGCTAAGTGGATGACAACGAAATAGTGAAACGTAATATTGCCCCCCCCCCAATAAGCAATGTCCGACGTTCACATTCACAATCAATGCTCGTCCATGTCACTCAACCTTTCCAAATACTGGGATCTGATAAGAGATTCGTCGACGAGCTCCAGAAGCCGACTTGTAAATATGAAAACTAACCCCCTCGTCATTGTATAGTTCAAATCGCCCAAAGACCGTCTTCCGACAGGTGTCACGTGATAGACAGTGTTCATACTTTGCGGTGCCGGCGGTGGGGCGTGGCTGCGTGTCTCTGCGTCTCCGCCCGAGCCACCCTGTCTCATCGCCTGTGTCGCCTCTTCACCTCTCCCGTGCCACTCTGCCTCGCTGTCTGTGAAAGCAGCCACGTTCTGCCGGCGTAAAGTATGAACACGTCCTTACAAACCGTAGTTCCTTTATGGTTAAGGATCCACTAAGATGGACACTTTTAATCTGAAGAAGCCTTCCTGGTGGATATTTGGGGATGAGAACGATATTTCCTCATGGAATAGGTTAGTGTTGGTAACGAAAACAGTGAAAGGTGCAAATATGGAATTGCTCACCTCCATAGCCAGTTGGATGACGAGTCCTTGGCTCCTCATCAACATCTGAATAGATTCAAATAATGGTGGTTTATTTTCGTTGTTAGCGACTAATCTAGCGAAGCACAGTATATTGCCTTCGTATCACACCATAGGAACTTCATCCAAAGCTCTTCAAAGATAGTGATAGGGGTGATATGGATTAAGCCCCCAAACTGAGAACAAACGCAAATGAAAGCAATTGGTCCAACAAGACAATAAGTTGCGGAATTTCTGATGAGAAAGAGAGCACCCGGGCTCCATAAGTGCCGTCTTCTTCAACAGCTGCCACTTGTTTTATCCCAGCCTGCCCCCTTTTACGGCCAGACCCAGCCATTTTTGGAATAAACGGCGGAAAGGAAGTTTTATTTTCCTCACTTTCGCACAGCACGTCGACCTTCATATGATAATCTTTCCATGTTCAGCCCGAATTATCCCTATCACTGCCTTTAGTGAAGGCACAGCAATTCCCCAAGCGTCCTCTGCTTGTTACGTGAAGATATTTGCACAGGAATCTAACGCTCTACGCTCCATCTGTTAACGATCTTGAAAAGTTGGAGATGTGCAAAATTTTGTTGGTGATTTTCGTGCTCTGGCAGTGGCACAGTTTGTCGCGACGGTATAATCAAAGTGTCAGGAAAATGACTGAATACTGCAGAAAAATTATGGAGATTGATTAGGGTTTGTTAGCTTACACCAACTTTTCAGTGCAGATGCTTTTCTTCGCAAAAAAAATCAAAATTAAGTCTAGCACCTTATATGATTTTATGATTATTGTTGGTGCTCTGAGCATTCCGGTATAACTTTGGAACTCAGCGTATGACTATTTTGTTACGTTCGATGAAACACGGGAACGTACGTGGTTCGTTGATTTCTTCTCCACTTTGTAACGCTTCGATTAGAGCTTCCAAGTCCAAGTCTCCATCTCCTCCATTTTCGCGTAGTTCACGCTCTCTACGAAGGCGTTCCCTCAAGCGTTTGATCTACAAAAAATATCATCCATGTGTCATTTGAGATGCAATTTGCCAGTATCCTCCCAAAACAGCAAATTTGTTTTCCCCCTAGCTCCATCTCCATTTAGAAGCCGCTGAAGTGTGATATGGTCTTTTCAATTTTGTCTTCACAGCATTTGATCTATTTTGAGGAACACATACATTCATAGCCCTTCAAACGCCTCCAACCGGATCGTCGATGTACACACAGAAACACTTCTATAGCCGCGAGACTCCATTCCATCCACACTTTCATGATGTGGTGCGTGCTCACGAGTCATCAGTCACTTGAGGAGAACAGAGGCTTGATCCTTTGCTTCTCGAACTTTGAGAGTGTAGGGCAATTTTCCGTGAATGGTCGATTGCATTTCCACACGACTATGGCGCTCGGAGTGCAAATTTCTGCCACTAAAAAATTTAGCCGGCCGCAGTTATCTCACATGGCTGAAACTGATTGATGGAATTTCAGGCAATGGGAGAGATATTCCAGTTAAGTTTTGAAAACGAAAGTCGAGATATAGGTAGCAAAGCAGCAGAATCGAATAAGCACCTGAGAAGTGGGGCCCAAGGTCACAGACGTGCTTACTACAACAACGACATATTGATCGGGCCCATACGGATCTGCTACGTGCGGCGGTCGCACGCAGCGCAAGACTGCGCGATAAAGCGGGTTTGCTATGGCCGGGAGAGGCGTGATAAGCTTGCTTCGAACTGAACTACATTTCCAGTTATAAACAAAAGTCATAAGTGCCCATTAGCAACTCGACCTTCATATTCAACAGTCGATCGAATTATGGTAACTGCTGCCTTTGAACTTGATGTAAGCCTTATTCAATGTGAAGCAGTACGTAAAAAGCCTGCTCGATGGATGATGGTTGGTCCCCACTATTAATTAAATATGCATATATATGCATATACATATACGTCAAGACCATGAATGGTAGAAGGATGTGTGGCTCATATCAAATAGCATATTAATGGCGACTATGCTCTACTTTATTTATGGATGTGTCATGGAACACACGGATCCACTGACGGCTATGTAGATTTCACAATAAGCTAATAATTAACGTATGAGCACAGGTAGAGAGGCTTTTTCAAAGCAGAGATCCTGCGGCTTCTTGGCAATACTACGATTTCCATATGTTCTGAATAGGTTCTCAATGCAAGTGCAACAGCAGAAATCAGCAAATCGCATTTTCCTAGTTTTTGAGAATACACACTGCTTCTACGTAACCAAATCCAGCATAAATTTAGATGACATCATTTTGCCTAGCGCTATTAAAAGCTTCTCGAGTAGAAAATCAGGAAGGAGAAAAAGAGACGTGGGAGTTGAAATCGAGCTTATTCAAAGCATAGCGTGAAAAATTAAAACACCATACTATTTCAGAAAGGAGTAAAATGTTGTTATTAATTCTCAGAAGGGTGCCCAACCTTCTATTTGTGGATGGTAGTCTGAACGGATAGGCAACACAGCAGCATGTGACAAGAGTCCCTTCACATTGCACACTATCTCCGAACTTTTAAGGGTATCGTCATTTGACTACTTAGTACGATGCAGGGATGCATCTTACCTGTTCAGTTCGACGTCTTCGACTTTCTTTATCAATTTCTTCCTCCTTTTTTGAATCAGCCCACTTGTTGAAGCTGAAGGTGTTGAATACATTTGCCATGACGAGCGACCTATTGAATAGCAGTGACTAGCTGTTAAACTTGCAAATAAGTGCAATAAAAGCGAAATGAAAAGGATTTCGGCCGGATGATGTGTAGAGTATATGTTTTTTTATAAGAATCCATCACGGCATGCTGTAGCTCACGTAAAGGAACTATCTAAAGTTTTGAGAGTTCTTTGAGCCACACCTGCGAAGTTTATAAGTGATCAAAATATCATTTAAACGAGCGAACACCGTCATTTTTTTGTGTAGCCCTTGAACACCCATCAATGGGATGAACAGTTCACCATAATCCATCTCAAGCTGCTGCTATGAGGAGCCACCATTAAGCGATTCCTGACATTCTGAGGAAAAAATCTGTGAACCTTCGGTTCATTTACTTTCAGACCTTGTAACACAACCGTTGGGCCGATTTTTTTAGCGAATGTAAAGCAAAAGTGATCTGCAATTAGCCAATTTTCTCGCTCAAAAAATTTCTTCATCGCGGCCTTGTATTGGGCCCCAGATCGAGGTGATGATCGTCTACTGAACAGGATCCAGGTGATGTTGCAATATGGATGTGAATGCACTTTTTTCGGAAGGCGAGGATCGCCTAGATCGCCTGATAGTGGCTATTCCTATTCTAGGAGTTATTGAACATATTAGCACGCTCGCAGATGTTAGTCCCATATAATTTGAGGGAGTTTCCAAGCAAAAAAATGAAGCAGGGAAGTCTTCCATCGATGTTGCTCACCTTCTGAAAATGTGCTTCCACGCACATCCATATTCCAATAATTTGAGAACTGCTGGTTATAATATCTATGCAAATTTAGATTCATGCGCATGACAAACGACTTCGTCTCATTTTTTTGATAGCTAATTACCTTCTGATAGCTATGGATAGAGTACCACTGATCTTCACCCTCGATACTTCTGCATCAAAATCACTGAATATTTCTGTTTACGTTTCAATTCTGCATCAACCACTTCTTGAAAAATTATGGGGACTTTTCTATATCTTATACCCAATCACCGAATGTTTCCATGAATATTATACCGTACACTCGCATCATAGAAATGCTTCACACACTGAACACCAAAATAATAAATAGATCCTGAGACTCAAACTAGTAAACTATTCTGTTTGGTAAAAAACAAGATTTGAGCGTTCGTATCTCCACAAGTACGACAGCAATTTTTAAAAAGTATGCTACTACCAACCAAAATTCAGAAAAAAGCGGTGGTAAGTTGGATTCTGTTTCTGCACCAGGTGAAAAATTCCAACGAAATCTAGCTGACTAAGCTCTGCACAACGCACAAGCCACATCGCACGCAAAGCGACGCTTTTCTAGATCTGCTAAAAACACTAAATTACGAATCGTGATGGCACTACCAATCTTATATTCACTCTTTTCTCTAGCAAGCGTTGGTACCGTGCTGCCGCAGAGCATTGATCTTATCAGAAGTCACTCTCCCAACCCGAAGCATATCTCTTATTTAAGAATGAAGGATAAGGTTTTCAACGTTAACCAATCTCTTCTGTGGGATGCGCCACGATTTTAATTCCAATCAGAGCCGCAGTGGCAAGTGAATGCGATTGGACCTGTGCAATTATTCGCGGGGGCTAGCCGATGAATTAAGCCAGCGTATTTATCTTCCCTGGCAAATCCTGGGCAAATCCTGTACCGTTTCCCTTACCCCGGACGGATGGAAGGCTTGATTGGCGTGAAGGGGACTTCCACCCAGGGCACACCCAGGTGTCGAGGAAAATGACCGATTCAGTACGACGCCCTTTCTCAGTAAGGACCCAAATACGACTCCCCTTTCAACATCTACATAACCTCTACAGTATCAGTAACTACTGCCGATTGCATAGTATTACTTAGTATTTTATTACTGCAATTTTTGTGTTAATCACTTGAGTTTAACCATATTTTCATCCATAATCGGCTGACCTTTGCAATCACGATCTCTCATTCCGCCCGTGAAATACGACCCCTGCGTAGAAGAATCCCCGACTCTCAGTGTACCCTCCTTCCACCAATCACTACACTACCACTGCCCCATCTTTCCTTATTATATTCGGATAATCAGATTATTTTTAATGAACATCTACTATCTCTCTCAGACGGAAGTCACACTGAATGAGATTATTTCACTCAAACCTATCGCAGTCCTCTCGGAGAGGTGGTCCCACTGGGATGTGAGGAAAGTGCGCCTGGGCGGACCATAGGTAATTACGAGTTGGAGGGCTAGCTCATTGCCACGCTCTCCAATTTTTCAGCTCATTTCCATCGCGAAGATCTCCACAGAAAGAGCTGGTTCTTCAGTCTCCTAAGCTGCTATCTTTAGAGATCGCATTGATTTTTCTAGTAGCAAGTGTTTGAAGCATTTTCGTGTAATTGCCTCCCCTTATCCCTTTTCTTGAGCAAAGCCATCGACAGTCAACCCTTCCAAGTCTCCCTACCTCGGCTAATCTATCCATAGGCTCATATCTGCAGAATTTCTTAGCGTTGATGAACAGTCTGTTCCGTGGGTGAGCACTGGCCTCTGCGATTTATCACGAGTCATCAGCACTGGCCATTCTCGTCTAGAATTTCATATGATGGATATCGTAACTCATTTTACTGGAATCCCATCATGTAAAGGAATCGTGCACGGAATTTTGAGTTCTCGTCCCACCACATAATTATGTTGGTGTTGTGTAAGGGTCACCTGCAATAATTCACGCGGAAAAATCGAAACCGAGGGGGGATAAATTTCCTCAAGCTTCCGTCCACGTAAGTACCGTGGGCAGAGCTGCGACGGCAACGGTGCAAATGTGCAAATCGGAGGTAGTCACGTAATCGGTGGCGCAGTGTGGGAAGCAATCACCCATTGAGCGCGGGAGTCTGGATTGCGCTCGTTCCTGCCGACAACTGTCGGAGGTAATTAAAACGAGTTGCTGTACTTGGAGCTTTTCGATTTCTGCACTGGTACGAGGGAAATCTCTCGGTTCCTTCCGTGTTTTTGTTCAAATGCGGAATCCACTGCAGTGTTTTTGGAAGGTTGATCATGGAGTTCCTGTGCATGTGTCCTTCAACCATTACCCCACCCTCTTTCGCCTTCATTCGAGCTTCTGTTGCCTGGTTTGCTATTTGTTCGTAGCCCTAGAGTTGTCTGTTCCGCTCACCCATCCGATGTGATTCCGAGACAACCTAGAATTTCCTAGTACCTTTTTTCATACTTTCTATTAGCCTCTTATCCACAAAATTAACACTAATCATGGATACCCTGCGGCAACACAGCCTCTTTCAATTTCTTATTTTAAGTTCATTTGCTTTCACATCAAATATGCCGCCCACTCCTTATGGACACATCTAGTACAACCAATCCTCTATTCAGCCTTCTGCTAATAGTTTCTTTTCAAATTCAACCTCTCTGTCCTCTCTTTTGAAGGCATCATGTACAGAAAATAGATTACAGAAATAGATAAAAGCAGCAACTCGTTTGAATTCCCCCGAGGAGCCTTTGAACAGCTGCCAGCGGAAATGGCACAACTCAGAGCTTTGCGCCCAATTTTGATTTGCTTCCCACTCTGCGTTTCCTACCACGCTGCTTTGCTCCAGAGCGCTCGTGACCCCGCCTCCACGGACAGCCACGCCGTAGGACGTTGGAAAGAGTTGTACCTTAGCCGGATTTTTGTTCTTTCGTGTGAAACTTTGCATGTGGCCCGTACATAGTGCAAAGGCAATATAGTTATATAGGTATAAGAAAACTTGTTTTCGTGGACAAATTTCAAGGTCGAATCCCAATCAATTTTTTTTTGCCTCCATAAATAGAACAGTGCGAAGATATGGCACTTTACTGATGTTGTCAATATACCAGCTTCCAAAAAATCATTTTCTTATGAATATTCTATGGCACGCCGATGCGAAAAACACAGACTCACAAGTGGTAGAATATTTGAGCAATTTTTCATTAACCATCATGAATTATTCATGCCAAAAAGACACCCTAAACAGTTTTGTTGTTGCATCCGATTTGTGATTTATGCGTCAAGAAGCTGCGTGCTAGGTTCAGCGAATCGGTTCTCGGTTTATTCTCAAAAACTTCTTCGCTTTACATTTCGAACTTTCTTGAAATTTTCTTCTGTCATTCCATGCTCATTATAGCCAAGGTTATGATGCGTGCGAATTTTTCAGTTGACCAAAAAATAGTTTATAGAGCTTTTCACAGTATATCCAAATCTTACCGAACTCTGAAAAACAACGCACTGTAAATGGCAGAAGTATCCTATTAACCGTCCTTTGTTACGTCTTAAGACAATGATAGGGGCAATTTTGGTGGTGAGTATTGAAGAAGTAAAATCTATAGAAAGCCATTCAAGTAAAATAAGGAATCTCAAGAGATATCTGTATGGAAATCCCCAACGAAAAGACAGCCTCTGAGTTTTGGAGTGGCGTCCTTTCCCACAGCTGCTACCTGTTTTACGCTGCTCGCCCCCTTCCGAGATCGACAATGAGAAAAGGGCCTCATTTCTTGAGTTTTTGATGCTTTCATCCCGTTTTTCTTCGCTTTCATACCACTAGAACCTCAACTTTCATATTGAACAATTTTTTTCGGATGTGGCCTGAACTACCCGCATCACTGCTTTTAAAATACACCGCGAAAGAAAAATTTCGACCCATCTTCTTATTGTCTCACTGATGAGTCATTTCTGTAAGCGTTTCTAAGCTAATCAGTAGGCTGATCAGTAGCATGAATTTTCATCATAGTGGACTATCTGCAGCTTCATCAAATGCCAGCTCGGGATCCGCCCCCTTTCTCGCGCATAAATAGGGGCGAGTTGATCACATGTACCGTTTATTCACTTTCAGCTTCAATACCGTTATAAAGTTTAATTACCCAAGTTTGCGATACTCGACGCCTCGATCGACACAAGCTGAATCACCGAAACTCGCTTACCGCCGCCAGCAGCAACTCAGTCACTGAAGCGTACAGGTCGCTGTGAAGCGCGCTGGAATCGGAATAGCGCCACAAAGGCGCGTATTCTAGTGGAAGTTTCACTACCCATTATCTCTTCTGGGCTCAAATGTTTGTTTACGGAGAACAGTTTCTCCGAATACGCTACCTTTCTTGCCTCTTTCCGGTGCCTTCAACTACGGGAGTTGAGTAAACAGCCCCTTGAACAGTTTTTCCGTATCTATACCTTTTTATTTGCTTTTAACGAGCCAAATTATTGTTTATTACTAAAGGCTGTTACGCGTAATACCAATTTAACGTGTTATGGCACCTGCAACATTTGTTCACAAAACAACCTATTGTACCTTCTATCCTTCCGGAGTAGGCTAGTTGGTACCAGACTCGTCTGGAAGTATCAAAGCAGTGATTTGTATATTCTATTGCGGAGCGCCTGATAGGGCATGGCCTGACATGGGTGAGTGGTGAGAGTAACAGTGCGTGGCAAGAGTGAGAGAGTGTGGCAGAGTGAAAGACTTCATACACTCTTACCCATGTCCGTAGGACAGGGCCTATCAGGCGCTCTGAAATGATCGGCTGTCCCCCGTAATTCATGTTGGAACAATTACATTTATCGACCACCACGCTTCTCAATGGAACTAGAGTGCGTGGCGCATCCGCAGAAGGATTAACGCGGGGAACTTTATCCCCACCTTTAACATCATATTTTATAACGATCTGTGGTTCCTGCACCACATTTGTGTTATTGCCGTAATCATGGCGAACCATGTTTGTAATAAATTCTCAGAATATGCAATCTAAATTAGTCGTTAATGAAAGTATGTTATATGTTTGCCATACCAATCCTTTTCTCATTTAACTGCAATTATGCGATAGGGGAGAATGCGATTTAGGCTATTTCCTCGATCACGGAATCAAAACATCTCATATTTTTCAGTTGTAGGAGTTCTAATAGAGAAGTCAAGATACGTTAGCTGGCCTAATGGCGACCCACTGCAGGATGGTTTTGCCGATACGAACGACTGTAAGCGCCCTTTTAGTAGACCTTTCGGTACGGCTTCATCATCAGGGCACTTTCAGGTGTCGAGGGAAATAGCGGCTTCAGTACGACCCCCCCCTCTCTCTCTACGGGAACCAGGAACAATCTCTCGCTTTTTTTGACCTCTACAAAACCAGCAACTGTTGACGGTTTGTATAGTTGCAATATGTTTTATTGATATGTATTCCTACCCGAGGCAGAAAGATATTTACTTCGCAGTTCTCGCCTCTCTTCTGCTCATCGAAAGGGTGGATCATAGTGTTTATCGCTGACCTCTGCAGATCCGACCCCCCCTCCCCTCCCGTCCGGTCAAACACGACCCCTTGTCGAGAAATTCCAGTTCCCGGTGTACCCTGCTCATCCTCTTACCTAACCCAAACTTTTCCGAAGAGCATCTACTGCGTTCCCAGTTTCTGTGCTCATTTCATCGAAAGAGGGGGTGGCTAGGGCTACAACGAAGCTGATTTTGCTAGAGAAAACGAAGCCCGTCATCCACTGTAGACGCATTGCTCGGTCCTTATACCAACCGCAAGGATGAACCTCTGATGCAAGGATCGGCTGGAATCTAGTGAGTTATTGTAAGTCAACATATCAGCGCATCTACGACTGTCAATCAGGGGTGAATGTGTGGCGCATCCTCGGTTAGCTGATTCCCGTGTGAGGCTTCTGTCATTTTTTTTCGGTTGGATACTGGGATTACTGAAGTTAAATTGATCGCAGACTCGTTAATCATCTCTTAAAGAATCCAAAAAAAAAAATTCCCATCGCTAATCAGTTCCGCATTACCATTCCTAGAATGTACGGCGTCTGATATCCAATTTCAAAAGCGGAAATACTTTTTGTACAAGAGCCAAATTCAGGAACTCGAGATCATTCTCTGTTTTCATACTCCTTCGAGCTAATTGGGACGTGTATCCAGCTACATGGACATTCCGAGCCACTGACAAGTGGTACCGCTACTGCAAGCATGACCCGAAGTGCGTATAGCCGCCACACATTACATATCCGATGGTATCGATCGATAAGGCAATCGATGGAAAAATATGTCTACCACCAGAACAAACTAATTGAGTAGAGATCCCCTTTTTCTGTTTCCACTACTTCGTTTTCTTCCACCGCGGCATCATGTACTTACTACCTCTACTCATTTTCGATATCGACCGAATAGTCGCACCTACTGTTTTAGAAGAAAAATATCAATGCACTTGGTGATAAATAAGTTTTACACGAATTAGAGCATGAAATTCGAAAAGTAATGGAAACCACGAGTGCCTTGATCTAAACCGCACAGTTCTGAATTCGCGCTACAGTCATAGACGCCGGGCTGGGACGCGGCGTCGCGCAGTTTGCCGTGCAAATGGTCGCATGGCAGCCCGGACGAGCCAGAGGGGAGACGGTCGTTTGGCGCGGCCCCTTGGAGGTAATTTGCCAATGGGGCACTGCCAAAGCTCTTCCCCCAAAAAGGCTTAGGTAAATCTGGAAAAGTCCAGACGGGGGGGGGGGGGGGGCTGGGAATCTGGGAGGGCCCATGCGCCCCATTGGCCCAAACGAATACACCTAGCCAGAGTCCCGTCTCCCGTTGGTTAGTACAGCACGGGTAAAGGTCTCCATTCTATGAAGTATACTGTAATTATACTGCAAGGCTCGCACCTCACCTCGCACCTCCGAACCCATCGTGTGGGGGTGACCCTACTTGATTGCTTGCACCTTCTGTTGACCTTTAAGAAGTAATGGACACGTACATGGGGAATGAAAGTGTATAAATAAATTTCGTAGTTCGTAGTTTGCGGTAGCACTTCATGATACAAACCATACTCTCAGGTTTATTATCAATGACCCATGATTGTGTCACGCATGTGTGTCAAAGAATATTTCTTTTGGTCAGCTAATTAATACCTTAGGGAAGAATAATGGCCTCATTAGCTTCTACGGGAACTAATTCATAGGGCATGATGAGATGGGTGAGGGGAAAGTGGAGGTGGGTGTATATCGTTAGGACAGAAACGTCGCGTGGCCGTGTTCGTCACGCGATGGGATGGTGCGAGCTATGCGCGCCGGATTGGTTGAGTCCTGAAGCGATTACGCATAGAATGAGGCGTAGAGCGCTGTCATCGCTTCAGGACCCATCCAATACGGCGCGCATAGCTCGCACCATCCCGTCGCGTGCCGAACACGGCCACGCGACGTTTCTGTCCTAACGATATACACCCAGTGGAGGTAATATATAGGGGATCAGAAGTTTGGGAAAAAACGCTAAAAGAAATAAAAGTTCGAGCAGGAGTTGAAAATAGCGGGCTGGCTGGTGGGGGATCCATTATGGAAGGAAGGTGGAAGCTGGAGTTGAAGCTGCGGAATGCTGAGAGGTCAATGCTGGAAGGAGCGTAGGAACTGGAAATGACGATGTGGGCCCCTGAATGGTTAATGCCGGTAAGGAGACAGGAGTTGGATATGAAACGGGAGTCGATGGTGAAAAATGGTTTTTGTAATAGTGGTAATGATACTGAGACCGAAAGAGACAAAGACAACGAAAGAGAAAAATTAGAGAGGGAAGGGCTCATAACTTAGAAACAGGGGGGGGGGGGGGGGAGGGGGAGCGACGTGAAAGGTGGTGCAGTGGAATCCATGCACAGGTTATCCTCGTAGAATGTACGCATTTGCGCTTGGGTGATATGAAAGGAAGACTAAAGGTGCACACCCGTCCAGCACATTGGACAACGGAATATTGGGTCCTAGAAAAGAGCCGATAAGTCAGCAGCCGATATTCTTCTTTACCTGAACCATCTGTTGGAGAACTTTAGGGAAATAACTGCTAAACTCATAAATGACCGAGTTATCTGAGAAGCTCCGTAAAAACTTATGGTTCAAAAAAATTTGACATAGATGCGGCAACATAGTGGGACTGCTGCTAATTTTGTTCTCATTCAATTCCCTCACATATCTTTTTTTTCAGTTCCAGAGGCACTTTCCATATCAAATCTGATGGAACCCAATTTCCACCGTGATTAAAGGAATCGTCCACGGAAAATGAGTTTTTGTGTTACCCATACGTTTATGTTGTATTTGCCTAATAAGGGCCTCATGCAAAATTTCAAGCGAAAAAATGCGAATTTGGCTGAGATACAGCACCACAAAGTGCGGTCCCAGTGGGCGGGGCCTAAGAGTAAAAGCCTCATCCCCTGGCCCGCCGCCGTTGGGAACGGAGAGTGGGACTGTTTACGAAACCTTCTGCTCCAACAATGCGTCTCCGACCACGGCGGACGACGGAACGAGGCTTTTCTTAGGCTCCGCCCACTGGGACCGCACTTTGTGGCGCTGTATCTCAGCCAGATTCGCATTTTTTCGCGTGAAATTTTGCATGAGGCCCACATTAGGCAAATACAACATAAACGTATGGGTAACACAAAAACTCATTTTCCGTGGACGATTTCTTTAAGAACGTCTTACCACTTCTCTAGCTTGAGGGACAAGCGCTAGGACCTACATATTGCGTTGCCTATAGCACTGCACAGGCGTTTAATATTCGATATCTGAGGCCACCGCATTCTCATCTTGCAAGCAACGCACGTTTTTCGTGGATGTACGTAGCCGTCGGTAAAGTACAACGAAAAGATACCGAGAAACGACAATTATTAGAATCGGGTGGTTTTTGGGATACGGTTTTGTTAATAGATTGACGTTTTGTACTATAGTTGAAGGTTTGTAATTGATGCATTCGTAATTGTATCCTTACTAGGTACAACTTCTCAGACTTCGGTCAAATTGTAGTAGTAGTAATAGTACTCGTGTACGGAACGGGTTCTATGTTCTTTGTAAGGTCACCGTCACACTTCGCGATTTTGCCATTTTGTGTTCCTGGGGGTCGCGGCTCCGCACGCGAGATTGCGACAATACATACAAATCGCCCAAATCGCAATATCGCGTGCGAAAGTGCGATGCCCCAAACCCGCAGAATCGCAAATTCGCAAAACCGCGAAGTTTTATGGCGGTCTAATGGTGTATGGTATTCACGCTTGATTCTGTTCTCACTAAATCGCCAAAAAACTTTACGCTTCCCGTCATTTTTGTGATTATTCTTGGGCAAAGCATTGATGATTTCACTTCCTACACAGATGTCGATTGAACTGACTAAATAATTCACGCAAATAGGCAGGGAGTACGGCGGATTTAATTAAAGCAGTCTCTCAGTAAACGTCGTGATAAATAATAGCGAAGAAATGATCAGTGAGAGAACAGACTTGAATCTTTGACTTCAGAAAAGTGAGATTGCATTCTCCGTGTTGCTATGCACTTCAGTTGAAATATTCATACCAGTCGTTGCTGTTTAAAAGAATCGTCCACGGAAAATGAGTTTTTGTGTTACCCATACGTTTATGTTGTATTTGCCTAATGTGGGCCTCATGCAAAATTTCACGCGAAAAAATGCTAATCTGGCTGAGATACAGCACCACAATGTGCGGTCCCAGTGGGCGGGGCCAAAGAGTAAAAGCCTCGTCCCGTGGTCCGCCGCCATTGGGAACGGAGAGTAGGACTGTTTACGAAACTTTCTGCTCCTACAATGCGTCTCCGACCACGGCGGACGACGGAACGAGGCTTTTCTCTTAGGCCCCGCCCACTGGGACCGCACTTTGTGGTGCTGTGTCTCAGCCAGATTCGTATTTTTTCGCGTGAAATTTTGCATGAGGCCCACATTAGGCAAATACAACATAAACGTATGGGTAACACAAAAACGCATTTTCCGTGGACGATTCCTTTAACCTCCATGCAGCACCAGGTAATCGATCGACCGAGAAGCGAAGTGGGTCAGGCTTGACCCACCCATCAAGTCCATTTCAGAGAGCGAGATTTTTTCTCGGTTGTAGCAATCTGGTCGATTACTGGACGTGAAAGCAGAGGTTCTAACCAGGAAGGTTTCAATTTCCCATTGAACTTCGAATTGGGAATAAGTTGAATTGATAGAGCTCTAAATACTGATCATAACGGCGAAAACCAAAATTGCAAAATGCCATTGTTGTGAGTAGTGTTGGTAGTTCTAAAGACAGTGACAGAG
This sequence comes from Trichostrongylus colubriformis, assembly GCA_963978905.1. Lineage (NCBI taxonomy): Eukaryota > Metazoa > Nematoda > Chromadorea > Rhabditida > Trichostrongylidae > Trichostrongylus > Trichostrongylus colubriformis. The sequence goes on from OZ022259.1 coordinate 47,883,222, forward strand.
TAAATGATAGGTGCGATCAGTGGCCAGTACCAGGAAAGTTCAGAAGCGGAAGAAAAGCACTCCCCGACGATGAAACAGAATGCAAAACAAATACGCTCAGATGGGGGGGGGGGGGAGGGATCGTTAAGAAGGCGTCACAAACAAAGTGTGACCCCTCCTAACTCGCTTCAGAATGGCATTTTGCGGTTTTAGCTTTCACATTTATAATCAGCATTCAGAGCTCTATCAATCCATATGGGTCTCAACTCAAAGTTCCATGACAAGTTGGAACCCTTCCCTGGTAAGTAGCGTGGCAGTGAGAAAAAATTGAGTGAAGCGCTCAATAACGGACAAAATGGCAACGTTTTCTCCCAGTGTTTCTCACGAAGACGTGTTTTCAGGCTCTGTGCGCGAAAAGGCTAGACGAGCCAAGCCGTGGCCATAGCTCCACCTCCCAAAGCTCGACTCGATCATCCACACCGCACTCACCACCGTGCAACCATGACGAGGGTCTCAAGGCGCGCCTTCTTTTAGTTGCACCAGACATCGTATCGTTGAACCCCTTCCGTTCACTCAACAGGGAACAAGAAAACCAATTATCCATGAATGATCCACCAGTTACACCAGTTTTGGTGCCTGTGAATCTTATTCCAAAAAAATTCGAAGTTTCACCCGCTACTTCTCGTTCCATTACTTCTTTTGTGGATTAGAGGGAAGTCGCATAGAAAAAAGGATTAAGGGGGGGGGGGAGGGAAGGGAGAGGTTGTATCGCAAGTTTTTGCAAAAGCCTCGAATTAGGGCAGTCAGCTTCCCCGTCAGATGCTTCACCCTACGTGAATGAAAACAATGGCTTGAAGCATCATCAAGGGACCCAGTGAATACCGAGGCGGAGCGATACAAGTCAATTGCGCAGTGTAGCGTGTCCCGCACGAAAAAGCCATTTCAGCCCTTGTCAGTGAATTCACTACCAAGACTATCGAGGTGGGGTTTTCATCATAAGATTCATCATCAAAAGGCAGTTCCTCCCGAGGACAGGAAGAAGCGGAAGTTGCCCAGGGACACAAATCGCCGATGCGAAAATGACGGCGCCCACTACAGCGCCAAATTAGCTGTGAACTGATTCATTTTGCAGATCTTTGAAATAGTGGCTACGTCCGCCCTTTTAATGCTATATTCTCGAATTATTCTGTTCGTATTCGTCATTCTGATCGCTTTCCTCACTTTCACTTAATTGTGGATTTTAGAATGCTCTACTTGGTGGCACTAGTACTACTTCTCGCCTCGTTCTCTTCACAAGCAGACATATTCTCCCTTATGAAGGCACAACCACTACATAATTATTTCAAGGTGGATATTTACTCTACTTGAGTTCAAGAGCAAACTGCTAAATGACAAACTTATTTTGGCCTTTTTTACTGCAAGCTATGCATGCTCTGCTTCTACTAACTTGCTCGAGCGTGAGGCAGGGTCTGCGTTCTCGCCGAAGTCTCGGCCCTCAGGCCGCTTTCGTACTTTGCAGCACAATCTGCGGCCAGACCCTAGTCTTGGCAAAGTGGCAAGATTTTCGCCGACTCTCCCCACAGTCATCACACATTATGGCTCGGTCGAGAGTTACAAATAGAGCGCGCCGCAACCGTGACGGCGTCGATGGCCCGCGTCGGCACCACTGCTGCAAAGCGTGAAAACGACCTTCGCACCCGAATGTCCAACCATTGCACGCAGCAAAGCTGCAATCTCATAACTTGCGGTCCGATCTATCCACCCGTAAGGCCGCGTTCATACTTTCCCAGTACCACTCTGCCTAGATGCCTATAAACGCAGCCACTCTCTGCCGGCGCAAAGGATGAACACGCCTAATGCGGATTGCAAAACCACACTAATGGCGATGTGCACTTTTGAGCCGTTCCACCTCCCAAATCATCCGGACTATCGTTAGCCATCTCTTAAAAAACACTGGATGAGATAATGTCGGTGTTCATGAAAGGAGCCTTATTAAAAAATATATATATATATAAACGAATGGTGTAGAGCGCATTATGCGGAACCTGTGTTGGAAGCGACTTAAGAAGACCCACGGACAACATCCCGTCCCGCACCATCGGTAGGGGCACTCAATTTTCGGGGTGAATGGACATTTCCATCCATTTTTTCAGCAGAAAAATCCTCGAAATACTTCTGGAAAAACGAACAATATTCAACGAAGCTTCCTAGTTGCTAAAATTTTTCTGCTTGTGCTGCAGGGGCGCAAAACACCTTTCAATGACAGGCGGAAGGGATGGTGCAAGTTTTCTTTTAAACGACTGAGTTTGCCCTTAACTTGATTATCTTTTTCGGTGTAACCTTTGCTTCCTTGTCGAGTTAAAAGAGACGTATATTATCAAAATGTAAACACTGAGTAAGGCCTATGGACCCATTGACGATGCAATACACTGACTTCGTTATTGTACTACTCGTTTTACGTTACGTTACGTTTTACTGAAACATCGTTGTTGTCTGCTGCGCCATTTGATCTAAACACACAAGGCACTAGCTAGTGGTAACAAGGACGCAAGAGATCCCGACTAAGATCTCTCCACTCCAATCCGGGATGGAATACAGGCTGACAACTATTTCATTAGAGTACCATGGATGCCTTGCAAATCATCCAAACTTTTGAACGAATCGTCCACGGAAAAATGGGTTTTTGTGTTACCCATATGTTTATGTTGTATTTGCCTAATGTGGGCCTCATGCGAAATTTCACGCGAAAAAACGTAAATCTGGCTGAGATACAGCACTACAAAGTACGTCCAGGTGGGCGGTGCCTCCGAGTAAAAGCCTCGTCCCGTCGTTCGCCGTGGTCGGAGATGCAATGTAGGAACAGAAAGTTACGTAAACAGTCCCACTCTCCGTTCCCAAAGGCGTCGGAGGACGGGACGAGGCTTTTACTTGAGGCCACGCCCACTCGGCCAAGAATTTGGGGAGCTGTATCTCAGCCAGATTCACATTTTTTCGAGTGAAATTTTGCATGAGGCTCACATTAGGCAAATACAACATAAACATATAGGTTACACAAAAACTCATTTTTCCGTGGACGATTCCTTTGATGTTGATGTGATCTTCTCTAATTTCAGACACTGAAGACCTTCTCACAACGATCGCGGGAACCTTACGGAGGTTATTCATTTGGGGACGATGCCAATCGTGCAATATTTCTTCGATGACTATCACTATGTTCCACACGTCCTCTTGTTGAAATAATCCAGTGTATTCCGTTTCGTTCATAAAGGAAATCAGTTCTTGATTTGTAACTGCAATAAAAAATGACAGAATAGTGGGCAATTCAATTATGTTCACCTCCGTATTCCTTTTTTTGCTTGCAAAAACTCAGCGAGTTTAAATTGGGTAAAGAAACCATGACGATGCCGTATTCTTCAACTGTACAAGAAAGCGTATCCGCCATGAACGAGTTTTCTTTTTTGTAGCTGACGTGGATTGAGGAAATGACGCTGAGTGAGCTCAACGTCATTTCCTCAATCCACATCAGCTACAAAAAATCCACGTCAGCCACAGAAAATGAACTTTTATTTGCCTTTTTGAGCCATCCCATTCCAACTGAGTGATCTCGTTTCAGCTCTGTAACTGGCACTTTCATTTCATTGAAACTCTTCGTTCACTTTCACAGCGACCTCCCTTTCCTCCTCATCCCGGGTGAGTACAGCGATTTGGCATAATGTCGTCGGGCGCCTGCGAAATACAGTACTTACAGACGGTATCAAATTACAGATTTTGTTCTGGCGCATAGCAGAAACACTGAGCGCTTTTTTGTTGTTTCGAGATCGTGGGCTACTAGAAGCGATAGCGACTTCGATGCTAGCACGCCATCTTGCACTAAATTCTGTCGCAAATCCCAGAAAGATGTGACCTCAAATTCTGATCAAAAATTGCATGAATGTGCATCTGACTTAGAGAAGCAACGGGAAAAGTTCCTTTTTAGGTTTTCAATCGATCCGCCACCTCAAGCACTTTACAACATCGGTTTGCGGAAACATGTTCAATTTTTTCAAAAGAACAAAGCAAAACAGCTACTGATTTCTCAGCGAAACAAAAAAAGACGTTGCCAGCAGGTTTTAAGGTGATATTATTATAACATACTCGAATAGATCAAAGACGGTAACAGGGTATGAAAATGCAACACACAGCAAAAAAGCTCACTATGTGAAACACGCGTGCAGGATTCCTATCCCCAGGAGACACCCTTCTGCAGACGGCGTCCACTCACTTACTTTCTTGCCTTTTTTAAGCACTGACCCATCGCCTGCGTGTAGAAAATGCGATCCTGTATCATTGTAAGAAATTCCTTCGAATGTGAATTCTTTGATCTCAGTGAGAGATGACCTGGAAAAGAGGCTCCGACTTGTACTAATAATTTATTATTCTACCACAAACTATGCATTAATAATTACGCCATACTTGGTTAGCAATCTACTGTACAGCAAACAATGCAAGCGGAATAAGGGAGCTTACAGAAATGTGAATCTACTTATCAAAGGAAGTTTTACACAGAATTTAGGTGACAAAAGCTAGGAAAATTATAAAAATAGGAAAAGTAATCAATAGAACTACTTATGCGGCTCAGTGTCCTTTTTAAACTGCTGAATAACTTTATTTACATCACTGTGAATGTCGTTCGAATACATTTCATTCAACTGCTCATTGCGCTGGCGCAGCCTTCTGTTCTCCTCTTGTTCCTCAACTAGCTGTAACAAAAAATAGTGGGAAATATATTGTACGGAAGAAGAAAAACTGCAAAAGCGGTTTTATGTGTTTGGAGCGCGGTAAGTTACAAATATGGATCAGAACTATTGCCAACCTGTTGCCTGGCTTTATTGACAACTTCCATCAGCATTTCATTATCGGTATCACTTTGAGGGATTCCCAACATCTAAAAAGAAGCTACTGTAAACAAGCTTGTGTACCCTCATTCATTTTTTGTTCCGAAATCTGAAAGTCAGCTCGCCTTGTCACGAGAGCAACATAGATTGACACCCAATTACTATGCTCACGAAACTGTACGCCTACAGAATCAGAACACGGTAGCAGGATCGGTGATTAAACACATATTGATGTGTCGAATGACTCCACGATCGTTGTTTTATTTCAAACTCCCACTTTCTATTATCTATACATTTAATTCATGAAAATAAAAATCGTGTATGCTTAGCGAAAGTGTGGCACAAGGGAAACACCGGGACGAATCCCACGTAATGAGTCATATTTGCAGATTTCCCGATTAAGTGAAATGCTGATAGATAAATAAGGGGGACAAACCTCATTCAGATATTTGTCAGGACGATTTGGATGAGCTGGAAGCGACGTAAGGAGTTTTAACAGCTCAACTAGAGTATTGGTAAAACCATCAGTAGCCAACCAATTGTTTAATCGCTAAACAGCTATGACCTCATTATTGACTCTAAACACAAAAAAACCTTTTTTTAAACTGACCTTATTAGCAAGATCAGCTCGTGTGCGATCTCCAAATGGACCGGCACTCATAAGTCTGATTCTAAATGTCGCAAATAGAAGATTAACGTATAATATCGATTACGGTGCACAACGATAATCACCAAACAGAAAAGGAATAATTTATCATAAAGCTCCTTAAGGAAAACAATTTTAAAAGCACACGAAACTATTCAACAATCTCACCCGTGCAATGCTACTGAGGCTTTACCAATTGCGAAATTTCTTCGCGGGACCGCGTGTTAGCTTGCAGGTTTGCTGGCGAATGGTTTCTTTCAACCATCAAAAGATGAACTGTGAGCATTTCTGTCGCATCCCCTTCGTGATAACATCGGTAAAACTTTGCTACGAATGGTACCAACCTGAGCTTCGCCCGTAAATAGAAATGTACGAGCAATGGTCTCATACTGCATAAGGATATATGTATGGAGACCGCAAAGAGAGGTACTACGTTTGAGCACTTCTGCACGAAATTACTTAATTGGAGTTTACAACACTGTTTAAATGGTCCATGACAATTCATATCACGTGAGAATACTAAACATCTGATTTGCTTGCTACTGGGGCGGAGTACGCGATAAGAGGCGGGGTTCGAGCCCGAAATATCTGAAGCTGATGAACATGCTCGAAATGTTTCTGCCACTGAATCCTGTTTCGCCACAGAGAGCGCGCACAGATCTATTTCTAACTTTGTTTGATGATGCCCTATCGAGCATGTTCCCATTGAGATATCCCTATAGAAATATGAAAGCATCAATCAAAATTTCTCAGCAGGAGATGTATAGATATTTTCAGAAGTCCTTATTGCAGGAATTCCATGTCTCGATGGTAATTTCGGGTGCCGGCTGGGAACACGGTTAGTAGGGCCACTAGATCACGCAGTGATCATGCACATCCCTTTAACTTAATCTCTATAACACAGAGTATTTTGAAAATTGAGTGGAGCATTGTGCAATTATTGAAGTGAGAAATTGGGTGTAACAGTTGACTTCAACGAATTCGATATTCTGTGAAGGAAGGCTCTATTTTAAAGACACCGGAAGGGGGTAGTTTTGGCCTACGGTAGAATAGACGTAGTTCAGACGAGTTTAAGTGGCCGCCATTGCACAAACTCGCCAATTTGACTCCTTGGCATGGTGCCAAGAAGAGATGTTTCTATAATGAAATTGTTTCTTCCTTTTACTTTTTCTTTTGTTCGTTCTCATGTTGTTTCTAAATGTACTTACATGAATTTTAATGTAGTTGGGAAGGGGCACTCCACTGCCCTGGGAGTCAGGTGCTAGAATTAACGTTGACCCGCGGCCCGTCTCCTACAGCGGACAACTCGGAAAGTCAGTGTGTTGATGCGAATGGGATGCGAATACACACCGCAGCGTCGCGCCTTTGAATCTTGGTTTTTTCACCGATTACCGCTTCTAACCCTCAGTGTTCGTTACAAAATGATCATTTCTTTGCATCTTCCTCTTGTTTCCGGACCTCTTCCGGTCCCTTTAACTTTGCCTCGGTTGAAAATTTAATCCTCAAGTATTGTTATATTATGTTCCATATTATTATGCTATTATTATTATTTGTTGTTATTATATTATTATGTTATAGTATTATTATGTTCCATAGAATCACCCATTCAACAACGGAACAGACTTGCAAGGAGGAAAGGATCACATGAACAAATTGTCTGTATAATTTATGTCACAGGGCAAAGGCCATAGTCTATCACAAGATCGCAGGCCTAGGTCAAAATCCGTGTGTCCCAACCTATGCACACGGTCGCGTTTTCTCTGTGGACCACGCGTCGCAACGTCGTACAGATTCATACAGCAGGGATGAAATAAATCGGAATCCAAAAATAATACTTAAATAGTCATTGACCAATCTCCAAGGTTTCAGCTTACAAACATAACCAAATATAGTATCAAGTAACACTAGTTTCTACGGTATGTCATGGAAGCCATTGCTGTATCTTTCAATACAAAAGATTACTTTGAAAATCAAAAACCATCTGGAATTACCGGGCCAATGACTTTTTAAATGTTATTTTCGGATTCCGATTAATTTTATCCCTGCTGCATAAATTTGTGCGACGTTGCGACGTGTGGTCCACAAAGAAAATGTGACCGTCATCGCGGTTATCTGTGATCGTATCATCCGATAATCGTGGACACGCACTCATAAACTGAAGAGAAAGTGATCGTATTGTCCGCATGCGTTGAATGTGTTCTGTGATCCATCCGAATATTTAAGTGCATAGCTACTATGCTAGCGAGGAACAAGGTTTATTCACGTAGACAACCGCTCACATTATTATAATAGTTATAATACCAGAAACAGCGAAATATCAAAAAGAGTTGTATTGTTCTGGCCCGAAGCCTCATGGCAATCCAAATGTGTGAAAAACAATGTGAGGCTCCGAAATTTTATTTCAAAGACTCAAAAAATTCCACAAAATTTGCGAGAGAAATTTGGGCCTATTGGCAAGCTTCCATAGAATAAAATAAATTGCGTTGATTCAGGCTTGAAAAAATGCGCTAGGCGCCGAAAGCTCGCCAGTAGGCTAAAATTCCTTTCGTAATATTTTGTAAAATCTATTGCTTCTGTTGAATTGAAATTTTATAGCCTTACATTGTTTTTCACACATCGAAAAGAACGTTGAAAAAGATGATATTTTTATATTTATATCAAGTATTTTTTCTGGGTGTATCATCTTTATAGAAAAACCATGTCGCAATGTATGCAAATTAGGGGTGCAACACGTGGATGGGTCCTGAAGCGAATGCCATGCCTTGTGAAATATTTTCTCGCAATCGCTTCAGGACCCAACTGCGTATGGCGCTCCTCTCTCGCACGCATCGCGCCACACTCTGCACGCCTCCGCCGTTGCGAAGTCTTGTGCTTACGATACACCTTCGCTTCTCCTTAGCAAAGTGCCACCGTTCGTTTATTTCGTTCAGTGAATGCCTTTAACAGAGGGAACAAGACATCCGAACCATCAGTCATACGTCTCAGATAATTTAAGACTGGAGCGATTGTTCGCCGAATGAAGCGATACTGTGAGTCATGTCTATAACCTTGTACATCGAAACTACCGTTACGACCATTTTCCATCCTTTCTTATCACACGGATCAGATAACCAGCTTAGTGTAAAGCACAGTGGGAGACGGACACAGCTACTAAAGTGGGACAGTGTGGACAAAAAAACAATGGAAGGAAGAAATGCAAAAGACATAAGACGTTACTCAAGTGCCGTGAAATACACGGGCAGAAGTATTGACCCCCTGACAAAGGCTTACCATATTGGCAACTAATGAGTCATCAACATGTAAGTTCACTGGTGTATCTGATCTACGAACAGTTCCAACTAACATATCATAATGTGGACTTAGAATTCGATAGAATCGCCTTTGTCTCGTGCACAACAACGAAGAGGGCGAGTAAAAGCATTCGCGGTGGCTCACAGGTGGTCGCCGCACAAATCGCTCCATGCTCTTGTAGGAGTAACCTCGAAAGGCCGAACGAATTGTGAAGAGTAGCGTGGGCTTTGCACTTCAAGATGGTCCAAACGGAATAGTGGAGCAGCGTCACATCCCAACCGTCTGGAGGGCCGTTGTTTCTCAAAAGGCACACACCACGTCGACCATTGAAGACGGGACAACTTACTGCTATATCCCAAATTGTATTTTGCCCGTTTATGTGGTCCTTCCTAAGAAACGACTAGGCTTACCTGTGACTAACCTCGCTTCTGAGTCAACAAACGTGTCGCAGGCAGAATCGATTTGTAACGACCCCTTTTCATTTTTTGTTTTACATTTTCATTGTGAACTAGAGAATGGCTGCTGGTTAGTTTAAATGCTTCAGACAATGATGCATTTCATCGCGATTGTGTGCAGAGAAAACTTTTTGCATTTGCTAATGCAGCCGGTTTAGTAGTAGACGCTCATTGACACGATTGCAGCAATCTGTCAGCAATCACTCGACACTGGCTGAGCTTCCGTCCGCTTATTCATACCGTCAGTCGGCAGGCCACCTTGAAGTCGTAGTAGATTCCACGGATAATATTATTTTCACTCATTTTCAATTTCTTTGGCATAATGCCGCTCGTTCCCAAATTCTTTCAAAGAATCATGTATGCCTAATAAATATGAAAAAGTTGTTCCATGGCTCTACCTTGGGTGGTGCTTGCAAAAATTCCTTTTGCTAACAATAAGTTCATCAATGGTTTGATGTTATTAGAAAATCAAATTGTGGCTTTGGTACAGATTCTTGTACAAGGAGATTCATTGTGGGTGTAACCCTTGGTGACTGTTGTTCGCTCATTTTCAGCAAAAATGCAGACATGAGGCGCAACCAGGGAGATCGTTTGGGTTTTCTCCGAAATCAATCGATTGATTGAGAACCTTATTGTTAGCACCATAGAGGTGGCAGGAGGGATGATACTGGTGGTTGGAAAGGTGAACCTGTGGAGAGGCCAATGGTTGAGCTAGAGGTACGCAACACAGTTCACAGTTAATACGCGCTCTGAATTCATTCATAAAGCCGCGTTCATATTTTGCGGTGTCGGTGGCTGCCTATCTCCGCCAGTGTAATACAATTATACACACCGGTAAATTTACTATCGCTTTCAAGCACTCGCTTTTATACTCAGAGATGTAATGCAAGGGCGTGATTCGGCACCACGACCACTACGCGCGCGACTTTCCACCGCCGGATTCATGCTCTGCGGGGCCGGCTGCAGGGCACTGCTGCATATCTCTGCGCCTCCACCTATGCCACCCTGTCTAATTACCTGCGTCATCTCTGCACCTCCTCCTCCTCGTGCCACTTTGTCTCGCTGTCTGTGAACCCAGCCACATCCCGCCGGCGCAATGTGTGAACGCGGCGTGAATGGTGGGGGCAAATTTCTTATGCGCAGGCTTTTTTTCAGAAGCGAACGCTGTCTTATTCGCGTATCACCGCCTTAACACAAGTCTATACGGCAGGCCGCAAAACTCATCCATGCGAAGCTCAAGCGGTCCTGTTTCCTGGGTTTTGGGTATCGTATTTCCTCCATTTTCAACGGGCTGCCATATAATCGCTTTTGCTGCCTACAAAGCAAGTGGGCTACCTTCGCAGAGCGGATGGTCAGCAGACGGGAGCCAGCGTGGGGAGGAGTTCACAATAACTTTACCAGTGAGGCCCATCATCACATTACACCTCCAGCAGATCGCCTTTAGGCATCAGCAATCGGGAAAGTTCTATTCTAAGTAATTAAGCAACATCGAATATTATCAGTGCAAAGGATTACATTGCGCTATTCAGGAGATGAACCTTCTCACCGGTCAATCGGAGCCTCCATCCCCCGTCAGCTGCTGCTAGATCTAATGTGAAGAATAAACACACCCACACGGAAGTCGGCCGGGTCCTAAGCCTATTGTAAAGGTCAACCGCATAATCACCTTTCTGCTCGATTCGTCGCCCTCTAATCACTCATTTTTGGCTTCTTTCAATAACTGTAAGATGCGTGACGCATTGGAAAAAGACTGAATGAACTTATGTTTGGATTCTTCATCTCCATTCGAAAGCCTTCTTTAATATTCTCAGACAGTTGAAACTTTTGTGAACAAATAAACCCTTCAGCCCTTCCGGTTCATGAAATCGGCCATTTGGAACTGTTCCAGTTTCGATGTTTTTGAACATCAGTCGAGCCACCGATTTCGAAAGAGGATAATAGGATTCAGTAACGCAAAATTCATTCAGAATTCATTTTAGTAGTAATATTAATATTTGTGATTTTTGCAAATCTATAATTAAAATCATTGCCGTGGGTAATAATCAGAACCTCAAATTATTTAAAAGAGGAAAACTCATATCTGGCGCACTCGACATCATTCTGAGGGCTTCTTTGAAAGACTTAATCTGATTAGAAGACGTTTTTCATGTATTTCTACACAAGGCACATATGACTGTAAAACGGAGTAAAGTGGCTATTAATCAGTCGCATAGTGAACTTTCAATGACTGCTGATTTCATACTGTAAATGTATCAGAATGGCGGCTGATTCATGACTGTATTCATTCGTCCTGACTTAAGTGGCTATTATCAAGTTCATTTTCTTGCTTTCCACCCTGAGAAACTTCTGCATTTTCATCTTGCCGCTATCGGTTCAAGTTTTCGACTACCACTGACTGCCAATTCATTTTCTTTTTCGAATCCAGACTTCTACATGATTTTTCACTATCATAGTTTCACATTGATCCTAAGTTCGATCGTGATGAGATGGCAAAATGGAGACTTCCTTCAAGTTCAGCAGCATTCTGTTTCAGTAAAATAGATATCTGTCTAGTAATGACTGTATACTGTACCGTAATCACCAGCCATCAAAATGTGTTTATGCGTATGGCCCATTCTGAAGGCTCAGAAGATTGAATCCAAATTCAGTTCAAGTCGTGGGACTAAATCTTCCTGTCGCTCAGCGCGTCATTATTATGATCATTTAGAGTTTGATTGAGGTGTTCGACGAGTTTTGCGGTTATGCAATTTTAGCAATCTGGACAGAAAATCGAAAAATATTTGCTGTATATCTCCTCAATAACCCTCTGGAATTGGGTTCCACTTTAAAGGCACTTTCCGCGATAATCTTACCTGCTATTTACCCTGTCGCAGCCGATAGACCCCTGGGTAACTGTCGTGGCTGTACCCTTAGAGCGGCGCCACGAGCCCTCCTAGCAGCGCAAAGCCGGCGGGAGGCAATTGGGACCCCGCCACCAATTGGTGACCCCACCCAATTGATGAGCAATTGATGGAGGATGCGGCTCCCATTTCTGAGGTTCTTGGTCTTTTTTGCTGGTTTTTTCACTGCTACTGAGTAAATTAGCGGCTCTGGGTTCATATTGACCCCGATTATGGTCGCTCTCCTAATGCAAAGTGCCTTTGAGGATTTCTACGTGTCAACGCATTCAATGGGTCAACTGGGCTATTCCGGGATACTTTCTGTTCAAGCTATTTGAAGATAAAATTGCAGTTGCACAAGATTTCTCTGATTACTTCAATTGAATCAGAAATCTTCTCTGAAGGTTCCATCAGAAACTCAAAAATAGGCACGGGGTGCCAGAAAAATTAATTTTTGTCCTCCACTTTCAACCGCACATTAGTCGAACTTCAGTAAATTCCGACCAGGTATTTTCATCCCTAAAATGAAGAGCAGCTCTCACTTTATCACTAAACTCCGTAACAGCCTTCTGCACGAGCGGGAACGGTAGCTTGCTCCAAGTGAACAAGATGTGTCACCTCAACTGGACAAAATCCGAAACTTCGTCGCCCTCGTTCTCAACCTTGCTAAGGTCCCTTCACTCTGGGTACCTGAGATGATTCACACTGGGTGGAGCCCTTGAGTATTCCAACGTGCCATTGCCATTGGAACCCCCCCCCCCCCCCTTTGCCCCCACTCTCCGTCGGGTTGAGGAATGAAAAATGATACTTCGGATCATAGCAGCCTTGTCCAAGCATTAGCAGCTCTGTGACTTCCAGGAACCAAAGCGCCTATCCATAGGAAACTTTCCACGAAAGACCTACCTTGGAAGCTGGCTCCAGCGGTTTAGGCAGACTTTGGTACCGTAGGTGCTGTGAAGCCCTTTACTGCGTCAACTGATGCGACTGAAGGCTCCATATTTTTATGAAGGTGAACGTAGTGAGCCACAGCTTGTTCCCTTTTAGAGAAAAATTTCGGGAATATCTTGCCCTAACACTTTTATCTCTTTCGTTTCCCTATGTTTTGTATAATAGGTGGATGTGGGCCGTGAGCAAAATCACCTTTTTATTGGCACCCCCTGTAAAGGCAGTGTTTTCACGATCCTCGGAGTCTACTGTTTGCATAAATTTTAAAAGCCCCGTTTTGTCTCCATTTTTCACTGTAGAAAGAAGTGGAACTTTTGCAGTCGAAATGCCTACAGTATTCCACAGATCACGCCCACCTGACAAACTCTGGTACCAAGCTTCTAAATGTAATTGAACTTCTATGCACAGCCTTGATGAAGAAGAATGCAATGATCATGAAAGCATTCATTTTTCTTAATTTCCTACCCACTTCAATAAGAAAACCCTATTCGTACCAGGAGATGACTTGAGTAGATGCAGATTGTTTTCATGCTATAGTGGCTTTGCTGCTATCATCTCTCTACTGTAAGAAAATAGACCTGTATGTCCTCTTAGGGTCGCCGCCAGGCTTTGCGATTTCGCGGTGTCGCGGCTCCGCACGCGAAGTTGCGGCATTGGACAATCTCAAGTATCGCGTGCGAAAGTGCGACGTCGCAGAGTTGCAGAATCTCAAAATCGCGAAGCCTGACGGCGGCCTAATGTGGAAGTCGTGCGAATACTGCTTCCCTCTGACAATCAGATATGCCTAATCACTCATCCACCCCCGAAAAGCTTATAAAGCCCGATTGGTTCGAACTAGAACCAGATCCCACAAAAGTTATGACAGCAATGTAGCCTGTCCGCCCTTTTGATGTCCCGCCGTCAATTTGAAAGGATGACACGCATATATCTCAGCTTAATCTCTCATAACTTATGCCCTTGATGGGTCTACGGGTAGAAAATGTAGCCTTGCAAAGCGTGTGGAACCATCATCGCTATCATTCCAAGGTCATCGATGTCTATGAGGAGATGGAGTGTGTCCACGAAAAATCATCGACATCCTTGCGAAGACGACAAGTCCCCGGTCGCAAAAGTGGGCGTGGTTAGCCGTTCCCTAGCAGGAGATATGCCGCACGGTATCTGACGATACGCAGACTAGTCGTCTGTAGCCTGTCTATCCTTTCTTGCTAAACGCCTCCGCCTGCTTAGGCTGTTCTAGAAGCTGCTTGCAGTGGCGTAAAATGGTGTCTGTTCCCCTGCACAGGTCTTAATCTTTTCTTCAACTCGCTATCATTTTTACTATCTTATCATTTTGTTTTCTTCGTTTTTTCATCCGTCACCTTTTTCACTGGAATTTGCAATCTTCTGCAGTTGTTTGCTGTACAGCAGTTCATTTTAAACCGACAAGATTGAATTTGAAAATATTTGAGACAAATAAACAATTAAATTAAGTTTTGATATTGTTAAATTGAATTAAACAATCAAATGTGAGTCAAGTAAACAACCAAATAAAGTCTGTTTTGTCATGCCAAATACGTCTATACAACGTCTGTATAACGAGAGTTGCAAGACAAATATTCGCTATCTATTCGACGACTTGCCCTTCACTGCTCGTTTTCTCGACTTGCATAGCTTTACTAATTTTACTATTTTTTACAAATTATATAGGCTTGACATATGTGAGCAGCTACTATTAGGTTTGTGCATGGTTAATGCGGCTTCTTATTGTTACAGTTTTCTGTAGTGGAAATTGACGTTTTGACGACTAATGAATGGAAAGCAGTCCTTGATTGCGATGGCGAAACCCTCCCAAATAATCATTTAAACACTTTTTGCTAAATTTTATTATTGTTTATGCTACATGAAACTTGTTGAAAAAAGCCGCATTTTTATGCACCAACCCAGTAGATTTAATATTATTTGGACAACTAATAGATTTGCTCATTACTATACATGACGCCGAAACTTATTCCACCTGGAAATGATAGCAAGAAGAAAGCAGTTTGTTAAAGAAAACAGTAAAAATTCATCATTTCTCTGACCAGGCCCGAATTGGAACCCAGAGCGTAGGCTAGTTCCCACTTCGAATTCCCATCTTTAAAACAAGCAAACGAGTTCTCTGCTGAAGAGGTGGTTTGGAGAGAAACGAGCCACTTAATCACTCCTTGGATCACATTTTATCTCTTTGAGTTGAATTCTTTCTTCCTTTTTTTCTCTAGGGGTCTCCCAATTCCATCTACCTTTCCGCATTTTGAGGGAAGTCACCTGGTACATGTGTTCAAAAAAAATTAAACTCACGGGAATTGATTCGCAAGCCATTGCATGTACCTAATTCAGGATGGAGAATAAAGTGCGCCGGTGAATGATCCATTTTAGCGCCACTCATTCCATACTTCTAACCAAAATTACACATTCATATTTGCCGGTACAGTGAATGCAATGGCCTGTCGATGTACAACTTGTTGTTTTTGTCCTTCCAGATGGATTTTCTGCGGATTCGCCAGCCCAGCAGAGGAGATAGGGCTAATTGGCCTGGGGAGGGTATTGATCTGTGATTTGGTATTCAGATCATGATAGTGGGTCCAGCCCTGGCGGTGGCCGGATCACCTTTCCCGTATGGGATTATATCCATTATCAAGTCTCTGAAGACTGGGAAATGATTGACGTTTCCTTCCCATCCTTTATTGAATCGATTTGTCAATACATGCCTGTCTCTCTATTTGCTTTTTTGTGAATCTTATTTTGTGAATTCTGCTCTTCAATTTTGTTCTCATATCCATCTCCACATTTTGAAAATTCCCAGCGATATTCAGTAAAGTCTCAGTGACTTTCGCATCTACCTATCCTTACTTAATTTTTTCGAAATCTTCAGCTATGTTTCTTTTGCACAGATCTCCATCCCCGTCAAATCTTTCTTCCCAAACTCGAATGTGAAGTGGAGCGGCCTCGACTGGGTACATATTTGTGTTTTTTGACATCGCGCACGTTTTACGTCCCGTTCTGCCGAAATGGGCAATCATAGCTGCTATCCTTCTTCCCCGTGATCATTCTCCCCTTTCGTGGTTTTTCAGTCACTAAGAGGTTTTTTCTTGACTTTTTCCTCGTTTTTTTTGAAAATTATTGCTCCCATAGGCCCCTCGCGCTAATTAAAGAGAGGTAGGATGACCCCACTCCTCCCGTTTTTTGGCCGTCTCATTCCTTTTTTTTCCGAGGGAGGATAATTTTATATTTCTATTTTTATTCTCACCAAGTCAGCAGATCATCCCTTCTGCTGCTTGATTCGTCCATTGCACACCAGACGCCGTTTTAAATAACCTTCTACCCTCAAACTACTACCATTACGTTGGTATTACTGTCACACTTGTAAATTTTATTGATCTTTTTTTGTGCTTGCGGTTTTCTGGAGTGGGGCACTGAGCCCCTGCCCAGCAAATGACAGTTAATGACTTGGCATGGCTTAGCATTGTAAACAGTGATGGTAATTATACTGTGGACCATTAATTGGTACTAAATACAGAGATAATAGTTGGAAAAGTGGTATTTATGGGTAAGAGTTTATAAAGCAATTTAATGCCTTGAATAGGGTTTGAATGCATGACGTACCCCGTTGAGAGCGGTCTGTGTAAAATGTTTTATCAAGATTAGTAAATTCTGTGCTTGCATGTGAGGGTAGATCTTTAGGTATACCTCTCTAACCGATCAGCCCACATAAATATGGACATTTGTCATGTTCATTCTCCAATTTCCAGTCGCCTGCATGCGCTAGTGAGTCCATAACCGCTCTTTCCTGTGGTCAATGGAGAACACGTGAACTGTTTGCTTATTCCTACATATACGTATTTATATTGAAACGGTTCCAGTGACTTTTGTCCTAAATATAGCCCTCCTTCGTCAGCACAAGAATGCTGACGTGGACTATAAAGCTGTGACATTAATAGATCATAGTGCTACAGCATGACGGATTAAACCGGTTGTTTCTGGTGGTATGCTAACGAAAGAAAACAATACATATTATGTTATTGATAGCTACTGAAGTTATTAATAGAACAGAAACAAGTTCAGAAACTTGTAATGACGTTTTTAATATTGTAGGGGATGTATGAAGAATGCATCTCGCTCAGTGTCATGGTGGGGGTCCTAGAATGGGGTGAAGCGGCAATGCTTGGTATGGGCCATGCGTTCCAGTACCACCGAGAATTTTCATACAGTTGAGTGCGTATCAGGCTTCTGCAGTGATCGCACCTCTTTTTTACGCTCCGTCTTCCACTGCAAGCTCAGACCAACGCCGCTGGCAGCTCTTCTTAATGCGCCTTCCTCAGCCGTGATATATCCAAGGTTGCATTCATACTCAGAGAGCAAGTGGAGAGCCACAAAAACGGGCATCCAATAAGATTCTGATCGTATGTGCTTATTCTACTCGCCGATACGTATTTGATCATTTCCGCGATTCTTCAGTGGAGCGGAGGACTATCAGTGGTGAATTTGTAAAACGTTATTAATTCTGTATTAAATTCCAAGTTCTCTCTTCAAGAAACCTGGGCATAGATGTTAAATCTATGCTAGATCCTGAATGTTGAATCCTAAATCCCAAATTAAGATGTTATGTACTAAACCTTGAGCCACGTTCAAAGCTTGAAGACGATCTGGTCGAAACGTCAGGCCGCTAACAAAGTGTTCCACTTAACGACCTCGTTGGCATAGCAGAGAAAATTAAAATTGTTAATTCTATTTCGGTGTGGTGCAGTCTAAACAGAAACCAACAAGTAAATAAAACAACCGTAGATGGCTATGTGGTAAATATGATACATAGATTCGCTATCACTGCACCATAGCTGCTACAGCTCACGGATCAACATTCACGACAGACACTCAACTTTTCACGGCTGCTCAGATGCACAAGAAGCAGTGTGAATGATGGATAGACAATGTCATCTGAGACCATTTTTCAATAGCATTCTCTGATTTATTTTGGTTCAATAACTTTGATTATTGTTTATTATTTTATTTAATTCTAATTTTCAAAATTTACAGTTCATTGATAATACTTGCATTCACTTCTGAAAGACGAATGCGTGGCTCATTTTTGATCAGGGTTGACATTTTAAAAATTGTTACAAGTTGCTGAGTTATGGACAAAACCTTCGATGTCGGGCAGGACTCAAACCCGAGCTCCATGCCTTCCGGGCATATGTACTAATCTATTATACTATCGAGAACCCTTTAGACCTTGAAGACACCAGAAGGAGGTAATTTTGGCCTACGGTAGAACAGACGTAGTGTGGACGAGTTCAAGTGGCCGCCATTGCACAAACTCCCCAATTTGACGCCGTGGCATGGTGCCAAGAGAAGATGTTTCTTTTATAAATTTGCTTTTTCCTTTTACTTTTTCCTTTATTCTTTCTTACACTGTTTCTAGATGTACTTACATGAATGCTAATGTAGTTGGGAATGGCCACTCCACTGCGCTGGGAGTCAGTTGCTACAACTAATGTTGGACCGCGGCCAGTCTCCTACAGCGGGCAACTCGGAAAGTCAGTGCGATGGTGCGAATGAGGCGCGAATACACACCGCAGCGATGCACTTTTGAATTCGGGTTTTTTCACCGATTATCGCTTCTAACCTTCTGCGTTCGTTACAAAATGCTCATTTCTTTGTATTTTTCTCTTGTTTCGGACCCCTTCCGGTTCCTTTAATTGAGCTTCTCAATGGTATATTTACCATAGCTTATCAGCACTCACACGTATACGGTGTTGAGCCGGTTGGCCAATATTGGCATCGAACCGTGAAGCTGAAAGCTCAAGTAAGTGTTGATTTTGATATTTTCGATTTTTGATAGCTGCTGATTTTCGCCACAGCCCGTGATGCGAAATCTGTAACAAGTATGCTGATTTATGGGCTAAAACTTCGGTTTGATATGCTATAACGTGAATATACCATTCAGAAGCTGAGTTAAGGTGAAAGGGAACTCGGTAGTGTAATGGGTTTGCACATATACTCAGAAAGCATGGAGTGCGGTTTCGAGTCCGGTCCGAGAACGAACTTTTTGCTCATTACTCAGCATACTTGTAACAATTTTTGCATTGTGGGTGTGGCGAAAATCAGCAGCCATCAAAAATCAGAATATCAAAAATCAGTTTTCAAAAATGCAGTTTCTGCAGAACTGATTTAGTACTTATCAGTTGACGCCCTTATTCCAAGACTGGTCTAGTAGCCATTTATAATCATAAAAAGAATGGAAATTGATAATCATGCTACCGTATGTTTCTAAGTTTACACTGAAATGGTGGAAAAAAACTTTGAACTCTGTGTCCTTTTGCAATGTCCGCCCTTTTGTGTAACGGAGAGTAATTGAATCTTTTGTAAACACATGAGAAATGTACAAAAACTGAAGGTCAAGCAAAACGATGGCAGGCCATCTTGGTTACAGTCGAAGATGTTGGAAAAAGATTTTGTGAAGGACATACATCAGCTTTTCTGTTATGATTCACTCGACTTTCACAGATGTCGCCATTAGCGCTGGATTCAGAGCCTTACAAGGGAAGAGTTTCAACTTCCCATGGTACCTTGAAATAAGACCCACATTGATCGATACGGCTCCGAACACTGATTATGATTATAACTGCGAAAACCAAAATTGGGAAATTTCATATTGAAGCGAGTTAGAAGGGGTCAAAGATTGCACACCGAAACTCACACCCTCTATCCTGCAGATTCGGAACACTACCACTGAGCCACGGTGGCCTGTACTGGTCCGACACCACCGGCCGTGCTGATGGCGAAGTGCCTCGCCAATGAGAAGTCACAGGCAAACTTCTACCCTCCCTAACTTGCTTCAGAATGGCATTTTGCAATTTTGGTTTCTTCAGTTATAATCAACATTCGGAGCTCTATCGATTCATTCAGGTCTCATTTCAAAGTTTCATGGGAAGTTGAAACCCTTCCCTTGTTAAAGGAGTTTGGACAAGCTCTTGGTCTCTAGAATGGTATTCGGAAATCGGTCAAGATACAATCCGGATTTTGATCTTTAAAAGGCAGTCTAATGCCAGTTACTCAAATCCAGAAGATTCGAACGATATGGATACACGGAGGTACAGAGCTTAGCCACGGCGCTATGTGGGTAGGGGCCTGTATTGCTGGAACACTCACCTTATCGTAAACATACCGTACACTGCTTTCTGTGCACTGTCCTTGGTCCTGGTACCTAAAAACGTAGCCCTACGTGCATGAGGCTATTTAGCTCTCTGCAAGAATCTAGTGCTGTTGTCATCAACTGAGGAGGCTGAATACGTCATTGGTCCCAATGATGGCGTTCAGTCACAGTTTATCAAGCAGTCATTTAATTCGGCAAATTTCCACGAACGGAGACAAGGTTCTCCACTTGGTTCACCGCTAGTTCCGTCACGTCAGCCTTCTTTTTTCTTCACCACTTGAAATGATCAAAAAAGGAAAAAGAAAGGAAGGCTATGTTTTAAATATTTCATGCAATTTTGAAAATCTCAGAATCGGATCAAGAAATTTACTAATCAATCAGTTTCCGAGAACTCGTAAACATTGGAAGTCCCTTTTCTAGTCCTTTCCCAACACTAGCCCTCCTCATAACCTTTCTTTTACTACATTGAGGTTATTTTTCCTTACAGTTAATTATATATTGGCTCTAACTTTTCGATAATGGATATAATTACAATATCTCGACATTTATTCTGAATTTTCAACATCTTTCAAATCAGCCTTCAGTTTTCTCTCCACCCCAACTCACCGATGAGCCTCGGGGGTGGATAGAAAACACAGTAATTGGTATAAGAATAGAGGCGAAGCGATTCACTTACTAATTATAAACTTACATTTCTATTACCTTTTTCTTTTTTCCTTTTCCTTTTATTCACGGAACATCTTTCTAGCCCACTGCTGCCCATTGACTATGGGGTTGTAAGGGAAGTTTTGACCGATTTTGCGCGTGCACAAGATAAATTCAAATTCCAAAGCGCGTCAGCTTAGATCAACTTACGCGTTATGACCCTTAGACTAACAAAAGCTGCGTTCTCGGGATATGCGCTTCTCTCATAAATCACGAAGTCTTTGAACTATTAGGGCAGTTTCAGAATACAGTAAAAATGACACTTCTCGATGACTTCATTTTACAAGTTCTTGGTTAGTCGAGTCGCAGTAGAGGCAACTCTGAATGTCAGTCCTGCAAAGGGAGGAGGTAATGCGTTGGATGGAACAGTTTGTCCCTGGTTTTAGAAGTGCAGGGATGAGAATGAGTTCCTCGAAGTTTCTAGTGTCCAAAGCGCTTTAATTAAAACAGCAGAAATCGATGAGCATCCGTATTTTGCAAAGGAAATCCGAAAGTGTTGGCCTTGCCAATACAAGTATGGTTGACTCCTCAGGTAGATCTAATTCACCGGAACTCTAAAAATGGAGCTGCGTGACCTCTCGGAGCAGCCACATCTCACCATGCGCCACCGCATTTCTTCCAGAAACAGAAGGAGTTACCGGCTGAAGCCCTTACTCGTCAAACCTAGTGCTAACTGAACCCCACTTTTCCAAACATCTAGACAGCCGCCTTGAAGACACCGGGGAGCGTGAAATTGGCAGATTGTAGAATATGAAAGTACGGTGCTCAGCAGTGTAACAGAAGAGAAGGAATGAAATAAATGGAGAAAAGACTGAGAAATAGCAACCCAAAAACCTCTCTCTTTAGCGCCCCTCTGCGTCACTAGCCAAGAGTAGATTGCTGACGGGTTAGAGGCGAAATCAACCGACCACGAACGATGTACCGCCGGCAACTCGTCTGGTCAATGACCTGCATAACGACACGCCATGCTGCGGGATCGTGATAAGACCCCAAGCAGCGCTTTTTTAATGCGAGTTTCTCTACGCATATCCTCTTCTGAAGTGGAAGCTTTGTTTACAGAGAGCATGTAATCCCAGTTCTCACTTTCTCCTCACCCATCTCGGTGCCTTCAAGAGCAGAGGTTTTGGTAAGAATGATGATTTGGAGTCGTCTTGTAATTTTGCTTGATGTAAATCATAAACTTTCATTAGAATAAGATGAGCAAACATGCATCATGATAGCAATAGTGCTACGAATGGATTGGTGTCTGTTTTGTGGGAAAAAATGCAGACTGATCCCATTCATGATCTCCTGAAGGTAAAATGCAAAACATCTCCAAAACTTTCCCTACCACCTGATACCAACCTTAAGGCTGCGAATTTTGTCAAGTCTTTTCCAGCACTCTCGACAGGAAGCGAATCTCAAATTTTGGCGAATACTGTTGTTTGGAGAATTCAAAAAAGTGAACTCGAATTCATGGAATTACCTGCAGCTCATGCAGCTTCAGGCAACATTGCCCTTTATGACGGTTGATTTGGCGAACTTCCATCGACCGAGACAGGACGCTTCAGCTGAGTCATTGAAAGGTCCCGCCCTATCGGCGATGCATAAGGGATTCCGATCATATCACTGCTGACATTTCTTAGGTCGGTTATCGTTCGGCTCCAGCAATCCTTCTTCTGTATTCTATCAATACAATAAGCAATCATTTGAATGTTTACTTTTTATTTACTTCATTAAATTTTTATGTCTGCTCCGAAGAACTTCCACTCTAGTAAATGGGGTCAAACAGCAAACTAACCAGGCTCGTAGCGACCCCCCATTCTGTTCCTTTAAAAGCGGTTGAATGATACTCATATATTAGGTCGCAAAGAAAGTTTTGCCGGTTTTGCGCGTTCACAAGATAAATTCAAATATAAAAGGGCGTCAGCATGAATCTACTTACATAATGTACTTTTTAGGTAGATAATGCTGCTCTTTCTGAATACATGATTTCCATGGAATGCTACAAAGTTTTCGAATCATTAGGAAAAGTTTAACTTTACGAGTTCTTGTTTGATTTGGAGTCGACTTTTTTCGATTCCGCGCAATATAAATCGTCAGCCCTTCGGCAAAATGAGATATGCAAGCACTTAAAGCGTGGCGAATCGAATGGGACTTATTCTGTGAAAAAAGATGCAGTCTGAGCTGCGTTATGATCTTCCGAAGCTGAAATTGTGGAAACCGGCTATATGTAACTTTCCTTACAACCTTATAGTTTCATGATGAGAGGACAAAAGCCTTGATTGTAAATCGATTGGTCTTGGAGAGCATTGTGAGGACCGAAACCTGTCTAAGAGCTATAGTCAGCTTTGAATGGAAATAATATGCGTAGAGGATTCTAAAAAGAGATTGATAAATGCTTAACGCTCAATCTTTTCTGCTCCCTACCTAAAGAACTCTAACTTCATCTTTTGTGAATTAGCATCCACTTTTTATTCTTGTTGCATAGTGGAGACCGGCTCATCATTTACCTGCACTTATTTATGGACTTTCCTGTAGCGCTTCACATCACTTTTTGAAACCTCTTGATGTTCACATCCGGAGTTGAAACACACGTACGAAGGGCAATTGTACGTTGGCCTTCCACTGACCAGTTTTGTCGACATTTAATTAGACATAAGTTTTTTTTGGAGTGACAGCAATGAGAATCTAAACTAATGCATCATTCTTGAAAACTTAATATTACATTGTATTTAGAAGTGGATACAGGCATGGCGTACGAGTTGTTTTCTATGTGGTTTCCAGAGGCAGAAGTGATGCAACATTCTTGAGCTGGGAAATAACTACCACCTTTATCAATTGCTTTTATATGGTAAGAACAGTTCTCTATCTCGCAGAAGGCAAAAATATGGATAAAGTCATCCCAGGGGCGGAAGAGATGTCTATTAGTGCCATCAGCAGTATTTACCAGTTAATCATGTTAGCTTGAGGGACGGAATACTGATAACGATGAGTCAAGTTTATTCTCCCCTTTGAAAAACCAACTTATCCACCGCCTCTAACGGTTTTCCCAGCCATTCCGCTCACATCAACGTTTACTGTAGCGATTACTGCTGCCATTAGCAAGCGTTTTTAGGCGAAAAGGTTGGCCGGTTTAGTGATGATACGTTGCCTACGTCAAACATTCCTTCTACAGCAAAGACCACAATAACGCGTAGTGTCCTTGAGCGTTTCTTGGCATTTTGGAACCAGTTTTGTTCAGCTTTCTATCTTTATACTGATGATCACGCAGCCAATGAGTCCCGCAGCCTCATTAGGGTTTTTTAGTTATGAGATGAAATAATGTCTCTGCATTATCACTTGTTTCTATTGCTACCCTAACTTCGGATGCACATCGTAATAAGCAAAGCAATGGAATGCTTAGATAAAAAATGTTTGAAACAGCAAATTTTTGATAGTTTGCGTGCAGGTCGATGAACTATGGAAGGACATCATCAGAGCTATTTTCACTGACTTTGTTATTATTTGAGGCAAATATTACAAAGCTCTTTGCTGCCGTATTTTGCGTTTCTTTCAATATTTTCTTACCGATTCTTGTTGTTATTTTCTTATCGTTTGCATTATTTACAATGTTGGAAAGTATAATTGAGAACAACTCAATTTAGCAAATTGTACCTGATAGCGTTGCGATTACAGTACTTGATTTTGTCAACTTCTCATTCTGTCAGTCATCATCATACTTCAAAAGATATGTGAGGTTTTAGGAGGACCGCCCACTGCCTCCGCTGAGGGGCGGGGATCATCTAAATATTGCGATTTCCTCCAGTAATTCTAGAACGTTCATTTTTCCAACAACTGTGAATATTCAGAGGTGATTAGCCTAGTGAACCAAACTCCACAAGTCATATGAAATCCCGAGTGCTTTATTTTTATGAACTTCGAATTACTTTTGTATTGTTCCTCGCTTTCATTGCTGGATTATTGTAATTTAAGCTGATTGTAATTGTAAACCATTTCCATCATTTTTCACTTTTTTTATCACCATCGCTAATCATTCTCATTTCTTGATAAATTACCCTAGCTCATCTTTTCTAAAAGTTCGATTAGCCGCAATTGATTAATTATCTAAGTTTGGTCGATATCGGTGCGTTCTCTACCGTGCTCGAATTGGGTCACTAATCAGGTCGCCATGATTTTTGCGACAGCGCAGTCACAAATATCACCCCTTACTCCAGATATTCTCAGAAATGCTCTGAGATTCCGTGCAGCTCCGTGACGTTGCAGTCCAGACCCTTCACTTTGTATCGAAAATGCGATTATGTGAAAATAGATAAAATGTTCCCGCGTTTCCATGGTGACAATTTTATTATACTTTTAATTTTTATTGCACTTTTATGGTCATACGATGGTGACTTATATATGACTATGATTATATTATAATTGAATAATTATAGTCATTATAGCGATTGATTATATTCTTACGAAGGTACAATAAAGGTACAATATTTGTTTGACGTGATGCCGTTGAATACGTCTTCAAGTTATGACGTTATTTAATTGATTCGAAATTGGCTTTTATGCGTTTTATGGTGATATTACCTTCACGAGTGGATGTGGGAGCAACAGAAGGGAGTTGTCGAAGGGATCTCGTCGATCAACTTCTTTCCAGGCATACTTACAAACCCTGCTCTGAGAAAAGGAGTTTTTCGTACTAGAACTTGAAGCAGTACTACAAGAAGCAGTAGCGGGCGCATTACTTTTGGATACAGTTTGAATTTGAGATTGATCATATCATAGTCCGGATACTGAATATCAAATAAATGAGATGATTAGCTAATGTAATCAATATAATCATGTGAGCAGTAATGCTTCTCTAGAAGAGCACAACACATCCAATATAGTTGCTATTTGATAAAATGGTAGGCAGAAGTGTAGCCATTTACATGCCAATGCTGTTCACACCTTTGATTTTCTATTTTATTGTGCGCACCTTTGAGTGTATTGAAACGAACAAACAATTAAATAATAAATAAATAAATAGATAAATAAATAATGTGACACCTTCTCTCATTACGCCTATCTTCAATCCTATCGAGTGAGTCTTCGTTTCCCCAAATTGGCGTATCCCATTTTAGTCACAAACGAACAGCATTGTCATTGTTTTTACATCTACCAAACCAGTTCCAACCACGAATATAACGTTTCGTGGAGTTAGCGAATAACTCTCTCACAACAACCGTTTCTGTATTGCAATTATTTAAAAAATGCAGTAACAGTCAAAGCAATGAAGCAGACAAAGGAGTAATTCAGTTAAGCTCACAAAGTGTACGGCTAGTGACTGGCAACGTCTCATTTGGTTTGCTCAGTATTTTTTACACATTTACTTCATTACAGCTTTGTCACATTACGCCCATCTTGATTGGCTACATTTACTACTTTACTGCTTACTTATTACCTAATTTTCTTACTGTGTTTGTTCATGAATTTTCGAAGAATGGCATGGGATGAGACCAAGTTCTACAGCTTTCTGGGGAGGTTAACTCTATATGTGAAAGATTAGGTATAGGTAGTTTAGGTAGTTCCCAAAAAATGACTCACAGTAGTTTCGTTGACGCTGAGCACTGATCGGAGCACTTGCATGTCACCCAACATAGCCCGTGCCTTTTTTAGACCCCTATTGCTCACATGACCTGAGCCTATTCTCCCATTTTGAAATCCAAATTGAAATGGAAATAGATCCACCATTCTGTATAATAGTCTGCAGGGCAAATCACTTTGATCACTCAATAACACCACTCCTTGAGCTTCATCTTGCATCCTTTTCTGAAAGGTCACCATAATAGTCAAATTATTGATTCCTAGAGTGTCCCTCTACTTTTTTGATTTACTTGTCCGATTGAGGCTCATTTAATTCTGATTATACTCGATGAATCTGTAACAAAGCCTGATCAATCAAAGATTAGTCTATAAAGGCGGATTTATCCCTCTGCAAAAATGATACCCCCTAGTACACTGTTGCCCTTGCTCGTCATCCACTAGGTAGTAGATAGGCTGCAAATATTCGGTGAACAGAAAATGGCTTGATTCTCTCCCAGTGAATGTGATGAATGAGTCATGGCGCCGAACCACGATTGTTGTGATAAAGGCGATCCCTGTAAGTCACTGTTCATTTTTAATAACCAAAGTTTGTCTCTCAGTCCCTCTCATCATTTTTGCACAAAACTCCTGCTCTTCGTAAGATGCGCGCGAGACCACGACGTCGCGAATTGAAGTCGGGTTTCTCTACCGATTATCGCTTTTACCCTCGAATGTTTGTTTCAAAACGATCATTTCTCCCCATCTTGCTCTTTCATCCAACATCTCCTGGTTCCTCTAACTAGTACCATAGTACTCTACTAGGACCAGGGCGATGAATACCATACGCTACCTTTTTTGTTCTCCTAATAGAATTCTTATTCGGGCGCTGTCTTGGGGGGATAGGGGAGGGAGCCTACCTCACATGACCCTTGTGCCATGATGCTGTATCTTACTCACTCCGCATTGACAACCTTGATCCTACACCTTTTGAGTATTTCCCGTGGTTCACAATAGCACTGTTTATCAACGTCTTCAGGCCGTCGTCAGACTTTTTTTTGCTATTTTGCGACAGCGATTCGGCGACTGTGCGGTTCTGCGATTTTGCATGTTGCGGTCCGCACACGAAGTTGCGGCACTGCACAGTGTCCAGGTCGTAGTATCGCGTGCGAAAGTGCGATGTCGCAAAATCGCACAATCGCGAAGTCTGACAACGGTTTTACGCTGCTCTCCCCCCCCCCCCCCGCTTCCACCCTGAAAATACCATCATGGCACTAAATCAAAAAAAAAATGAAAGAGGAATAGCTGTATGTCACTGTGTCCCATTTGCTTAGCCATTCAGGAAGGAATGCTTTCTTACGTTAAAATAGTGACATCATTTCAATAAAATTTATTTTTCACACCTTCAAATTCTCCTGCTCAAATAACTGTTATATGCCTGAATAAATGTTCGCCATTCTTTGTCTTCTTTATGTCCGCAATGACTTCATATAATCTTGTCTAATCTTGTTTTATCTTTCATGGGTGTGATTTCCATAGGTAATGCTCATTTTTACAAAATTGGTAGCTAAGGTTGGTGGTTGTTTACTTCTTGTTTATCGTAATCTGTTGTTACTCCGATTGATCCACTTCATCATTGTTTTTACATTGATGACACATTGGTCTTTCAAATGATCAAACCATCTGATAGTCCTAATGATTCATGGTTTAATCCCACCATTCATCACAAGTTTTTCCTCCTTGTAGTTTCACTCATACCTTGTGATAATCCAGATGCAACACAATATCTGGATATTGGACGGTTAAGGCCGCGTTCATACTTGCGGTGACGGCGGCAGAGAGTGGCTGCATGTGACTGCGTCTCCGCCTGTGGCACCCTCGCGGGCTGTGAACGCAGCTACGCCCTCCCGGGCCCAAAGTATGAACGCGGCCTGTCTACAAAAGGTCAGCAATGCCCCATACTAAAAATCGTTCAGTATTTTCAGTATATTTTTTGCATAATTATTTCTGTAGAAATACCAAACTCTCCGGAGATGTGGTACTTATTGATGTTGCAGTCATCAGCAGGTTGGATCAGTACATCCTCACTCAATCTCACCCTAGTCTATTCAACCCTGCGTACTACCTAAATCGATGCCTGCTAGTGAAATACTACGGTTACGGTAATCCAACTCCAAATCCAAAACTCAGCATCCCTATGGGTTTAAGGCTCAACCATAAATTTGGCAGTTTGTCTGCACAATGTATCCCAAGGGAAGCGGTGCCCATAGTGGACGTTTTGAGATGATCAGATATCCAGGGACGAGGAAAGGACTCGTACTTATCAGAACAATCGGCACGTTCTCGATTCCGCATCTTGGGATAATTGAATATATGTATGGCGATAAGGGCAAGGTACATATCGATTGGCAGAGTGACCGCAAATTCACTAAGCAGGGTGTAAGTAAGTGGTCGGTACTATCATATTCTTAGATTGGTAGCCATTTGGAAGAATCGTGCCCGGAAAAATAAGTTTTGCAAAGTTTCACGCAAACAAGTGGGCATGCGGCTAAGATACAGCTCTTCAAAGTGGTGGCCGAGGGGAGGGCCTCAAAATAAATGCCCACCCCGTCGGCCGCCACGGTCGGATACGAAGAGTGGGGCCGCCATTTTCCGTTCTTGCTCTCAGTCTCCGCGGCGGATAACGGGGTGTTCATTTACTCTGATCGATTTCTTATCTCTTATTGCTATCATTCATCTGCGGACGAGACAGACATACATATGGACATGCCGATATTCCGATCGGCATACCGGCAAATAGACACACATCGTTCAGAGTTCGCGATTGAGGCGATCACGCGATTCACGCGCATCTTTTACCTAATCGATACGTATTTTATTCTTTCCACCTGAATCGCCTAATCGCCTGAATCGCTTGATGGATATGTATTTTTGTCATTCCGCATTTATATAGTAAGAGGATGGACGAATCCTTAGCAATGCGCCTTGGGAAATTCTGATATTAGGGTAGGGATGGAATTCTTTACTGATTATCTCAGTCCACCTCACTTCGTCTCTTTTGTCCATTCGATTTGTCGGTTGGCGGCGCGGCACCACCTCTGACATTTATCAAAATAGCGAAACTCTTAACCAGTTTTACACTATGGGACTGATTAGCTCTATCGTTCCGATTTTCCTGCGATTGTTGAACTTGATTTTATGATGCCCACAAAGAAGTTGCTGTGGGAGTGGGGAACAACACAAAAAGAAACAGAAGCTGAACGGTTTTGCGGACCGTCCACTGCTGTCGATCCACAGCAAAGTATTACAATCTGAACGACTTTGTCTCCGACTGCGTAGTGGCTGGTGAAAAAAAAATCTTCAGTCTTTCCGTGTACGAGTTTGTCTTCTGGGATCGTTCCTGTAGTTCCGAACGCCTCCGCAGGGGTGGGGTCCACGAGGTCGAATTTCCGCACGGCCGCGCGCGATGAGCGGCACGGCGGGTGCGAGTGCCAGTGGCAGGGCATGGTCGACCTCGTGGACCCCACCCCCTCCGCAGACACTTGAACATTTGGCTAATCGTCAAAGGAATAGTGCAGGGATAAATGAGATCCTCTGTTACCCATGTATTTATGTTGTATTTGCTTAATAAAGGCCGCATGTGGGGTTTCAAGCAAAAAAGTAAGAATCCGGCAAGGATACAGCTCCTCAAAATAGTGGCCCATGGGGCGGAGCCTCAGAGTAAGCTCCCAGTCCCATCCTTGACCGCGGTTCGAGAAGGAGAGTGGGACTGTTAACGTAACTTTCTGTTCCCACTGTGCATCTCCGACCACGGCAGAGAATGGAGCGGACGTTCACTCAGAAACCCCGCCCACTCGGCCGCCATTTTTAGGAACTATATATTAACCGGATTTCCACTTTTTCGGGGGAAACTTTGCATGCGATTTTTACTAAGCAAGTACAACATAAATACATGTGTAATAGAAAAACTCATTATTCTGTGCACATTGCCTAATCTAATCGGCTCCCTGTTCATCTCTTCTCTCATCGTGCCTGCTCACTCGTATGTACAGAGGGTGACTCACAAAACCTTTCAGCCAATCTATATAGTAATAAAAATATTGCATTTGAAATGAGCCATGCTTCCGGGTTCTGCTTGAAGCGCAACAGCATTTGAAAATACCTTTGGACTATTAAAAGACGAAATCCGGCTAATCTGTACTGATCGCAAATTCGATACTTATTCTGATCTAGGGTCTTTCCCGGGCATTTCAGCTGCTCCGAATCTTCAAGATTATGAATGATCAGATTTTCGATGATAACATGATGGTGTTCGGTCATCGGAACTTGTCTTTCTCTCCACTGTGCCTTGATGACGCCTTCGTTCCTAATCGCACTTGATGGGCATTTCTATACACAGTAATCTAGCACTGTAGCCAGTCAATTTCAGGTCACTTGACTGTAATCCGTCCATCTGCGTCAGGTCGAGGAACCCTCTTGACCCTTGTGACAATCGTGACCATAGCTTCCACTTGATTTGCTAAAGAGTAACGGCTAAGTGCGCCACACGATGTAGATCGCTAGCGATCCGTTGTGGTATAGGGCACCGCTATGTAGCCCTGACTGCGCATCCTTCCGAACAAGTGATAAATAATCGTTAAAGAATGGAAAAAGAAAAGTGCGGTAAGAATAGTGTGTTAATTAGGGATGATGATAATGAGTGCCAGAAGCTGTAGAGTTAGGAAAGTGATGGAAAAATATATAAAAAATAGGATAAATAGAGAGAAGAATATAAAAGCCCAGCCTCACGTGTTCCTATGAAGGCTATAAAAGGTATTCAATAATAGTAACGTGATCGAATACTACGAAAGGCTGAGCGGACAATGATGCTTGATACGAGGTGATGGAAAATGACAGATCGCGGTGGCGATCGACGCCAGCGTGATTATTCATTCCTTTTATGAACCTTACAATCTGCTCGCCAAATTTATTCATCTCCTGATTGAGCGACTTGATTGTCTTAGCTACTTATTTATTTGTTCATTTATTTGTTTATATTTATCTATTCACTATTGCTGTTTTGTAGGATCAGTTGGACTCTTCACAATCACTTTTTTCTTGTTCGACTTTGCTGTATAATCCTTTTTGTAGCCGTTCTTTTTTTAGCTTTGATTTTTAGTTAACTCGTTGTTTCTCAAATATTTCTTTCAAATCAAGTCCCAAGTGATGAAGTGTATCCATCAACATACTTCTTTATTCACTCATTTATTCCATTTTATATTATTCATTCAAGTTTTTGGTCACACCTTGTTAATGTTGCTGTGATTCGTTTTTTATCTCATTTATTTCACTTGTTCTCAATATTTTTAATTTTTCTCTGATAGCTGCTGATTTCCGCCACAGCCCGCGAGGCGAAAGTTGTTACAAGAATGCTGAGATATGAGCAAAAGCTTCAATCTCGGACGGGACTCGAACCCGCCCTCCATGCTTTTTGGACATAATTGCTGATTCATTACACTACCGAGACCACCTCCACCTTAACTCAGGTTTTGAATGGGATATTCACCATAGTTTATCAGCATTTTAATTACTATTTTTGCATTGAGCATGAGCAATTTTTTTCCGTTTCCGTTTTTATTGACTCTATTTGGATCGAGCCCTACATATTCAATGATCGATTTTGAACTGCACAAACAGCTGAAAATATGAAACCAAATCGTTGAATTGTTAAATTATAAACCTTCATAAACCATATGCTACTTATAAAACTAAATTGGATCGAATTACAAAGCTTGTGCTTTGACGTGGTCGAATTTTATCCGTATAAGGTAGCATTGGTAATTTGCAATGGTGCTATCCGACTTTCCCTTCCCTACCGATGGTACAAGGAGTTGCTCAATACTAGTCAATACATAAAAATGATTTCCTTACTTGTTTTGCTGTCAACTTCTCAATCACCAGAGATCACCTTTAGAATAGGTTGCTGTTACAGCAAGTCTGCAAACGATCGTAAATAATGCTGTATGGTTCCACACCGGCGTCTCTTCGTTTCTTCACAACCCCCTTCCCCATTCAATACCCATTCCCTCTCCCCACCCCTCCCCCCTTGCATCCTCTTTTCGTCCCAACGTCTCGTGGTGTCGCTGTTGTCCGGGTTTGGCGAACTTCTAAAGATTCCCAGACACGTCTCTCATGTCGTCGTGGGCGGAGTTTGATAAAGAAATGATGAATAGCTGCCTTTCCGCTTTGCGGTAACATCGCTTGCATAAAGGAGTTCCGCGCCGCGTCAGAATCTCATCATCATCATCGGCCGTTACCAACGACGACTGTTCCCTCGGTCGAACGGTCTGTGCTCCTGCACTTCCTGTGGTTTCAATTTAATACACTCAGCTTTTTTTGGATAATTCAATCTTTTCCTTCTATTCTTCCGTTTGGTGAAACCTATGACCTGTCTTTTGTAGGGACGACAGGACTTCCCACAAGGGGTTTTCCAACGGTTTCTTGACATTTCTGCATAATCTGAAAAGATTATTAGAATGATCTTCACTGCGCTAGAAATGTCAATCATTCTTGTCCGAAAGCATGATGCTCTGGCGTCAACTCCGCCAAGGAAAAGGATTCTTGAAGGATTATTGCTCGTTCTTACCTTGATCAGTGTTCTCCTAGACCAACTGAACCTTACACGCCACTGAATTCGGCGAAATAGAATCGGACTCGCCTGCTAGGAAAATGCACTAATTCGATATCTGCTGGCCCCAACAAGTCGCACGAGACAAGTGTCATAGCGATTATGAACGGAAGTAGATTGCGTGGCATGGAAATACAGTGGTTCGTCTGAGAATGAGGCGAAACGAGCCACTTTTCTTTGTAGAAGATCCAAAATTTAAAATACTGATCTTCTTCTTCTTATATCCCAAAAACGCTTTGATTATTGTAAAGCAGCAGTCGTACATTTCACTTACGTGGAATCGAAACCACATCGAAACCAGAATACACCGGGAGTCGAAGATTTGTCGACCGGGAGGGGGGGGGGGGGTCATAGTTGATCGGACACCAAGGTGGGGGGTGATCGTGCCTGCGGGTTCAGCGCTAATCACTAGGATATATCAAAAGTCTCAACAAGCAGACAAGAGGCGAGGGATATTTCACCCCTGTGAAGCGAACTTTTGGAGGGATTGTGAAATTAATACCTTTTTGCTTTAGGTAGGAACGCATGGCTATAAAACCATTGCATCTATACAATCCGGGAATTTTTTTTCGATCAGGGTTATGGTTAAGGATTGAAAGGAAGTAGGCTTATGCTGAGTTACTCAGAGACCGGAAAGGACAACAGAGGAAGATGTAACCGGCCCTCACTTTCCACCCTTTTGACCGCATAAGTGCTTATTGTTGGACCCTTAACTCTCGTTCATATTCCCTTAAACTCTTTGGAGGACAAATTCTCCCTCTCTGGGATTCATTCTGCGAAGTCACTTTGACATGTGACGCTCCTGTCACACACTTGTCCCATTGCCCTATCCTGGATCGGATTTTAGCCAAACTAACTGAAGCCTCTATTCTTTTTGTTTGGTAATGGGTGTCAGAGCATTAGACAGTCTCGAAAGGGTAAAAACACTCGCCCTGTACATCGGATGGTGCCAATCACTGCATGGGCCGCATAAGGATCCAATCAGCCCTGTGATTCTGGGCAAGTACAGAAGCCGCGTGTTCTCGAGTACGTGTCGAGTGCAGTTGGCGATGAACTAAGCCTAGTAATCGCATTTGACACCTTTCACCCCCAATTTCCTTTTCAAATGCTAAAGTCCAGCAACTAATTGCAAAAATTCAATTGAACTCCTGTTATTATTCGAACTGCTCCTTTTTATTACACCTACTCATCAAACCTCATCATTCTTTGCGCTCATAAATTATTTTATTCAGAACTGGTTATTGT